>JAIOJX010000028.1:190982216-192182216 GCA_022376925.1 Tragulus kanchil | reverse complement strand
GGACTCTGGATGCAAGAAAACAGCTAGTTGCTGAAAAGAGATCTCCTGAATTAGTTATACAAGGTACTGCTACCTCAATTTTTAAAATGTATTTGTGTTTATCAATGTTATGCATTCCTGGTTTTAAAAAAATCAATTAGCATTAGCAAAGTTTGTTATAAAAGACAACAATGTCTGATCCTCCATTCATCCCCATTTTTCTTTCCCTAAAGGAAGACAATTTAATCAGTTTAATATATTTTGCTGATTTTTAAAGTATTTTCTTCTAGGGCACAAAATACAGCATATTTTATATGTCTACTTATTGATTTTTTCAGTTTTAGTTATTATCTATTGACAGCTTACTATGGAAGATGAGACTTTAGTGTCTTTCCTTCTTTTTGTCTCTACTACATAACCACTTTTCCCATTCTCTGTATTTCTAAGACAATTATACTATAATCAATATTCAGTTTTTCCATTATTGCAACTAGAAGCTGGTCACAGGTGAACCTCCAGTAAACTAGACAGGTCTTCTTTTATATGATTAAATTCATTCTTCAATCATTTCTGACAAAGAGTGCAAGGGAAACAAGTATTTTGAGATATGCATATTTAAAATGTGCTTTTCTACATTTAATTTTTAGGTTAGCTGGGTATAATTCTAGGTTGAAAAAAATTTGAAGGAATTATTCTCTCTTGCTTCTGACTGCTAATGTGATTGATGGTGCTAACTGTTAATGCCAGAGCATTATTATTGCTAATCCTTTTGCATATGATCCTTATAAAAATATTTAGTTCTCTCCTCACTGAGATTTCTCCCAAGTACTTTAGCTGTAGTTTCACTGGCTAGAAATACTGGATTCCACCAGAGTTTTTAGACTCTGCATCATCAAACACTTCTGTATGAATGCCCCTGGAGTAAAGGAGTAAGAGAAAGAAGAAAGGGGAGAGGAAATAAGGATCTTCCTGCTCTCTCCCTATCTTTTGGCCATAAAGATGGGTTTCTCTAGGAGATTTTGCTCTGTTGGGTCAAAGCTAGTAAATCAAGTAGGGAAAAAAAACCCCTCAAAGCCCAGAAAACTCAGTGCCTCTGTCCTTGTCTTTTTTTCAGGTGTTAACTCCCTCCCTAATCTTCCTGTTATTTACTTTTCAGAATGCTCAGATAGTTGCTATTTGTATTTCATTCCAAGATTCTAGCTGTAGTCATTGAGAGAGAAAGGCTACAATGTGATTACTCCATCTCGGCCAGTATCAGAAATTGGCTCCTTTTAAAAGTTGGGGACTAGAAAGCTTTTTGGAAGCTCTGAGTTTGTGTATGGAGTCTGTCAGCTTAACTTTCACTGTAGGGGAACTGAAAGGACTGTTTAGCTGGGGGAAACTTCAAAGCCAGTATCTTAAAATCTTTCCTCTTGAGTCAGTCAAATGCTGCAGAGAAAGACCCTCCAACTTTCTGCCTAGAACATGAGGCCTTGGTTGTCCACCTCTGGAAGTCTGCTGGATAAGAGAGCAGGGGTCCTCAGGATCTAGCATTTGTTTATTCTCATAATGGCCCTGTTTGGAGTATGATTCCTTTGCCTTTAACTGGGATGGTGATCCTGAGAACAGAGGCACTCTGTTTCACTCTCCCTAGAAGATAAACCTCCAGTTTTTTCCTGAATTGGGAAGGACAATCACACAGGTATCTAAAGCTGGGGAAAAGCTCTGGAGTTTCTTCTCACACAAGGTTCAGATAAGCCTCCCAATTTTAGCATCTTCTTTACACATATTTCCAGAGGTACTGGGGGCTGCCAGCATTGGAGTCTTTAGAGTATTCTACTGCAAACGTCACACTGGCTCTCACTTGACCCCACAACTGACTTGAACTGAGCTTCTCAGGTGCTAATGTGATTGATGGTGCTAACTGTTAATGCCAGAGCATTATTATTGCTAATCCTTTTGCATATGATCCTTATAAAATATTTAGTTCTCTCCTCACTGAGATTTCTCCCAAGTACTTTAGCTGTAGTTTCACTGGCTAGAAATACTGGATTCCACCAGAGTTTTTAGACTCTGCATCATCAAACACTTCTGTATGAATGCCCCTGGAGTAAAGGAGTAAGAGAAAGAAGAAAGGGGAGAGGAAATAAGGATCTTCCTGCTCTCTCCCTATCTTTTGGCCATAAAGATGGGTTTCTCTAGGAGATTTTGCTCTGTTGGGTCAAAGCTAGTAAATCAAGTAGGGAAAAAAAACCCCTCAAAGCCCAGAAAACTCAGTGCCTCTGTCCTTGTCTTTTTTTCAGGTGTTAACTCCCTCCCTAATCTTCCTGTTATTTACTTTTCAGAATGCTCAGATAGTTGCTATTTGTATTTCATTCCAAGATTCTAGCTGTAGTCATTGAGAGAGAAAGGCTACAATGTGATTACTCCATCTCGGCCAGTATCAGAAATTGGCTCCTTTTAAAAGTTGGGGACTAGAAAGCTTTTTGGAAGCTCTGAGTTTGTGTATGGAGTCTGTCAGCTTAACTTTCACTGTAGGGGAACTGAAAGGACTGTTTAGCTGGGGGAAACTTCAAAGCCAGTATCTTAAAATCTTTCCTCTTGAGTCAGTCAAATGCTGCAGAGAAAGACCCTCCAACTTTCTGCCTAGAACATGAGGCCTTGGTTGTCCACCTCTGGAAGTCTGCTGGATAAGAGAGCAGGGGTCCTCAGGATCTAGCATTTGTTTATTCTCATAATGGCCCTGTTTGGAGTATGATTCCTTTGCCTTTAACTGGGATGGTGATCCTGAGAACAGAGGCACTCTGTTTCACTCTCCCTAGAAGATAAACCTCCAGTTTTTTCCTGAATTGGGAAGGACAATCACACAGGTATCTAAAGCTGGGGAAAAGCTCTGGAGTTTCTTCTCACACAAGGTTCAGATAAGCCTCCCAATTTTAGCATCTTCTTTACACATATTTCCAGAGGTACTGGGGGCTGCCAGCATTGGAGTCTTTAGAGTATTCTACTGCAAACGTCACACTGGCTCTCACTTGACCCCACAACTGACTTGAACTGAGCTTCTCAGGTCTCCTGGTCATTTGTCATTCTCACGTTATTTTTCTGCTTCTGATACTTGCTATTTTTTCTTTCCATATCCTCATCCTATGTGTCTGCTTAAAAAATTCTTTTACGGAGGACTTCCCTGGTGGTCCAGTGGGTAAGCACACTGCCTTGCAGTGCAAGGGGCACTGGTTCAATCTCTGGCCTGGGAAGATCCCACATGCTGTGGAGCGGCTGGACCGATGTGTCCAACTACCGAGCCAGAGCTCTGGAGCGCATGCGCCCAGAGCCGGTGCTCTGCGACAACGGAGGCCACTGCAATGGGAGGCCCACACGGGCCGAAGAACAAAGATGGATGAAAATGAATAAATGAAAGAGCAATAAAAGTTGCCAAAAGAAAATTAAAAAAAAAAAAATTCTTTTACTGTAGATTCAGGGACATCTCAGGAGGGAATGAAAATGGATGCGTGTGTTCTACCTGCAATCCTTATCTGGAGCCCTGGTTCTGCTGCCTTTTTAGATCCTGTACAGGTAACCAGGTAGCATTCCCAAGGGATGACTCTGACTTCTTTAAGCGGCAGTGGTGCTTCGATAGTTTATTTCTGGTTAAGTATGCTCAAGTGCGGAGGAGCCGCCGGAACTCGCCCGCCGCGAGGAGCCGCCGGAACCCGCCCGCCGCGAGGAGCCGCGGACGCCGCGAGGAGCCGCGGATGCCACAGGGGCGGGTAAGTTCAGCCACTCCAACTGGAGGGCTTGCTGAACGGAGAGAGGAAGTCGTCCACGGGTTGCTGACCAGGGACTGGGCACGAGTTGGACGGGAAAGCTCGCGTCCGCCTTTGGTACTTAGACACATAACCGGCAGTGTCGGAGGAGCCCGCGCTCCCCTAGAGCTGCAGTAGCAGCGGAGGAAGCCGGGGAAAGAGCAGGGATTGGAGACGACAGGCGGGCGTGCGGTCGAGCCGGGGCGCCCCCCTCCAACACGGGACTGCGCGCGCCGCGGCCTCCGCCCGACTGACTGGGATCAGCCCACCGTCCCGGCCAGCACCCAGTATGGCAGCAAAGCCCTCATTTTGCTGAACACAAAAACAGAAACCACAGCAACCGGCAGTGTAAGGGAAAGACCACGCCATCAAGACACCACCATCAAGAGCAGATTGGTTTCCAACAGGCAGATATGAAGATAAAAACCAAGGACAGTATTTAACTTTTTTTTTTCTTTTTTTTCATTTTTTTCTGCTTGTTTGTGGTGGACTATTTTGCTTATTCAATTGATTGGTTTGGGGTTTATTAGTTTCTTTGTTTATTGGGGGTTTTTTATGTTTGTTTGTTTGTTTTGTTTTGTTTTTTTTTTGTAGTTTTCATTTGTTTGATTTATTCTATGTGTTTTTTCTTTGTTTTTCGGTCTCATTAATTTTTTTTTTTTTTGCTCTTTTTAATTTTTAACCTTCTTTTGATTTTTATTATATTTTTTAACTTTAATTTTAATTCTTGAAAACCTCTAATTCTCTTTTCTCTTTCCTCTTTCCCACTGCTTTCTTTCTCTATGTTCTAAATGTAAAACATCTTCCTAGCTATCAATATCCTCTAGACAAATTATTTCCTATCTTTCTGTCTGCACTATTCACTTCCAAATGCACTAAACAGTACACACACTAATCTTTGCTACCTAATCCTATAATATACTTCCAAGACAAATCTTTTCCTTTTTATTACTTATAGACTCTCTTCCTTGTCACCCCGAGCACATGTCCTAATTTAAAATTGCTTTCATTGTAATTATCCAAGCCAGGACCTTGTGCTAGATCTATTATTCAGGCACTATTTTAATTAATTCAAAGCTTAACGGGCAAGTATCATCTGTGATTGCATGAGTTGCTAGAAAGATTTCCTGCACCTTATCTCTGTAAAACTGGTCAGTTGGGGAGCCTCACTGAGTAGAGGAGGAAGCCGGGGAAAGAGCAGGGGGATTGAATGGCGAGGAGCCGCTCCCTAGAGCTGCAGTAGCAGGAGGAAGCCGGAAAGAGCAGGGATTGAGACGACAGGCGGGCGTGCGGTCGAGCCGGGCCCCCTCCAACACGGGACTGCGGCGCGGCCTCCGCCCGACTGACTGGGATCAGCCCACCGTCCCGGCCAGCACCCAGTATGGCAGCAAAGCCCTCATTTTGCTGAACACAAAAACAGAAACCACAGCAACCGGCACTGTAAGGGAAAGACCACGCCATCAAGACACCACCATCAAGAGCAGATTGGTTTCCAACAGGCAGATATGAAGATAAAAACCAAGGACAGTATTTAACTTTTTTTTTTTTTTCTTTTTTCATTTTTTTTCTGCTTGTTTGTGGTGGACTATTTTGCTTATTCAATTGATTGGTTTGGGGTTTATTAGTTTCTTTGTTTATTGGGGGTTTTTTATGTTTGTTTGTTTGTTTTTTTGTTTTTTTTGTAGTTTTCATTTGTTTGATTTATTCTATGTGTTTTTTCTTTGTTTTTCGGTCTCATTAATTTTTTTTTTTTTTGCTCTTTTTAATTTTTAACCTTCTTTTGATTTTTATTATATTTTTTTAACTTTAATTTTAATTCTTGAAAACCTCTAATTCTCTTTTCTCTTTCCTCTTTCCCACTGCTTTCTTTCTCTATGTTCTAAATGTAAAACATCTTCCTAGCTATCAATATCCTCTAGACAAATTATTTCCTATCTTTCTGTCTGCACTATTCACTTCCAAATGCACTAAACAGTACACACACTAATCTTTGCTACCTAATCCTATAATATACTTCCAAGACAAATCTTTTCCTTTTTATTACTTATAGACTCTCTTCCTTGTCACCCCGAGCACATGTCCTAATTTAAAATTGCTTTCATTGTAATTATCCAAGCCAGGACCTTGTGCTAGATCTATTATTCAGGCACTATTTTAATTAATTCAAAGCTTAACGGGCAAGTATCATCTGTGATTGCATGAGTTGCTAGAAAGATTTCCTGCACCTTATCTCTGTAAAACTGGTCAGTTGTGGGGATTGCTGTATATGTATGTGTATCTTATGATTATGTTAGAAAACATCTGCATGCTTTTATGACTGTCACCCATCAGGGATGCACCTCTTGTTCCTCAGATGCTAGTGTGTGAACTAGTATCACAGAACACCATAGCAAACCAGACATAGAGCCTACACCCCCTGACCAATCATCAAACCAAGGATCCTCGAAGCGGAAGCCCGGATTCCAAGACCCCACACTGATTATCAAAGAACATACAACACTACAGATTATTCACCTGTAAACAAGGTCTATCACCACCCAAGACACAAGCCACTGAACCCTTCTACAAGGACAAAAACCCAAAGGAAGGGAGAATTCAACCAAGAAGCCAGGTGGGAATAAGAACTCCATACACACAGACACACACAAAGAAACAAAAATTAACCTAATAATGAAACGTCAGAGAAACACTGTACAAATGAAGGACCAAGCTAGAGAAACACCACTTCAAATGACAGAGGAGGAGATAGACAAGCTATCTGAAAGAGAATTCAGAAAAACTATACTAATGAGGATGCAAAACACCAAAAACAGAATATTAGAGGAAATTAGTGCATTGAGAAAAGACATGCAGGAAATGAAAAATAAGCAAATAGAGACCACCAACTCAATTGCTGAACTCAAAAATACTATAGAAGGTCTCAACAGTAGAGTATCAGAGGCTGAAGAACGGATAAGTGAGCTGGAAGACAGAATGGTGGAAATAAGTGCTGAAGAACAGAACAAAGCCCAAAGAATTAAAAGAACTGAGGATAGCCTCAGAGACCTATGGGACAATATTAAACGCACCAACATTAGAATTATAGGAGTTCCAGAAGAAGAAGAAGAGAAGAAAGACTATGAAAAAATTCTTGAAGAGGTTATAGTTGAAAACTTCTCCTTTCCCAGAAAGGAGATAGTTAGCCAAGTCCAGGAAGCACAAAGAGTTCCATACAGGAGAAACCCCAGAAGAAACACACCAAGGCACATACTAATCAAACTAACGCAGACTAAATATAAAGACAGATTACTAAAAGCAGCTAGGAGCAAACAACAAATAACATATAAAGGAAACCCCATACGTTTAACTGCGGATCTCTCAACAGAAACCCTACAGGCCAGAAGAGAATGGCAAGATACATTTAAACGGCTAAAAGAGAATAACCTGCAACCACGAATTCTCTACCCAGCAAGAATCTCATTCAAAATCGATGGTGAAGTCAAAAGCTTCACAGACAAGCAAAAACTAAAAGAATTCTGTACCACAAAACCAGCCCTACAACAAGTGTTAAAGGACCTGATATAGCCAATAAATACAAGAGTAGGAGAAGCCTTACAAATCAAACCCCAAATTTCTAAGAAGATGACAATAGGAACATTCGTATCAATAATTACTTTGAATGTAAATGGACTAAATGCTCCAACCAAACGACACAGGCTGGCTGAATGGATCCAGAAGCAAGACCCATATATATGCTATTTACAAGAGACCCACTTCAGACCTAGAGACACTCATAGACTGAAAGTGAAAGGCTGGAAAAAGATATTTCATGCAAATGGAAGTCAAAAGAAAGCTGGAGTAGCAATCCTTATATCAGACAAAATAGACTTTAAAGTAAAGAAGATTCTAAGAGACAAGGCAGGTAGGTCACTACATCATGATTAAGGGATCTATCCAAGAGGAAGACATAACAGTCATGAATATCTACGCACCCAACACAGGAGCACCTCAATACATAAGACAGGTACTTTCAGACATAAAAGAAGAAATCAACAATAACACAATAATAGTAGGAGACTTTAACACTCCTCTCACACCAATGGACAGATCAACAAAACAGAAAATTAATAAAGAAACACAAGCCTTAAATGCCACACTGGATAAGATGGACCTCATCGATATCTTTAGGACGTTCCATCCAAAAGCAGAAGAATACACTTTCTTCTCAAGTGCTCACGGAACATTCTCCAGGATAGACCACATCTTGGGCCACAAATCTAACCTCAGTCAGTTCAAGAAAACCAAAATTATATCAACCATCTTCTCGGACCACAATGCAATGAGACTGGAGATCAACTACCAGAAAAAAAACCCTAAAAACAGAAACACATGGAGATTAAACAATACATACCTAAAAAAACAACAAAACAACAAATAACATATAAAGGAAACCCCATACGTTTAACTGCGGATCTCTCAACAGAAACCCTACAGGCCAGAAGAGAATGGCAAGATACATTTAAACGGCTAAAAGAGAATAACCTGCAACCACGAATTCTCTACCCAGCAAGAATCTCATTCAAAATCGATGGTGAAGTCAAAAGCTTCACAGACAAGCAAAAACTAAAAGAATTCTGTACCACAAAACCAGCCCTACAACAAGTGTTAAAGGACCTGATATAGCCAATAAATACAAGAGTAGGAGAAGCCTTACAAATCAAACCCCAAATTTCTAAGAAGATGACAATAGGAACATTCGTATCAATAATTACTTTGAATGTAAATGGACTAAATGCTCCAACCAAACGACACAGGCTGGCTGAATGGATCCAGAAGCAAGACCCATATATATGCTATTTACAAGAGACCCACTTCAGACCTAGAGACACTCATAGACTGAAAGTGAAAGGCTGGAAAAAGATATTTCATGCAAATGGAAGTCAAAAGAAAGCTGGAGTAGCAATCCTTATATCAGACAAAATAGACTTTAAAGTAAAGAAGATTCTAAGAGACAAGGCAGGTAGGTCACTACATCATGATTAAGGGATCTATCCAAGAGGAAGACATAACAGTCATGAATATCTACGCACCCAACACAGGAGCACCTCAATACATAAGACAGGTACTTTCAGACATAAAAGAAGAAATCAACAATAACACAATAATAGTAGGAGACTTTAACACTCCTCTCACACCAATGGACAGATCAACAAAACAGAAAATTAATAAAGAAACACAAGCCTTAAATGCCACACTGGATAAGATGGACCTCATCGATATCTTTAGGACGTTCCATCCAAAAGCAGAAGAATACACTTTCTTCTCAAGTGCTCACGGAACATTCTCCAGGATAGACCACATCTTGGGCCACAAATCTAACCTCAGTCAGTTCAAGAAAACCAAAATTATATCAACCATCTTCTCGGACCACAATGCAATGAGACTGGAGATCAACTACCAGAAAAAAAACCCTAAAAACAGAAACACATGGAGATTAAACAATACATACCTAAAAAAACAACTGATCATTGAGGAAATCAAAGGAGAAATTAAACAATTCCTAGAAGAAAATGACAATGAACACACGACAGTGCAAAACCTATGGGATACAGCAAAAGCAGTTCTAAGAGGGAAATTTATAGCAATACAATCCCACCTCAAGAAGGAAAATATGAAGCAGATGACCTAACCCTCCGCTTAAAACAGTTGGAGAAAGAAGAACAAAAACATCCCAGAGCCAGCAGAAGAAGAGAAATCATAAAGATCAGAGCAGAAATAAATGAGAAAGAAACAAAAGAAACAATAGTAAAGATAAATAAAACAAAAAGCTGGTTCTTTGAAAAGGTAAACAAAATTGACAAGCCACTGGCCAGACTCATTAAGAAAAAGAGAGAGAAGAACCAGATCAACAAAATCAAAAACGAAAAAGGAGAGATTACAACAGATAATGCAGAAATCCAAAGGATTCTAAGAGACTATTATGAGCAACTCTATGGCAACAAACTGGACAACTTGGAAGAAATGGACAGTTTCTTGGACAGGATTAATCTCCCAAGACTGAGCCAGGAAGAAACAGAAACTTTGAACAACCCAATCACAAGCTCAGAAATCAACTTTGTGATTAAAAATCTACCCAAAAATAAAAGCCCAGGACCAGATGGCTTCACAGCCGAATTCTACCAAACATTTAAAGAAGAGCTAATGCCTGTCCTTCTAAAACTCTTTCAAAAAATTACACAGGAAGGAAAACTCCCAAACACATTCTACGAGGCCACCATCACCCTGATACCCAAACCAGGCAAAGACAGCACAAAAAAGGAAAACTATAGGCCAATTTCACTGATGAACTTAGATGCCAAGATCCTCAACAAAATCCTAGCAAACAGAATTCAACGACATGTCAAAAAACTCATACATCACGATCAAGTTGGGTTCATCCCAGGCATGCAAGGCTTCTTCAACATCCGCAAATCAATCAACGTGATACACCATATCAACAAGTTGAAAGACAAAAATCACATGATTATCTCAATAGATGCAGAAAAAGCCTTCGACAAAGTACAACATCCATTTATGATCAAAACTCTTCAAAAAATGGGCATAGAAGGAACCTATCTCAACATAATAAAAGCCATCTATGAGAAACCTACAGCGAACATTATTGTTAATGGTGAAAAACTGAAAGCATTCCCTCTAAGATCAGGAACAAGACAGGGGTGCCCACTTTCACCACTGCTATTCAACATAGTCCTGGAAGTCCTAGCAACAGCAATAAGACAAGAGAAAGAAATCAAAGGAATCCAGATTGGAAAGGAAGAAGTCAAGCTCTCTCTTTTTGCAGACGACATGATATTATACATAGAAAATCCCAAAGACATGGTTACAAAGCTACTAGAACTAATCAATGAATTCAGCAAAGTTGCAGGATATAAAGTCAACACACAGAAGTCACTGGCATTCCTATACACAAACAATGAAAAATCAGAAAATGAAATCAAAGAGGCAATCCCCTTCACCATTGCAACCAAAAGAATCAAATATCTAGGAATAAACCTACCCAAAGAAACAAAAGAATTGTACACAGAAAATTACAAGACACTCATGAGAGACATTAAAGAAGACTTAAACAGATGGAGAGATATTCCATGTTCCTGGATTGGAAGAATCAATATTGTGAAAATGACCATACTTCCAAATATCATCTACAGATTCAATGCAATACCTATTCAACTACCACTGACATNTTCACAGAACTAGACCAAATAATAACACAGTTCATATGGAAACACAGAAGACCTCGAATAGCCAAAGCAATCCTGAGGAAGAAAAATGGAGTTGGAGGGATCAGCCTCCCTAACTTCAGACTCTACTACAAAGCACCAGTTATCAAGACAGTATGGTACTGGCACAAAAACAGAACTATAGATCAATGGAACAAGATTGAGAACCCAGAGATCAACCCACGCACCTATGGGTACCTTATTTTTGACAAAGGAGGAGAAACTATAAAATGGGACAAAGACAGCCTCTTCAACAAGTGGTGCTGGGAAAATTGGACAGCTACATGCAAAAAAATGAAATTGGAACATTCCCTGACGCCATACACTAAGATCAACTCAAAATGGATTAAAGACCTCAATGTAAGACCAGAAACCATCAAACTCTTAGAGGAGAATATAGGCAAAACCCTCAAGGACATCAATCAACGTGATACACCATATCAACAAGTTGAAAGACAAAAATCACATGATCATCTCAATAGATGCAGAAAAAGCCTTCGACAAAGTACAACATCCATTTATGATCAAAACTCTTCAGAAAATGGGCATAGAAGGAACCTATCTCAACATAATAAAAGCCATCTATGAGAAACCTACAGCGAACATTATTGTTAATGGTGAAAAACTGAAAGCATTCCCTCTAAGATCAGGAACAAGACAGGGGTGCCCACTTTCACCACTGCTATTCAACATAGTCCTGGAAGTCCTAGCAACAGCAATAAGACAAGAGAAAGAAATCAAAGGAATCCAGATTGGAAAGGAAGAAGTCAAGCTCTCTCTTTTTGCAGACGACATGATATTATACATAGAAAATCCCAAAGACATGGTTACAAAGCTACTAGAACTAATCAATGAATTCAGCAAAGTTGCAGGATATAAAGTCAACACACAGAAGTCACTGGCATTCCTATACACAAACAATGAAAAATCAGAAAATGAAATCAAAGAGGCAATCCCCTTCACCATTGCAACCAAAAGAATCAAATATCTAGGAATAAACCTACCCAAAGAAACAAAAGAATTGTACACAGAAAATTACAAGACACTCATGAGAGACATTAAAGAAGACTTAAACAGATGGAGAGATATTCCATGTTCCTGGATTGGAAGAATCAATATTGTGAAAATGACCATACTTCCAAATATCATCTACAGATTCAATGCAATACCTATTCAACTACCACTGACATTTTTCACAGAACTAGACCAAATAATAACACAGTTCATATGGAAACACAGAAGACCTCGAATAGCCAAAGCAATCCTGAGGAAGAAAAATGGAGTTGGAGGGATCAGCCTCCCTAACTTCAGACTCTACTACAAAGCACCAGTTATCAAGACAGTATGGTACTGGCACAAAAACAGAACTATAGATCAATGGAACAAGATTGAGAACCCAGAGATCAACCCACGCACCTATGGGTACCTTATTTTTGATAAAGGAGGAGAAACTATAAAATGGGACAAAGACAGTCTCTTTAACAAGTGGTGCTGGGAAAATTGGACAGCTACATGCAAAAAAATGAAATTGGAACATTCCCTGACGCCATACACTAAGATCAACTCAAAATGGATTAAAGACCTCAATGTAAGACCAGAAACCATCAAACTCTTAGAGGAGAATATAGGCAAAACCCTCAAGGACATCAATCAAAGCAAGATCTTCTCTGACCCACCAACTAAAATAGCAGAACTGAAAAGAAAAATGAACATATGGGACCTCATGAAACTTAAAAGCTTTTGTACAGCTAAAGAAATTACAAAAAAGTTCAACAGACACCCCACAGAGTGGGAGAAAATCATAGCAAATGAAACAACAGACAAGGAATTAATCTCCAAAATCTACAAGCAACTCAGACAACTCAGCACAGGGAAAATGAGCAGCCCAATCAAAAAATGGGAAAAAGATCTAAAGAGACGCCTCTCCAAAGAGGACATACAAATGGTCCAAAAGCACATGAAACGATGCTCAACCTCGCTTATTATTAGAGAAATGCAAATTAAAACCACAATGAGATACCACCTCACACCTGTCAGAATGGCCATCATCAACAAATCGACAGACAACAAATGCTGGAGAGGGTGTGGAGAAAAGGGAACCCTCTTGCATTGCTGGTGGGAATGTAAATTAATACAACCTCTATGGAAGACAATATGGAGATTCCTTAAAAAACTAAAAATAGAAGCACCCTATGACCCAGCAATCCCACTATTAGGCCTATATCCTGATGAAATCAAAACTGAAAGAGGCACCTGTACCCCAATGTTCATTGCAGCTCTCTATACAATAGCCAGAACATGGAAGCAACCTAGATGTCCATCGACAAATGAATGGATCCAGAAGCTCTGGTACATATATACAATGGAATACTACTCAGCTGTTAAAAGAAATGCAGAAGACTCAGTCCTAATGAGGTGGCTGGCTTTAGAACCTATCATAAAAACAGAACTATAGATCAATGGAACAAGATTGAGAACCCAGAGATCAACCCACGCACCTATGGGTACCTTATTTTTGATAAAGGAGGAGAAACTATAAAATGGGACAAAGACAGTCTCTTTAACAAGTGGTGCTGGGAAAATTGGACAGCTACATGCAAAAAAATGAAATTGGAACATTCCCTGACGCCATACACTAAGATCAACTCAAAATGGATTAAAGACCTCAATGTAAGACCAGAAACCATCAAACTCTTAGAGGAGAATATAGGCAAAACCCTCAAGGACATCAATCAAAGCAAGATCTTCTCTGACCCACCAACTAAAATAGCAGAACTGAAAAGAAAAATGAACATATGGGACCTCATGAAACTTAAAAGCTTTTGTACAGCTAAAGAAATTACAAAAAAGTTCAACAGACACCCCACAGAGTGGGAGAAAATCATAGCAAATGAAACAACAGACAAGGAATTAATCTCCAAAATCTACAAGCAACTCAGACAACTCAGCACAGGGAAAATGAGCAGCCCAATCAAAAAATGGGAAAAAGATCTAAAGAGACGCCTCTCCAAAGAGGACATACAAATGGTCCAAAAGCACATGAAACGATGCTCAACCTCGCTTATTATTAGAGAAATGCAAATTAAAACCACAATGAGATACCACCTCACACCTGTCAGAATGGCCATCATCAACAAATCGACAGACAACAAATGCTGGAGAGGGTGTGGAGAAAAGGGAACCCTCTTGCATTGCTGGTGGGAATGTAAATTAATACAACCTCTATGGAAGACAATATGGAGATTCCTTAAAAAACTAAAAATAGAAGCACCCTATGACCCAGCAATCCCACTATTAGGCCTATATCCTGATGAAATCAAAACTGAAAGAGGCACCTGTACCCCAATGTTCATTGCAGCTCTCTATACAATAGCCAGAACATGGAAGCAACCTAGATGTCCATCGACAAATGAATGGATCCAGAAGCTCTGGTACATATATACAATGGAATACTACTCAGCTGTTAAAAGAAATGCAGAAGACTCAGTCCTAATGAGGTGGCTGGCTTTAGAACCTATCATAAAAAGTGAAGTAAGTCAAAAAGAGAAAGACAAGTATAGTATACTAACTCATATATATGGGATCTAGTAAGATGGTCATGATAACACACACAGTGAACTCATGAAAAAACAGAGAATAGACATAAAGACATTGTGGAGACCGAACAATGGGAGGGAGTAACATGGGAACCTATACTGTCATGTGTAGAAAAGATAGCTATTGTCATTGTGCTAGGGGAATAGGAGTACCTACAACCACTTGGAGCAATGGTCTGGAGGGATGGGGGGGGGGACCCTGGGTGGGGGGAGGACCAAGGGATATGCATCTGATTGATCTGGGAACATACATGTACAAAAATAAATAAATAAAAATAAATAAATAAATAAATAAATAAATAAATAAATAAAATAAAAAAATAAAATAATAAAAAAAAAAGTATGCTCAAGTGCTCTTTGCTTCTACAGATGGGCTATAGGAGTGAAGATATGTCTTTTCTATTTTTTTGTTATAATTACTGGAGAGCCATTTTTAACAAGACAGTCATACAGACCTAGAATTCTAGGTTTATGTGTGATGGAGAAAGCTGACTCACTTGTATGGCCCGGGCACAGATATATTTTATGTATCTCATGTAAGTATCTATATGTCTTATTTCCATTCCATTAATATAACAGCATTTCAAAGGATCTTCTAAAAATATGAAGGTTATACTTGGGAGACAGAAAAATCTTCAGGTTTTCGAGATGAAATTTTAAAAACTGATACCCGACAGACAACAAATGCTGGAGAGGGTGTGGAGAAAAGGGAACCCTCTTGCATTGCTGGTGGGAATGTAAATTAATACAACCTCTATGGAAGACAATATGGAGATTCCTTAAAAAACTAAAAATAGAAGCACCCTATGACCCAGCAATCCCACTATTAGGCCTATATCCTGATGAAATCAAAACTGAAAGAGGCACCTGTACCCCAATGTTCATTGCAGCTCTCTATACAATAGCCAGAACATGGAAGCAACCTAGATGTCCATCGACAAATGAATGGATCCAGAAGCTCTGGTACATATATACAATGGAATACTACTCAGCTGTTAAAAGAAATGCAGAAGACTCAGTCCTAATGAGGTGGCTGGCTTTAGAACCTATCATAAAAAGTGAAGTAAGTCAAAAAGAGAAAGACAAGTATAGTATACTAACTCATATATATGGGATCTAGTAAGATGGTCATGATAACACACACAGTGAACTCATGAAAAAACAGAGAATAGACATAAAGACATTGTGGAGACCGAACAATGGGAGGGAGTAACATGGGAACCTATACTGTCATGTGTAGAAAAGATAGCTATTGTCATTGTGCTAGGGGAATAGGAGTACCTACAACCACTTGGAGCAATGGTCTGGAGGGATGGGGGGGGGGACCCTGGGTGGGGGGAGGACCAAGGGATATGCATCTGATTGATCTGGGAACATACATGTACAAAAATAAATAAATAAAAATAAATAAATAAATAAATAAATAAATAAATAAATAAAATAAAAAAATAAAATAATAAAAAAAAAAGTATGCTCAAGTGCTCTTTGCTTCTACAGATGGGCTATAGGAGTGAAGATATGTCTTTTCTATTTTTTTGTTATAATTACTGGAGAGCCATTTTTAACAAGACAGTCATACAGACCTAGAATTCTAGGTTTATGTGTGATGGAGAAAGCTGACTCACTTGTATGGCCCGGGCACAGATATATTTTATGTATCTCATGTAAGTATCTATATGTCTTATTTCCATTCCATTAATATAACAGCATTTCAAAGGATCTTCTAAAAATATGAAGGTTATACTTGGGAGACAGAAAAATCTTCAGGTTTTTCGAGATGAAATTTTAAAAAAACTGATTGCTTTGAACATATCAGAAAATTGATCTCCCCTTAAGAAGTATCAAAACATTCATCTTTCAAGAGAAAACATGCCTTAGCCTATGACTATCAATAGCAAATACAGGCTTCAGGGAGTCACTTCCAGGGGACTAAGCCAATTTCATTTAGAACCACATGGGGATTTGATTGCTTATTACTGGGGGTCATATGGTGGTGGTGGTTTAATCATTAAGTCATATCCAACTCCCGTGACCCCACAAGACTAGCTTGCCAGGTGCCTCTGTCCATAGGATTTCCCAGATAAGAATACTGGAGTGGGTTGCATTTCCTTCTCCGGGGGATCTTCCTGACTCAAGGATTGAATCCATGTCTCCTGCACTGCAGATGGATTCTTTACCACTGAGCCCCCCTGAAGCCCTGGGAGGCATATATAGCTTCACAAACTTTAGTATTATGGAGCAAACTAGATTTCAATTACTAAAACTTATTTTAACTAAAGTTGCTATGAGGAGAAATAACATATATTAGTAAGACAAACCACAGGCTTAAAGTCAGGTATCTCCAGGTTTGAATCCTGGCTCTGGACTTACTAACTGCGGGATCTTGAGACAGTTACTTATCTTTTGAGCCTGAGTTTGTTTCATTGGAAAGCTACTCAAACACTACCGCACGGTGTTGTAAGGATTAGATTATCTGCATGGTGTCCAGAGCACTGTATTTCTCAACAAGCATCATCATCATCATTACCATCATCATCATCATCATCATCGTCATCATCATCACTGTCCACTGGCTTGCCTCCTTGTTTTTCTGTTTGGCCACATAAAGGTCAGAAAGGAGGGCCAAAGCTGGATTTTGCTTAAAGGAACTGCAGCAAAAGGCAAGGAACTGGCACTCCTGTCCAGGAAAATGGGAACAAGGAGCAGTTTTATTCTTTCCACAGCCTCTGTCACAACCAGTTAGGAAATTTTATGCTTCGTTGGGAAATGTGAGAGATGGGGATGATGTCAGTGGCCCATTGCTAGTGGGTGCTGTCTTATTTACAAGAGGGTGGGTGATTGGCAAGACCTACCCACATCTTCTCACCTAGACCGCTACATCACAAACAGGAACCATTTTTTTCCTTCTCTTCAACTATTTTGTGAGACAAGTGATACATCATTTTTCACTCTTCTGTTGAAAGTCACATTTTTATCCTTTTCATTTTTGAGAGCATATTTTTCTAACTAAAGGGGAGAGAGACACCTGTACCCAACAACTAGTGATTATACATTCTTCTCTGGAACACATGAACCTTCTTATGAAAACTGACCATATTCTATTCATAAAGCAAGTCCCAGCAAAAATCAAGGAATCAGTATCATACATACCAAATTCTCTAACCACACAGTAATCAAATTAGAAATCAGTAGTAGAAAGGTGATTTTTAAAAATCTCATACATTTGAAAATTTTAAAAACATTTCTACCATTGAAAGAAAAGAATCATAGTTGAAGGAAAAAATACTTAAGAGCTAAACAATGAAAATATCACACATCAAAACTCAGGATGTAGCTAAGTTACACTTTGAAGAGAAGACTGAGCCTTAAATTTTTATATTAGAAAAGTAGAAAGGCTGAGAACTTCAACTTCAGTTAGATAAAGAACTACAGAAAATTCACATAAATAGCCTAGTTTTTCCTTGGTATAGAGAAAATGCACTTAGTGAAAGAAACAAAACACAAGAACAAAGTCATTATCCTGAGGTGATCTTGTTAAGTGTTCATAAATGAAAGAACAGAAAACTGGGTCATTACCTTCCAATTTCATTCAGCTCAGTATAAGCTGAATCAAAATTTTCCTTCCAAGAAATGGTGGCACCATCAGCAGCAGCATCTTTGGAAGAGAAAGAATCCATTCATAATATTGAGGAAGTTGTACAAGTATAACAATAAGGTTAACAGAAAAGCTCCAACATCACCCCCAAAGTAATTCTCATGACTAAATATGGAATCTAACTCACTGGGAAAATGCCACGATTCTCTGAAATGTTACTTAAGAGAATACTAGCCAAGCGGAAACTGATATGACGGAGTCAGATTCTCTGTACCATCTCCATAAAAGAAGGGAAAATTTGGAACAATCAGAAATGCAACTTCTGTAGGTTTTCTAATGGAAATCTTGTAGCAAAAATTAAATGGGAAGAAAAAACCCCAACCACTTTGAGGGCTTCCCTGGTGGCCCAGAGGGTAAAGAGTCCGCCTTGCAGTGCAATAGGCACTGGTTCGATCCCTGGCCCTGGAAGATGCCACGTGCCACAGGAGTGGCTGGACTGGTGTGTCCAATTATGAGTCAGAGCTCTGAAGCGTGTGCACCCAGAGCTGGTGCTCTGCAACGAGAGAGGCCACCATAACGGAAGGCCCACACGGGCCAAGGAGTAAAGATGGATGAAAATAAATAAACGAAAAACCAATAAAAGAGGCCAAGATAAAAAAAAACAAAAAAGGCCTAAAAAGGCAGCCCAGTGAGAATCTGGGCTGTAGGAAGAATGTAACAGAGAGGAAAGGGGAAGTTATAAGGTCAAGAAGAAAAGGAAAGGAATGTGCTCAAAGCAGGTTAAAAACAGTTCTTTCCCACCTCTTTGCTCTCTGCATTAATGAGCTAAACAATGAAAATATCACACATCAAAACTCAGGATGTAGCTAAGTTACACTTTGAAGAGAAGACTGAGCCTTAAATTTTTATATTAGAAAAGTAGAAAGGCTGAGAACTTCAACTTCAGTTAGATAAAGAACTACAGAAAATTCACATAAATAGCCTAGTTTTTCCTTGGTATAGAAAAAATGCACTTAGTGAAAGAAACAAAACACAAGAACAAAGTCATTATCCTGAGGTGATCTTGTTAAGTGTTCATAAATGAAAGAACAGAAAACTGGGTCATTACCTTCCAATTTCATTCAGCTCAGTATAAGCTGAATCAAAATTTTCCTTCCAAGAAATGGTGGCACCATCAGCAGCAGCATCTTTGGAAGAGAAAGAATCCATTCATAATATTGAGGAAGTTGTACAAGTATAACAATAAGGTTAACAGAAAAGCTCCAACATCACCCCCAAAGTAATTCTCATGACTAAATATGGAATCTAACTCACTGGGAAAATGCCACGATTCTCTGAAATGTTACTTAAGAGAATACTAGCCAAGCGGAAACTGATATGACGGAGTCAGATTCTCTGTACCATCTCCATAAAAGAAGGGAAAATTTGGAACAATCAGAAATGCAACTTCTGTAGGTTTTCTAATGGAAATCTTGTAGCAAAAATTAAATGGGAAGAAAAAACCCCAACCACTTTGAGGGCTTCCCTGGTGGCCCAGAGGGTAAAGAGTCCGCCTTGCAGTGCAATAGGCACTGGTTCGATCCCTGGCCCTGGAAGATGCCACGTGCCACAGGAGTGGCTGGACTGGTGTGTCCAATTATGAGTCAGAGCTCTGAAGCGTGTGCACCCAGAGCTGGTGCTCTGCAACGAGAGAGGCCACCATAACGGAAGGCCCACACGGGCCAAGGAGTAAAGATGGATGAAAATAAATAAACGAAAAACCAATAAAAGAGGCCAAGATAAAAAAAAACAAAAAAGGCCTAAAAAGGCAGCCCAGTGAGAATCTGGGCTGTAGGAAGAATGTAACAGAGAGGAAAGGGGAAGTTATAAGGTCAAGAAGAAAAGGAAAGGAATGTGCTCAAAGCAGGTTAAAAACAGTTCTTTCCCACCTCTTTGCTCTCTGCATTAATGAGCTTAGCTGGTATACTGAATGATTTAACTTAACCCCAAATATACTAATTACACCTGGCATAATCTTCTGCGGCATTACTTTATATGCTGTGTTAATCCCTGACAATGATTTATGTACCTACACACACAATCACGCCCACTAACATTGCCAGGCGGCGGCTGGGAGGAGAGCAGTCAAATTGCAGCACGTCTCTTTTGACCCCGGTCACCTCAGTCTGCCCACAGCACAGCTGAGCTGAGGCTGGACGTGGCCTACCCATATAGAGCTCTGAGGAAATAGAGAACCCAGGGGCAAGATTTCCCAGTGAGTCACAAGCCCCTGGGAGCAGAGTTGAACCATCCGGCAGTGGGGAGGGGCCTGCGGAGCATTTCCGGAGTTAACCAAGGGGGTGGGGCTGCAGCGTGGGGGCCTGGAGGGTCCACAGGCCCTCTGGAGACTCCAAGATGCCCCTGACCCAAAGATACTGGTTCATCATCTTTTAAGTACCTCCTCTCCGGGTCCCACACCTTGCCCTGAACTGCCCTGAACTTCACTACTGGGAAGTTTCTTCAGGTTAACAAGTTTCTTCTTACAAAATATCCCAGGGACCAAGGTGGCTCAGTGAGATAATGAATAGAGGGGCAAAATAAGAACCATGTTTGTAAAACACTCACATGCAGCTCCTTAAATGCGTATCTTAGTCATTCAACACATCTATGTAAAAATGTATCCAGGTCAAAAAAAGACATTCTGGGAGGGTTTGGGTGGAGAAATGATACTCATTTAACTCCAGTCCTTGGAGCAGGTGGCTTTCCTCTCCCTTCTAAATTGGTGAGTGGGGCTGTCACTAATTCCGTGACACATACTTAGACCGGCAGGGGTCCCAGGAAGAGGAGGGTTGGTGTTCCCACCACGAAGAGGGGCAGGAGACACCCATGGGACTCTTGGCTCCCACCTGCCTCTCTTGGTGCCTGGCGACACATAGGTGTAACAGAGAGGAAAGGGGAAGTTATAAGGTCAAGAAGAAAAGGAAAGGAATGTGCTCAAAGCAGGTTAAAAACAGTTCTTTCCCACCTCTTTGCTCTCTGCATTAATGAGCTTAGCTGGTATACTGAATGATTTAACTTAACCCCAAATATACTAATTACACCTGGCATAATCTTCTGCGGCATTACTTTATATGCTGTGTTAATCCCTGACAATGATTTATGTACCTACACACACAATCACGCCCACTAACATTGCCAGGCGGCGGCTGGGAGGAGAGCAGTCAAATTGCAGCACGTCTCTTTTGACCCCGGTCACCTCAGTCTGCCCACAGCACAGCTGAGCTGAGGCTGGACGTGGCCTACCCATATAGAGCTCTGAGGAAATAGAGAACCCAGGGGCAAGATTTCCCAGTGAGTCACAAGCCCCTGGGAGCAGAGTTGAACCATCCGGCAGTGGGGAGGGGCTCATGGAGCATTTCCGGAGTTAACCAAGGGGTGGGGCTGCAGCGTGGGGCCTGGAGGGTCCACAGGCCCTCTGAGACTCCAAGATGCCCCTGACCCAAAGATACTGGTTCATCATCTTTTAAGTACCTCCTCTCCGGGTCCCACACCTTGCCCTGAACTGCCCTGAACTTCACTACTGGGAAGTTTCTTCAGGTTAACAAGTTTCTTCTTACAAAATATCCCAGGGACCAAGGTGGCTCAGTGAGATAATGAATAGAGGGGCAAAATAAGAACCATGTTTGTAAAACACTCACATGCAGCTCCTTAAATGCGTATCTTAGTCATTCAACACATCTATGTAAAAATGTATCCAGGTCAAAAAAAGACATTCTGGGAGGGTTTGGGTGGAGAAATGATACTCATTTAACTCCAGTCCTTGGAGCAGGTGGCTTTCCTCTCCCTTCTAAATTGGTGAGTGGGGCTGTCACTAATTCCGTGACACATACTTAGACCGGCAGGGGTCCCAGGGAAGAGGAGGGTTGGTGTTCCCACCACGGAAGAGGGGCAGGAGACACCCATGGGACTCTTGGCTCCCACCTGCCTCTCTTGGTGCCTGGCGACACACATAGGTGCCCAGGACCTGGTAGGCCCAGGGGAGACATGGGTGGCAGATCTAACCCGAGCCCCATATTTTATGGAAACACTCCTCATCAGACCCCTGAAATGCTACTTGAAGCTGACAAGCAAATCCAGGTCACCCCTAGCTCAGTGGCCCAACAGGCCAGCAGGCAGCCTGTGCCAATGAGTGTAGAATGGTTGGCCAGGTGTCTTGTCTCCACTGCCAGTGTGCTGGGAGAGGCTGGGACTCACCGTATTCTGGAAGTCGCACGAATTCTGAGGGCTCACTGGGAAGGCTGATCCCCCAGGGGTTACTGGCACTGACTCTGAACTGGTAAGGACTCCCAGGACTGAGGTCTTCTATGACAAGGTAGGTGTCCAAGGTTGACGCTACTGACTGCTGCCAGGCCTGGGAACCTAGGGTGCAATTTCCGAGGAGAGGGAAAGAGAAAAGGCCAGAGGGACATTGTTTCAAAGACCTTCAGGAAACAAAGAGAGGAAAAAAGGACACATTCCATTCAAAGGACAGTTGTGGTCACTGCCTTGGGCCTTGAAAGCCTGTTGGCTAATTGCGTCAGGTCTGGGTTTGATTTCCTGAGACTGAATAGTCTTCATTTCCACGTGGGCTCATGGGAGAATGAAGAGACACCAAGCATGCAGAATTTACAGAGGAACACACAGCACATTTCCAATAAGGCCAGAAAAATATAGTGTACATAAATAACAAAGTGAGAGAAAATATGCATTTGAAAATTGAAGCAGAATGAAAATGAACATGTACTGAGCACCACGAACATGTAAGATACTGTGGAAGGAGTCTACTGATGATTCTCTCATTCCACCTTCTCAGTTAAATCCACAGGAGCCCTGTGAGGCTGGGAGCATTCACCTCACTTCACACATAAAGAAACCAAGGCTCAGAAAGATTAGATAGCTTTCCCAAGAGAACTTGGTTCATAAGATGAACTATGATCTGAAGAATGCCAAGGGAAATGCAGGCTTGGAGAGATATGTCTTACAGCTCAGCATCGATAACTCTGTGCTGAGCTGAGAGACATGGTGAACAGCTAAAGAAAGAGGGAGAGACATAGATATTTTTATGACTGCAGACGATCTCTTTAAGGGAAGAAAGAAGGGTGAAAGTAAGAAGAGTAACAGAGAGTAGAATAAAGCAGAGGATTCTGGTCCCAGGTGTCAAGAGTTGCTTTCCATTTAAGTGTGTGATTCATGGTCCAGAGAGAGTTATTAACAATTAGAGCTCCCTGGCAGCTTCTCATTTCAACATATTCTGCTTATTAATAGTTGTTTCTAATAACTAAGGAAATGTAGGCACTCTTAGTGTGAAAATGTAGCAAATTTAAAAACAGAGCAATTTAAAAAGTGACTTCTAAATTTATACACTGATCCCTAAGTTTTATTCAGAGGCAAATTTGGGGGTGAGGTGGGTGGAGCCCTGCTTTGGCTCTCCTAGTTAACTACTCCGGGAGAAAGATCACAGATTAGCAAACTATTAATAGAGCCCTGGGTTCTCATATCAGCTCTGCTGCTTATACACCCCAGCTTTATGGTTCTTAACTTTAAGCTTTAGCCTCATCTTTAAAATTGGCCTGATGGTCCCTGTCTGGGTGAACAGGATTGTTAAGCAGGTAAGGGCAGGTGAAGGTACTTTGCTACCTTCTATGAGTCATTATCATGATCTTTTATCACTTTGGCAAAAGTCTTGCTCCATGTTTAAGATCAAGGGTGGCTGGAGCCTGGCCTGAGGCCTTTGTGCTTAGTTAGAAGATAGGAGAAAGGACGGCATGTTTTCTTAAGGAGCTCCTTAAAAAAGAGTGGGGAGCTGGGAGCCAAGAAAATGTTAAACAGCTACCACGAACATGTAAGATACTGTGGAAGGAGTCTACTGATGATTCTCTCATTCCACCTTCTCAGTTAAATCCACAGGAGCCCTGTGAGGCTGGGAGCATTCACCTCACTTCACACATAAAGAAACCAAGGCTCAGAAAGATTAGATAGCTTTCCCAAGAGAACTTGGTTCATAAGATGAACTATGATCTGAAGAATGCCAAGGGAAATGCAGGCTTGGAGAGATATGTCTTACAGCTCAGCATCGATAACTCTGTGCTGAGCTGAGAGACATGGTGAACAGCTAAAGAAAGAGGGAGAGACATAGATATTTTTATGACTGCAGACGATCTCTTTAAGGGAAGAAAGAAGGGTGAAAGTAAGAAGAGTAACAGAGAGTAGAATAAAGCAGAGGATTCTGGTCCCAGGTGTCAAGAGTTGCTTTCCATTTAAGTGTGTGATTCATGGTCCAGAGAGAGTTATTAACAATTAGAGCTCCCTGGCAGCTTCTCATTTCAACATATTCTGCTTATTAATAGTTGTTTCTAATAACTAAGGAAATGTAGGCACTCTTAGTGTGAAAATGTAGCAAATTTAAAAACAGAGCAATTTAAAAAGTGACTTCTAAATTTATACACTGATCCCTAAGTTTTATTCAGAGGCAAATTTGGGGGTGAGGTGGGTGGAGCCCTGCTTTGGCTCTCCTAGTTAACTACTCCGGGAGAAAGATCACAGATTAGCAAACTATTAATAGAGCCCTGGGTTCTCATATCAGCTCTGCTGCTTATACACCCCAGCTTTATGGTTCTTAACTTTAAGCTTTAGCCTCATCTTTAAAATTGGCCTGATGGTCCCTGTCTGGGTGAACAGGATTGTTAAGCAGGTAAGGGCAGGTGAAGGTACTTTGCTACCTTCTATGAGTCATTATCATGATCTTTTTATCACTTTGGCAAAAAGTCTTGCTCCATGTTTAAGATCAAGGGTGGCTGGAGCCTGGCCTGAGGCCTTTGTGCTTAGTTAGAAGATAGGAGAAAGGACGGCTGATGAAAGGCATGGTGGCCAACGGTTTTATGACTCTGAAGGAGCTCCTTAAGAGAAAGAGAAGATAGACAAGAAGGCAGGGGAGCTGGCGCACCTTCCTCTCTGTACTCCACGGTGTACCCAGAGATGGTGCAGTTTCCTGTGCTGGATGGGGGCAGCCAGCGGAGGATCACCGAGGTGCAGCTTCTCTCCTGGGCAATGGGGCGGTTAGGGGCCGCTGGAACGCCTGCAGGGACCAAAATCAGGGTCAAATGTTATTTCTGCAGCACTTGGCATTTATGCCAAGGCTGAAAATCACCCAGGGCATGTAACCTAACCTTTAACTCACAGGTGTCCTATGACCTTGTGCACCAAGTGGCACACCTTATGCTAGGCTGAGTGAGACCTGGGAGACCCACCTTGCTGTTGGAAATTCCTCCTTGGACTAAATGCAGCACCCTGGAGAGAAAGCTCAGTCAGAGAACTATGGCTTAGGAGGCGTACAGTAGGGTCCCTACAGCTCTGTTCCCGATTGCTACACACTGCTTTGAAACTTTCACAAAGCACCTCTTCTTGCCCGGGTCTTGGGGAGCCAGTTAACATGTTTGACTAACACAGACTCATAGACAAAAAGTAGAGTGGTTGCCAGGGGCTGAGAGGAGTGAGGGAGAAGTAGAGATACTTTGTTTCATGGGTGCAGAGTTTCATCTTTGCAAGATGAAGAGTTTCGGAGAGGGGTTACACATCTGTGTGAATGTAATTTACACTACTGAACTGTCCACTTGAAATTGGTTAAGATGGTACATTTTATGTTATGTGTCTTTTACCACAATTAAAAAAAATGAATATTAAAGAAAGCACAAGAAATGCTTGACTAACAAAGAAACTGTACCTTGCACTTTAACGGTAGCAGATGTTGATGCAGTACCATGGTCGTTTGTCGCTATGCAGGTATAGATCCCGCTGTCCTGGGGCATCAGATTGCAGCTTTTCAGGCCGACTTCCCCAGAATCACTAGGGACAAAAACGATGCCCTTCAAACTTCAGTAATGAGACAATCAACTGGAAAGGCACCAGGGGTGCTGAGCTGCGTCCTCAGGGCCAACGTCTAGCCCCTGTGTGTTATCTTTTCGCACACCTTGGCTGAGCACCTTGCCTCTATCTCCCCAGCTCCATATAGAGGAAGAAAATTCTTGCCATGCCCATCTCTCAAGCTGGTTGTAAATGAGGGATAGTAAAGGAGTCAGATGAGATAAGAATTACAACATGGTTTGGAATAAAGCCCTCTACAAATCCTGATCCCCAAATGTTACTATCCAGGACATCAAAGAACCACTCTGAAAAGGTTAAATCCAGAGGTGACAGTCAGCCCGTCTCCCTCCTCACTGGCATAACCTGGGGATCCTCATGACCCTTGCCGTGGCATGACCCTTGCACGCACTCTCACCCTAAGCCCCGGGGGTCCCCGATATTTTAGAATTGGTCCATGGAGTCTCTACTGGGAATATTATTTCACGCAAAACACTCAGCTAAAGGATGAAGGGTCTTGATCTTAGCCATTTCTTCCATAAGTGTTTCTTAAGCATCTGGGGCTTTTACCGCTTCTGCTCTGTAAGCTTTACTCCACAAGAGAGTTCTTAATTAGTAGCAAAAACACAGTCCCCTTCTTGCCCGGGTCTTGGGGAGCCAGTTAACATGTTTGACTAACACAGACTCATAGACAAAAGTAGAGTGGTTGCCAGGGGCTGAGAGGAGTGAGGGAGAAGTAGAGATACTTTGTTTCATGGGTGCAGAGTTTCATCTTTGCAAGATGAAGAGTTTCGGAGAGGGGTTACACATCTGTGTGAATGTAATTTACACTACTGAACTGTCCACTTGAAATTGGTTAAGATGGTACATTTTATGTTATGTGTCTTTTACCACAATTAAAAAAAATGAATATTAAAGAAAGCACAAGAAATGCTTGACTAACAAAGAAACTGTACCTTGCACTTTAACGGTAGCAGATGTTGATGCAGTACCATGGTCGTTTGTCGCTATGCAGGTATAGATCCCGCTGTCCTGGGGCATCAGATTGCAGATTTTCAGGGTGATTTCCCCAGAATCACTAGGGACAAAAACGATGCCCTTCAAACTTCAGTAATGAGACAATCAACTGGAAAGGCACCAGGGGTGCTGAGCTGCGTCCTCAGGGCCAACGTCTAGCCCCTGTGTGTTATCTTTTCGCACACCTTGGCTGAGCACCTTGCCCTCTATCTCCCCAGCTCCATATAGAGGAAGAAAATTCTTGCCATGCCCATCTCTCAAGCTGGTTGTAAATGAGGGATAGTAAAGGAGTCAGATGAGATAAGAATTACAACATGGTTTGGAATAAAGCCCTCTACAAATCCTGATCCCCAAATGTTACTATCCAGGACATCAAAGAACCACTCTGAAAAGGTTAAATCCAGAGGTGACAGTCAGCCCGTCTCCCTCCTCACTGGCATAACCTGGGGATCCTCATGACCCTTGCCGTGGCATGACCCTTGCACGCACTCTCACCCTAAGCCCCGGGGGTCCCCGATATTTTAGAATTGGTCCATGGAGTCTCTACTGGGAATATTATTTCACACGCAAAAACACTCAGCTAAAGGATGAAGGGTCTTGATCTTAGCCATTTCTTCCATAAGTGTTTCTTAAGCATCTGGGGCTTTTACCGCTTCTGCTCTGTAAGCTTTACTCCACAAGAGAGTTCTTAATTAGTAGCAGTAAGTATTAACAACATCATTGGAAGACAGTCAACCACATTTCCTCATACAGTCTTTGTCTGGAAGTATGCCTGCAGCTGGATTTTCTGTTGTCTATTGTACACTTTGGAGTAAGTCATTTTTTTTTGTCCTCTAAGAAAATTGTTCTTAAGTGAATGGAGGAATTGAGGATGTTACTGTTTTGCGGGGAGCTGCCCTGTTTCAAGGGGTTTCCTTTAAGGAAACATAGCCCTGGGAGCTGCCCTGGCAACAGGGGTTGATAACAGCATAGCTCTCTGTCCCGCCACCCCAGGTGTTGTGAAGATGTTCCTTAGCTATCATAAAGATCACCTGGAGCCTCTTTACAGGGCTTGAGGGGCATTATGACCCAGAACCATTGTAATAACACACCAGGAGGTAACACCTAGTTTATGATCGACACCTCACCTGGCCTAAAGCACCTGTACACAATTGTTTGTTGTGTGAAGTATAAAAGGGATGAGCGAATTCAATAAACTTGTCAGCAACTTGTCAGCAACCTGTAGAGTTGTCTGCCTTCTTGCTGTCCCTCTCAACCCCATCTTTTCTGTCCTTCTTTCTTTTCTTAGCCTATCTGCCACTCTCTTCAGGACCTGTTCGACTGCCGGCTGGCCCGGCACTGTTTCACTGGATCCCAAGAGCCACAAAGCGTCTGCGCTAGAACAGGCTTCAGGGCAGCGCTTATCTGAGCGACTAGTAAGGAGAACAGGAGCTGCATTGCAGACTGAGCCTCTGGGTGCCGCCTGAGTGGGGAGGGGCAGGGGCCACTGACGTGGGCCCATTGCTCACCAGGAGGAGACGGTGTATGTAGCCGAGCTGTTGTCAGTGTCAAGGATGCTCTGGTCTGGACCCTTCCAGGTGATGGTGGGCTTTGGTCGCCCACAGACTTTACACTGCAGCGTCACTGTGTCCCCAAGCAAGCAGGTCACATCCACGAGGGGCACAAGGAACTCCGGCGCCACTGTGGTCCAATTCACATCGACATAAATTTGCATTATTCGGAACGAACAGAATGAAACAGTTATTTTATAACACAACCCTCTCATGCCCCACCCATGCTGTGGAATGATTCAAAGAATCTTCAGCTTAACCTAGTAGAATCACGGTGCCCCGTGAAAAAGTATTTTTAAAGTGCTGTGCCATGCTATGTTGCTCAGTCGTGCCCACTTCCTTGCGACCCGATGGACTGCAGCCCACCAGGCTCCTTTATCCATGAGGCTCTCCAGGCGAGAATACTGGAGGGGGTTGCCATTCATGCATGTTTATTTTTAGAAAAATTAGGAAATACAGATTTTAAAAAGGAGATGACAGTCTCCATGACGTCATCACCCAGCGGTGTCTGTGAACAGTCTGGCATATGTCCTTTTAGACTCTATAGAAATACATCTTTTCTTATACAAAGTGGGTCCCATTAAACACATTGCAAATTGTGGTCTTTCCCACCCTTTACCCTAAACATCTTCCTCGCCCACAAGGACGGGACTCATGAACACTGTTGAAAGTACTGCTACCTCAGAGCTGGGTTTGCATCATTTACTTAGCCAATCTCTGTGTAGTCAATTCTGTCGCTTTTAAACTCACCTTCTTGGATGAAATTTGGATTTAAGATCTGAAAAACACAAAGAAACAGAAAATTGCTTAAACCCTAAACTAGTGAAAGAGAACAGGAGACTTTTATCTTAGTGACTAAAATGAAAGTCCAATTTGGGGCGAGAAGCCTGGAGCCCAGCCCTTGTGGCTTGTGACGGAAGTCCTCTGGCAGTAACAGCCAGGGTACCTGTTTACCTTCCTGTCCACTCTGACTGCTCCCATTCACTCGGGGCAGCCGGGGCCCCGGGCAGGTGCACTGTGACTGCAGAGCTGGCCTTGCTGCCCTCCATTGCCTCATTTGCTCCTCCTCCCTGCCGCGGGCATGAAAACCCATCCTCTTCCACCTCAACATGCCCTGAAGCATCACAGTGGCTCTGGTTCTTCCCAGTATTGGGACTAATTAAAAATAGAGGAACTGTCATCTATTAAACTGGAAGGATCCTAGACAAGAATCCTTCCAGCAGCTAAATGCAGAGCTTGTCTGGTTGAGGGGGAACAGGATAGTCTCACCTCTCCATCCTGTCTCCTGAAACTCCTCCTGAAGCCCAAGCCTCCACAGTCAGCTTGAAAATCACAGCTCAGCCCTCTTGGCTACACAGACAAGGAAACAGAGACGTGGGCCGCCCTAGTGAGCTGTCTGGTCCTATGGCTGGTTGGCGGAGGCCCTGATGGAGCCCTTTGTGCACACCAAGCTGTCTGCCATGTGACACACGGATCTTACAGAAAGGAACACCTTCCTGTCCACTGGCCATTACCTGAGAAGGTGATGGCCTTGACTTTTCTCCCATCTTTTGAATGACCTCTAATCCTGTAGTCTGCGTTGTGAAGCTGGGCGGGGTGGATAAAATCTGGGCTACAGGGTAGGAGAGGCTTGGGCTCACCTCTTTTTATGTGATTTTTATGCCAGTCATTTAACATTTGCTGTCCTTACATTCCTTCATTATGAACTGGGGATATGTAACACCTAGCACAAAGCATTATCATGAAGATTAAATGACACCATGTACGTTGCACAATGCTTGAGAGGTAAGTATCCAACAACTATTTCAATAAAGATTATCTAATTCTAATCATCTCCTTCTGCTAAGAGGCCTATTGTTGCAGCGACTTATCTCTAACAGTTTATCTTGCAAAATTCTTCTTCACTTCATAAGGAAGGAAAGAGGCTCGTGTGCTTTGCAAACTGCCTGCTGGGACAGTACCAGGAGACTTTTATCTTAGTGACTAAAATGAAAGTCCAATTTGGGGCGAGAAGCCTGGAGCCCAGCCCTTGTGGCTTGTGACGGAAGTCCTCTGGCAGTAACAGCCAGGGTACCTGTTTACCTTCCTGTCCACTCTGACTGCTCCCATTCACTCGGGGCAGCCGGGGCCCCGGGCAGGTGCACTGTGACTGCAGAGCTGGCCTTGCTGCCCTCCATTGCCTCATTTGCTCCTCCTCCCTGCCGCGGGCATGAAAACCCATCCTCTTCCACCTCAACATGCCCTGAAGCATCACAGTGGCTCTGGTTCTTCCCAGTATTGGGACTAATTAAAAATAGAGGAACTGTCATCTATTAAACTGGAAGGATCCTAGACAAGAATCCTTCCAGCAGCTAAATGCAGAGCTTGTCTGGTTGAGGGGGAACAGGATAGTCTCACCTCTCCATCCTGTCTCCTGAAACTCCTCCTGAAGCCCAAGCCTCCACAGTCAGCTTGAAAATCACAGCTCAGCCCTCTTGGCTACACAGACAAGGAAACAGAGACGTGGGCCGCCCTAGTGAGCTGTCTGGTCCTATGGCTGGTTGGCGGAGGCCCTGATGGAGCCCTTTGTGCACACCAAGCTGTCTGCCATGTGACACACGGATCTTACAGAAAGGAACACCTTCCTGTCCACTGGCCATTACCTGAGAAGGTGATGGCCTTGACTTTTCTCCCATCTTTTGAATGACCTCTAATCCTGTAGTCTGCGTTGTGAAGCTGGGCGGGGTGGATAAAATCTGGGCTACAGGGTAGGAGAGGCTTGGGCTCACCTCTTTTTATGTGATTTTTATGCCAGTCATTTAACATTTGCTGTCCTTACATTCCTTCATTATGAACTGGGGATATGTAACACCTAGCACAAAGCATTATCATGAAGATTAAATGACACCATGTACGTTGCACAATGCTTGAGAGGTAAGTATCCAACAACTATTTCAATAAAGATTATCTAATTCTAATCATCTCCCTTCTGCTAAGAGGCCTATTGTTGCAGCGACTTATCTCTAACAGTTTATCTTGCAAAATTCTTCTTCACTTCATAAGGAAGGAAAGAGGCTCGTGTGCTTTGCAAACTGCCTGCTGGGACAGTACCCCACTGTACATCAACTCTGTTCCTGTGTGGTTTTGCCTTATACAGGCATCCATCGAGTGCTCTGGGAAAAGACATTACTCCTACTCTGAGTTTCTCTTGGCAGAGCATTGCCTGAGCCTACCACCCAGGTTCTTCATGAAGCAGGCGGCGGGAAACTCCTGTAACAACTCATCCTGGGGCCTGAGTGTCTCAAGCCTCGCCATCACAGGGCCCTCTGCTAGTCTCCAAAGGTTGCTCACACCACTGCTCCACCTGCTTTTTTAAAAAAATTAAAAAACATTTTTGGCCTCTTTAATTGGTTCCTTATTTATTCATTTTCATCATTTTCATTGATCCCACCCGCTTTTAACCCAGAGGTTCTCAGTCCTTGACCCAGGTGGCTTTAAAAATACACAAAAACCCAATGCCTGAGCCTCGTGCCTAGAAATTCTGTTTTGATTGGTGTGAAGTGGGGTTGGGCTCAGCAGTTTTAAAACTCAGGTTAACCAACATGCAACCCATTGAGGAAAGCTGCTGGAAGTTCCCCTTTATCCAAGGGAACTAATCTCGGATAAATTAACTTCCTTACCCTGAGGCTTTTCTGGGTGGGCCAGGGGATACATGGGGCATTTCATAAAAGGGACCACATTTCCCACACCTTAGAAACCCTTCCATGTGAGGAGACCCTGGGCCACAGTAGGAGAAGTGAAAAGAGTTGCTCTGGTTGAAAAGTGAGCTAAACTACCAGTACACCTGGTGGGCAGCACAGCATCGTTTGCAGGGACCGCTGAGGAAGCCAGAAGCTGATTCAGTGGCTTAGGTGATGTGGGAGGATGACAGGGCATCAGTCATTTCACACGCAAAGAAAAGGAAAGCTGGGGCCACCTCCTGAACGGTAGTAGTGGTTTTCTCAGGGTGATGAGATGAAGCGTGGCTGTCTCCCCACTCAAAAAACATAGCTTGCTTCTCCAAGCTGATGTGAGATTTTGTAGTGACAGAGATGCTACGACATAGGCCCTGACCTCAGGATTTATAAAACATCTGAGCAGCGGCTTCTCTGGTGGCTCAGTGGTGAAGAGTTTGCCTGCCAATGCAAGAGACTGAGGTTCGATCCCTGATCCAGGAAGATCCTACATGCTGAGGAGCAACTAAGCCCGTGAGCCACAACTATGGAGCCTGTGCTCTAGAGTCACAACTATTGAGCCCATGTCTCCTAGAGTCCAAGTGCCACAACAAGAGAAGTCACTGCCACAAGAAGTCTACTCACCTCAACCGGAAAGTAGCCCCCATTCCCTGCAACTAAAGAGCCTGTGGCAACAGTAAAAACCCAGAATAGTCAAAAATAAAAAAATAAATAAAATTTAAAAAGAAATCTGAACATTGGGTGATTCCCTTCTAACCTGGGCTTTCCAAATATTCTGTGGTCAATACGGTTCACTATTGAAATCATTTTAAGGAAAATAAAAAACACCAAAACCCAATTGATCCCACCCGCTTAACCCAGAGGTTCTCAGTCCTTGACCCAGGTGGCTTTAAAAATACACAAAAACCCAATGCCTGAGCCTCGTGCCTAGAAATTCTGTTTTGATTGGTGTGAAGTGGGGTTGGGCTCAGCAGTTTTAAAACTCAGGTTAACCAACATGCAACCCATTGAGGAAAGCTGCTGGAAGTTCCCCTTTATCCAAGGGAACTAATCTCGGATAAATTAACTTCCTTACCCTGAGGCTTTTCTGGGTGGGCCAGGGGATACATGGGGCATTTCATAAAAGGGACCACATTTCCCACACCTTAGAAACCCTTCCATGTGAGGAGACCCTGGGCCACAGTAGGAGAAGTGAAAAGAGTTGCTCTGGTTGAAAAGTGAGCTAAACTACCAGTACACCTGGTGGGCAGCACAGCATCGTTTGCAGGGACCGCTGAGGAAGCCAGAAGCTGATTCAGTGGCTTAGGTGATGTGGGAGGATGACAGGGCATCAGTCATTTCACACGCAAAGAAAAGGAAAGCTGGGGCCACCTCCTGAACGGTAGTAGTGGTTTTCTCAGGGTGATGAGATGAAGCGTGGCTGTCTCCCCACTCAAAAAACATAGCTTGCTTCTCCAAGCTGATGTGAGATTTTGTAGTGACAGAGATGCTACGACATAGGCCCTGACCTCAGGATTTATAAAACATCTGAGCAGCGGCTTCTCTGGTGGCTCAGTGGTGAAGAGTTTGCCTGCCAATGCAAGAGACTGAGGTTCGATCCCTGATCCAGGAAGATCCTACATGCTGAGGAGCAACTAAGCCCGTGAGCCACAACTATGGAGCCTGTGCTCTAGAGTCACAACTATTGAGCCCATGTCTCCTAGAGTCCAAGTGCCACAACAAGAGAAGTCACTGCCACAAGAAGTCTACTCACCTCAACCGGAAAGTAGCCCCCATTCCCTGCAACTAAAGAGCCTGTGGCAACAGTAAAAACCCAGAATAGTCAAAAATAAAAAAATAAATAAAATTTAAAAAGAAATCTGAACATTGGGTGATTCCCCCTTCTAACCTGGGCTTTCCAAATATTCTGTGGTCAATACGGTTCACTATTGAAATCATTTTTTTTTAAGGAAAAAATGGTTCAGTTAGAGTTTACTAAACTGTAATTTCTTAAAAATCAGGAACAGTTTGTTATTCATCTTTGTATCTCAGGCCTCGAGCCTCTGGTCTGCCATGTAATGAGCATTTAATACATATCAATTGAATGAATATTTGACCTATGTCCACATTTCAGTTCTCCCACAAATTTAGGACTTACTTACACATAGAATCTGGAAATAGGACCAAAAGGTCTATAACATAATTACTCCTGGGTATAATACTGATAATATTGGACAGGACTCTGTTTTTTAAACACAATAGAATGCAAACTTTTTTAGAAAATGATTAAAAAATAATCAAGGGCTTCCCCTAGTGGTCTAGTGGGTAAGGACACCGCCTTGCAGTGCAAGGGGCGCCGGTTGGATCCCTGGCCTGGGAAGACCCCACGTGCCGCGGAGCGGCTGGACTGATGTGTCCAACTACCGAGCCGGAGCTCTGGAGCGCATGCGCCCAGAGCCAGTGCTCTGTGACAACAGACGCCACCGCGATGGGAGGCCCGCAGGAGCCAAAGAACAAAGACGGATGAAAATAGAGAAATGAAAAATAGAAGTGGCCCGCCCGCTCTCCTCCCTCCCCAACCCGATCCCCACCCAAAATAAATAAATAAATAAATCTATCTTTAAAAAAAATAATAATAATAATCAAATCCAAGGCCTCTGAGAGAGTAGATCTTAGGAATGTGGGGTGCCAGAGGGACTGTAAACTCTGGGAGGAGACAGAGCACGCAGTATCCAGACCATAAGCCAGATACACTCTCCTGCCTTGAACAACATTCCCAAGCAGCTGAGGCCACAGTTTCATCTGTAACCTGGGGACCATAATGCCCACCTGGAAAGCAGTGTGACTGAAGGATTCAACCTATTTGATGACCTTTACGGAGCTGGCCCTTGGTTAAGTGGCAAGGTAGAATGCCTGCTACCCTCCTTGAGCCAATTCTCTTGTGGGAAAGATGGCATTAGAGGGTGTCCAGCATGGTGCGTGGCTGATGTCAACACCCAGCCTTCCATAAACATGAAGCACTGTCCTCTCCCTCTTCCTACCCTAACTCAGCCAGAAGGACCTAGGGTCGAAAAGGTCTGGGAATGCTGCCAGCTTTGTTCATGGCCTGTGCTTCCCATCTCAGTGGGAATCCACAAGGGAGCCAGACACTGAGTCCATGCCAGGAGTCTCAGAGAGCTGACAAATAGCAGTTTCCTACATTATAAACATTTAGTGGGGCTCCATAAACCTATACAGTGGCAGTACTTTATAAACATCCCAACTGCAGCTGAGAGAGCTTCTTACCTTATTCCTCTTTCTCTTCACAACCACAACTGTGTTAAGTGTATTATTTAACACAGGCACTGATTATAAAGAAATCCTCCTAGCTTTGGTGTAGACCTCAGTGGGGCCTTTGGAGAGAGAGGCGGCCGATATGACTTAACTGCAGGTTCCTTAACTGGAGGCAGCGTGTGGAAGGTTACCTCTTCACGCCGGCCTCTGGCCCAGGTATTGCTGAGAGTGGTAATCACTGACTTGTTCAGCCTTTCATAGTTGGCATAAACTACTCACACACGCTTCATTTGCTGCTCCACAGCTCTGGGAGAAAGTGCCGAGGAGCTGTTACTTACTCCTGTTTTCAGAGGAGTCAGGGAAGTTAAGCATAACACCACGGAGACAGTGACAGGAACTGGCTCCCAGAGCTTTCCACCTCAGCGTTCAGCACAGAGGCAAGGTCTTGGGAAAAGCACTGGGAGACTTTGTCTTCGATGTCCAAGGCCTGCCTGCTGACCTTTGCTCCCCATCCCATCGCTACCCAGGCCTCCTCTACAAACTCGTCCAGCAAGAACCAAGAAGCCAGATACATTTCCTGCCTTGAACAACATTCCCAAGCAGCTGAGGCCACAGTTTCATCTGTAACCTGGGGACCATAATGCCCACCTGGAAAGCAGTGTGACTGAAGGATTCAACCTATTTGATGACCTTTACGGAGCTGGCCCTTGGTTAAGTGGCAAGGTAGAATGCCTGCTACCCTCCTTGAGCCAATTCTCTTGTGGGAAAGATGGCATTAGAGGGTGTCCAGCATGGTGCGTGGCTGATGTCAACACCCAGCCTTCCATAAACATGAAGCACTGTCCTCTCCCTCTTCCTACCCTAACTCAGCCAGAAGGACCTAGGGTCGAAAAGGTCTGGGAATGCTGCCAGCTTTGTTCATGGCCTGTGCTTCCCATCTCAGTGGGAATCCACAAGGGAGCCAGACACTGAGTCCATGCCAGGAGTCTCAGAGAGCTGACAAATAGCAGTTTCCTACATTATAAACATTTAGTGGGGCTCCATAAACCTATACAGTGGCAGTACTTTATAAACATCCCAACTGCAGCTGAGAGAGCTTCTTACCTTATTCCTCTTTCTCTTCACAACCACAACTGTGTTAAGTGTATTATTTAACACAGGCACTGATTATAAAGAAATCCTCCTAGCTTTGGTGTAGACCTCAGTGGGGCCTTTGGAGAGAGAGGCGGCCGATATGACTTAACTGCAGGTTCCTTAACTGGAGGCAGCGTGTGGAAGGTTACCTCTTCACGCCGCGGCCTCTGGCCCAGGTATTGCTGAGAGTGGTAATCACTGACTTGTTCAGCCTTTCATAGTTGGCATAAACTACTCACACACGCTTCATTTGCTGCTCCACAGCTCTGGGAGAAAGTGCCGAGGAGCTGTTACTTACTCCTGTTTTCAGAGGAGTCAGGGAAGTTAAGCATAACACCACGGAGACAGTGACAGGAACTGGCTCCCAGAGCTTTCCACCTCAGCGTTCAGCACAGAGGCAAGGTCTTGGGAAAAGCACTGGGAGACTTTGTCTTCGATGTCCAAGGCCTGCCTGCTGACCTTTGCTCCCCATCCCATCGCTACCCAGGCCTCCTCTACAAACTCGTCCAGCAAGAACCAAGAAGCCTGGAAAAAAAAATCCATACTAACGTTTTCCTGTGACTCTGGATTATGCCCATAGGGCAAACAATCCCTTGTTTTTTCCATTTTGAAGGAAATCAGAGTAGCGACTGGAGGCGGGTCATGAAAAGCTTTCATCCTGTACCTTTGTATTTGGCTGCGGTTCCCTGTGGACCACAAGGCTCATGCGGGCGAGGGCCACGTTTCATTCACTGCTGTTGTCTCAGGGCTAGCACAATACCCGGCCCACAAATGCTCCACGGCTATGTGTCAGGCCAATGAAAATCTGAAGTGGTAGTGTCCTAATTTCAGGAAGAGAGTTGAGAAACTCAACTCACTGCTGTGAACTTGGAATGTTTTCCTATTTCCATTAATCTAGAATGTGACTTGTTCTGGAACCTCCTTGGTCAGTCCCGGTCTGAGATTCAGCCGATAGTGATCATCCCCTCTTCTCTGTTCCTCCCGAGGTTGGTCCCTTTGGCTCTGATCACGTGCTGACATCTGTCGTCACATTGCCCCTGCACCAGACTTGTGACTCCTTTGACGACATAACCCGTTCATGCATTTTGCATACTGTTTGTCATGCTGCTTAACACAGCACCTTGCACACAGCAGAAGCTCAAGTCGCATTTGTTAAATTAAGTGAGGTCACTCAGTGAGTAGACTAGAACTTAGGTTTCCTGACCACCCTGTCTAATGATCATCGGTGGTGTGGAAAGGACCAGAGGTATAGTCTGGGACTCCAAGGGTTAACCAAAAGGTACGCATGTCTTGAAAAAGTAATGGCTGGGCAGGAGGAGAGATCTGGATTCCATAATGGAAGCGGTGGTGGAGGGAAGATGACGTTGTCCACAGCTCTGGGAGAAAGTGCCGAGGAGCTGTTACTTACTCCTGTTTTCAGAGGAGTCAGGAAGGTAAGCATAACACCACGGAGACAGTGACAGGAACTGGCTCCCAGAGCTTTCCACCTCAGCGTTCAGCACAGAGGCAAGGTCTTGGGAAAAGCACTGGGAGACTTTGTCTTCGATGTCCAAGGCCTGCCTGCTGACCTTTGCTCCCCATCCCATCGCTACCCAGGCCTCCTCTACAAACTCGTCCAGCAAGAACCAAGAAGCCTGGAAAAAAAAATCCATACTAACGTTTTCCTGTGACTCTGGATTATGCCCATAGGGCAAACAATCCCTTGTTTTTTCCATTTTGAAGGAAATCAGAGTAGCGACTGGAGGCGGGTCATGAAAAGCTTTCATCCTGTACCTTTGTATTTGGCTGCGGTTCCCTGTGGACCACAAGGCTCATGCGGGCGAGGGCCACGTTTCATTCACTGCTGTTGTCTCAGGGCTAGCACAATACCCGGCCCACAAATGCTCCACGGCTATGTGTCAGGCCAATGAAAATCTGAAGTGGTAGTGTCCTAATTTCAGGAAGAGAGTTGAGAAACTCAACTCACTGCTGTGAACTTGGAATGTTTTCCTATTTCCATTAATCTAGAATGTGACTTGTTCTGGAACCTCCTTGGTCAGTCCCGGTCTGAGATTCAGCCGATAGTGATCATCCCCTCTTCTCTGTTCCTCCCGAGGTTGGTCCCTTTGGCTCTGATCACGTGCTGACATCTGTCGTCACATTGCCCCTGCACCAGACTTGTGACTCCTTTGACGACATAACCCGTTCATGCATTTTGCATACTGTTTGTCATGCTGCTTAACACAGCACCTTGCACACAGCAGAAGCTCAAGTCGCATTTGTTAAATTAAGTGAGGTCACTCAGTGAGTAGACTAGAACTTAGGTTTCCTGACCACCCTGTCTAATGATCATCGGTGGTGTGGGAAAGGACCAGAGGTATAGTCTGGGACTCCAAGGGTTAACCAAAAGGTACGCATGTCTTGAAACCTAATGCTTTAATTTCGTAGAAACAGTCTGGGAGGCCACGTAAAGGGGTGGCTGGGCAGGAGGAGAGATCTGGATTCCATAATGGAAGCGGTGGTGGAGGGAAGATGACGTTGTTTATATCAAATGCACGTTCTCTCTGGGAGACCCAAGTCCAGGAGAGGGAGGCTGGTATAGACTGTGGGAAAGAGCTGGTTAGGAATCTGGTTATGTTTGAAAAGCAGAGGGCGGCAGGTGACACTGGGTCCACCATGGTCCATCAGCAACTCTGTTTCTTCCTTCTGTAGAGAATTCCAATTGTTTCTTGATTTTTCTTCAAAATGGGAGGGCAGTAAGGTAACAGGAAAGAATTACAGGAGAAATCAACCAGCAATGAATAATAAGCTGAGCTTTGAGTAAATCTGGAGTTTATTTTCCTTGCCCATTAGTGTCCAAGATTCTGACTCCAAGAGCAGAGCGTGAGGATGAATTCCCATCTGTCTAGAAGACCAGGTGTCAACTGACTGCAGAGGGAAAACACCTGTTTCTTCTAAATCCCTCATCACCGGTCACAAAACACGGTTCAAAACTATATATCAAGGGAATCAAAATGGTCAAACAAAACTCAAACCAAATGTCCTAAACTCAACTCAGAGCTACTCTGAATGAAATAAAACTCCTAACTCTGCCTCCTCTTTCTCTTCATGCTCATGTCAAGTGAGTCTGTGTTCGGACAAGAAAGGAATTTTTAGATGATGAGATGTGGAGATAAAATGAACAGATAACAGAAAAACAATTTCTAAAAATTGAGGTATGTTTTACGATTTAGATGCTTAACCCTTCATGTTTCCAATTTGGCCAAACCAGCCACAATATACTTTTTTTTTTTTTTTAGAAAACATTCTCTAAAAATTTAGAAAATATTCCTATTTCTTCTCATTTCTAAGAGGACATAAGCTGTGATTAAAAATGCATAAATGCAACACAATCTCAGACAACAGAATTATCTCTTTGAACTATCTTTTCCTCCCAAATATTTTCATCATCATTTAGTTCTAAGTATTTTTCTTCAATCCCATGATTTTTTTCTTTGAACCAATTATAATAGGAATGTTTTAAAATTTACAAATGTGTGAAAAATTTAAAAATTATCTTCTTGTTCCTCATTTCTACAATACTGACTTTTGATTTTCGTTGGGACTTGCTTTATGAGTAGTACATGGTCAATTTTCACAAAAAGTTCCGTGTATTCCTGAGAACACATAAGGACTAAGTACTGGGTAGAGTTACAAATGTCTATGTGTAGAGCACATTGCTTCCTGGGGATTTCCAGTCCAAAGCCCTCTCCTCTTCTTCCTTCACATTTTAAGACCATTTAGTGTGTTCTCAAAAATGAAACATGACTTAAACAGAATAACGAAAAAAGATTTATCACGGGTCTCACCCAGCAGTAGAGGAGAAGGGAACTAAAAGGCGGTATATTGCTGTGTACAGGTCAGTCTCCCAGTGTCCCCCAGTGCTGTCAGCTGCAGAGATGACTGTTCAGACGGGGCTGCGGTGGTGGTGGTGGTGGTATCATGTCCCTTCCATAACTCACGTTTCCAACTTGGAAGCTATGATCTTGACTTTGAATGTTCAGTCGTTACACATGAGTGTTCTGAGGTCTCATCCCTTAATGATTTGAGTTTGATCATATCCCTATTGCCCAAACCTCTCTGACTGAGGGAAACAACCTCCTAGAGTCTGTAGACCCACAGCAGGTTACAATGCACTCTGAGGACATGGGCCACAGGAAGCCTGACTGGTGCAATTTCCATGCCCCGTGCCCCTTCCCTGACATCCCCAGGCTGAACACAACCGCTGCCATCCCTGCTCCCCCACTGGTCCCTCCCTGGCGCTCCTTCCTCTCCCTGTCCTGCCCCTCAGGGTCAGGAATTTGCCACCGTCCACCAGGACTCCTGCATCAGCCCTCCAACCAGCCCGCCTGTCCCCACCGTGCTCAGTTAGGTGCCAGCTACCGTCCTAAATGAATCATCTAATTCCACTCCAGACTCTGCCTAACAACCTTCGACTCCTCCTCACTGTCTGCTGGACCAAGTCCAGGCTTCCTAGCAACTGCCCTGAGGTCTTCAGAGGTCCCCCCGGTTCTAAGTATTTTTCTTCAATCCCATGATTTTTTTCTTTGAACCAATTATAATAGGAATGTTTTAAAATTTACAAATGTGTGAAAAATTTAAAAATTATCTTCTTGTTCCTCATTTCTACAATACTGACTTTTGATTTTCGTTGGGACTTGCTTTATGAGTAGTACATGGTCAATTTTCACAAAAAGTTCCGTGTATTCCTGAGAACACATAAGGACTAAGTACTGGGTAGAGTTACAAATGTCTATGTGTAGAGCACATTGCTTCCTGGGGATTTCCAGTCCAAAGCCCTCTCCTCTTCTTCCTTCACATTTTAAGACCATTTAGTGTGTTCTCAAAAATGAAACATGACTTAAACAGAATAACGAAAAAAGATTTATCACGGGTCTCACCCAGCAGTAGAGGAGAAGGGAACTAAAAGGCGGTATATTGCTGTGTACAGGTCAGTCTCCCAGTGTCCCCCAGTGCTGTCAGCTGCAGAGATGACTGTTCAGACGGGGCTGCGGTGGTGGTGGTGGTGGTATCATGTCCCTTCCATAACTCACGTTTCCAACTTGGAAGCTATGATCTTGACTTTGAATGTTCAGTCGTTACACATGAGTGTTCTGAGGTCTCATCCCTTAATGATTTGAGTTTGATCATATCCCTATTGCCCAAACCTCTCTGACTGAGGGAAACAACCTCCTAGAGTCTGTAGACCCACAGCAGGTTACAATGCACTCTGAGGACATGGGCCACAGGAAGCCTGACTGGTGCAATTTCCATGCCCCGTGCCCCTTCCCTGACATCCCCAGGCTGAACACAACCGCTGCCATCCCTGCTCCCCCACTGGTCCCTCCCTGGCGCTCCTTCCTCTCCCTGTCCTGCCCCTCAGGGTCAGGAATTTGCCACCGTCCACCAGGACTCCTGCATCAGCCCTCCAACCAGCCCGCCTGTCCCCACCGTGCTCAGTTAGGTGCCAGCTACCGTCCTAAATGAATCATCTAATTCCACTCCAGACTCTGCCTAACAACCTTCGACTCCTCCTCACTGTCTGCTGGACCAAGTCCAGGCTTCCTAGCAAATCCCCTGAGGTCTTCAGAGTCTGGTTCCAACTCACCCACCAGGCTTTACCTCCTACGACTCTTTCCACATACCTAAACCCCAGCTATTCAGATGGTAGTCTCTTCTCAAAACATGCCAGGCACTCTCAAGCCCCTTCCTCAGCCTTCACACTTCTCTAAGACTCTTTATATCATATCAGCATCCCCGACATTGTATGAAGCCAAGGACCATGCTCACAGGCATCCTGGGAGACTGGTTGTGAATGCACAACCAGTGACTTAACCTCTCTGCTCTCACCTGTAAAGCAAAAGCAAAGATAATAGTACCTCTATCATGGTGCTGTGAGGAGGAAAGGAGTCGGTATGGAGGCAGGTGCGTAGGAAAGGCTGATCAACAGGAGCTACTGTTACTAGCCCAGCGTCTAAGTGGGTGTTAAATATTTACTGAATGAGTACCTGAATGGCTCCATGCCCCCAGTAAGAGTAGATTTCAGAGTTCGCCACATAGCAAAGACATTTAATCAGAGTCATCAACCTCTACATGACAGTTAGCCCTGGGAGGAGCCTGATTTTACATAATTTGTTGGCCTTTTACAGTACTCACTGCAATGCCTTATGTCAACTGACTTCTGTTAAACTGAATTGACTAGGAAATCAAGTTGAGTGAGCCTGTGGGTGGATCTTGACAGCATGGGGTGTGGGCAAGGGAGGTGGGGGCCTTTGTTCCTCTACGAGTTGGCTTGTAGAGTGACTTTTCCTGGGTCAATGGCACCTTGTAACCTCATTACTGTATGACACAGATGAAATGGGCTAGGCTTCCAGATGAGGGCGAGGGCGTGCTGGGTGACTGTGTTGGCCTGAGAAACCAATTCAGACATTTCCAGACCTTGAAACTGGACCTCTTTCTTGGCATCTATGGCTGGACTCCTGAGTCACTGGGAAAGGGCGTGCTCAGGCCAAATAATTACCCCAAGTGTCAAGGGATTTAAAAAGATGTTGAGGAAGAAATTCTCCTCCAACCAGCCAGTGTGCCACAGGGGAGGGCCTGAACTTGACCCTCCTTAAGAAAGGACCTGAGCCTCACTTAGGGAGCAGACTTCTTTCCTACCCCATGCCAAGTCTGGCCTCTCAAAACACCTCAGTCAAGACCTGCTAGTTCTCTCACTTGTATAACCGCGATCTTTCTGAACCTGCTTCTTCTAGGAGGGTAAGAAAATCTCATCTTCATCAGATGGTTGGAAGTAAAAGAAAGCAAAACAGACGTGACTATGCTGTAGAAGATCTTGTCATTAATTCTCCCAAGAGAGAGAAACACTCACTCCAGCCAGCCAAGTGTCCTCCTCGCAGTGGCAGAGTATAAATCCATGTGGAACAAAACTAAGCAAGAAAAGTGAGTCTCTGGGCCCAACCCATCAGATCTATTACAAAGAAAATATTTTGTAAAAATAAAACGGGAGGAATGTGATGCTTCACTTTCTTTTCTGCAAAGAGTTCTTCTCATAAAAAAAAAAATCTTATAAAATGCAGAAACAGGCACCAGTGGAAATACACTGGAGATGCCAGGAGGTCGGTCACCAGACCAGGGGTGTAAAACTTTCCTTCAATCTGTCTGCCCAGGCTATTTTGAAGTTGTGAATCTGGGACAAGGCGCTGAGGCAGCTGAGGTGGGAGCAGCAGGCTAGTTCTTTGAAGATGTGGAAGCTGGGCATGGAGGAGCCTGTTTATTTTTTAAAAAAGGTTTAAAACTTTTCCTGGGTCAATGGGGTGTGGGCAAGGGAGGTGGGGCCTTGTTCCTCTAGAGTTGGCTTGTAGAGTGACTTTTCCTGGGTCAATGGCACCTTGTAACCTCATTACTGTATGACACAGATGAAATGGGCTAGGCTTCCAGATGAGGGCGAGGGCGTGCTGGGTGACTGTGTTGGCCTGAGAAACCAATTCAGACATTTCCAGACCTTGAAACTGGACCTCTTTCTTGGCATCTATGGCTGGACTCCTGAGTCACTGGGAAAGGGCGTGCTCAGGCCAAATAATTACCCCAAGTGTCAAGGGATTTAAAAAGATGTTGAGGAAGAAATTCTCCTCCAACCAGCCAGTGTGCCACAGGGGAGGGCCTGAACTTGACCCTCCTTAAGAAAGGACCTGAGCCTCACTTAGGGAGCAGACTTCTTTCCTACCCCATGCCAAGTCTGGCCTCTCAAAACACCTCAGTCAAGACCTGCTAGTTCTCTCACTTGTATAACCGCGATCTTTCTGAACCTGCTTCTTCTAGGAGGGTAAGAAAATCTCATCTTCATCAGATGGTTGGAAGTAAAAGAAAGCAAAACAGACGTGACTATGCTGTAGAAGATCTTGTCATTAATTCTCCCAAGAGAGAGAAACACTCACTCCAGCCAGCCAAGTGTCCTCCTCGCAGTGGCAGAGTATAAATCCATGTGGAACAAAACTAAGCAAGAAAAGTGAGTCTCTGGGCCCAACCCATCAGATCTATTACAAAGAAAATATTTTGTAAAAATAAAACGGGAGGAATGTGATGCTTCACTTTCTTTTCTGCAAAGAGTTCTTCTCATAAAAAAAAAAAAAATCTTATAAAATGCAGAAACAGGCACCAGTGGAAATACACTGGAGATGCCAGGAGGTCGGTCACCAGACCAGGGGTGTAAAACTTTCCTTCAATCTGTCTGCCCAGGCTATTTTGAAGTTGTGAATCTGGGACAAGGCGCTGAGGCAGCTGAGGTGGGAGCAGCAGGCTAGTTCTTTGAAGATGTGGAAGCTGGGCATGGGGAATTGTGGGTTTGAGGACGGGAAGAAAGGTCAGCTCAGACCACTCCAACCCTTCCCAGAGCCGGATGTGGACAGGCCAACTGGGGCTCTGGAGGAAATATACCCAGGCCATTCCCACCACACTCCCTGCAGAACAAGTTTAAGGGGCAAAGCACAGAGTCTTCTGCTTTCTCTTCTGTTGGGGCATCATTGTTCTCAGAGTCAGAAGTTCTGGAGAGCAAATCTTTGATATTGCACCTTAGACCAGCATGAGGCTCAAAGCGTTCAACATCCCTTCCATAAACACCCGCGTTCTCGGAGCTCTGTGACCTTCCAGAGAGAAAGCCGAGGCTCAGAAAGGCTGACCGGCCCGAGACCTCACAGCGGACAGTCCTTAGACTGGAGTCCTGGTTTTCTGGCTCTTGTTCCAGTGTTCTTTCACTGAGATCCTGCCTCTGTGTGATTTTTATTTAAGTCCTGCTTTAGCCTTGCAGGGCTGGGATGGGAGGAAAAGATATTCCTCTTTGTTGAGCTGGAAAACTGAATAACACATTAACAGAGGAAAGTTGGCATTGGAAGGCGCGTCTTCTTGTCTGCCAGTCTGTGTTTTAGATTCAAAACAACCTGGAGATGGGGACGGAGGCTCCAAGAGGGGAGCAGGATAGTTTGGGGGAGGGAAAACCAGAAAGTGTCTTCAGGGCACCTGCTTAGTTTGGGGACAGAAAGTTATAACTTCCTCTGCCTCAGTTTCCTCTTCTAGAAGTCTTGGAAGGGGCTGGAGGGATGGAAGGTGAAGTGAGTTATTGCTTAGCAGGTACAGTTTCAGTTTGGGATGATGAATCAGTTCTGGAAATGAATAATGGTGACAGCTGCCCAACACTGTGCAAATGTTCAATATATCGTGTATATTCCACCACAACAAAAAATAATAAATGAAGGGGATAGGGTTAACTAAAGGTTTCCAAGATTCCATGAGCTCTGAAAGTCTATGATTCTTACCCTCATTAGAAATTTCCTTTCGAATTAGCTTCACATTTCCAGGTACTTTCTTTCCCCCAGGATTCCAACCCAGTTCCTACACAGCAAGAACCAACCCCTTCCCCAGCCCCCACCTGGAGCTAAGTACCTGGTGGTTGGCATTAGGATCATATGTAGCCTGTGTTGTGGATGAGGCTGGCCCTGTGTCAAATGGCTAGGGCAGAGATGTGATCTTTTTAGAGTCATGACCACCTCTTACTCTGATGGTCATCTCTGCTAAAAGTGGTACTGGCCTTAAAACAAATTAGGATGCATTTAATTAACTGGACTTGACATAAACGCTGGACTGAAGACTGAGGCCCACTCCGGGGAGGTCGGGGTCAGGCCTTCCTACCCCAGCATCTGCTGCTGCCAAGCGGCAGTGCAGAGGTTGGAGGACAGGTGTCAAAACCCAAACATTGACAGACTTCAGACACCTTTTCAGAGGTGGAAGCCTGCGTCCTAGACGAAATTCAGTACAGCTCAGAAAAAAGGTTGACTCCTCAGAGGTGGGTGTTAGCTGAGAGGGTGGAGGCTGAGCCTCAAGCCTCAAGCCTGGGTGTCAGCACAGACACTGAGCAGGGCAGAGTGAGAAGCTGGCAGGTAGGCACGTGGTGCCCAGCCCACCATCACGACTGCCTTATCAATAACAGTCAATTGTCAGCCTAAGCTCTACTGGGAAAAATGAATTAACATTCACTTGTGCCCAAGACAGCCTAGTGTTTGATTTTCAGCCTGATTTGACTCTTCTTCCACGTACAGATCTTTCTCTCCTATATGATATCCCCCTCCACTGCCACTCTCAAAGTGTAATCAGAGCAAGGTACAGACAGACCAAGGCTCAACTTCAGACAGAGCCTTGTCATCTTCAGAACGGTCCCTTTTGGAGTGCTCAAGAATCAGCAGGAGGAAAGGGGGCCGTGGGCTGTGAGGGGATCATATAGACCCAGGGGCAATATTGCAGGGGCCGGGGGTGTGGTTTGTGGTCCTGGGAGTGAGAGGTGGGGCTGCACTTGAGAATACTCATGAGCATATCACTACAGGGGACGAAAATGAATGTATGCATTAGAGCAGAACTGCCTCCCTTTATATAATTGTATGTTCTTGGAAAGCTTTGTAAATTAGATTCCTAGGATTCAAGGTGCTTTATTTCTCAGATTCCACCAGTTCCTACACAGCAAGAACCAACCTTCCCCAGCCCCCACCTGGAGCTAAGTACCTGGTGGTTGGCATTAGGATCATATGTAGCCTGTGTTGTGGATGAGGCTGGCCCTGTGTCAAATGGCTAGGGCAGAGATGTGATCTTTTTAGAGTCATGACCACCTCTTACTCTGATGGTCATCTCTGCTAAAAGTGGTACTGGCCTTAAAACAAATTAGGATGCATTTAATTAACTGGACTTGACATAAACGCTGGACTGAAGACTGAGGCCCACTCCGGGGAGGTCGGGGTCAGGCCTTCCTACCCCAGCATCTGCTGCTGCCAAGCGGCAGTGCAGAGGTTGGAGGACAGGTGTCAAAACCCAAACATTGACAGACTTCAGACACCTTTTCAGAGGTGGAAGCCTGCGTCCTAGACGAAATTCAGTACAGCTCAGAAAAAAGGTTGACTCCTCAGAGGTGGGTGTTAGCTGAGAGGGTGGAGGCTGAGCCTCAAGCCTCAAGCCTGGGTGTCAGCACAGACACTGAGCAGGGCAGAGTGAGAAGCTGGCAGGTAGGCACGTGGTGCCCAGCCCACCATCACGACTGCCTTATCAATAACAGTCAATTGTCAGCCTAAGCTCTACTGGGAAAAATGAATTAACATTCACTTGTGCCCAAGACAGCCTAGTGTTTGATTTTCAGCCTGATTTGACTCTTCTTCCACGTACAGATCTTTCTCTCCTATATGATATCCCCCTCCACTGCCACTCTCAAAGTGTAATCAGAGCAAGGTACAGACAGACCAAGGCTCAACTTCAGACAGAGCCTTGTCATCTTCAGAACGGTCCCTTTTGGAGTGCTCAAGAATCAGCAGGAGGAAAGGGGGCCGTGGGCTGTGAGGGGATCATATAGACCCAGGGGCAATATTGCAGGGGCCGGGGGTGTGGTTTGTGGTCCTGGGAGTGAGAGGTGGGGCTGCACTTGAGAATACTCATGAGCATATCACTACAGGGGACGAAAATGAATGTATGCATTAGAGCAGAACTGCCTCCCTTTATATAATTGTATGTTCTTGGAAAGCTTTGTAAATTAGATTCCTAGGATTCAAGGTGCTTTATTTTCCTCTTAATAGCTTTCAGGGATGTGCCTGTATGTCTCCCTAAAACCGTATGTTGGGACATATGCCAGCCCCAAGGGGAGCAATCAGCTGGTGTGTACACAAAGAGCCCAGGAAACTGCTCATTGAAAGAACCCTTCAACCTACTAATTGAGAGTAAGAGTGTTTTGGAAGTGATATTTGTGCAGAGGCAGGAGATAAAAGCCTATACGTGGCTAGGCTTGGAATCAACCTGCTGGCATCAGGTCGAGGGTGGGCAGTCAGCAGGGCAGGACTTAGCATTTGGAGATCTCACACTGAACAGTGCACAGGGTGTGTGATGGGGGCATCAGTTGAGGGGTTCATGCCCAAGGGATATTAGCAGAGGCTACAGGAGTTAGAGCTCAGCTCAGCTTAGCAGGACACACTCCCAAAGAGACCATACCTATTACAGTCATTAAAAGCCTGGGGCCAGACTGCTCATGATGGCCAAAGCTATCAATTTAACATGAGTCCTATATGAGGCGACTGGCCCATCTACTTCTTGAATTGGTCTTTAAGATATAGCTCTTTTCAGTAGGCACCCCCAGCCATTTTCCTTCACAATGGACATTCCAATAAAGTGGAATCTCTTGAGAAAATTCTCAACACACATTGAATAGGTTGACTTTCTATATCTTGCTATCTGTGTCTGAAAATGCTAGCACTCCCATTGTGCTTGCTTTCCCTCAGCGCCTGCCTAGGTGCTCAGAGTTAATTTCAACGTAGCAACACAGTTTAGGAGAGCTCGCTGATGCCTGCAAGGATCCACAGGGAACGTACAAGGGCTGCATGTACTTTTACTACACAACCCTTGGATTAACCAGAATATGTGCAGCTTCCCACCACAGTCCCCTCAAGCATTCCAGTTCTGCCTCAACTCTTAGATCTGAAACCTTTTCAGACATACGTCGACCTGGCTTTTGGCTTTCTTACGATCAGCACTGACATCTTAACATCTTTCCTTATGCACCCACAGTGCCTTCCTGGGACCATCTCACTCAGCTCATGTGAAGGGAGGCAAGTCTTGGCTGAACAAGAACTCAGGAAACACGTGCAAATCACAAAGCAGGGTTGAGAAACATCCCAAATGGCCTTGTGGAACACAGACACCTGGCTTTCCACCGCCCCCCTGCCCCCCATGTATTGGAAGATGGCATTTTCAGGGCATGCCAGGAACACTGAGGTCTGGAGATACAGGCGCCGCGAGGCATGGCACGTGTGGGCTCTCCAGGAGCTGGTGCCTGTCCTGTGAAATGCAAGGAAAGCAGAGCAGACATTTCCCCCACCGTCCTCATCCTCTAAGATGCATTTAGGCTACAAATACCATATCCACTTCCTCTCACACGGGAGCACTACACGGGCCCACACCTGCCAGACTTAGCTCCGTGGCAACACCCACAGCCACAGCGGACTGTCTTCTCCAGACAGAACTCCCGCTTTCAACTCCTAGTCTTCGGTCTGGTTCAACTCAGCTGGCGTCTTCCACCACCTACTTACCCTTCCTGGAGCCACATGGTCTTCCTTGGCTTTTTTTTTTTTTTTTTAATTTTGGGGAGGGGTACTTCTATTGGTCTTTCTCTCTTTTTTGTTTTCATCCATCATTGTTCTTCGGCCCATGTGGGCCTCCCATTGCAGTGGCCTTTTCCGTTGCAGAGCACCAGCTCCGGGCGCATGCACTCCAGAGCTCCAGCTCGGTAGCCGGACACATCAGTCCAGCCGCTCCACGGCACGTGGGATCTTCCCAGGCCAGGGATCGAACCAGCGCCCCTTGCACTGCAAGGTGGTGTCCTTATCCACTGGACCACCAGGGAAGCCTCCTTCCTTGGCTTTTGTCATAATATGGTGGTGGCTTTCTTTGGGATTAGGTCACATTAGAATAAGAATAATAAAGGTACATCTAGTTAAGTGACAAACATATGGCTGTAAAAAAGGGAAAAAGGGTTTTAAAAAAATATTCTATATTTTGTGCACCAAAGAAATTGCTAAGCTTTTATCCACTGTCAGGGATGTGGGCACAGATTAGGAGAAAAACATTTTAATTTATCGGGAAAGACAAAATGGCAGGGAATAAATTTACAACACTTGCCAGTGGTGAGCCATGTGAAAGTCCTATTTCTATAACCCCAAAGAGCTCCCAGCCTAGAAGAAGTTGGAAGTTGATAGGATGTTTTTGTTGGTGAAGGTTGATTTCTCTTCCACATTCCTGTAACCCTGGAGTATAAGAGAGGTCCCTGAGCCGGGCTTCAGTTTCCTTGTCTTTTGGAGAGGCCTCAGCTAGGCCTACAAGAGCCAGGCTGCTCCCAGGGCTCTTTTCCTTCAAGGCAGGTATAGCTACAGCCCAGGAGCCCTTGGGGCCTGTGAAATGCAAGGAAAGCAGAGCAGACATCCCCTCTCATCCTCTAAGATGCATTTAGGCTACAAATACCATATCCACTTCCTCTCACACGGGAGCACTACACGGGCCCACACCTGCCAGACTTAGCTCCGTGGCAACACCCACAGCCACAGCGGACTGTCTTCTCCAGACAGAACTCCCGCTTTCAACTCCTAGTCTTCGGTCTGGTTCAACTCAGCTGGCGTCTTCCACCACCTACTTACCCTTCCTGGAGCCACATGGTCTTCCTTGGCTTTTTTTTTTTTTTTTTAATTTTGGGGAGGGGTACTTCTATTGGTCTTTCTCTCTTTTTTGTTTTCATCCATCATTGTTCTTCGGCCCATGTGGGCCTCCCATTGCAGTGGCCTTTTCCGTTGCAGAGCACCAGCTCCGGGCGCATGCACTCCAGAGCTCCAGCTCGGTAGCCGGACACATCAGTCCAGCCGCTCCACGGCACGTGGGATCTTCCCAGGCCAGGGATCGAACCAGCGCCCCTTGCACTGCAAGGTGGTGTCCTTATCCACTGGACCACCAGGGAAGCCTCCTTCCTTGGCTTTTGTCATAATATGGTGGTGGCTTTCTTTGGGATTAGGTCACATTAGAATAAGAATAATAAAGGTACATCTAGTTAAGTGACAAACATATGGCTGTAAAAAGGAAAAGGTTTAAAAAATATATTCTATATTTTGTGCACCAAAGAAATTGCTAAGCTTTTATCCACTGTCAGGGATGTGGGCACAGATTAGGAGAAAAACATTTTAATTTATCGGGAAAGACAAAATGGCAGGGAATAAATTTACAACACTTGCCAGTGGTGAGCCATGTGAAAGTCCTATTTCTATAACCCCAAAGAGCTCCCAGCCTAGAAGAAGTTGGAAGTTGATAGGATGTTTTTGTTGGTGAAGGTTGATTTCTCTTCCACATTCCTGTAACCCTGGAGTATAAGAGAGGTCCCTGAGCCGGGCTTCAGTTTCCTTGTCTTTTGGAGAGGCCTCAGCTAGGCCTACAAGAGCCAGGCTGCTCCCAGGGCTCTTTTCCTTCAAGGCAGGTATAGCTACAGCCCAGGAGCCCTTGGGGGCTGGGGAAGAGTGGGTTCTGGATTTGCTGTGATCGATCCTCATTTGCGTTTGGTCAACTATACACAGTGACCAGGGGCCAGGTCATCCCCCAAACCACACCTAATCCCTGATTTTCCTGAAGCCTTCAGGGAGGAATAACTCCCAGAAGAAAAAGAACATCAAGGGGGAAGAGAAAAAAAAAAAGGTGGGGGGAAAAGGAAGGAAGGGAAAAATGGATTATTCTCTTTCTCTGGGAACCAGTCACTCTTTATAATGCTCTTTTTCCATGGAAAAAAAAAAAAAAAGCTTTCTAAGTTTCCAGTTATGAAGCTGGAGATTTTCTACACAAAGCCAAATCTTCTAAAGAAGAAAATAATAAGCAAGCATTCAAGAGAACCAGAAGATTTTTGAAAAGGCACCTAGGAAATTTTCTATCACAATTAAACCGAATTCAGTTTCGTTTTGTTTTTGTACGTTGGATAGGACACCCAGAAGTGCTCTAGTATCACCACGTATCCTGGACTGGCTCGTCCCTTGAGCCAAGTCACTCTTACAAAACACATCCAAACAGACAATCATTGTAGGAAAGAGGACAACAAGAGCTGCTTCTACCTCCATGCTAGTATTAGGGTCAAGATCATCACACTCTGACTCCTCGGAACTGTTCGTCTCCTTGGTGGCCAGCATGAGGGGGGAAGAAAGAGAACACAGTTAGAACACAGGCAGTTTCGGCTCGAGTGCGGGGAGCACTGGAGAGGAGCACGAACAATGGGCAACTGGGCAGAGAAAAACCAGGTGCTGTGGAGGTGGGTGCAGATCACCTGGGGCGGCAGCATGCTCTTTTCAGGGAGAGGAGGCTGGGATCGTGGGGCCGCTCATCTCACAGGAAATAGCGATGGAAGCAACCAAATGAAGCATGAGTGCTGTCAAATTTCTGCTGTTGTCTTCTGTGAGGCTGGACTTCCCAGATGAAGGTGAGGGAGAGGGTACAATTTCTTTTCCCCAAGAAGGACATGAGAATAGGTTTTGATTGTTCTTATTTTGGGCAGGAAGACTCAGGTAATTACACATTGTAACAATATTACACATCAACATTCTAATTTCCATTGTTCAGAGGCAGATCTTTTCCGAGGGCCCAATGTGAAGGAAACAGATTACAAATGGTGGACAAGGGTCTGGCAAAGCTTAGAATCAGTGAGTGCATTATCATAGTAGGATTATTACAGACCAACAGCTTGGGCTTCATCAATGTGCTGCCCTCCTATGCCCAGGCATTGGCCTGAAGGTGATGATGTCTGAATTCTGGGGAAAAGAAACGAAACTTAACCAAGGACACAGTAGCCCTTACATTCCAAACCTCAGACTTCAAAGGGTTGGAGGTTTGGAAAACAGCTCTCATCTTTTTACCCTACATGTATTTTCAAACCCAAGACACTGAATGGGTGGTTTTGAGAACTTTACTATGAATCAAGCATCTTGCATTTCTAAGAGAATAAATAATACTGCAGATAATTTTGCTATAAAATATCTGCATAGTATAAGAAGGAAGGTATGAAAGAAAAAAAAAGAGATACTTACTTATTTGAATCGAAGTTGCCAGGAGAAATAAAAAATAAAAAATAAATTGATCTCGCATGCAAAATCTTACTCAACTACTTCCCCTCTGGTCCCCGTCCACCCAAGTTTCCTCGTGAGAATGCTGCAGGGTAGGAGTAGATGAGAGGTCGGACACAGCTCCGGAATACCTTACTCACTTTAACAGAGACTTTGTTGCCCAGAATATCCTTGGGTTTACGAGGCCCTGTGGCTTCATTTTTACCCGTGTTCTCCACTTCCGCCCGCTTTCTCATGCGTAGAGTATGCCATGAACATGACTTCCTGTTGTACCAAAAAATGCACCAATCAAAATGGTAGGTCAGGGCAGAGTAAGGCAGTGGGTGGGTTGGCCACCCTTGGTGGGTCAGCAGGTGAGGCACTCCAGTCAGGCCCTGGCTGCAGAGGCCCCAAACCTGCACACCATCTCCTGTGGTGGCTGGCAGTGGACCTCACCTCCAACAGGAAGTGAGTGAGAATGAACTTTGACCCCTCCCAACAGATGTGCAAGGTTGGTTGCAGCATTGGAGGGAAGGATGAAAATGGAGATATGAAACTCTACTGAGGGAAGTTTTTACATCATACTGATGAGGCCTTTAGAGGACTCAGGAATTCCCTTCTTGAAGGGTATGGAGAATGGGAGAAGACTAGGGTTGGGGGATAAGATAGGAAATATAAGGGAAGCATATTCGATAGTGTATAAGGTCCTTTTCCAGGATCGACACAAAGACCCAGAAGGACGATAATGAGGTTCCCATCTCATTATTTGTATTTGGGCTGTGGCCACTCCTAAACACTTGTGGTTCATCAATGTGCTGCCCTCTATGCCCAGGCATTGGCCTGAAGGTGATGATGTCTGAATTCTGGGGAAAAGAAACGAAACTTAACCAAGGACACAGTAGCCCTTACATTCCAAACCTCAGACTTCAAAGGGTTGGAGGTTTGGAAAACAGCTCTCATCTTTTTACCCTACATGTATTTTCAAACCCAAGACACTGAATGGGTGGTTTTGAGAACTTTACTATGAATCAAGCATCTTGCATTTCTAAGAGAATAAATAATACTGCAGATAATTTTGCTATAAAATATCTGCATAGTATAAGAAGGAAGGTATGAAAGAAAAAAAAAGAGATACTTACTTATTTGAATCGAAGTTGCCAGGAGAAATAAAAAATAAAAAATAAATTGATCTCGCATGCAAAATCTTACTCAACTACTTCCCCTCTGGTCCCCGTCCACCCAAGTTTCCTCGTGAGAATGCTGCAGGGTAGGAGTAGATGAGAGGTCGGACACAGCTCCGGAATACCTTACTCACTTTAACAGAGACTTTGTTGCCCAGAATATCCTTGGGTTTACGAGGCCCTGTGGCTTCATTTTTACCCGTGTTCTCCACTTCCGCCCGCTTTCTCATGCGTAGAGTATGCCATGAACATGACTTCCTGTTGTACCAAAAAATGCACCAATCAAAATGGTAGGTCAGGGCAGAGTAAGGCAGTGGGTGGGTTGGCCACCCTTGGTGGGTCAGCAGGTGAGGCACTCCAGTCAGGCCCTGGCTGCAGAGGCCCCAAACCTGCACACCATCTCCTGTGGTGGCTGGCAGTGGACCTCACCTCCAACAGGAAGTGAGTGAGAATGAACTTTGACCCCTCCCAACAGATGTGCAAGGTTGGTTGCAGCATTGGAGGGAAGGATGAAAATGGAGATATGAAACTCTACTGAGGGAAGTTTTTACATCATACTGATGAGGCCTTTAGAGGACTCAGGAATTCCCTTCTTGAAGGGTATGGAGAATGGGAGAAGACTAGGGTTGGGGGATAAGATAGGAAATATAAGGGAAGCATATTCGATAGTGTATAAGGTCCTTTTCCAGGATCGACACAAAGACCCAGAAGGACGATAATGAGGTTCCCATCTCATTATTTGTATTTGGGCTGTGGCCACTCCTAAACACTGTGCAGTACAGACAGGAAGTTCTAGGGCATTGGCTAAGTAGACTGGCGAGCAGCACTCATTGATCTGGACAGCTTAGGGTGAAGGGTTGATGTTCTCCACATTGTTCCATGTTTGTGGACACAGGGCTCTGTCAACCACTGAGAAGTTCTAGAGTTTGAAGACCCAACATGCTCTCAGGGAGGTGAGAGTGGCAATGCCCTTCCACACTATCCTAACTTCTTTCTTCTCACGAGGGGATTGGGAGCTATTTCTTCATAGACCTGTAAAGAGAGGCTAGTGCAGAGTTGTTGAGTTCCGCATACGTCATGACTCAAAGACAAAGACATCAAAAGTCAAGCCACAAACAGCATCGTGGACCTGGGCAAGCACCATCAATTTCAGGTGTGGTCACAGAGTCTGGATGCCGCTCTGTTTTGTCTGGAGGAAGTGAGGCTGGCTTCCCTCCAGTGCCTCTTTATCAAATTTAGGCTGATACAGACAGGGCTCCATGAAAAGAGCCTTTGTTAAGGGAGAGAGGGGAGAGAGAGAGACCGAAAGAGGATACTCCAATATGCACAGCAGCTCCTCCACAAAACTCCACAAATGTCAGGGATTTTAGGATGTTTTGGGGAAGATGTGCTCAAAATATTTATCACTAACGTGGAGGTTTAGCAATCTACTTCCTGAGTAGGAAAGAGTGATAATAGTCATGTCCTCAATTTTTTACTTTTGGTAAGCAGCCTCTTCAAAAGGCAAGAATCTCCTGCCAGACCTTTTCTTGTTCTTCCTAAATTGGCAGGCTTCCTGACATCCCTTACATACCAGCTCCTTATTCCAACTGTGGTTTCTGAGTGTGAACCAGTCACAGAAACTGAAATCAGATAGTATCACTCTTAACGGCAGACTTTGATCCCTATCTTTACCCCCAAAGCCATGTCCCCGCTCATTCTGAGAACATCTTGAGACAGGAAGGTCCCTGCTGAAAGGACTCCTAGGGCAGCTGGCGTAGTGTGTGTGCATGACTGTGAGGATGTGTTCCTATATTGATTACAAGCCTCTGGGTCATTCACTATGGATGAGGAGAAATGAGAAATGCTACAATTCATGTTGAGAAGGAGACTTGGAGTAGTACAAGAGGTAGGACATTCTCAATTTCATTCTTCTTCTTCCCAGAAGAACACGTCATCACTGTCTGGGGATCTTCCATCTCTTGGCCACAAGCCCAGGGACTGATGTGGAAACAGGGTTTCAGAGACATTGATCCCGTAGGCATCACAATCAACTCTGATACGTGTGGTCACAGCAGCCCTTGGGAGGGTTCCGTCAGTGTCCTTCACTGATAAACAGTGACAACCACCTTGAGTCCAATGCTGTGCTCCACTCCCACCAACCCCTGTGCAAGAACCAGTGACAATGAATCAAAGGACCAACTGGTATTTGAATCGGCTCTCATTTGCCCTGCCTGACACCCTTCCTATCAGTCTTTCCATGGAAAGTGTGAAAAGCGACCAAAAGATATGAAAGTGAGAAGGGAGAAGCGCTGAGTGCCTGGATAATTAGCTCACAACTCATTATGAGCTAGCCAGCTCTGGAGGCCACTGATTAATAAGAACGTCAATGCCTCGAGGGCCTTTATTTCCAAGGCTTCGTAAAAGGTGCTGAAACTAAGTATCTTCAGGATAAACTGAATCGGGCATATTGCCCTGTAGGGGCCACTGCTGATTTCCAGCTTGCACTAAGGTTACCTGGAAAGGCCCAGGTGGGGTCAGCCTCTTCTGTCCCCTGAGCTAGAGAAAGCATCATGGAGGCATCGCTCTGTTGGGGCTATTGCTCAGGTATCTCATGGGAGTTCCTTTTCTCCAGCTACTGGTGCCCACTCAGCATGGAGAGCAGTGGGGGCTGCAAGCCACCTGCCGCCTTCTACTGCTGCCTCCTACACTAGCCATTGATTTACATCAGCAGGTTGTCCAGTTGGACAGTATCCAACCAGCATCATCCTTCATCTCAGAGGTTAGAGAGAATCCACAGGTTAAGAAGGGAAACCTAGGTTTAGAGCTTCGGTAACAAAGGCACTTTTCGTCTAGGAAAAAAACTGCCAGGGCATTCAATCAACTCTTAAAATATATGAAAAATAAAAAATAAAAAGAGAGAGAGAAGGAAGAAGAATCATCATTCATACACTTAAAAGTTTCAGAACAGTGCAATGAGGAAAAAGGGTCCATTAGTCTTAAACCTCATAAAAACATGCTCATGGTGAAAATTTATTTTACATCTTTAAAATAGTACATTTAAAATTATTAGTTACATTACAGGTACAATGATGAACATTGTGACTCTCCATTATATTGCACAGCCTGACTTCATCCATATGGGTTTCTTTAAATAGTGCAAAATACTTTATACAGGAATGTGTTTGGAAGGGCCTTTGAACCAAAATGAGGAGAAAAAGTATCTTACAAATGACCATGAACATATATTAAAGTGACAGGGGAGGGGGAAAATTAGAAAAAAAAAAAGTTACAATCTGTACAAAGAGATTTTCATAGACAACCAAAAAGTTCCCTCTCTCCCCGGGGGAAGCAGCAGGCCTCTGACCTGTACAGGCCTGGCATTTGTGCTAAGGCAATTTTTTGGTGTCAATCAAAAACTTATATATATATATATATGTATATATATATATATATAATCAGTAACTTAGTACAATATAAATAGAAGTCCAGTCCAGTGAATCCTGTGGTGGGTCAAATGGAGCAACAGGAGGCATGCCTTTTGTCCCCTAGGGTTTCAGTAGGGTTCTTTTCTTAACAAGGGGGCAGTGGGGAGAAAAGAAAAACAAAAAACAACAGAAAATTATAAATGAAAAGGAAAGAAAAACCACCACTGTTACCACCACCACCAGAAAAAACCCCCAAACTGAACAACCCAGCCTGGATGCCCCCTGCTACCCGTGGTTCCAGCGCTCAGACCTTGGTTCTGATGGTGCTGTGGAGAATAAGTAATAGTAACTCCCTACCGTGTGTCTGCATTTCTGTGTTCTTTGTTTTGAAATTTTTAAAAATCCACACACTGCTCTCCCTGGACGCCAACGAGGCACTTACTTCAGCATGCATCCCTTCATCTCAGAGGTTAGAGAGAATCCACAGGTTAAGAAGGGAAACCTAGGTTTAGAGCTTCGGTAACAAAGGCACTTTTCGTCTAGGAAAAAAACTGCCAGGGCATTCAATCAACTCTTAAAATATATGAAAAATAAAAAATAAAAAGAGAGAGAGAAGGAAGAAGAATCATCATTCATACACTTAAAAGTTTCAGAACAGTGCAATGAGGAAAAAGGGTCCATTAGTCTTAAACCTCATAAAAACATGCTCATGGTGAAAATTTATTTTACATCTTTAAAATAGTACATTTAAAATTATTAGTTACATTACAGGTACAATGATGAACATTGTGACTCTCCATTATATTGCACAGCCTGACTTCATCCATATGGGTTTCTTTAAATAGTGCAAAATACTTTATACAGGAATGTGTTTGGAAGGGCCTTTGAACCAAAATGAGGAGAAAAAGTATCTTACAAATGACCATGAACATATATTAAAGTGACAGGGGAGGGGGAAAATTAGAAAAAAAAAAAGTTACAATCTGTACAAAGAGATTTTCATAGACAACCAAAAAGTTCCCTCTCTCCCGGGAGAAGCAGCAGGCCTCTGACCTGTACAGGCCTGGCATTTGTGCTAAGGCAATTTTTTGGTGTCAATCAAAAACTTATATATATATATATATGTATATATATATATATATAATCAGTAACTTAGTACAATATAAATAGAAGTCCAGTCCAGTGAATCCTGTGGTGGGTCAAATGGAGCAACAGGAGGCATGCCTTTTGTCCCCTAGGGTTTCAGTAGGGTTCTTTTCTTAACAAGGGGGCAGTGGGGAGAAAAGAAAAACAAAAAACAACAGAAAATTATAAATGAAAAGGAAAGAAAAACCACCACTGTTACCACCACCACCAGAAAAAACCCCCAAACTGAACAACCCAGCCTGGATGCCCCCTGCTACCCGTGGTTCCAGCGCTCAGACCTTGGTTCTGATGGTGCTGTGGAGAATAAGTAATAGTAACTCCCTACCGTGTGTCTGCATTTCTGTGTTCTTTGTTTTGAAATTTTTAAAAATCCACACACTGCTCTCCCTGGACGCCAACGAGGCACTTACTTGATGCTCCCGTCACTATGTTCTGCAGCTGCCACGGCTTTGGTGAGGGGCGCCAGGATGCTGCCCGGGACCCAGCCCTCGGCAGCAGGGGAGTGGTCGCTGGCCGGCTGGTACACCAGGTACATGTTCTGCTGGTTGACGGTGAGGACCTGGACCACCTCACCTTGGCTCACACAGATTTCATTTTCCTTCAGTGCATAGTAATCTTTGATCACGGTCATGGATGAGGCCCCATTGCAGCCTCCCAGGTCATTCTGCAGGGAGACAGGGGTGCAAGGGACACAGACACAGGGAGGCTGGTTCACACAGGCTTGCTCCGTACCCTGGGTGGTTAGAAGCCAGCCTTCCTACTAGCAGGGTAAGTGGCAGGCAGAAATCATCCTGAGAAATGAAATTATATTCATCCATGGGCTCTGAGAGTGTATTCTGTGGCAATGTTTCATTAATATTGTCACTGAGGGTATAAAGGCAGGAATTCTGCTCAGCCTTAGGAAGGCTTATGAGCATGCCTTCCACCTGGAAGCTCTTTCTTAGTCTACACCTTCCTGCCAGGATCCCCTAGCTCATGGGAGGAAGAGTGTGGCACAGCCACAGGCATATGTAAGCACCTGGGCACAGGGCGGTCAGGGCCAAGGTCAGGTCAGCAGTCATAGCCTCCCAGTGAAAAGAATACAGGCTCTTGGATACATTTTTTTCCTTCCTTTGGAAAAAGCATTGGTCTTACTCTACATTCTGACCCTCCCTGAGACAGAAGTAACAATGAGACATTGCCCGTTCAAAAGCAAGGCCAACCTGACCCAACCACTGTGGGAACAGAACTCCTCTAACCGCCCCCCACCCCATACTCATGAATATGAAGGATCCTGACCCTGTGACCTTTCCACGTGACTCTGTGCCAGGGAAGCTGCTTCCAGACAGACCTGTAACTCCCATGGATGCCTGGTTGCCTCACAGCATGGTGAGAGCCAGAAATGCTTCAGTAAATTGATATGACTTCAACTTACTCAAAAGGGCAAGGGATTTTAAAGTTGAAGAAATCATTTCCAGGTGATAAAATAGGTCAGTTTAGTTACACAGAACCAAACTGAGACATTAATGGTTAATTTTTTAAAGAGCTGGGAATTCCTTGGTGCTTTCACTGCTTAGGGTCCGGGTCCAGTCCCTGGTTGGGGAGCTAAGATCCCATAATCTGTGCAGAGTGGCTGAAAAGAAAAATCAGTATCATCTAATAATTTGGGTAAGAAAAATAAAACTATAAGGTAAGAACATGTGGGTCAAAAATGTAGACATTCCTATTTACAGACCCATTGAGTTCTAGAGGAAATGGCGGCCTGATGAGATTAAGCAACTCGCGGAGTTTCTTGAGCAAGTCACAAAGTTGTGAGTTGCAGAATTTGAATGGAAACCAGATTGTCTGACTCCTGATCTAGCACTTTCCCCATTCACTGCTATTCTTACTACCTTGTGGGGTCAAGACGGCTATACACATTGATGATTCTCCTGGTGGTAATGTTTGAATTGTGGGTTATCTGTGATAAATATCTAATCCAAGGCTAGCTTCTCCATTTACATATCAATTAGTAACATCCCCTTGCTTTACCAGCCCATGGATGGTGAAGAATGCTGAGCTTCACTTCAGCAGCTCATCTTTAGAAAGGGCACCCTCTTTATGATGTCAGGCCCTAGAGTTAGGACTTCGGGATGATCCATGTCACAACTCTTCTATTTGCTAGGAATCATAATTGCCACTACAATAGTACCTACAGAGTTTCTGACAATAGTACTCCTTCACCACAGAGTGCTTGAACCTAGGGGAAACCGGCCTAACTCACTCAGTTTTTCAGACAAGAAAGAGAAATGATTGAGACTAGAAGATATTTAGTGGGTTCTTCCTGCTAAAACAATCAGCATAGAACGATGCTACTTAATAAGTCAGACCACAGGCTGTGCCCTCAAAGGGGTGAGGCTGGCAGTAATGGGCCATCACTTACCTTGCTGGCCTCAAACTTGTCCCCAGTCTGGTGGTAGTCAAACCCTGGACTGCCATTGGAGGTAGATATCTTCAGGGGTGGCAGAGGCGGGTTATAGCTGGAGCCCTTTGGGGGCTTCTCGGAGCCCACGGGGATAGAGGAGTAGGGCCTGGGGCTGGCCTGGGGAACCCTAGCAGGCTGGGACCTCATCACAGCTGTGCTCCGTTCTTTCCGCTGATACTCAATGGGAGACTGGAGGGCTGCAGGGAGAGAGAGACTGTTACTCTCAGCGTTGGAAAGTCCACGAGGACTTGAAGGCTCATGAGGCACAGGCTTTGTGAGAGACAGAGTGGGGATACACGAGGAAGACACTGCCCTGTTTCTAAGGAATGTATAAGCTACTGGGAACTAGCCTTAGTTTTATCTATATTATGAAAATGCAAAACCAAAATGGTGCAGACTGCGGGAGAGGGGGCTCTGTAATACATGTACGAGTGCATCTGGCTGGACACAGGGATGAGTCGGGGCGGTGATAAAGAGCTTCAGGAACTGCCGGCCCTCAGGCCCTTACATGCAGGCTATGAGGGGTGGAGGGTCGCTGTGGAGGAAGAGGAGATGAGACAGGTAAGGGAGGCTGCAGTTGCCATGGTGTAAAAGATCTAGAAAGTTAGGTGACTGAGTTTGGATTTAATTCTGAAGATCATGAAAAGCGATTGATTGAATTAAATCAACTTGCATGTTTTAAATGCAGATGCTGATACCAACACCTTGCAGCAGGTTAGGGGAGGGATGGGCCAGGCTGATCAGGAGCCCTGACGCGGTCACAGGGCAGAGGCGGGACCTGAGTAGAGCCGAGGGAATGAGGAAGGGCAGCAGCAGGCGCTCCAGCTCCAGCGGGAGGTGAGGCTGACACAGCCTAGCTGGGAAAAGACGGCAAGAAGCCAGGGTCACTCGAGCTGGGAAAGCAGTGGTCAGTGGAACTCAGAATTCTGACAGGAGAAACGTGCCGTAAAGGAAAAGAGATGCACTTTGTTCTCCGGGGTTTAAGATGATAAAGCTCCAAGGTCTGCATAATAAAGAGGTACAGCAGGCAAAAACCACATAGGTCAAACCCTGGACTGCCATTGGAGGTAGATATCTTCAGGGGTGGCAGAGGCGGGTTATAGCTGGAGCCCTTTGGGGGCTTCTCGGAGCCCACGGGGATAGAGGAGTAGGGCCTGGGGCTGGCCTGGGGAACCCTAGCAGGCTGGGACCTCATCACAGCTGTGCTCCGTTCTTTCCGCTGATACTCAATGGGAGACTGGAGGGCTGCAGGGAGAGAGAGACTGTTACTCTCAGCGTTGGAAAGTCCACGAGGACTTGAAGGCTCATGAGGCACAGGCTTTGTGAGAGACAGAGTGGGGATACACGAGGAAGACACTGCCCTGTTTCTAAGGAATGTATAAGCTACTGGGAACTAGCCTTAGTTTTATCTATATTATGAAAATGCAAAACCAAAATGGTGCAGACTGCGGGAGAGGGGGCTCTGTAATACATGTACGAGTGCATCTGGCTGGACACAGGGATGAGTCGGGGCGGTGATAAAGAGCTTCAGGAACTGCCGGCCCTCAGGCCCTTACATGCAGGCTATGAGGGGTGGAGGGTCGCTGTGGAGGAAGAGGAGATGAGACAGGTAAGGGAGGCTGCAGTTGCCATGGTGTAAAAGATCTAGAAAGTTAGGTGACTGAGTTTGGATTTAATTCTGAAGATCATGAAAAGCGATTGATTGAATTAAATCAACTTGCATGTTTTAAATGCAGATGCTGATACCAACACCTTGCAGCAGGTTAGGGGAGGGATGGGCCAGGCTGATCAGGAGCCCTGACGCGGTCACAGGGCAGAGGCGGGACCTGAGTAGAGCCGAGGGAATGAGGAAGGGCAGCAGCAGGCGCTCCAGCTCCAGCGGGAGGTGAGGCTGACACAGCCTAGCTGGGAAAAGACGGCAAGAAGCCAGGGTCACTCGAGCTGGGAAAGCAGTGGTCAGTGGAACTCAGAATTCTGACAGGAGAAACGTGCCGTAAAGGAAAAGAGATGCACTTTGTTCTCCGGGGTTTAAGATGATAAAGCTCCAAGGTCTGCATAATAAAGAGGTACAGCAGGCAAAAACCACATAGGTCAAATTCTCTCATAGTGACTTCAAGGCTAGCCTGGTTATGCTGTTTCTACCAGGGTTCACTGTAGTGAATATTGAATTGGGTTAACGGTTGAGGCCCAGAGAATGTTCCATGATAAGGATATTTCTATAGTAATAGGTATGTACTTTAACAGGACTGAACATACGGTCCACACTTTCTTTCCATTTGGGGCCTCAGGAGGGAAAGGCTGGCTCTGAGGTGCCTGCATGTGTGTCTGTAAGTGAAGGCTAGCCCTAGTCCAGCATCAAATCCTTGTCTTCTGAGAGTGTCAAGTGCAGCACAGGCTGCTGCCGGACCTTGGCCTTTCTCCCTGGAGAGCATTAAATATTTATGTATTGAGAATCGAGTTCAGTAATAGCTCCATAACTCCGTAACGTATAATTAGGCAAAAGGTCTCTTGGAACCAGGTATCAACACAAGTCTGGATCCGTGACTACGGACAAAGAAGTGCCATTCCAAGTCTGAAGTAGAGAGCAGACAGTTGTGAAGCAGACCACAGCAAAATGATCTGATGAATCAATACCCACCTCATGGAACCGCTTAATACTTGATTATAAACAGTAATGGTGGTAAAGCATTTGAAAACGATGTGTCTTCTTTTTTTTTTTTTTTTTTTTAAAAAACACTTTTATTTATTTATTTTTTTGGCTGTGCTGGGTCTTTGTTGATGTGTGGGTTTAGCTGCTCTGCGGTATGTGGGATCTTCCCGGATCAGGGATCGAACCCGTGTCTCTTGCATTGGCAGACAGGTTCTTATCCACTGAGCCACAAGGGAAGCCCCCGATGTGTCTTCTTAAATAAGCTCCATAGAGAGCCTGTACTCTTCTACCAGACTCAGTCTGTGTACCTTAGGTCTTAGGATCAGGACAGCTGTGTCTCTGGATAGGGTTTGTATCTGGTTGACAGATACAATGTCTTATACCTGATCCTGTTTTTCCACTTTGTTTGCTGGGGGCACTCATAGACAAACATATGCCCTACCACCAGCAACTATACTGCAGTCTGGGGCTTAAGAGCCCTATTTTAAGTTACACAGTTCTTGGTTCAAGCTCTTATTCTAGCACCTACTGGTTCTGCGACTTAGGACCAGTTTGTTTACCTCCTTGACCCTCCTTTTCCTTGTTTGAAAAATACAGGATTATACTACTGAGCTTTCCACGTTGCTGTGAGGATTAAGGGTGGTAACAAGTGAAGTGCTCAGCACCATGCTTCACACAGAGAATGGACTCAATATACGGGCACCATTATTGGTACTCAGTTATTTATGGTTTCAATTTATTATCCTACCTTATTTTTCTTTTGTCTTGAATTGATGAACTTAGAAACTTCATTCCTGCTTAGAATCTATCAGAAATTCCTAACAGAATGAAATTTCATGAATTTTTAAAAATATACATCGCACATTTTTGCTTAGAATTCTTTTATCTACACAAGCATTCATTCAAAGCTATATATTCAAAAGCTGTGAACTATATATCACTTCTTTACTATCCCTTAGGGCTGGGCTGGTGTTTAATTTTAGATACTTTAGAATTAGAAAGGACCCTAGAGATCTTAGTTTATTCTTTTTAGTTTTTTTTTTTCCCCCCACCAAATGGTTTTAAAATTGGGAGACCCAGAGGCATGGCCTCAAAACACTGTGTTTAATTGCTTTGAAGTCTCATGTTGTTGTTTTAGTTGCTCAGTCATGTCCGACTTTTTTGTGACTCCACAGACTGTAGCCTTCCTGGCTCCTCTGACCATGGGATTTCCCAGGAGAGAATACTAGAGTGGGTTGCCATGCCCTCCTCCAGGGGAAACTTTCCAACCCAGGATGGAACCTGCATGTCCTGCACTGCAGGCAGAGTCTTTATCACTGAGCCACCTGGGAAGCCTTTAAGTCTATCTTAAAAGGTCAAGGCATTCTGCTATATAGTCTCTTTTTATTTGCTTTAAAATAAATACAATGTGTTGAATCTCTTACCATGGAATACAATGGATATCTGGTGATCTCACGGCTCTGGTATTACCTGGAGATAATGGGGGCTACACAGAGAATGGGGCTTGCTATAGAAGGTGTGCTGTGTTTTCTGGCTTTCAGAGCTGCAGAGTAGACTGTTCACAGAAACAGCCAACTGAGGCTCAGAGAGATGTAATGACTTGCCCAAGGTCTACCACCTCTAATCTTTCCCCACAGCATTCCGTTCCATGATAGACACCCAGAAAGTGCTCTCTATCTGCATCATTTGAAGGATGGATCTAACAGCTTCTAGACTAGAAAAGGTGACATCCCTAAGGGTGGGCATGTATGTGTGAAAATGGGTGCTCATTTGGCCACAGGGTACTCCTGCAGGCTCATAGAGAGTGCTGTCCCCTGTGTAACTGACAGTTTGCTCTAGGAAGCTTCAAGGTATTACTGACATTGAGAGTTAGCAATCACCTCTGTTGGGAACAAAGAGGGGTTTGAGCTGATCTGCCAAAAAACTCCCACTTATCTCTAGATAACATTAAAGAACCTCAGACATTACCAGCCATTAGCTACCAAATGGAACTACATATCACTTCTTTACTATCCCTTAGGGCTGGGCTGGTGTTTAATTTTAGATACTTTAGAATTAGAAAGGACCCTAGAGATCTTAGTTTATTCTTTTTAGTTTTTTTTTTTCCCCCCACCAAATGGTTTTAAAATTGGGAGACCCAGAGGCATGGCCTCAAAACACTGTGTTTAATTGCTTTGAAGTCTCATGTTGTTGTTTTAGTTGCTCAGTCATGTCCGACTTTTTTGTGACTCCACAGACTGTAGCCTTCCTGGCTCCTCTGACCATGGGATTTCCCAGGAGAGAATACTAGAGTGGGTTGCCATGCCCTCCTCCAGGGGAAACTTTCCAACCCAGGATGGAACCTGCATGTCCTGCACTGCAGGCAGAGTCTTTATCACTGAGCCACCTGGGAAGCCTTTAAGTCTATCTTAAAAGGTCAAGGCATTCTGCTATATAGTCTCTTTTTATTTGCTTTAAAATAAATACAATGTGTTGAATCTCTTACCATGGAATACAATGGATATCTGGTGATCTCACGGCTCTGGTATTACCTGGAGATAATGGGGGCTACACAGAGAATGGGGCTTGCTATAGAAGGTGTGCTGTGTTTTCTGGCTTTCAGAGCTGCAGAGTAGACTGTTCACAGAAACAGCCAACTGAGGCTCAGAGAGATGTAATGACTTGCCCAAGGTCTACCACCTCTAATCTTTCCCCACAGCATTCCGTTCCATGATAGACACCCAGAAAGTGCTCTCTATCTGCATCATTTGAAGGATGGATCTAACAGCTTCTAGACTAGAAAAGGTGACATCCCTAAGGGTGGGCATGTATGTGTGAAAATGGGTGCTCATTTGGCCACAGGGTACTCCTGCAGGCTCATAGAGAGTGCTGTCCCCTGTGTAACTGACAGTTTGCTCTAGGAAGCTTCAAGGTATTACTGACATTGAGAGTTAGCAATCACCTCTGTTGGGAACAAAGAGGGGTTTGAGCTGATCTGCCAAAAAACTCCCACTTATCTCTAGATAACATTAAAGAACCTCAGACATTACCAGCCATTAGCTACCAAATGGAAATATATACGTCACTGATAACTGGCCCCTGAGACAAAGAGACTGTGCTGAATTTCAGACTTTGGCCCCAGTTATTACCAGCTGGTAATGGTAGTCATATTGCATATCTTCTATGTCAAGATTGTAAGACAGTGTCTTATCTTGGAAGAACAGCCTTCTTTATCATGCCCCATCTGCCCACTTGCCTATTTGGGATCAGAAAAATTCTATATAAAGTGTTATCGAAAACTACGAAGTTAGAATGTATACAAATGTGATTGGGCCTCATAACTCACCATGAACCCAGACCCAAGCGGGCTCAGAGGTGTGTGGTCCCCTGAAATGGCCTGCCTAGAAGCTAGACCTGGTACTCACCATTTAAGAAGTCTCGCTGTGTTTCTAAGACTTGGTTGATGTCCTGCACCCAGGCCTGCTGGATGTCAGCATTGGCGGCTTGCAGGATGACCCTCTCTGACGTCTCCCTGTTCATTAGCGCAAACTTGCAGGGGTCATTGTCCACGTTCTCCTCCAGGACCAAGTAATTCATCTGGAAGAAACGAGGGGATATTTTACCTATTAAGTGGTTTTTAAGAAGATCAACAACATATTACAGTTCCTCCAAGTGTTTATTCAGATGTTTCGAAAAACATGCCCTGGATCTAACAGCTTAAGGACTTTGGTTTCTGTCTTTGAGTGAACGACATGATCTCAGAGGGCCTTCACACCCAGGTAGCAAGGCTAAAGACTGTCGATGCTCTGGATCCTCACTCAGGCCCGTGCCTCTCTCTTGCAGAGGCGGCTCTCCCAGTGTGGCTCTTTCCTGCCCTTCCTCCTCCCCACCTGGACCCCTACATCTCCTTTTGAACACCTGGGGTTAGCCTGGGGCTCAGTTTAGATAGAAACATCCCTAAGGGTGGGCATGTATGTGTGAAAATGGGTGCTCATTTGGCCACAGGGTACTCCTGCAGGCTCATAGAGAGTGCTGTCCCCTGTGTAACTGACAGTTTGCTCTAGGAAGCTTCAAGGTATTACTGACATTGAGAGTTAGCAATCACCTCTGTTGGGAACAAAGAGGGGTTTGAGCTGATCTGCCAAAAAACTCCCACTTATCTCTAGATAACATTAAAGAACCTCAGACATTACCAGCCATTAGCTACCAAATGGAAATATATACGTCACTGATAACTGGCCCCTGAGACAAAGAGACTGTGCTGAATTTCAGACTTTGGCCCCAGTTATTACCAGCTGGTAATGGTAGTCATATTGCATATCTTCTATGTCAAGATTGTAAGACAGTGTCTTATCTTGGAAGAACAGCCTTCTTTATCATGCCCCATCTGCCCACTTGCCTATTTGGGATCAGAAAAATTCTATATAAAGTGTTATCGAAAACTACGAAGTTAGAATGTATACAAATGTGATTGGGCCTCATAACTCACCATGAACCCAGACCCAAGCGGGCTCAGAGGTGTGTGGTCCCCTGAAATGGCCTGCCTAGAAGCTAGACCTGGTACTCACCATTTAAGAAGTCTCGCTGTGTTTCTAAGACTTGGTTGATGTCCTGCACCCAGGCCTGCTGGATGTCAGCATTGGCGGCTTGCAGGATGACCCTCTCTGACGTCTCCCTGTTCATTAGCGCAAACTTGCAGGGGTCATTGTCCACGTTCTCCTCCAGGACCAAGTAATTCATCTGGAAGAAACGAGGGGATATTTTACCTATTAAGTGGTTTTTAAGAAGATCAACAACATATTACAGTTCCTCCAAGTGTTTATTCAGATGTTTCGAAAAACATGCCCTGGATCTAACAGCTTAAGGACTTTGGTTTCTGTCTTTGAGTGAACGACATGATCTCAGAGGGCCTTCACACCCAGGTAGCAAGGCTAAAGACTGTCGATGCTCTGGATCCTCACTCAGGCCCGTGCCTCTCTCTTGCAGAGGCGGCTCTCCCAGTGTGGCTCTTTCCTGCCCTTCCTCCTCCCCACCTGGACCCTTACCTTGATGCTCCTTTTGAACATGTAGCCTGGGGTGAGGGACCCCTTCCTGAGCAGTTCACTGAAGATGACGATTTGCTCAAAGAGGAACACGCGCCTCTCCTTGGTCCGCGACTGCATGCCAGCATCCAGCTCAATCACATAGAACGTGTCCTGCTGCAGCAGCTTGCCCTGAGCAGTCAGGGTGCCCTGATGGACAGAAGGGTTGGGGTGATATAAGTGAAAGATGGGAAATGACCCCAGCCCTTGGCGTCCCAAAGCCTACCCTCTGGGGACCTGGGCAACAGACCCAACAGCAAATGCCTGAGCTTTTAAGAGATTAGTGTAAGAGACTGACTCAGGGCTCATCTGGGGTAGACAGTAGCCACCTTCCTTCACTCAGGAGTCTGGAGGCAAGGGAAAGAAGGCTATAGAGCCACTAAGAAGTAGTTGCAGGAAAGCGCCAGAAAGAAGGTAAAATTATTAGCTAAAAAGCTGTTCAAGAGTCATCCTGACCCTTCTTATTTTTTTATTAAAAGGAGAACAGAAGGTAGGTGATGATGGAGCTGGAAGGGGCCTTCTGTCCTTGGAGAAAGTGTGCCACTGAGAAGTGCACCTGCCTGGCCCTTGTGAGAGGACCTGGGGTGCTCTCATAGCCACAGACCTGGAACCAGCCGAGGGCTGAGGGAAGTGCTGGAGGCAGGACCACAGACACACAGACACACACACACACACACACACATGTTGGAGGAGTCGGGGCCCTCTCTTCTATCATTTCAGGATGGTGAAATTCTGAAGCCTTCGTCTCCTGCTAGAGATCAGCAGGTACAGCTGAGGTACTATCAATAGATGCCCATATTTTATAAGCTGATAGATATTTTGGGGGGTCCTGGAATCTTTCTTCAAATGCCTCCAGTTACCAGATCACTTGAAACCCAGACTAGGGGGTAGAGTCTATTGGTTTACCAGTTCTAACCAGATTTTCATAGACACTGTCACATCTTCAAAGGCAACCTGGCCCAAGCCAGCACGTCTTCACAGATGTTGTTGGAGAGCCTTGCTTTTTCTGCTGTTCTACAAGATGCTGACATCAGAGACAGTGACCAGAGCACTGCCTCTAAACTGTACTCTCAGCTGATAACTTTTGTCCTTTAATGCAAATGTGGGCTGTTTTCTGCACATGATGCCTTGTTCCAAATGTGACCCAGCACAGAGGCTACTTTCCTTTCATATTCCTGAGAAATGCTTGCCCTTTGCTTGGATCGTGGTTCCTCATTGTCAAGGTCAGCAGCCAAACAGGCTTATCTCTACCATGGTCCAAAGTTAATATTAAGTCAGTAACCAGCTCCAAAAGCTCTATTAATATTACATAAGAGCCTGATCCATGAGTTACAGCCCTGGCAATGCTAAAGGGAAAGCTAAAGGATTTAAAACAGAGGGAATCTAAGTGAAGGAGTTAACTTCTCCCTGTCCCAGAGCCAAGGACTTCAGAAAGAATGGAAGTAGGCTCATGGCCCTTTCCAGTTAGAGGAAGGAATGCAAAGCATATTTTCTAGGGCTTGATGAAAAAGGGAGATGGTGGTAATTGATTTAAAAGAGAAAATAATTCCACTCTCTTATATGGGGTCTTCTGTGGTAAAAGGAGAACAGAAGGTAGGTGATGATGGAGCTGGAAGGGGCCTTCTGTCCTTGGAGAAAGTGTGCCACTGAGAAGTGCACCTGCCTGGCCCTTGTGAGAGGACCTGGGGTGCTCTCATAGCCACAGACCTGGAACCAGCCGAGGGCTGAGGGAAGTGCTGGAGGCAGGACCACAGACACACAGACACACACACACACACACACACACATGTTGGAGGAGTCGGGGCCCTCTCTTCTATCATTTCAGGATGGTGAAATTCTGAAGCCTTCGTCTCCTGCTAGAGATCAGCAGGTACAGCTGAGGTACTATCAATAGATGCCCATATTTTATAAGCTGATAGATATTTTGGGGGGTCCTGGAATCTTTCTTCAAATGCCTCCAGTTACCAGATCACTTGAAACCCAGACTAGGGGGTAGAGTCTATTGGTTTACCAGTTCTAACCAGATTTTCATAGACACTGTCACATCTTCAAAGGCAACCTGGCCCAAGCCAGCACGTCTTCACAGATGTTGTTGGAGAGCCTTGCTTTTTCTGCTGTTCTACAAGATGCTGACATCAGAGACAGTGACCAGAGCACTGCCTCTAAACTGTACTCTCAGCTGATAACTTTTGTCCTTTAATGCAAATGTGGGCTGTTTTCTGCACATGATGCCTTGTTCCAAATGTGACCCAGCACAGAGGCTACTTTCCTTTCATATTCCTGAGAAATGCTTGCCCTTTGCTTGGATCGTGGTTCCTCATTGTCAAGGTCAGCAGCCAAACAGGCTTATCTCTACCATGGTCCAAAGTTAATATTAAGTCAGTAACCAGCTCCAAAAGCTCTATTAATATTACATAAGAGCCTGATCCATGAGTTACAGCCCTGGCAATGCTAAAGGGAAAGCTAAAGGATTTAAAACAGAGGGAATCTAAGTGAAGGAGTTAACTTCTCCCTGTCCCAGAGCCAAGGACTTCAGAAAGAATGGAAGTAGGCTCATGGCCCTTTCCAGTTAGAGGAAGGAATGCAAAGCATATTTTCTAGGGCTTGATGAAAAAGGGAGATGGTGGTAATTGATTTAAAAGAGAAAATAATTCCACTCTCTTATATGGGGTCTTCTGTGGACACATGCGCATGTACAACATGGTTCCTGTGAGGTCTGACTTGGGTCAGACGGCACATCAGATGCTGTTCCTCTGGTCAGTGGTCAGTTCCTCCGGAGACCAAGAGAAAATCAAGTCAGACTCTTGCTCAGAAAATCACGGGGAACATCAAGGATGAGGAGCAAAAGGGCTTGCTTGGCCTGTTCAGAACAGCCTCAGACCTGGCTTAATTTCAAGGGAACAAGTGTAAAGTGTCATCTAGTGTGACTTAAGAAACACTGTGTGAGAACTTGAGGTGCATTTCTGCTCAAATGCCTTTTCCTTCAATCCCTCTGGTCTACTGTGGAGAATAGGGATCTGAGAGAAAATGAACAGCAAGAAGGGCCCTCTACATGGTTCCTGGTCACAGCAAAGCGATGGAAATCAGACAGGGACACCAGGATGGGCTGCAAGGGTAAAAAGGCAGCAGAATTTTGAATCGAACCATCATGAATTGAATTCATTAACCCAAATCTGAATATAGCATTTCCTAACCTTCCATATATACCAGTCTGACTTATGTCTATTCTATTCTAGTTGAGCCAGAAAGAAAAGTCCCTTGTTTCCAAAAATGAAAAATGCAACCTTACAAGATTACTGGGAAACAGGATTAGAAGATCCACATCTTTCTCTAAGGGGTTCAATAACATCTATAAGCACCAGTCAATAATCATGTCAGTTTCAATTTTATCATATTCATATTCAAAAGAGACTACGTTTAGTTAATAAATGAAGTCTGAATATAAACTAGTAACAGCCACTTGTTAAGTTTAAATCCGGAAAGTCAATTTGCTCTTCTGAGGTTCACTGTTCTGAGTTGAACTGAATTCTCTCTTTAGGTTGTATGTTGAAGTCTTAGCCCACAGGACTTCAGAATGCAACCTTATCAAAAGACAGAGTCTTTACAAAGAGAAACAAGTTAAAGAGAGGTCATTACACAGAGCCCTAATCAAACACGATCAGTGTCTTTATAAAAAGGGGAAATTTGGACACAGAGATATATACAGAGGGAAGATGATGTTGAAGACAAAAGAAGAGCACCATGTGAACACAAAGATGGCCATCTACAAGCCAAGGAGGAGGCCTGAACAGACCCTTTCCTCACAGCGGTCACAAGGAACGACCCTTCCACCTTGATCTCAGACTTCTAGCTTCCAGAAAGGTCTGACTTGGGTCAGACGGCACATCAGATGCTGTTCCTCTGGTCAGTGGTCAGTTCCTCCGGAGACCAAGAGAAAATCAAGTCAGACTCTTGCTCAGAAAATCACGGGGAACATCAAGGATGAGGAGCAAAAGGGCTTGCTTGGCCTGTTCAGAACAGCCTCAGACCTGGCTTAATTTCAAGGGAACAAGTGTAAAGTGTCATCTAGTGTGACTTAAGAAACACTGTGTGAGAACTTGAGGTGCATTTCTGCTCAAATGCCTTTTCCTTCAATCCCTCTGGTCTACTGTGGAGAATAGGGATCTGAGAGAAAATGAACAGCAAGAAGGGCCCTCTACATGGTTCCTGGTCACAGCAAAGCGATGGAAATCAGACAGGGACACCAGGATGGGCTGCAAGGGTAAAAAGGCAGCAGAATTTTGAATCGAACCATCATGAATTGAATTCATTAACCCAAATCTGAATATAGCATTTCCTAACCTTCCATATATACCAGTCTGACTTATGTCTATTCTATTCTAGTTGAGCCAGAAAGAAAAGTCCCTTGTTTCCAAAAATGAAAAATGCAACCTTACAAGATTACTGGGAAACAGGATTAGAAGATCCACATCTTTCTCTAAGGGGTTCAATAACATCTATAAGCACCAGTCAATAATCATGTCAGTTTCAATTTTATCATATTCATATTCAAAAGAGACTACGTTTAGTTAATAAATGAAGTCTGAATATAAACTAGTAACAGCCACTTGTTAAGTTTAAATCCGGAAAGTCAATTTGCTCTTCTGAGGTTCACTGTTCTGAGTTGAACTGAATTCTCTCTTTAGGTTGTATGTTGAAGTCTTAGCCCACAGGACTTCAGAATGCAACCTTATCAAAAGACAGAGTCTTTACAAAGAGAAACAAGTTAAAGAGAGGTCATTACACAGAGCCCTAATCAAACACGATCAGTGTCTTTATAAAAAGGGGAAATTTGGACACAGAGATATATACAGAGGGAAGATGATGTTGAAGACAAAAGAAGAGCACCATGTGAACACAAAGATGGCCATCTACAAGCCAAGGAGGGAGGCCTGAACAGACCCTTTCCTCACAGCGGTCACAAGGAACGACCCTTCCACCTTGATCTCAGACTTCTAGCTTCCAGAAACGTGAGATGATGCATTTCTGTACTAGAAATCATGGTAGTCTGGTTATGGCAGCCCTAGCACACTAGCATATGCCCTCAAACCTTAGTCCTGGCTACATCCAGCTATTTCTCCCAAAGTTTCACTCTTCTTGTCAAATAACAGAAATGTGCACTGTGATGTTTTAGAACTTTAAACAACTATTTAAGTAAAAAGCCTTCCGCTACTATGTAGACCTGTTTATTAGATCCACCTTCTCAGAAAAAAAAGTGTTTCATTGTCCTCTGTTTCTACTCCCATCCCAGAGTCCGGCTGTCCCCCGCATTCCCAGCATTTCTCAAGCAAGAAAGGAAAGGGAAGAGGTCATTGGCAGGTCCACGCCTATGAAGAATCTTGGGTCTTTCCATCCCTTTTGGAATTCTGATCATGGCCTGCCCCATTGCTGGAAATCCTAAATAGCTGTATCTTCTAGGCCCGTGAATGAGAGAGGCCCAGGCACAGAGGCGTTGTTGGTGGGTGAGACAGAGAGGGTAGGCACAGGGCTTCAAAGGGAAGCCTGGGCTCCAGTCTGCCCCCGCCTCCTCTCCCGCGCCCGCAAGAGAGAGGGCTAAGAAACTTTCCCTGAGGGCTCACCTCAAAGCCCTGCAGGCGCCCCAGGTTCATCATGTCGTTGCAGCGTTTGGGAACAAGGCACATCAACTCCACTGCTTTCTGTGGAGGAGAAGAGTGGCAGTCACAACGGGGTGGCACTCAGGTGGGGGCTCAGGACAATCCTGGGCGGGAGGACTGGTGGCTCCTTGTTGCTAGGCAAGGACCTACCGCCCACTTCAGAGGAGGGACGGGCTTCCTACTATAGGCTGGGGAGTGTTGGCCACCCATGCAGAGGCTCCACATGAATCAGAGACTAGACACAGGGAGGAGGCTGCCCAGCCCACCCTTCTTCTACCTTCTCACATTTATCATTTGCTGTCCTTCTCGCATTTTCCTTCTTCTCTTTGTTGCTTCCTGGCTGCCCAAGCAACATCTTGGCTTTGCTTGTGAAGCACTAGAGGTTTTAACCTAAAATAACCTGCCAGAATGGACTGTAACTGCTCTGGCTTAAAATAATCCCCATGGTGACATTGTTTCAAAGGACTTCACTTACAGAGTAATCCTCGGGGCCCGGGGAGATAGGGAAAATGGAGTGATTCATACGTCAACTTCAAATAGTACCTGGACTCATGGATAAAGCTGCACATTGAAACACCCCATCTCTGTAGGATGTTAGAGGGCTCAAATACCATCTTTTCCCACATGTCACTGGGAGCCACAAAGAGAACACCAGTGGGGGTTAAGCTCTGCTCTGGCTCAGGACGGTATTCCTGAGTTCTAGAAACCCTCTGTGTACCCCAATCGTCACTGGGAAGTTATCCAGATTTTCCGGACCCCCAGAAGCAAGAAAGGAAAGGGAAGAGGTCATTGGCAGGTCCACGCCTATGAAGAATCTTGGGTCTTTCCATCCCTTTTGGAATTCTGATCATGGCCTGCCCCATTGCTGGAAATCCTAAATAGCTGTATCTTCTAGGCCCGTGAATGAGAGAGGCCCAGGCACAGAGGCGTTGTTGGTGGGTGAGACAGAGAGGGTAGGCACAGGGCTTCAAAGGGAAGCCTGGGCTCCAGTCTGCCCCCGCCTCCTCTCCCGCGCCCCGCAAAGAGAGAGGGCTAAGAAACTTTCCCTGAGGGCTCACCTCAAAGCCCTGCAGGCGCCCCAGGTTCATCATGTCGTTGCAGCGTTTGGGAACAAGGCACATCAACTCCACTGCTTTCTGTGGAGGAGAAGAGTGGCAGTCACAACGGGGTGGCACTCAGGTGGGGGCTCAGGACAATCCTGGGCGGGAGGACTGGTGGCTCCTTGTTGCTAGGCAAGGACCTACCGCCCACTTCAGAGGAGGGACGGGCTTCCTACTATAGGCTGGGGAGTGTTGGCCACCCATGCAGAGGCTCCACATGAATCAGAGACTAGACACAGGGAGGAGGCTGCCCAGCCCACCCTTCTTCTACCTTCTCACATTTATCATTTGCTGTCCTTCTCGCATTTTCCTTCTTCTCTTTGTTGCTTCCTGGCTGCCCAAGCAACATCTTGGCTTTGCTTGTGAAGCACTAGAGGTTTTAACCTAAAATAACCTGCCAGAATGGACTGTAACTGCTCTGGCTTAAAATAATCCCCATGGTGACATTGTTTCAAAGGACTTCACTTACAGAGTAATCCTCGGGGCCCGGGGAGATAGGGAAAATGGAGTGATTCATACGTCAACTTCAAATAGTACCTGGACTCATGGATAAAGCTGCACATTGAAACACCCCATCTCTGTAGGATGTTAGAGGGCTCAAATACCATCTTTTCCCACATGTCACTGGGAGCCACAAAGAGAACACCAGTGGGGGTTAAGCTCTGCTCTGGCTCAGGACGGTATTCCTGAGTTCTAGAAAAACCCTCTGTGTACCCCTCAAAGCTCGCCACTCCATATTCTGTTGGGAAGCTGTCTGCAAAGGGCTCTGCTATCGGAGAGGCGTCAGCCTGGACCTTCCACTCTTCAGAGCTGATCTTGCCCTTGAGAGGTGGACATCCAGTACTGTCCCCTAAGAATCACCAGCATTACAAGCAGAAAACTCACCTCGATATCTGAACACTCCAAACCAGCCTTCTCGCTGTATCTCAGGAAGTCCTAGCAAGTGGGGGAAGCGGGGAAGGGTGTGGGGTGGGTGAAATCAGTTAGGAAAAGAGAGCACTATGAAAAAATGAACAAAGAGGACGCCCAGAAGACTTTCCTTCCCCGCAGAGATGGCCATGCTTTGCAAGCTGAGATAGAAGTTAGGAGTCATGGTGGACATAATCACACAGAGAAAACCCCCAGAACACTCAAAGGTTCAAAGCTATGGGAAAGGGGAGGGGCAAAGGGTGGAGCAAGTGCGTGAACAGGGACCAAAGGGGAATGACGGTGAGTAGGAATGGGAGACACAACAGTTACACATCTCTTCCATTTGCCTCATATTTCAGTAAGACAAGTCCAATTAAACAATTTTAAAAAGTAGAAAAATGATCAAATTTTAGGTTTGACTCATCTAAGGTTCCAGGCTTTTTTGCATTTTCTTTCTCTGTGTATTCTTCTCTGATTTTACGCTCTTGTAAGGTTTTAGTTTTTTAAGGGTACCAAGTCAGTCAGGGTTGGGAAAAAGAAAATCAAGTAACAACCAACCTTAAAGACAGGAACAACAGGCATGCAGTTTCTCTGGGGGCAAAGCTGACACACATAACTAGCAGGTAAGGTAAGAGCCCTCACATGTCTCCCCCAGGAGACCTGTGATGGAGACAGAACCTCGAGCTGACCTGCTCCCTAACTCAGGGCCTGACCAAGACCCTGCTCTGGCCCTGAGCCCGGCTCACAACCCTCTTACCTTGAGGAGCAGCTGATACTTTGTTATTCTCTGAATGGGCTTGATAAGGAAGTCGCTAAGTGTCAGCCTTTGATTTATCTCCTGTTTCACCTCCTGGAACACAAGGGAGATACATTATGCAAAAAGGAATGGAAGGACTGGAGTGTTCTGGTTACGGGCTCAAGGGCAAGGAGGTCTCCGTGTTTGCCAGTAAGGTTTAGAATCTTCAAAGCACACCAATGGTAGAACTGCCTAGACAGCAGCTCATCTGTTGTTAGGGCATAGCATACCTTATTGTCACTTTCTTACCCATCAAGCTCTGTCACTCCCCATGTCCTTACCCCTGTCCTGGGGACAAGCTGGAAAGGGTGTTCCTTCGTCTCCCCACTCCAGGGCCAAGTCAGAAATGAAGGGGTTCCCCTGGGATACAACAAGCCTATGGGCTGGGCCCTTGACTCAGATCTGTACACCATCAGTTGAGGGCTCTTCACAAGCAAAGATATTGACTCTCCTCCGGCAAAACAAACACTTCCAGGCTGGGGCAGAACAACCACTTGGAGGTGCTTCCTGGACCTCTGGGATCAGGAGCAGACGGGAACAGAGGCTACATATAGGGTCCCTGGGAGCCCCTCGGGGAAGAGGAGGGTTCTTAGCAAGCAGCTTCCAGGGCCTGGTGAGGAAACTGGGGGCACAGTGGGCTTGGGGGCCATGGGAGGAGGGCCAGAGCTTCTGCAGTGGTCTCTGCATTACTGAGTCATTCTGCCCACAGGGTCCACTCAATGGGCTGCCTCTGCAGCAACGGGACTCACGAGAACTTAACCAAGAAGCTAACTAACAGCTCGGATCCCGTGGAAGGTTTTAGTTTTTAAGGGTACCAAGTCAGTCAGGGTTGGGAAAAAGAAAATCAAGTAACAACCAACCTTAAAGACAGGAACAACAGGCATGCAGTTTCTCTGGGGGCAAAGCTGACACACATAACTAGCAGGTAAGGTAAGAGCCCTCACATGTCTCCCCCAGGAGACCTGTGATGGAGACAGAACCTCGAGCTGACCTGCTCCCTAACTCAGGGCCTGACCAAGACCCTGCTCTGGCCCTGAGCCCGGCTCACAACCCTCTTACCTTGAGGAGCAGCTGATACTTTGTTATTCTCTGAATGGGCTTGATAAGGAAGTCGCTAAGTGTCAGCCTTTGATTTATCTCCTGTTTCACCTCCTGGAACACAAGGGAGATACATTATGCAAAAAGGAATGGAAGGACTGGAGTGTTCTGGTTACGGGCTCAAGGGCAAGGAGGTCTCCGTGTTTGCCAGTAAGGTTTAGAATCTTCAAAGCACACCAATGGTAGAACTGCCTAGACAGCAGCTCATCTGTTGTTAGGGCATAGCATACCTTATTGTCACTTTCTTACCCATCAAGCTCTGTCACTCCCCATGTCCTTACCCCTGTCCTGGGGACAAGCTGGAAAGGGTGTTCCTTCGTCTCCCCACTCCAGGGCCAAGTCAGAAATGAAGGGGTTCCCCTGGGATACAACAAGCCTATGGGCTGGGCCCTTGACTCAGATCTGTACACCATCAGTTGAGGGCTCTTCACAAGCAAAGATATTGACTCTCCTCCGGCAAAACAAACACTTCCAGGCTGGGGCAGAACAACCACTTGGAGGTGCTTCCTGGACCTCTGGGATCAGGAGCAGACGGGAACAGAGGCTACATATAGGGTCCCTGGGAGCCCCTCGGGGAAGAGGAGGGTTCTTAGCAAGCAGCTTCCAGGGCCTGGTGAGGAAACTGGGGGCACAGTGGGCTTGGGGGCCATGGGAGGAGGGCCAGAGCTTCTGCAGTGGTCTCTGCATTACTGAGTCATTCTGCCCACAGGGTCCACTCAATGGGCTGCCTCTGCAGCAACGGGACTCACGAGAACTTAACCAAGAAGCTAACTAACAGCTCGGATGTGGCGGCTATCTCTGTCCTGAGGGATGGGCAGTGCTGGGTGGGGGCCACCTGAGGATAAATGATGGCTGGCGTTTCTGAATGGGTCGGTCTTGGCCTGAGTTTCTTGGCCCTACCCTGGTTCGGCCAAAACCGAGCAGCTTACTTCAAAGTAGGCGTCATACTCGGCGACGATGTACTCGGAGCGCGGCTTATTCTGGCAGTACCACACGTAGATGTGCAGCTTCCGCTCCTGCAAAGGCAGAGGGAAAGGCGTTCAGGCACCCACGCCCCGTGGGCAATCTCAGAGCGCTAAACTGGTCTACACATGGGGAGAAGGACACAGATCTGGCCCACGCTCTTGAGGACGCACCGAGGCGGCGAAATATCGGGGATGGAAAGAGTAAACGTAGTGGGCAAGAACCATCTTCCAAACTGCCAAGAAAGGCAGATCAAACCCAACAGCTCAGAGACGGAAGGGTGGAAGAGGGAAGGGGCTGTAAACGCCTGCGAATGAGCCGGGTGTGAGGGGGAGGGGGAGGAGAGGGCACAGGGCAACACTCACATATTTAATAAAGAGCTGTGCCAGTCTGTCTTGCTCCTGGATACATTTTTCCAGTTCAGCCAGGAAAACACTAAAGGAAGATGGAGAGAAGAGAAGAAAGCTACATGCTTCAGAACCGTATTATTTCTCAGTGATGAGACAAATGACAGAAGTCACTCCCCAGACCCCGCCCCTAAGGTCAAACAGGGGAGGATGGGGGAGCCCCGGAATCGAGGGCACCCTGATCCTCAGGGCGATGCAGCACTTACTCCTTATGCCAATCATAAATCTGATGAATATTCCCAAACACGATTTTATCCTTTCCTCGCATGTCCTCAGGGACACCCTTTTCTTCTATTCTCTTCATGAAGCCCTGCAGGGTGGAGACAATGGTGAGTAGAGCATTTTAGAGATGCTTTCTGGACCAAGTCCCACCTAGGCCACCCTCTGTGTGAGGAGGAGGGCAAGGCCGTCTGTGGCTTCTCACCACTCAAGGGTTTCGCCCTTGGGCAGAGCAACAGACAACACTTCCTCAAGTTCTGGGTCCCTGTCTTTGTCTCCAGTCCCCTTAAGAAAGCAGCACAAAGGAGAAATCGTTGCCTGTTCCTCTCCCATCTCCCAAACCAAGTTAAGGGCTTAAAACTAGATGCGTCTGACCCAGAAATAAGTCTTAATATGTGAATATCTTAGACTCTGTAAAGTGCTAGCATATATGATCTAATTTCAGCTTCAGGTTCTGAGGTGGTATCAGCAGCATTTGTCCCAGTCAAAAGATGAGAAAGCCAGAGCATGGAGGATTCTGTGACTGACTAAGTCATACCATTGATGTGACTGACCCCTGGAACTCAGTCTCCAGATTCCCAAACCCTCCTCTCCCAGGCTGGCCTGCTTCTGGAGGCTGCTGCTACACCTTTAGCTGTTCCCACCCTACCTTGGAGAAGAGGATAACTTTCGTAAGTTAGAACTCAGGTCCTCCATATGCCAGGTTAGTCTGTTTAGCCAAGGTTCAGGACAGGCAAGTATGAACCCCTAAATCAGCAGACTGCCTGGGACTGGGACTTGCACACCCAAGACAAGGAACCAGCAGGTGATTTAGATGTCAGGCATTCACCTTGTTAGACTTCACATTTTTTCTTTTAAGATGATTAACCACAGGGCTCTAAGCCATCTAAATTATCCACTTACTTTCTTAGACTTTCTCCCATGTGTCTAAAACCCCTTAAAGTAAACTTCTATGGACAGAGTTGTTTTATTTATTGTCAAATTGACGCTTAACTGTGGACCTGCCAATCTTGCTTTATTGGTGGTTTTTAGTTTGTCCTCATGGTAGCAAACCCTTTAAAAACCCGTAGATGCATACTCCTTATGCCAATCATAAATCTGATGAATATTCCCAAACACGATTTTATCCTTTCCTCGCATGTCCTCAGGGACACCCTTTTCTTCTATTCTCTTCATGAAGCCCTGCAGGGTGGAGACAATGGTGAGTAGAGCATTTTAGAGATGCTTTCTGGACCAAGTCCCACCTAGGCCACCCTCTGTGTGAGGAGGAGGGCAAGGCCGTCTGTGGCTTCTCACCACTCAAGGGTTTCGCCCTTGGGCAGAGCAACAGACAACACTTCCTCAAGTTCTGGGTCCCTGTCTTTGTCTCCAGTCCCCTTAAGAAAGCAGCACAAAGGAGAAATCGTTGCCTGTTCCTCTCCCATCTCCCAAACCAAGTTAAGGGCTTAAAACTAGATGCGTCTGACCCAGAAATAAGTCTTAATATGTGAATATCTTAGACTCTGTAAAGTGCTAGCATATATGATCTAATTTCAGCTTCAGGTTCTGAGGTGGTATCAGCAGCATTTGTCCCAGTCAAAAGATGAGAAAGCCAGAGCATGGAGGATTCTGTGACTGACTAAGTCATACCATTGATGTGACTGACCCCTGGAACTCAGTCTCCAGATTCCCAAACCCTCCTCTCCCAGGCTGGCCTGCTTCTGGAGGCTGCTGCTACACCTTTAGCTGTTCCCACCCTACCTTGGAGAAGAGGATAACTTTCGTAAGTTAGAACTCAGGTCCTCCATATGCCAGGTTAGTCTGTTTAGCCAAGGTTCAGGACAGGCAAGTATGAACCCCTAAATCAGCAGACTGCCTGGGACTGGGACTTGCACACCCAAGACAAGGAACCAGCAGGTGATTTAGATGTCAGGCATTCACCTTGTTAGACTTCACATTTTTTCTTTTAAGATGATTAACCACAGGGCTCTAAGCCATCTAAATTATCCACTTACTTTCTTAGACTTTCTCCCATGTGTCTAAAACCCCTTAAAGTAAACTTCTATGGACAGAGTTGTTTTATTTATTGTCAAATTGACGCTTAACTGTGGACCTGCCAATCTTGCTTTATTGGTGGTTTTTAGTTTGTCCTCATGGTAGCAAAATGCTCTCCTTAAAATCTAGGGAAACAAAGAAGTCCCAAAGTTTCACTAAGAGTGACCTACCTGATCTGCTTAGTGCTCATGGTGCCTCATAGCTGCGAAGAATATGTGTTCATATATTCTTATTTATATGGTTAGACATACATATACATACACATAGGCTTCCCAGGTGGCGCTAGTGGTAAAGAACCCACCTACCAATGCAGGAGACATAAGAAATGCAGGTTTGATCCCTGGGTTAGGAAGATCCCCTGGAGAAGGGAATGGCAACCCACTCCAGTATTTTTTCCTGAGAATCCCAAGGACAGAGGGGCCTGTTGGGCTATAGTCCATAGGGTTGCAAAGAGTCAGACACAACTAAAGCAACTTAGCACACATGCAGTTATATATATAACTAATATATACATCGATTAAATACCTACCCTACCCTGGAGACAATGGCCTGGTTACCTAAAACAAGGTGAAATGGATTCAGGTCTAAATAAGAGGTTACAATATTTGGCGTCCTACCTCCCTCTAAATCTCCTATAATATTTCAAGGGGAAGAGGAAAAATACTTGCCTACATATTCTCTTTGACCTACTAACATGTTTAGTTTCATCTCTGCAAACACCCAGGGAGAGTAACATACATCCTGTCACGTGAGAACACCTTGAGGCCCAGGTAGGGTCCACTATGCCCTGGGCTGGGCGACCACAGACCCGTCCTGAGCCACGTACTCACCTCCACCACAATCCCCAGATCCTTGACATAGTCTTTCTCTGTCTGTACCAGTTCATTCAGGACAAACCTGAGCAAGAGACGAAGAACAATGAGGGTTCCTCTTCACTGGGAAGTAAGAAATCTTCTCACCGAAGTTCACAATAAAGTTACTTTGGCGCCTCTATGACCACCCCAACCCACACTAAGCACCCTGTGGGGGGTGCTGGCTGGTGCCCTCTGGACAAGAAGCCCCCGCTGGTGAGGAGCTGAGGGCACCCAGATGGCAGCGATGCCAGAAGAACAGCTGACGACCTAGCATTTGTCTTCCCATTGCTCATGCTTCCTCCCCCCTCACCTATGACTGAAGAGTTGTACAGACACAAGGCAGAAGGAGTAACAGCCACTTGGGCAAAACTGAGTTATGAACGCTTTGAGGCCAAGCGATCAGCATGAGGCTTTTTCTCCTTCGTGTCAGCTCTGTTCTTTGCTCAACAAGAGGAGAAAGACATTTGTTTGATAAGCAACCTTTGAGTCTCAGAGACACCATCATCAAGTGAAGCATTTGAGATAAAGAAGCAACAATTACTCAGAGAGGTGTCCATGGTAACTGGCCTGCAAAACCCCCAGTCAAGGCCAGAAAGACTGACTGCAGCCGTTTCCTAATCACCACTTTCAGTGTGGCCACCTTCCCACCTCTGACCCGATGTGGGATTTAACCACTACAAGGACATTTACTTTCTTGGTAATGACTTCTTTCTCTTAGAGCATCTGCTTTGTGCTTATGAGAGGGTAAGTACTGTAAGCCCTGGTTTATGTAGATTTTAATACTGAGGGAGCACCGCCCAAGAGGACGACGTGGGACACAGAGCTGGGATCTGAACCAAACTGCGCAAGAGTCAGCTCAGCTACTCAGCCTGGCTCTCTGGAGTCCCTGAGGCTGCAAACCCAAACACTTGCTTCTGTCCAGACAGTAAAGAGCTGTACATTAAACAAGTATAGTTGTGCACAGAGGCAGGGTAGGTGTATGAGGCTTACTGGAGTCTGACCTGTATTATCTAAGTTTGAAAGAGTTCTGCTTGGGGCCACATGACTGCATTTTTGGCCTGAGTGGCTGAAGGCAGTAAGTTCTGGGACGTCAAAGAAGGGCCGCAGCCCAAGAGTGGTAGCTGTTCTGAGCCTTGGAAGCAGTTCATCTGAAATTCTTGTTCCATTTAGCACAGAGAAGCCACCAAATCCCTGGGCCTGGAGCCCCAGGGTGATGGGGAGGAGGCAGGAGGAACACGCTTCTTTATCAGCATGCCCAGCACTTCCAACCAGCTCCCTCTCTCTGATACACACAATTATGTGTTTCAGGCCACAGGAAGGAACTGGCAAGGCCAAATAAAAGCATTTAAATATATCTTTAGCATGGTCTGAGTTACCACTTAGAAGAAAGTGGTAAGAAGAAAAACCACAGGAAAGTTGGAGTGGGAATTGGGGGCTGGGAGGGTCCTCTGGGGAGGAAGTCCAGCTCTCGGCCTCTGGATGGTATTTCTATCCTGAGTTACCTGCTGACACTGAAGGGTGTCCTGGGCTTTCCAGACTCTAGGAAAGGGGCCTGGACTGGGCGTTGTCCGTGGACCTCGCATCTCCTCCCTTGAAGGGCTGACAAAACATCTGGAGCACTAAGGACACACTAAAAGGCATTCTGAAAGGGACACAAGGATTTAGGCTGCCTGCATCTCAAGGCAGTGAACACTCAACTGCCAAATAAATTGAGCTGATAATAAATCAGTTTTTTCACGTTCAGTTCTTATGAGTAAAAGTTACATATTATTACAAAGTCAATGTTACTCTTTGGCCCAACTAACTCCCTCCAGACACAGGTCAGACCCCCTTTTGACCTCTGTCCTTCCCAATGGTAGAGAATGGCCGGTTTTCCACAGCAAATCTCTTAGAGCCTGTGCACTGGTTGTTCCCTGTGCTGAGAATCCTTTCCCCCCATGGCTTAACCTCCTCCTGGTCTTCACGCAGACCACTGTGCTCAGAACCATTTAAAGCTGCAACGTGGCCTCGTCCATACTCCTGATTGCTCTATTTTTTCTTTTTTCCAGCTTCTAACATTGTACATGATTTATTTAAAATTTTGTTTATTGTATGATTTCTCCCATTAGAATGTAAACTTGCCACGAGAGCATAGACTTTTGTTGTTATTGTTTATTCACTGATGTATGCCAAGTTGTTGGTACATAATAGGTATACAACAAATATTTATTCAATAAATGAATAGCTAAAACTTGAAGACAATTAAGTCTATTCTTGACTTTTTTCTCCTGGATGAATAACTGTCTGTTTTCATTTCTTCTCCATGGAGCTCCCATTTACCGGTCTAAGGTCTTACTGGATTGAGTCTCAGTTCTTTATTGCCCTCAGCCTCCAGCCTTATGTGGCGTTTACAGTTAAATACCTATATATCCTCTCTTTCATTGTGGCCAAAAATTATAGGAGAAAAAGGACAATATACAGTAAACACAATGAGTCACTCTAACAGCTTGATTTTAGAGACAGCACAGGATGTGGATAAATACAGAGTTGAGTGAGGGAGTGAGAAGAGGGGGAAGAGATGAGCAAAATGGATACAAGAAGCAACAAACTTCCGCCTCGTGGAGCAAAATTAGACAATATCACGTCTGGAAGCAAGACAATGACTTAAACGACTGTTCACAGGCCTGTTTACAAGAGTAGAGATAGGCTTTGCCAAGGAACACCTGTTCCCTCAAAGGTCACCTCCCTAAATATAAGCTGTCATCTTTCTGATATAAGTTTTGCTTTGCTTTGACAAGACTGGAATATCAGCTCCAACCCTGGCTCATCTATACAAAAACAATGTGAAAAGCTAAGGAGAATCAGCTTTGTCCAAGTCCTAAGAAATTTCCCTTTGGGGATGGCATTTCTTTACCTCTATTCTGTTCTTGGGGTTCCCCTGAGCACCCACAAAGTTAAGGGGGTATATTCAGAACCAGAGTGCTGATACGCCACCTACTCATTTCCACTAGAAGGTAACAGCCTTGCTCTGGGGCTAGGCCCTGGCTATGATGTCTTCTAGGAAACAGTCATAAATGCTCACTTTGCCTATTTCCAGGCAACAGAAGAACGTTCATTTTTTCTCATCTTTAGGTCAATGAGCAGGCTCAAGGAGTGATGTGTTCGAAGGAGAAGGGCAGGCTAATTAGCAACAGGGAGAGGCCCTTTCCAACTGCCTATCCACTGCTCACTGTGCTTACCCTCTCTCACACGTCAGGCTATGTGGAAGACTCATCGGCAGCTCTGCTTCCAACACACAGTCACACCGTAAACAAGAAAACTGAAGTTCTGGAGGGATCGTGGGTTTACATTAATAGTGTTGCCATCATCTTGATCAAATCAAGTAACAGAAGAGTGACCATACTAGGGAGGCTAACTCAAACCTTATATAACACATGGGTTCCTATGAAAAGCACTGCACTGTAGATTGTATTTACCCTAACCACTTGAACAGTAGAGAAGTTCTCTTGGAACTCAGATCACAGTGTAATAAGTCAGAGAAAGACAAATATTGTATGATATCACTTATATGTGGACTCTAAAAAAAATAAAACAGACTACAAATACAGCAAAAAGGAAACAGATTCACAGACATAGAGAACAAACTAGTGGTTACCAGTAGGGAGAGGGAAGAAAGTAGGGGCAAGCTAGGAGTATGGGACTAAGAAGTACAAACTATTATGTATAAAATAAACAAGCACTGGGAAATATAGCCAATATTTCATAATAACTATAAGTGGAATATAACCTGTAAAGTTTGTGACTCACTATGTTGTAACCTATAACTTAAGTAATATTGTACATCAACTATATCTCAATTGTTAAAAACTGGACTAAAATAACAAAACAGGGGGCTTCCCTGGTGGTCTAATGGGTAAGGACACTGCCTTGCAGTGCAAGGGGCGCCAATTCGATCCCTGGCTTGGGAAGATCCCACGTGCCGTGGAGCAGCTGGACCGATGTGTCCAACTATCGAGTCGGAGCTCTGGAGCAAGAGAGGCCACTGCAATGGGAGCCCACACAGGCCAAAGAACAAAAAAGATAAGCGAATGAAATATCAATAGAAGTGGCCAAAAAAAAAGTGAGGAAAAAAAAGAAGAACTACTATTATATAAAAAATGTTTTTTAAATAAATAAAACCTCTGAGGAGAGGTGGAGCTAGACGCTAGCCTGGCAGCCCAACAGCTCCCTTTCCCTATACGTTACTTTCCTACATCTGGGGAAAGGTTTTCTTGGATGAAATTCCATCAAGACTTTCCACCACAGATTCTTCGATCATGGGGCAATAGTAATGATTCCAAAGTTTGCTGATCTTTGTTTTCTTATTATCAGCATGTTTTAAATTTCTAACAGACCTTGGTTATAACCACACTTTGTCAGTAATATTTCAGCTGAAAATCCTTTAATTCAGTGCCGAACCTTTCTTTGTTGTTCAGTGCCACACTGTATAGACCAGTCACCTTTACTTAGAATGAATGAGATCAGTGGAAATACAGTGTGCGGAATCCCTGATTCTCCCTAAACTTCACAGCACCCCTGACTGTTGTCCACTGCACACATGTGCCCCAGGCTGGAGTCTGGCAAAGCACTTACATCCTGCCTCTCAGAGCCTTGGCTTTCTGTTCTTCTTCCAGATTTCTGGGAGGTGTGGGCGGGGTCATGCCCTCGTTCAGGCAGCCTGTGGGGTCTTTCAGGCTTCCTCGGTATGAGCCTCCTTCCAGACTCTGAAAAGAGAAGAATAAACAGCCTTTGAGAAGTGTACATGGGAGAGTGGTCTGGAAGTCCTCGTGCCGCCCAGCCAAGCCACAGCCACCTTGGCAGATTAATAACAAGGCTGTCCACACGGAGCTTCAGGGAAGCACCAGGAGGCCAGACTCTCATTGTCCTGGAGCAGGAGTTGCCGCCTTCTCGGGCAGCCAGGATGTGCTTGGTGTCAGGGGCTGCCAATTTCCCAGACATAATGGATATTGTCAAAGTGACTGATCTCTGGGTAAGAGCTCAAGAGGTAAGGCTAATTATTGCAATTCTACACCAAACAAGCACTGAGGAAAGAAAGTCAGCTGTAGGACCACCAAGTGTGAATTGACAAGCAGAGAGAAGTGGGAGAGTTTGCTTGGTAAAATCATGTTTGTTAAATCAGCCACAGTTTTCTTTGAAGAAGCCAATGAGATGCAGACAAGAAGAGGCAAACAGATTTAGCCTTTTCTAAAAACAGTTTTGCTAAGGTTATTTAGCGAGGGCTTTCTTTCACGTATTAATTCCTTTAATCTCTTTAATTAAGGTGCTGCAGTACTGAGAAACACGTTAAAGGGATTAATAAGTATGTTACTCTAGAAAGAGCTAAGGGTCAAGGATACTCATCCCAGATCTGCCAGTCCCTGGATGAACTTAAGTGAGATAGCTAAAATCATTCTAAATTGAGTTTTTCTCGAATTTCAAATTGGGTCCTTCCTTTCTACAGATATTTAAGGAACAGTCAGAGACAACAGATGTACAAGCCCTTGAAACATTTCAAAGGCTCTACAACAGTGAGTTTCCCCCACGGCCCCAAGGATGGAACTAATACCAATAAGGATGCTAAAACATGGGGTCGATCTTAAGTAAGCACCGTAGAAGAAAGAGCACACAGCAACACTGCATTTCATTATGCATAAGCATTTTTTACTGTTTATATAGATAAACAGCAGACTGGAGATGAAGGTCATGGTGGACAACTGTCAAACAAACACGGGGGAGCAATTCAAACTATCCACACAAAACAACGAGTAAGTCACTGTCGTGTAAAGGAGAGGCTTTACTTTAGCAGTTTTTGAAAGATCAAGAAGTTCCCCCCAAAGGTAGTAGGAACAAACGACTTCAGAGTGCTCTTTAACAACCTGCACTGGGAGTGCCTATCATGAACTGGCTTAGCTGTGGCACTGCAACACACAGGCTGAAGAGAGGTAGGAAAAGTTCAAGTAAATGAAACAAAAAGTGAATGAGGGGAATAACAGGTCATTACAGGAGAACAGGTAGGGCATAGCAGAATCAGAGGCTGAAAAACTTAAAGCTGAGAAGATGCCAACCTTCTATTCCTCTACCCTGCCCTTGAATCAACTGCCCGTGCCAAGGGCCAAACATGAATCTGTTACCAACACTAGAACTCAGCATTAAGATGACAGGGTCTTCAAGTTTGAGAGAGAGGATCTCTTTTAACTTGACATGAAGGTATTTCATAGAACAAGTAACCAACCATGGAAGCTGTCATCCAGAGAAAAACCCTAGGCTAAAAATACAGAAAGGTCAAGAAGAGTTTAGCTAAATTTGTAGGTATGGGATCTGTAACTAGTTATTAAGGAAATGAGTATCTGGTGCTGAGGCTTGACAAGCCACCAGACAGACATGCCTTCCGACGACAGCGACATGTCCCCTGGTGCTGTCACCAGAGACAGGTTCCCCAGGCAGATGGACTCAGCTGGTGACTGATCAGATTACATGCCTTTTACTTCCCCTCCTCTTGCCCCCACTGTTCCGTTCCAGTCTTTGTTCTGTAGCTTGTTGGCTGGCAGGATGCTGGCTTCATGGCCTGGGAAATGGGCTGACATCTCTGTGACAAGGCCCTGAGATAGATGTAGACCATCCATCTCAGTGTGCTCCACTCTCAACTCTTCTACAGAAGAAAGGCCATCTGATGAGTTCAAAGTGTCACACAGGGAAATACATTTTGTCTCCTCGGGCCTGACTTGTTGCATGAGCAAAGAAGCTCAGGTTATCTCTGAGGAAGGACTCTCAGGAATGGACTTGAGGATGACAGGGGCACTGAGAGAAGAAAAGAGAGAAATCTAGGGTTTGGCTAAGCTATACACTGGGTAATCTGTCTCAAAGAATGGCACCGGCTATAAATACTTACACTAATTCAAGAGTGATTCCCTCTGAAGACTTGACTACCAGTGCCAGAGTTGGGTATGGGGCCCCAGGCTAGGACAACTACAGGTGACCTGCAACTGTCTATCTGTGCACTGCTCCTTGGGGGACATGGGCGGGGATGGCTGGTTGATGAGTGTGGACTGTGCAGCCACAGGGAGGATTTCTGCCTTGTCTGGGGCTCAAGACCACAACAGTGTCAACAGACAAAGGAAAGGTGTGCAAAGGAGGAAGCAACAAGTGTTCCAAATGGGTGCTCCTATAGTTGGTGCCAGAACAGGGAACAGAAATGCAAATAGGATTCAAAAAAGAGGATTAAGTATGGAGGAAGTCTATTGCCACAATGGAAATGAACACATTTACTGTCAGTTTGATCTTGGAACACATACCCCCAATAAAATGCCCTTCTTCTGGACTCCTACAAGCATCCTTTACATACTCTCTGAACAGCATTTATTACACAGTGTTGTGACTGATTTGTTTGTACTTAAGCAAATACTTATTTTGCTTCTACTATGTGCTAAATATTTGCAAAGTGTTGGAGAAATGAAGATGGATAACATCTGGTCATCATATTAGCGTATCCAGGCAGAAGGAGCACAGTGAATAAAGGACCAACTTGAGAAACTACTGGGGGCAGCCTGGGAAGCTGAAAGCCATGTCGTGTAGGTAGGACAGAGTGTGACGGGAGGAGAAAGGGAATTAGTATGTAACTGAGCTGGGGGGTGTAGGGACTAGGGAAAGAAGAAATAGGACGTGAAATGGACAACCCTGGAGATCAAATTGTAAGTGGAAAAAAATACGCCAATTGCATATTTGAGAAATGATTTGCATTCAGAATAAGGGACTTGAAAAACTCAGTAATAAAGAAAAAGCAATCTGTGGTGACCATTTTGTAATATAAAATATTGAATTACTACATTGTGCATTAAGAAATAATACGGTGTTGTAGGTTGATTATATTTTAAAAACAAAGAAACAAACTCAGGAAAAGATTAGATTTGTGCTACCAGATAGGGGGTGAGAGGAATTGGAGAAACAGGGCAAAAAGGTACAAACTTCCTGTTATAACTGCACAAAACCCAAGGGCTTCCCTGGTGGTCCAGTGGGTAAGGACACCACCTTGCAGTGCAAGGGGCGCCAGTTCGATCCCTGGCCTGGGAAGATCCCACGTGCTGCGGAGTGGCTGGACCCATGTGTCCAATTACCGAGCCGGAGCTCTGGAGTGCATGTGCCCAGAGCTGGTGCTCTGCGACAACAGAGGCCACCGCAATGGGAGGCTCACAAGGGCCAAAGAACAAAGATGGATGAAAATAGACAAATGAAAGACCAATAGAAGTAGCCCGCCTGCTCCCCTCCCTCCCCAACCCACCCCCCAAAATAAATAAATAAATAAATCTTTAAAAAAAAAAAAAAAAACAACATGAAAGGGTGCTGATCCAGCACCACCTACTATAACTAACCTTTTAGCTGACCCACCCTTTTATACAAATTAGTATGCAATCCCTTGACAAAAAGTATTATGTCTTAGTCACTCCCTGGTAAATTGGGGGCAGAGGTAGGGAAGACATTTTATTTTATTTATTTAATTTATTTTTGGCTCTTCTGGGTTTTCATTGCTGCTGCAGGCTCTTCTCTAGTTGCAGGGAGTGGGGGCTACTCTCTCGTTGAAGTGAGCAGGCTTCCTGTGACTTGTGACTTCTCTTGTTCTGGAACTCCAGCTCCAGGGTACACAGACTTCATTAGTTGTGGCACATGGGCTCAGTAGTTGCAGATCTGAGGCTTTAGAGCACAGGTTCAGTAGTTGTGGCTCACGGGCTTAGTTGCTCTGCAGCATGTGTTATCTTCCCGGATCAGGGATTGAACCTGTGTCTCTTGCATTGGCAGGTGAACTCTTCACCACTGAGCTACCAGGGAAACGCCGATAAGACATTTTATAGTAGAAAAACTGAAGTCTGGGTTTTTCATGCAAATGACATTACAGGTTTGTGACTTCAGGTTAATTTTATTTTTTTTTTTTTTCCTAGAAATCTAAACTATTCTATTTTAACAAGCTCAGGAATCTTTTCCACAGAGGGATGCCAGAGGAACTCAGTTCCTGAAAGCACACGTTTCCACAATGGATATGAGGAAGTCACTATTGCCTCGCATCTGGACTGTTAACTACTATACCTTTGACAAAGCAAGCTGATTTATCTAAAGGAAAGCAAAACACACACACAAATGCAGTGTGTCCCCGGCCATGCTCTGTGACCCACAGGCTGATCCAGGGAGGTGAATGCTATCAAAGCAGAAGATCACAGGGCAGGCAGTCTTGCTGAAGCAGGAAGGACTCATTCTCAGGGTGTCAGGCCACCAGGCAGACCCAAACAAGGGCACAGACTAGGCCAGCCCCTTCCCTAAAGATGGAGGCTTTTCAGTCAAGGGTCCATCAGTGCCATCCTGAGCCCACTGAACTGCTGTGATGTGGGGACAGGAGCTTAGAGAGGAGGCTTGCTTTCTAGAGGCCTAGTCTTTCATCTAAAGCAGGTGGTGGAATCCTGGGCTGTTTGGGAACACAGCAGATTTTCTGTTTCTGGTATGTTTTGTTTGTTTGTTTGGAAACACAGTAGATTTTCATACAGCCAGGAAGCCCTTGCTTCTCAAACTTGAGGAATAAAACCAAATCATATAGATTGCTAAGCTACTACCCTGCATGCAACATTAGCCCGACCACCGATCTACTGACTGACAAATACTAGGTCCCTGTGTTTCGGGTGAAGATAAAGTATGACTGGCTCCCTTTCCCTGCCCTTCACAATACAAACAAGGCAGCTAAGAGCTAACATTTGTGGGATCCTCACTTATCAGTTTACAAAGCACACTCAGACATTACTCGGTCCTCACTGTAACTCTCTTGAGATAAGATTCAGGTCGACAGAATCATCACTGTTGATAGGCGAGATAAAGAGAGGCCTCCAGGTAGATTAAATAACTGCCCAAATCCACACAATACGGCAGGGAAACGCCGATAAGACATTTTATAGTAGAAAAACTGAAGTCTGGGTTTTTCATGCAAATGACATTACAGGTTTGTGACTTCAGGTTAATTTTATTTTTTTTTTTTTTCCTAGAAATCTAAACTATTCTATTTTAACAAGCTCAGGAATCTTTTCCACAGAGGGATGCCAGAGGAACTCAGTTCCTGAAAGCACACGTTTCCACAATGGATATGAGGAAGTCACTATTGCCTCGCATCTGGACTGTTAACTACTATACCTTTGACAAAGCAAGCTGATTTATCTAAAGGAAAGCAAAACACACACACAAATGCAGTGTGTCCCCGGCCATGCTCTGTGACCCACAGGCTGATCCAGGGAGGTGAATGCTATCAAAGCAGAAGATCACAGGGCAGGCAGTCTTGCTGAAGCAGGAAGGACTCATTCTCAGGGTGTCAGGCCACCAGGCAGACCCAAACAAGGGCACAGACTAGGCCAGCCCCTTCCCTAAAGATGGAGGCTTTTCAGTCAAGGGTCCATCAGTGCCATCCTGAGCCCACTGAACTGCTGTGATGTGGGGACAGGAGCTTAGAGAGGAGGCTTGCTTTCTAGAGGCCTAGTCTTTCATCTAAAGCAGGTGGTGGAATCCTGGGCTGTTTGGGAACACAGCAGATTTTCTGTTTCTGGTATGTTTTGTTTGTTTGTTTGGAAACACAGTAGATTTTCATACAGCCAGGAAGCCCTTGCTTCTCAAACTTGAGGAATAAAACCAAATCATATAGATTGCTAAGCTACTACCCTGCATGCAACATTAGCCCGACCACCGATCTACTGACTGACAAATACTAGGTCCCTGTGTTTCGGGTGAAGATAAAGTATGACTGGCTCCCTTTCCCTGCCCTTCACAATACAAACAAGGCAGCTAAGAGCTAACATTTGTGGGATCCTCACTTATCAGTTTACAAAGCACACTCAGACATTACTCGGTCCTCACTGTAACTCTCTTGAGATAAGATTCAGGTCGACAGAATCATCACTGTTGATAGGCGAGATAAAAGAGAGGCCTCCAGGTAGATTAAATAACTGCCCAAATCCACACAATAGGCAGCAGAGGCAGGACTGAGATGAGGCTTTCTGCTTCCTTACATACGCAGCAGCACCACTGCCAGTCACTACATCTAGGAAAAACTTTATTAAAAAATCTCAGGGGGGGCTTCCCCCGGTGGTCCAGTGGGTAAGGACACCGCCTGGCAGTGCAAGGGGCGCCGGTTCCATCCCTGGCCTGGGCGTGGAGCGGCTGGACCCATGTGTCCAATTACCGAGCCGGAGCTCTGGAGCGCATGCGCCCAGAGCCAGTGCTCTGTGACAACAGAGGCCACCGCGATGGGAGGCCCACAGGAGCCGAAGAACAAAGATGGATGAAAATAGAGAAATGAAAGACCAGTAGAAGTGGTCCGGCCGCTCCCCTCCCTCCCCAACCCGACCCCTGCCCAAAATAAATAATAAATAAATCTTAAAAAAAAATCTTATGGGGGGCTTCCCTGGTGGTCCAGTGGGTAAGGACACCACTTTGCAGTGCAAGGGACACCAGTGTGATCCCTGGCCTGGGAAGATCCCACGTGCCGCGAAGTAGCTGGACCAATGTGTCCAACCGCCGAGCTGGAGCACTGGAGCGCATGCGCCCAGAGCGAGAGGCCACTGTGATGGGAGGCCCACACAGGCCAAAGAACAAAGATGGATGAAAATAGAGAAATGAAAGACCAGTAGAAGTGGTCCGGCCGCTCCCCTCCCTCCCCAACCCGACCCCTGCCCAAAATAAATAATAAATAAATCTTAAAAAAAAATCTTATGGGGGGCTTCCCTGGTGGTCCAGTGGGTAAGGACACCACTTTGCAGTGCAAGGGACACCAGTGTGATCCCTGGCCTGGGAAGATCCCACGTGCCGCGAAGTAGCTGGACCAATGTGTCCAACCGCCGAGCTGGAGCACTGGAGCGCATGCGCCCAGAGCGAGAGGCCACTGTGATGGGAGGCCCACACAGGCCAAAGAACAAAGATGGATGAAAATAGATAAATGAAAGACCAATAGAAGTGGTTCCTCACACACACACAAAATCTCATGGGGGAAAAAAAATCTCATGGGAAAAACAGGGGGAGTCCTTAGTCCTGAATTAGAGTTAAAGACCATGGGTAGGTGCTTGTGTTCAGTCGTTGTACAACTCTTTGTAGCTCTTTGGATTGTAGCCCGCCAGGCTTCTCTGTCCATGGGATTTTTCAGGCAAGATTACTGGAGTGGGTTGCCATTTCCTTCTCCAAGGGATCTTCCCTATCCAGAAATCAAATCCATGTCTCCTGTGGCTCCTGCACTATAGGCAGATTCTTTACTTGGTGAGCCATACAGGAAGCCCATTGAAGACTGAATCTTAATATAAAACCCAGAAAAAGTATTTGAGCTCTATTTGGGAGAAGGCAGGTGGGCACGCGCTCTTGATAATAAAAGCAGTGATCAAGATGGGCAGGTCTCACCTGAAAGTGCCCATTTATGCCCAGAAGGACTCACTATAGGAGTCTTCTGGGGTCTTTGGGGTTTGTCTGCACTGCAGGTGAGAGGAACCCCTGTCCTGGGTCCCTAACGGCAGCTCTCCAGCACCAGACAGGACAACTCCTGGAGGCCGTAGCCCCGGTATAGCCGTGACCAGGTGACCATAACACACAGGGCAGCTTTGGGACTCTGGGGCACAAGGGATCTCCTGGCTTTCAGGTGGAGGTTGGGGCCAAATGATTTCTAACTATAGCATCGAGTGCCATCTCTTGAGCAACCCAAGAAGAAAACAAAGAATCCAAGCTCTGGATATAAAAGTCCAAGTATGCCCGATGCTCCTGTAATATTTCCAGCTCTGTAAATTTGGAAGGGCCTCATTAGTTCTTCTTATACTGAATGAATTTCCACTCACAGGCTTTGCTCTGTGGAGCAAACAAGAGTGAGACTAGCCCTTCTTTCCCACAGCCATGCTAAATCACTAGAAGACAGCTCTCATGTGTCTTCTCCCTCCTAACTTCTCCCCACAGTTCACCTCTGTTTTTGTAACTCTTCTTCAAATGACATGGACCACATGGTATTGGTACTTCCTCCAGGGCCTGTCCACCGAGTTCAAGAACATTTCAGAATGCTGCATTCAGAATCTGACACATAACTCACAAACAACTCATACGGCTGAGACTTGCAATGGGATTTTCGCCCTGGATCTGCATGTTGTACTTTCATTAACCCAGCCTATGAACTAAAAAGGGTAGGTGCTTGTGTTCAGTCGTTGTACAACTCTTTGTAGCTCTTTGGATTGTAGCCCGCCAGGCTTCTCTGTCCATGGGATTTTTCAGGCAAGATTACTGGAGTGGGTTGCCATTTCCTTCTCCAAGGGATCTTCCCTATCCAGAAATCAAATCCATGTCTCCTGTGGCTCCTGCACTATAGGCAGATTCTTTACTTGGTGAGCCATACAGGAAGCCCATTGAAGACTGAATCTTAATATAAAACCCAGAAAAAGTATTTGAGCTCTATTTGGGAGAAGGCAGGTGGGCACGCGCTCTTGATAATAAAAGCAGTGATCAAGATGGGCAGGTCTCACCTGAAAGTGCCCATTTATGCCCAGAAGGACTCACTATAGGAGTCTTCTGGGGTCTTTGGGGTTTGTCTGCACTGCAGGTGAGAGGAACCCCTGTCCTGGGTCCCTAACGGCAGCTCTCCAGCACCAGACAGGACAACTCCTGGAGGCCGTAGCCCCGGTATAGCCGTGACCAGGTGACCATAACACACAGGGCAGCTTTGGGACTCTGGGGCACAAGGGATCTCCTGGCTTTCAGGTGGAGGTTGGGGCCAAATGATTTCTAACTATAGCATCGAGTGCCATCTCTTGAGCAACCCAAGAAGAAAACAAAGAATCCAAGCTCTGGATATAAAAGTCCAAGTATGCCCGATGCTCCTGTAATATTTCCAGCTCTGTAAATTTGGAAGGGCCTCATTAGTTCTTCTTATACTGAATGAATTTCCACTCACAGGCTTTGCTCTGTGGAGCAAACAAGAGTGAGACTAGCCCTTCTTTCCCACAGCCATGCTAAATCACTAGAAGACAGCTCTCATGTGTCTTCTCCCTCCTAACTTCTCCCCACAGTTCACCTCTGTTTTTGTAACTCTTCTTCAAATGACATGGACCACATGGTATTGGTACTTCCTCCAGGGCCTGTCCACCGAGTTCAAGAACATTTCAGAATGCTGCATTCAGAATCTGACACATAACTCACAAACAACTCATAGCAGGCGTGGTCTGGAGAGCTTTGAGTACAATGGGATTATTACGCCCCTGGATCTGCATGTTGTACTTTCATTAACCCAGCCTATGACCACACTGGTTATTTTGGCAGCTGGCACACTATTGTGCTTATAGCCAAATAAAAACTCCAGAACTATTTTTTTTTTTTTTACAGGCTGTATATCCTCCTCTGAGCTAGACAGCTCATGAAGAATAGGCATACTGGGCTTGGAGGTGAAAATGCAACTCTGTATTCTCAAATACGGATGAAACAATCATCTATGGGTACTCTGTTGCTATCCTGCAGTGGGTACTTAATGGGATGGAAAGAAAGAGAAAGTAGAGGAAAGGAGAAGGGATGGAATTTTGGTTAGAAGATTCTGAGAAATCAAACCACTGTTCTTGTATTCCTTTCCGTGACATAGGCATGGTTTTATATGTTTGGTCAAAGAAATGGCTGTGATTCTGGGTTTTCTGCAGGTCCTCAAGAAATAGCTATTGGTGGCAGAAGAAGTTAAAGTCCTTATTTTGGTAAAATCACCATCAAAAGGCCATTCATCCAATTGCCATTTATAGAGAGCTTGTTATAGGGCGTATCAACTCCAGCATTACCCTACAGTCCGTCTATTCTGGGATCTTTGCTCTAATGGGACTTCTCAGCATCTGTACTCACACGTTGAACACCTGACCCATGGATCACACAAACTAGAGGCCCAGAGGCTGTGGCAGCAGCTATAAGTGAGCAGCAGCAGTAAGAAAACGGTAATCCAAAATATGAACAATACAGACTTTTGAAAACAAGTGTTTACTGATGTAAGTGTAAAAGATGTGTATACATGAACACAAGGAGGAGAAAATCATGTCCCAGATGACTAATACTCTAATACTCTGCAGAGGTGAGCTGCAAATGAAAAGATGAAGATATTCTAACAAATAACACAACGGGATCATCTAAGAGCTGTCCCAGGCAGCATGCAGTTTACATAGAAACTGCTGTGGAACTGCAAGAAGAAAGAGGCTTGGGCTGGCCAAGGAGGCCCTCGTGGGAGAAGAGATCCAAGAGGGACCTTGAAAGGCCACTACACTTTAGATAAACAAAAGTAAGGAGAACATTCAAGAGAAGATGGGGTGGTATGAAGAGAAACTTAGGGGGAGGGAAGCCAACTGCTTACCTGGGAACAGTGAAGAAAATAAATTGGCTGGAGCTGAGTTCATTGACCAGAATAATACATGGATGTTGGAAAGGCAGGTTGCAAAACAGGCCACAGAAGATTAGACTACTGGGTATATGTGCACTGTATCTGTGGTTCAGGGATTTCCAAACTTGGACTATATACTTCCATTGGTGGACACAATTTTGGTCAGGCACTCCCAAAACCTGTAACTTACTTATAAATTATGCTTCTGCACTCCTGTGTTATCCTTATGCACATAATAACACACACACCAAAGCAATTTAAAGTGGTGAATTCAAGAGATTCTAGCATTTTCTTCCAGCACCTCAAAAAAACATCTTGTGTACCTCAAGGCACCCCCACATTAGAGACCACCATCATGTAGGTAAGAGGGAGGTGGGGAGCCCTCACCATGGAGGGAGGCAACGTGGTGGGGAGCTGGTGAGGCTGGGAGGTGGGGAGAAGGATGGAGAAGGTTACTCTGGGCATGAGATCAGGGCCCATGCTTAGATGGTAAAAGAGAAAATGCAAAAAAAGGGATGATTTTTTTAAGGGCAAAAATTTAGTGGTTATGTGGAGAATGAAGAGGGTGTATGGGTCAGTGTGGAGAGGACAGGAAGCGAGGAGTGGTCAGGGAGACGGGCTTTGCGAAGTCAGTGCCGTGCCCATGAGAGCCCTCAAGTCCCACCCCCACCACGGGACAGGCAGAGAGGGCAGGAAAAGGGATGACCTTCAGCAACTGGACACTCACACTAAAACTACCAGCTTATTATTTTTTTTTGTAATTAATAAGGAGAATTAGAAAGAAAAGAAAAGGATAGTATATGTTACATTTCATTGGTCCTCTATAAGCTGGGATATTTGAAAAGGGAGTTGCTGTAATCGAAGTTATGATCAGCCTGCTTTCCCTAGAGAGCAGCCATCATTTTCCAAGTGGAGAAAGGTTTAAATGGTGCTGAGGGACAGGACTGCCCCCAGAAGTCTGGCAGAAGCACAGACATTTATCCTAATGAGCGCTGCAGGAAAAACCAAATGTATGACGGGGTTGGGAGCAAAGGAAAGGAAGATGCTTCCAATTGTCAGCCTGTAGTGATACACTCAAAGGTAAAAATATGCACAAGGTGGATTAGCTCTGTTCAAATGAGTTACCCAAAAAGAGGCTCTTTCAGCGACATTATGCCAAAACCTTGAACTCAGACTCACAGTCCTTCCCTCTAATGGTCTGTTTTGTCTATGAGACAGTCACAAGCTACACCAGTTTCCAGTGGTGTATGTTCATGGTAGGGATATGCACCATCTCCCTTAATTTCTTGTAATGAGGTGTCCACACACTTTTGCCCATTCCTCTTTATCATTAGCAACCATTCATAACACACACCAAAGCAATTTAAAGTGGTGAATTCAAGAGATTCTAGCATTTTCTTCCAGCACCTCAAAAAAACATCTTGTGTACCTCAAGGCACCCCCACATTAGAGACCACCATCATGTAGGTAAGAGGGAGGTGGGGAGCCCTCACCATGGAGGGAGGCAACGTGGTGGGGAGCTGGTGAGGCTGGGAGGTGGGGAGAAGGATGGAGAAGGTTACTCTGGGCATGAGATCAGGGCCCATGCTTAGATGGTAAAAGAGAAAATGCAAAAAAAGGGATGATTTTTTTAAGGGCAAAAATTTAGTGGTTATGTGGAGAATGAAGAGGGTGTATGGGTCAGTGTGGAGAGGACAGGAAGCGAGGAGTGGTCAGGGAGACGGGCTTTGCGAAGTCAGTGCCGTGCCCATGAGAGCCCTCAAGTCCCACCCCCACCACGGGACAGGCAGAGAGGGCAGGAAAAGGGATGACCTTCAGCAACTGGACACTCACACTAAAACTACCAGCTTATTATTTTTTTTTGTAATTAATAAGGAGAATTAGAAAGAAAAGAAAAGGATAGTATATGTTACATTTCATTGGTCCTCTATAAGCTGGGATATTTGAAAAGGGAGTTGCTGTAATCGAAGTTATGATCAGCCTGCTTTCCCTAGAGAGCAGCCATCATTTTCCAAGTGGAGAAAGGTTTAAATGGTGCTGAGGGACAGGACTGCCCCCAGAAGTCTGGCAGAAGCACAGACATTTATCCTAATGAGCGCTGCAGGAAAAACCAAATGTATGACGGGGTTGGGAGCAAAGGAAAGGAAGATGCTTCCAATTGTCAGCCTGTAGTGATACACTCAAAGGTAAAAATATGCACAAGGTGGATTAGCTCTGTTCAAATGAGTTACCCAAAAAGAGGCTCTTTCAGCGACATTATGCCAAAACCTTGAACTCAGACTCACAGTCCTTCCCTCTAATGGTCTGTTTTGTCTATGAGACAGTCACAAGCTACACCAGTTTCCAGTGGTGTATGTTCATGGTAGGGATATGCACCATCTCCCTTAATTTCTTGTAATGAGGTGTCCACACACTTTTGCCCATTCCTCTTTATCATTAGCAACCTCCTTTCATAAGACTTGGCAAGCCAGAAGACTCTGGTGCACCCAAGAAAAATTATCTGGTGCTTTCCAGGATCACGTCATGTTCTGCATCTCAGCAGCAAAGTTAGCTTCATAACTACCCAGACACACACCCGTCACTGTCTGGATGCCACCACCCTCCAGGCCAGGGGACCAGGCTTCCCAGAGGCTATTTTGTCCTGAGTACTTTTCACCTTTCATCAATGTCACAATCCCCAAAGGACCTGTGAATTGCGCAGGCCGCCCGTCCTCAAACAAAGCCAAAAGGACGCTGGAGTGTAGTTTTTTTAGAAACCATCACGGCTGGAAACAATTCTCCAGGAGGAATGACAGGTGCAAAGGAGCACACGGTAGATGGAAGTCAGGTCTGAGGAGCCACATGGAGGTGAAACACGCAGAACTGCCTCCAGGACTCCCACTTACCAGCTTGCTTTTGACCAACTGTTCTATTGCACTGACAAGGTCTGCAGCAGTAGGTACTTCGGTGGAAGCCTGCCGGGCTGCTAGCAAAGAGGAGGACTGCAAGACATTGAGCAGCAAAGGAAAAGCAGATTAGCGAGGAATGAGGAGTAGCAATTAGGAAGAAACACAGCAAGTCCAAAGATTAAGGCAGGCGAGGGAGGCAAAGCTCTATGTTTAGAGGGAAGAGATGACAGAGGGAGCTGGGGTAGAGTGGGAGCGCGGCGGGCCTGCCTGACCCCTTGTCAGGAGCTCTGGCCAGCAGCAAAGCAGGGGCGGGATGAGGCTCTGTTTAGGCAGGCCTCCAGAGCAGCGGAGGGGAGGGGTCACTGAATTCCCAGGAGGCTGACAGGGAAGGGCTGCGCCCACTGGCAGCAATGGGGAGGGGGTGGACAGGACTTTGGTCACTATGGGGCTGCCCATTGCTGTTCCAGGAAATGCAGGGTCAATAAACCTAGCCTCGAGTGTGCGCTAGGGGAAACGGTCTTTGCTTTACCGAGATACAGATCTTCAGTACAGACAGTCACTTTGTGTCAAGCAGAAGGGCTAGGGGCAGGGGGCTTGGAGACCAGAAACCACCTCCCCATTCTCACATATACATACACACATACTCTCTCTTTCTCCTCCACAGACACATCTGTTTCTGGTAAGGCCCCGGAACTGAAACACTAGGGAAGTAACAAAGGGCTTTAGGAGGACTCCTGCCTTCTGTGCTGGAACAACCAGGGACTACCCTGTTCACAGTGAAAGGTCTTCCTCTTCCCCTCACACCTGCATTAAACACTGGTCCATGGGACAGTTTGGTCAGTGGTTTGGTCAACATCCCTGCTCACTGAGGGACGGTGCTTTTTGGGTTTGTTCTCTTTCTTTTCAGCTTGAGAAGAAATTGGGAGAGAAATGGTTAACCCTACATGCATGTGTAAGTATTAACCCACCCTGTGCTCCCAAGTGGGGGGCCGTGGTGTTCTCAGGGCCCAGGACACACGGCACGATGACTGTGGGAGGAGAAAGCGGAATGTCCCGGCTGGGCTCTGACTTCAAGTTTGTCCCTTAAGTTAAGGGGAAGAGTTTCAAAAAGGAAACTTGTTGTCTCCTCTGAGACTGACTTTAGGTCTTTGCTTCTGAGATGGGGTAAAAAAATCAAATGAATGTAATTAAGAGAGCAACACTTGTTCCTCTCTTGGGAAACAGGAAAAGAGCTTAAGCCTCTTTGGAAATCCAAGTTATCTACTTTCGATCCAGTAATCCTACCTCCGGGAACTGATTCCAAGGACAGAAATCAAAAGAACAAATGTAAGTACCAAGTGATCTGTAGCAGTATTACTCAAAGCAACAAAAGTTGGAAACAGTCCAGGATATCCCAAAATAGTCTGGTCAACCAAATTATGATACATCAGATAGGTGCAATTCTCCTCAGGTATTAAAATTATAGTTATGAAGGTAAAATTAGTAAGATTTTAGGAAACATTAAACACTATTAATATTTAATTTTATAAATATTAAAAATATAAAACCTTGAAAATATCATATGCCTATTTTTGATTACACAAACATACATGCATATATGGGGCTTCCCTGGTGGTCCAGTGGGTAAGGACACCGCCTTGCAGTGCAAGGGGCGCCGGTTTGATCCCTGGTCTGGGAAGATCCCACGTGCTGTAGAGCGGCTGGACCGATGTGTCCAATTACCAAGCCAGAGCTCTGGAGTGCATGCGCCCAGAGCCGGTGCTCTATGACAACAGAGGTCACCGCAATGGGAGGCCCACACGGGCCAAAGAACAAAGATGGATGAAAATAGAGAAATGAAAGACCAATAGAAGTAGCCCGCCTGCTCCCCTCCCTCCCCATCCCCACCCCCAAAATAAATAAATAAATAAATCTTTAAAAAAAATAAAAACATTCATGCATATGAACAAATAGAAAGAAACATGGAGAATTCAAGTAATTACATAATAATTACTGCTTTTATACCATGGTAAAACTTATCTTAATAAATCTAATTTTAATAAATCCAAATAGAAAATTTTGAAGCTTGTCCCACTCCCAAATATTCCAGAAAAACAGAAGTTCAGAAATCAAATAGCAGAACTGAGGAGGATTGAGTCTTAAAAGGGACTAATGCCTGCTTCCTTAATACCAGGTAAGCAAAGGCTCCCCAGGTGTCTGGGGGAGAGGCTGCATTCATAGTTAAAGATTATCCAGAAACAACACAACATCCTTTCCCCAAAACAAACAGTGTTTGAGGGACTCTGAGGGGGAAGGTTCGTGGCCTTTCCTTATCTTACATAAGCTGGCACCTCCACACGGGGGGTGGTGTGCAACGGCAGATATGTGACCTGACAGCCCTGCTCCCCACAGACACTACTGCTGTTTCCAGAACCTTTCACAGTAGGCCTCTGGGCACACAGCAGGTTAGCTCTGGCCCCCATCTCAAGGTGAAGGCATTTCCGCCTTGGGCACCCAGGATGGGCATTATGCCGTGTTTTCTCTGCTTCTCCTCCCAACAGTCCAGGGTCAGAGTACCGCCTTGGGAGGGCCTGTATTGTGTGCTTCTCATGGGTGAGTCACAGAAGGGGGCAGTGGCCACATCGCAGACACAGCTCTGTCCCTGGAAACGCTCTAGCTTCACATCTATAAATATTAAAATATAAAACCTTGCGGATTACACAAACTTTGGGGCTTCCCTGGTGGTCCAGTGGGTAAGGACACCGCCTTGCAGTGCAAGGGGCGCCGGTTTGATCCCTGGTCTGGGAAGATCCCACGTGCTGTAGAGCGGCTGGACCGATGTGTCCAATTACCAAGCCAGAGCTCTGGAGTGCATGCGCCCAGAGCCGGTGCTCTATGACAACAGAGGTCACCGCAATGGGAGGCCCACACGGGCCAAAGAACAAAGATGGATGAAAATAGAGAAATGAAAGACCAATAGAAGTAGCCCGCCTGCTCCCCTCCCTCCCCATCCCCACCCCCAAAATAAATAAATAAATAAATCTTTAAAAAAAATAAAAACATTCATGCATATGAACAAATAGAAAGAAACATGGAGAATTCAAGTAATTACATAATAATTACTGCTTTTATACCATGGTAAAACTTATCTTAATAAATCTAATTTTAATAAATCCAAATAGAAAATTTTGAAGCTTGTCCCACTCCCAAATATTCCAGAAAAACAGAAGTTCAGAAATCAAATAGCAGAACTGAGGAGGATTGAGTCTTAAAAGGGACTAATGCCTGCTTCCTTAATACCAGGTAAGCAAAGGCTCCCCAGGTGTCTGGGGGTGAGGCTGCATTCATAGTTAAAGATTATCCAGAAACAACACAACATCCTTTCCCCAAAACAAACAGTGTTTGAGGGACTCTGAGGGGGAAGGTTCGTGGCCTTTCCTTATCTTACATAAGCTGGCACCTCCACACGGGGGGTGGTGTGCAACGGCAGATATGTGACCTGACAGCCCTGCTCCCCACAGACACTACTGCTGTTTCCAGAACCTTTCACAGTAGGCCTCTGGGCACACAGCAGGTTAGCTCTGGCCCCCATCTCAAGGTGAAGGCATTTCCGCCTTGGGCACCCAGGATGGGCATTATGCCGTGTTTTCTCTGCTTCTCCTCCCAACAGTCCAGGGTCAGAGTACCGCCTTGGGAGGGCCTGTATTGTGTGCTTCTCATGGGTGAGTCACAGAAGGGGGCAGTGGCCACATCGCAGACACAGCTCTGTCCCTGGAAAACGCCCCTCTAGCTTAGCACAGAGGAAGAGCTCAGGTGATGTCTGGGGACAACTGATACAAACACAAAGCAGAATTCAAACAAGATCTGGGGGTCTCACCAGGAAGTCTGAAGCAACTGCACCGAGTACTTCTTGAATTGCACCCTGGGTGGCACTGTGAAGGTCAGCTCCCTGCCTGTGCAACCTGGGCTAACCAGTTCTGAGGGGGCTGCTGTTTGTGGGACAGAGCCTGAGAGAGCACAGGAGACCCTGGGGGATGGCTAACCACCAGGAGCTGCATAATAAAACAACACTGAAACCACCATCTCCACCTCCAGTCCTCTAGGAAAGCAAGAGGGATACGGTGATGTGAGAGCTCGATTGGTGAAGGCCAGTGACAGAGCACACGTGGAAGCAGGAACCTGCCGGGCCCAGCTCAGTAGCAGGAAGCACATCCAGCCCGAGCTCTCTTCCAGGACCACCAGGATGACCACCTGCGCTCAGAGATGCGGGGCCATGCACATTTCCAACACGAGCGAGCCTCTGCATGCCACTGAGTCAGGGGATTTTGCAAATCAAACATGTGAGGAAACCTGGCATATTGGGTTTGTCCATCTTTGACAAAACTTCCCGTTATCAGCATCTCCATCCTTAACAGTGTATTTTCTGTGGGATTGACTGGAAGCTACTGTGATCTGGAGTTTAGAACTGAGGATGAGGAAAAGAATCAACTCGGGGCTTCCCTTGTGGCTCAGTGGATAAGAACCTGTCTGCCAATGCAGAAGACACAGGTTTGATCCCTGATCTGGGAAGATTCCACATACCGCAGAACAGCTAAACCCACACATCAACAAAGACCCAGCACAGCCAAAAATAAATAAATAAAAGTTAAAAAAAGAAAAAAAGAATCAACTAAAACATCGGTTGAACAGTTACACAGAATGAAATGATCATGACCCAGAACCACCTCGGTTTCCTCTTGGAGATAAGTAGTTTCTTTTGGGATCTGCTGCTTCTAAAGAGAGGGCCATTATCCTTCATCAGCAGGACCTGATACTAGGCAGAGTCTTGCTTTGAAAATTCTACACCTACCCCTCCACTGCTCAGAATGAATTCAGTCCTCCAGGGTTCTGTACCCCTACCCAATACGGATGGAATCTGCATCACCTTGGAATCACAACGGCATAAGAGATAACAAGGGAGAGTATTACTACCCTTACCACACACACAAAACAAACGCACATGTTTTAAAACACGGCTCTATCCAGTGAAAAAAAAATCCTACCATTTCATCCTGCGTGGGGTCGTTGTCAAAGATCTTCATGGGCGGAGGGAGAGGGGTGTGTGACTCTTCATCTGGCTCATCTTCCCCCCAACCCTTCTTGCTCTTCTAGAACAAAAGAGCAGCATTAGTCATGTTTCCTATGGATAAAGATGTCCACTGGTTCAGGTCTTGGGATTTTTAAAAAGCAGCATATGATACTCTCCTCTCTCATCATACTCTTCTCTTTCTCAGTGTGGAATGGGCACCCTTGCTTATCTCAAAGGACAGTGAGGACCAAATGGGGGAAAACATGCAAAAGACATCATTAATTAGCCAGGAAAAGGGAAGGCTGAGAGAGTGATTGGAGAGAAACTGTTTTAAGTATGAAAAGCTATTATACCACAATGAGCGAGCCTCTGCATGCCACTGGCATTTTAAAAATGTGAGGAAACCTGGCATATTGGGTTTGTCCATCTTTGACAAAACTTCCCGTTATCAGCATCTCCATCCTTAACAGTGTATTTTCTGTGGGATTGACTGGAAGCTACTGTGATCTGGAGTTTAGAACTGAGGATGAGGAAAAGAATCAACTCGGGGCTTCCCTTGTGGCTCAGTGGATAAGAACCTGTCTGCCAATGCAGAAGACACAGGTTTGATCCCTGATCTGGGAAGATTCCACATACCGCAGAACAGCTAAACCCACACATCAACAAAGACCCAGCACAGCCAAAAATAAATAAATAAAAGTTAAAAAAAGAAAAAAAGAATCAACTAAAACATCGGTTGAACAGTTACACAGAATGAAATGATCATGACCCAGAACCACCTCGGTTTCCTCTTGGAGATAAGTAGTTTCTTTTGGGATCTGCTGCTTCTAAAGAGAGGGCCATTATCCTTCATCAGCAGGACCTGATACTAGGCAGAGTCTTGCTTTGAAAATTCTACACCTACCCCTCCACTGCTCAGAATGAATTCAGTCCTCCAGGGTTCTGTACCCCTACCCAACGGATGGAATCTGCATCACCTTGGAATCACAACGGCATAAGAGATAACAAGGGAGAGTATTACTACCCTTACCACACACACAAAACAAACGCACATGTTTTAAAACACGGCTCTATCCAGTGAAAAAAAAATCCTACCATTTCATCCTGCGTGGGGTCGTTGTCAAAGATCTTCATGGGCGGAGGGAGAGGGGTGTGTGACTCTTCATCTGGCTCATCTTCCCCCCAACCCTTCTTGCTCTTCTAGAACAAAAGAGCAGCATTAGTCATGTTTCCTATGGATAAAGATGTCCACTGGTTCAGGTCTTGGGATTTTTAAAAAGCAGCATATGATACTCTCCTCTCTCATCATACTCTTCTCTTTCTCAGTGTGGAATGGGCACCCTTGCTTATCTCAAAGGACAGTGAGGACCAAATGGGGGAAAACATGCAAAAGACATCATTAATTAGCCAGGAAAAGGGAAGGCTGAGAGAGTGATTGGAGAGAAACTGTTTTAAGTATGAAAAGCTATTATACCACAATCCACACACCACCAGGCTCCACTGCCATTCTCAGAGGAAGAAAAGGCAGACAGCATAAAACTACAAAGAGAGTCTGGTTTCACATCAGGAAGATTTCTTAGCTGTGTCAGCGACCAGAGTGGGTTAGTTTGCTAGATAAGAGTCATCGCATTCCACAACCAAATACCCACTATATTTTGATCAGAGAATCCCAGCTTTGGAAGGGATATAAAAGATCATTCTTCACTCTGACCTCCAGGCCAAAATGGGTCTCTCTGACTGTTATGTGAGGTCATGCGGTCTTCCAAATCTTTCCAGTATGGATGTTCATTTATTTTCATGAAGGTTCATTTCATTACTGGTTGAGGCCCCTTAAAGGCTGCAACCTTGCCTGCTGTAAACCTTCACCTGGTAACCATAATTCTCTCCTCTGAAGCAAGCAGGAGTTGTTCTTTCCCTATCACATACGGACTGCTCAGCATACTCAGAAACAGCCACAATCTCTCAAGACAGTCCTCTGTTTTCCAAGTAAAATGATCTCCGTCCTTTTATTCTTATTTTAAACAGGCCTAGCAGGGACTTGCCTGGTAGTCCTGTGGCTAAGACTCCATGCTCCCAATGCAGGGAACCAGGGCTCAATTACTGGTCAGGAAATGAGATCTCACATGCCACAATTGAGAGTTTATAGGCTGTAACTAAAGATTCTGCATAAGGCAACTAAGACCCCATGCAACCAAATAAATAAACCAACAAATATTTTAAAAATAAGTAAAAAGTCCTAGCAGGTTTAATGTAGTCTTTAGTAGACGCTGGAGACTTGAGACCACTGGCTCCCTGTGGGCCAGATCCACATCTCCAAATATGGTGAAGTGGTCTCTGCCTGCTGGATATTCTAGATGCCAGTCTCTAAACTGACCACAAAGCAAACCAGCAATGTCTTTCCCTTTTTTTCCTTACTGTTTGGACTTTAAAAAAAAAAAAATTTTTTTTAAAGTTTTAAATTGGGCTTCCCTGGTGGTCCAGCGGCTAAAGAGTCCACCTTGCAGTGCAAGGGGCACCGGTTCAATCCCTGGCCTAGGAAGATCCCACATGCCGCAGAGTGACTGGGCTAGTGTGTCCAATTAGGAGCCAGTGCTCTGGAGCTTATGCGCCCAGAGCCGGTGCTCTGCAACGAGAAAGGCTGCTGCAATGCGAGGCCCACACAGGCCAAAGAATAAAGATGGATGAAAATAAATAAATAAAAAACCAGTAAAAGAGGCCGAAATTAAAAAAAAAAAGTTTTAAATTGAACTAAACAGACTCATATAGAGAACAGACTTGTGGTTACTAAAAGGTAGGGGTAGGAAGGGGAGCGATAGACTGGGAGTTTGGGATTGGCAGATGCAAACCATTACGTTTAGAATGGATAAACAACAAGGTCCTAACGTATAACACAGGGAACTATATTCAAACTGGCAATGTCTTGAGAATACCTAGGCCCAAGAAGACCACCTCCTGGAAACTAGAGTCTGTCTAGTTCACAAACCCTGGGGAAGGACGCCTCTCGGGGCTCCAGGAAGGAGGTACATCAGAAGCCCCTCCTGATGGAAGGCTCCAGGGCCTCGTGTAAGTACCTCATCAGCGCTGTCTCCCTGAGGGGTCGTCTCGTCCCCAGGCTTGGGAGATCCCAGGTCAAAGCTCTTCCGACCATCTCGTACTTTCTTCTGCTTCTTGATGTTTCCCTCTGCTTTCCCACTGTTGAGCCGGCGCACGGGACTCGTCAGCCACTTCTTCAGGGTGTTGGTGGAACGTTTGGGCCCTGGGGGGCTGTGGATGGAGCTGAGGGAAGGCTGGGCCTGCAGGTTGGCCACTGACTCAGACTTGCCTCCGTTCTCACTTGAGGAATGAGAGTACGCATCTGAGGAAAAAAGATAGACAGATACGGCTGTGTCAGGGCAGTGAAGGTAGGCTGCTAGCCTGGGAGTGAGAGAGCTCCAATTTCAGGAAGCTAGGGCACAAGGCAGAATGTCAAGGTCAAGAGCAGATCCTGGTCAAGGAAACCCTCTTATTATTAGACAGTAATAGGTGATACTCAATCCAGACGTGATGTGTTTATAGGAGTTGATAGAAGACAAAGACCCCTGCCTTCGTGGGGAAAAAAAGAAAAAAATCAACCTTCCAAGCAAGAACGATCAACCAATAACAACATAATAAAGCACTTATGAGTAGTCTAAGTTGTATAAGACACAGATTTTATTTTCATACACACACACACACACACACACACACACACACACACACAAAGACAAGAGCCAAAGAGCAAGACAGAACATGAAAAATAAAGATAAATGCACAAAGCAGTATGTGACTGACTGCCAAAGGGCTGGCATGACTCTAGATGATAAGGAAGCAGAGTTCAGAAGAGGGTCAGGTCATGCAGGCAGGACTGGTCTGAAAAGCTTAAAGGAAGAGATGTGTCTGAAGACCATTACGTTTAGAATGGATAAACAACAAGGTCCTAACGTATAACACAGGGAACTATATTCAAACTGGCAATGTCTTGAGAATACCTAGGCCCAAGAAGACCACCTCCTGGAAACTAGAGTCTGTCTAGTTCACAAACCCTGGGGAAGGACGCCTCTCGGGGCTCCAGGAAGGAGGTACATCAGAAGCCCCTCCTGATGGAAGGCTCCAGGGCCTCGTGTAAGTACCTCATCAGCGCTGTCTCCCTGAGGGGTCGTCTCGTCCCCAGGCTTGGGAGATCCCAGGTCAAAGCTCTTCCGACCATCTCGTACTTTCTTCTGCTTCTTGATGTTTCCCTCTGCTTTCCCACTGTTGAGCCGGCGCACGGGACTCGTCAGCCACTTCTTCAGGGTGTTGGTGGAACGTTTGGGCCCTGGGGAGCTGTGGATGGAGCTGAGGGAGGGCTGGGCCTGCAGGTTGGCCACTGACTCAGACTTGCCTCCGTTCTCACTTGAGGAATGAGAGTACGCATCTGAGGAAAAAAGATAGACAGATACGGCTGTGTCAGGGCAGTGAAGGTAGGCTGCTAGCCTGGGAGTGAGAGAGCTCCAATTTCAGGAAGCTAGGGCACAAGGCAGAATGTCAAGGTCAAGAGCAGATCCTGGTCAAGGAAACCCTCTTATTATTAGACAGTAATAGGTGATACTCAATCCAGACGTGATGTGTTTATAGGAGTTGATAGAAGACAAAGACCCCTGCCTTCGTGGGGAAAAAAAGAAAAAAATCAACCTTCCAAGCAAGAACGATCAACCAATAACAACATAATAAAGCACTTATGAGTAGTCTAAGTTGTATAAGACACAGATTTTATTTTCATACACACACACACACACACACACACACACACACACACACAAAGACAAGAGCCAAAGAGCAAGACAGAACATGAAAAATAAAGATAAATGCACAAAGCAGTATGTGACTGACTGCCAAAGGGCTGGCATGACTCTAGATGATAAGGAAGCAGAGTTCAGAAGAGGGTCAGGTCATGCAGGCAGGACTGGTCTGAAAAGCTTAAAGGAAGAGATGTGTCTGAAGAGAAGACAAGGGAGAAGGGATTCCAAAAGGAGGAGATGGCAAGAACAAAAAGCACGGAGGCAGGAAAATGGAAAAATAATTTAACACAGCCCTTAAACAGATTGTTTAAATGAAATGAAGATTAACAGAGAAGGAGAAGCTGGAGAGAAAGAAGAGTGAAAGCATTTAATAATAAACTAGAGGAGTATGAACTTTATTGTGAGACCCTACTGGGAAATGGGGTGATGCAAAGGGCTTTTTTTCTTTGTTTTTTAAATTAATCTGGCAACTACATGTAACACAGCTCTGGGAAGAGAGGTTAGAATCCAAAAGACCACACTAGGAGCACATCGGGTGGACAAGAAGAATGAACGTGAGGCATTTCAGAGCAAGAACTGATACGGTTAGTATCGCATGACATATCAAAGGTGAGCTGTCTCTCTCATGCTACTGCTTCTCAATGGCAAAAGGCCTTGGGAGAACACCTGACCAGCATCACCTCATCCCCTGATGGGCCCTTGTTCTGGTACCAGTTTGCATACTGGTATAGTTATACTAAGCACATGACTAGGTATTAAAACAGAGTATTACTGTGACTTTTCATACTCACTTGCCTCAAAGACTAAGTCACCTTCTTCTATGATCACTTTATCCTAGACCCAGACTAGAGGTCAAACCTGGCCTTGGAGGCCCCACAGACTGGACCTGCCCAATCCATTTGCTATAAAACCTTAAAGCAAATCAGTGCTTTTGCCAATAGAGAGCTGCCTCCAGCTTCTGTAACCGGGTGGACCTTACAGGCACCAGGCTCAGGTTCTTGACCCTGTGGGAACTTCCTTAACGATGGTCAGGGTTCTGTATATACTCTGGAAAACAAGAGCAGAATATTTACATGTAGAAGCATTACAAACTGAGCTCCTAAAGTCCCTTGGTGTGAAGGAACACTCATAGGCTTGCTCAGCTCTGGGAGTATATGCAGACCAACTGACTTGTGTTTAGGGCAAGCATTATCTCAAGGAAGCAGAGTTCAGAAGAGGGTCAGGTCATGCAGGCAGGACTGGTCTGAAAAGCTTAAAGGAAGAGATGTGTCTGAAGAGAAGACAAGGAGAAGGGATTCCAAAAGGAGGAGATGGCAAGAACAAAAAGCACGGAGGCAGGAAAATGGAAAAATAATTTAACACAGCCCTTAAACAGATTGTTTAAATGAAATGAAGATTAACAGAGAAGGAGAAGCTGGAGAGAAAGAAGAGTGAAAGCATTTAATAATAAACTAGAGGAGTATGAACTTTATTGTGAGACCCTACTGGGAAATGGGGTGATGCAAAGGGCTTTTTTTCTTTGTTTTTTAAATTAATCTGGCAACTACATGTAACACAGCTCTGGGAAGAGAGGTTAGAATCCAAAAGACCACACTAGGAGCACATCGGGTGGACAAGAAGAATGAACGTGAGGCATTTCAGAGCAAGAACTGATACGGTTAGTATCGCATGACATATCAAAGGTGAGCTGTCTCTCTCATGCTACTGCTTCTCAATGGCAAAAGGCCTTGGGAGAACACCTGACCAGCATCACCTCATCCCCTGATGGGCCCTTGTTCTGGTACCAGTTTGCATACTGGTATAGTTATACTAAGCACATGACTAGGTATTAAAACAGAGTATTACTGTGACTTTTCATACTCACTTGCCTCAAAGACTAAGTCACCTTCTTCTATGATCACTTTATCCTAGACCCAGACTAGAGGTCAAACCTGGCCTTGGAGGCCCCACAGACTGGACCTGCCCAATCCATTTGCTATAAAACCTTAAAGCAAATCAGTGCTTTTGCCAATAGAGAGCTGCCTCCAGCTTCTGTAACCGGGTGGACCTTACAGGCACCAGGCTCAGGTTCTTGACCCTGTGGGAACTTCCTTAACGATGGTCAGGGTTCTGTATATACTCTGGAAAACAAGAGCAGAATATTTACATGTAGAAGCATTACAAACTGAGCTCCTAAAGTCCCTTGGTGTGAAGGAACACTCATAGGCTTGCTCAGCTCTGGGAGTATATGCAGACCAACTGACTTGGTTGACATTCCTTTAAGGACAAAGTTGTCATCTTATCTCAAGGAATTCTGTGTTGGCTGTTGTCTCCATTGTATTGACATTATTTCTAAGTGTTTGGTATGGGTCAAACTCCTGTACTCAGAAGTCTGAGTGATAAACATCTCTGCAGCACTGGTAATGGGACCCAGACTCTTATCTTTCTGTTGATAAATTGCAGAGACTTTTCATTCACCAGGCCCATGTGATACCACAAGGCTCTATTAAGCCCAAGTCTTCAAACCTTAGGATTATCAGCATATGTTGTGTCAGCAGAGCTAGAGGGTCGGACACATTAACTGTGCCTGGTGGTACTAAGGAGATGGACGGACTGAATATGTTTTCTGTTCCACAGCAAACCACAGCCTGGCTTTGAGATGCACGAATGCAAAAACAATTTTTTTTTAGCATTTTTCCCCCCATCATCCTCTTTAATTTTTTAAAAATATTTATTTTCATCCAGCTTATTCTTTGGCATGCGTGGGCCTCCCATTGCAGTGGCCTCTCTCATTGCAGAGCACCAGCTCTGGGCACATGTGTTCCAGAGTGCTGGCTCGTAATTGGACACACCTGTCCAGCCACTCCATGGCACGTGGGATCCTCCCGGGCCAGGGATTGAACCAGTGCCCCTTGCACTGCAAGGCGGATTCTCTACCCACTGGACCACCAGGGAAGCCCCACAAATGCAAATTTTGACTGACCATTCTTCTCTCTCTCATCTGGTCCTGCTTTGGTACATTCTGCACAAATTATGGCCAACGTACAAAGCACAAGTTAAAACTCAAGAATATTCTCAATTTTGTTTCAGGTTTATCCTGTGTAAACAATTAGGGCCATGCAACTACAGCCCACATAAAAGAGAACCCAAGAATTGAAAGCAGTCTGTAGCTTGTCATCTAAGTTGGGGTCCTGTATTGAGAGATAGGCCTACTTCTAAATCACTTTGAATGCAAAGACTGTGGCATCACTGAGTCTCAAATTGGTACTCAGTTTACTGCTACTTCAAAGAATGACTGGCATGTGAAGGAACACTCATGGCTTGCTCAGCTCTGGGAGTATATGCAGACCAACTGACTTGGTTGACATTCCTTTAAGGACAAAGTTGTCATCTTATCTCAAGGAATTCTGTGTTGGCTGTTGTCTCCATTGTATTGACATTATTTCTAAGTGTTTGGTATGGGTCAAACTCCTGTACTCAGAAGTCTGAGTGATAAACATCTCTGCAGCACTGGTAATGGGACCCAGACTCTTATCTTTCTGTTGATAAATTGCAGAGACTTTTCATTCACCAGGCCCATGTGATACCACAAGGCTCTATTAAGCCCAAGTCTTCAAACCTTAGGATTATCAGCATATGTTGTGTCAGCAGAGCTAGAGGGTCGGACACATTAACTGTGCCTGGTGGTACTAAGGAGATGGACGGACTGAATATGTTTTCTGTTCCACAGCAAACCACAGCCTGGCTTTGAGATGCACGAATGCAAAAACAATTTTTTTTTTTTTAGCATTTTTCCCCCCATCATCCTCTTTAATTTTTTAAAAATATTTATTTTCATCCAGCTTATTCTTTGGCATGCGTGGGCCTCCCATTGCAGTGGCCTCTCTCATTGCAGAGCACCAGCTCTGGGCACATGTGTTCCAGAGTGCTGGCTCGTCGTTGGACACACCTGTCCAGCCACTCCATGGCACGTGGGATCCTCCCGGGCCAGGGATTGAACCAGTGCCCCTTGCACTGCAAGGCGGATTCTCTACCCACTGGACCACCAGGGAAGCCCCACAAATGCAAATTTTGACTGACCATTCTTCTCTCTCTCATCTGGTCCTGCTTTGGTACATTCTGCACAAATTATGGCCAACGTACAAAGCACAAGTTAAAACTCAAGAATATTCTCAATTTTGTTTCAGGTTTATCCTGTGTAAACAATTAGGGCCATGCAACTACAGCCCACATAAAAGAGAACCCAAGAATTGAAAGCAGTCTGTAGCTTGTCATCTAAGTTGGGGTCCTGTATTGAGAGATAGGACTACTTCTAAATCACTTTGAATGCAAAAGACTGTGGCATCACTGAGTCTCAAATTGGTACTCAGTTTACTGCTACTTCAAAGAATGACTGGCATGTGATACTCATCTCATCTTTTTAAAAATTTTATATCTATGTATATTGTATTTGAAGGATAATTTCTTAACAGAATTGTGTTGGTTTCTGCCAAAATGAACATGAATCAGCCACAGGTACACATATGTCCCCTCCCTCATCCCATCTTTCAAAGATGGCTGCAGTGAGCTGTTTGAGAATTTATTCAAGTACCTTTCCAAGCACAACAGTTAATTGACTGATTTGTAACAACTACAACGGTAATACTGTTATCTCATCTTCCCAATCTCAGGCTCACTAATTTTACAGATAAGGCAAGGAAAGTCTGTATTTGGGAAATCCATGGTCACAAATTAGTCAGTCATAAAGCCAGGACCAGAGTCCAGGCAGCTCTACATCTCTCCAGGGTTCTAAGCCAATACTTTCTCCTTAGCCTTCAGGCATTAAAACTACCCATAGGGCTTCCCCTGGTGGTCCAGTGGATAAGGAAGGACACCGCCTTGCAGTGCAAGGGCGCCGGTTCGATCCCTGGCCTAGGAAGATCCCACGTGCTGCGGAGCGGCTGGACTGATGTGTCCAATGACCGAGCCAGAGCTCTGGCGCGCGTGCGCCCAGAGCCGGTGCTCTTCGACAACAGACGCCATCGCGATGGGAGGCCCGCAGGAGCCAAGGAACAAAGACGGATGAAAACAGAGAAATGAAAGACCAATAGAAGTGGCCCGCCCGCTCCCCTTCCTCCCCAACCCAACCCCCGCCCAAAATAAATAAATAAATAAATCTTTAAAAAAGAAAAAAAACTACCCATAAGATTGGTATCTGGCCTTAAGTTACTGGGAAGATAAACGTGTCCCTGGACAACTGCAGGTAATAAGGTTCCCTGGTATATCATGCTTTCTAGATCAGAAAAAAATAATATTCTGAGCCTATTATACTACGAGATATTTTTAAAATAGAGAAAAATATATAGAAAGATTTAACACTCAGGTACCAAGCACCTCCATAAACGCAGACATTTTTGCCATATTTCCTTCATTTTGCTTCAGTTTTTTAAATCTTTCTTTTAATTGAACTATAGTTGATTTACAAAGTTAAATTGGTTCTAGGTATACAGCAAAGTGATTCAGTTATACCTGTGTGTGTATATATATATACATATTTCTCCAGATTCTTTGCTATTATAAGTTATTGAACATAGCTCCCTGTGCTACACAGTAAATCCTTATTGCTTTATCTAATTTACATATCATAGTGTGCATATGTTAGTCCTAAACTCCCAGTTTATCCTCCCACCTTTCCCCTTTGGTAATCATAAGCTTGTTTTGTATGTATCTGTTTCCATTTTATAAATAAAATTTATATCATTTAAGATTCCACATATAAGTGATATCCTATGATATTTGCCTTTGCCTGATTTACTTCACTTAAAATGATAATCTTGAGGTCCATTCATGTTGCTAAAGTTGGCATTATGCCATTCTCTTATGGCTTAGTAATATTCCATTGTGTGTATATATGGGTGTGTGTATATTATATACATAACATCTTTATTCATTCATCTATTTATGGATCTTTAGGTTGCTTCCATGTCTTGGCTATTGTAAATAATGCTGCTATGGGGTGCATGTATCTTTTCAAATTAGAGGTTTATTTTGGATATCTGCCTAGGAGTAAGATCACTGGATCATATGGTAATTCTATTTTTAGTTTTTTAAGGAATCTCCACATTGTTCTCCGTAGTGGCTGCACCAATGTATACTTCCAATGACAGTGTAGGAGGGTTCCTTCTTCTCCACATCTTCTCTGACATTTGTTATTTGTAGACTTTTTGATAACGGCCATTCTGACCAGTATGAAATGATACCTCATTGTAGTTTTCACTTGCATTTTTCTAATAATTAGTGATATTGAACAGCTCTTCAAATGGCTATTGGTCATCAGTATGTCCTAGGAGAAATGTCTGTTTAAGTCCTCTGGCCATTTGTGATTGGGTTTTTTTTTTATATTAAGCCTAATGAGCTATTTGTATATTTTGGAAATTAATCCTTGTTAGTATCCTCATTCATAAGCATTTTCTCCCAGTCCATGGTTGTCTTTTTGTTTGTTCATCGTTTCTTTTGCTGTGCAAAAGCTTTTAAGGTTTATTAGGTTCCAGTTGCTTATTTTTGCTTGCGTTTCTTTTACTCTAGGGAAGAGAGCCAAAAAAAATATTGCTGCAATTTATGTCAGAAAGTATTATGTTTTCCTTTAGGAATTTTATACTACTGTATCTGGTCTTACATTTAGGTCTGTAATTCACTTTGAGTTTATATTTGTAGATTGATAGTGTCCTAACAATTCCCTGGCCACTCTCTAAACTGCCCAATTTATTCCTTAATACCTAAGGGAAGAAGACATGATGCGCACAATACATTCTGAAGCTTCACCAATGACTAGAGAATTCTTGACACCAACATTCATCTCTTAATGATATTTTGTTCAAGCAGATTAAAAAAGAAAACTCTTTTGCTATAACTCGCATAATTTGTCTTGCCTTTATTATACAATAATCAAGAATAATCCACTGGTGTCCACTTAAGGGATTGCAATAGAGACAGCAGCCCTGGAAAAATACCCAGGCCTCTGTTTCTTCATCTACATAATGGACAGACCAGACAGAGTGCATTCAAAGCCCCACCCTACCACTGGATAGCTCTGTGTCTCTGGGCCAATTACTTGATCTCTGTGTATCTTGATTTTCTCATCAGGAGATGAAGATAACATTAGTATCTACCCTATAGAGTTGTTACTAGGATTAAGGAGTTAATATTCGTAAAGGGCTTATAACAGTGTCTAGTTCCACTGGAATTATCATCTAAGTTAAATAAAAATCAATAAAACCATAACTATCTCTCCTAGTTCTAGGTCTGTGATTCTATTCTATATTTTCCTTTACTCCACCTATATGTTGTCCTAAAGGCTAGACTAGACAATATAGGCCCATTTTTAGCCTCCAAGTGCTATGCCTCATGAAAACAAGGAAAAACTTAAGGCTACCAGGTGATATTCTGTGTTATTCTCCCTCCCCACTTAAAATAACTTACAATCAATGCCTGAAATCTCATTAGAGAATAAGGCAGTCATCATTGTTAAATCGTTTCCTAGGAGAAATGTCTGTTTAAGTCCTCTGGCCATTTGTGATTGGGTTTTTTATATTAAGCCTAATGAGCTATTTGTATATTTTGGAAATTAATCCTTGTTAGTATCCTCATTCATAAGCATTTTCTCCCAGTCCATGGTTGTCTTTTTGTTTGTTCATCGTTTCTTTTGCTGTGCAAAAGCTTTTAAGGTTTATTAGGTTCCAGTTGCTTATTTTTGCTTGCGTTTCTTTTACTCTAGGGAAGAGAGCCAAAAAAAATATTGCTGCAATTTATGTCAGAAAGTATTATGTTTTCCTTTAGGAATTTTATACTACTGTATCTGGTCTTACATTTAGGTCTGTAATTCACTTTGAGTTTATATTTGTAGATTGATAGTGTCCTAACAATTCCCTGGCCACTCTCTAAACTGCCCAATTTATTCCTTAATACCTAAGGGAAGAAGACATGATGCGCACAATACATTCTGAAGCTTCACCAATGACTAGAGAATTCTTGACACCAACATTCATCTCTTAATGATATTTTGTTCAAGCAGATTAAAAAAGAAAACTCTTTTGCTATAACTCGCATAATTTGTCTTGCCTTTATTATACAATAATCAAGAATAATCCACTGGTGTCCACTTAAGGGATTGCAATAGAGACAGCAGCCCTGGAAAAATACCCAGGCCTCTGTTTCTTCATCTACATAATGGACAGACCAGACAGAGTGCATTCAAAGCCCCACCCTACCACTGGATAGCTCTGTGTCTCTGGGCCAATTACTTGATCTCTGTGTATCTTGATTTTCTCATCAGGAGATGAAGATAACATTAGTATCTACCCTATAGAGTTGTTACTAGGATTAAGGAGTTAATATTCGTAAAGGGCTTATAACAGTGTCTAGTTCCACTGGAATTATCATCTAAGTTAAATAAAAATCAATAAAACCATAACTATCTCTCCTAGTTCTAGGTCTGTGATTCTATTCTATATTTTCCTTTACTCCACCTATATGTTGTCCTAAAGGCTAGACTAGACAATATAGGCCCATTTTTAGCCTCCAAGTGCTATGCCTCATGAAAACAAGGAAAAACTTAAGGCTACCAGGTGATATTCTGTGTTATTCTCCCTCCCCACTTAAAATAACTTACAATCAATGCCTGAAATCTCATTAGAGAATAAGGCAGTCACAGTCTTGGACTACCAGGTCATTGTTGTCTGCCCTTCAACTATTAAGAAGTTTAGGCAACACAGGTCTCCCTGGAGATGACGCGTGCCTCTTTATCTACAGGCTCTCAGAATGGAAGTTTCTGATGAGCTTGATGACCAGGAACTGAATGGCTGTGGGTATTAGGATGTCAGATACCATCAAGAGATTAGAATAAACATATCGATGTTATCGACGTAAGCCTTGATAGAAAGGTTCCATAATTTTAGGTAAAAGGATCATGTTTCTAAACACCACAGGAGATGAAGGCTGTCTGCTTGACATAAAACTGGAATAAAGCCCATGAGAGTTTACACACTGAACACATTCTAATAAGTCCACTGTGTACGTTGAATATTCTTTTAGTTGGGTAACCTTTTATTATTAACCAAAATATAAGATATTTGTGTACAACATAAGTAGGGACTGAATATACTAGAAATTTTGCTCATTTATAAATTAAATTTTCTTTCTGAAATGTTTTGTCTCATATTTATTTCACTTTTTATGTTACACTTAAAAAAAGTTTCTACCCTTCTTTGCTTTAGTGTAAATTTTGCAAAACTACTCTGAAGAAACATACTGTGTACAAATCACCAAAGAATGCAAATTTAGGATATGACTGTATCCCCAGGTCTGTCATCTAAGAGTTTTCTAATCACAAAATATTGGTTCAGCTTTCTATCCACTGATCTCAAGTGAGCTGAAAGTAAAGAAGGACCACATTGCCTAGATAAAAAGAAGGCAGTTTTACTAGCTTTGTGAGTTTAATTGCCCCAAAGACTGGGAATGGTGACCTTAGAAAAGCTAGGCTGGGACCCCAGAGAGTATACGTATGTGTAGGTGGCACCCAATTTGGTGGATTATGAGTTCCCTAGATGCATAACTCACAAGCTAGTCCACTATTTTCTACACTTCAAGGGCACAACTATGGAAAACTCATTTCAATTCAGTCTTCTGGAGTTTGTTGATGATATTCAATCACATCTCAGAGCATGTCTTTCATATACTATATTATATAATTGCTAAAGTATATGGGGTCTAATTGTTCTTTATTCATCATATCTCATCATCTATCTAGATGGACAATGAGTCTATAAAAGTCTCCCTCAAATTCATCACAATATTATACTAGAGGCTTTGATTCCAGTAGCTGAAATCAGAAGAGATCACAAAGATTCCTAAAATCACTAGGTTATTTCCAAAAAAGTCCCTTAAACTATTCTCTTGTCTTGCTTTAGTTCCAATGATACAAGAATAACTGTAAACTCATTCTTACTGCTCTCTGTGGCCTGAGTTATATATAAGGCAAATGAATTCCAATACATCAGTCTATAGAAACTATATGCCCAAACATTTTGTTTCCTATAAAACAAAAATTGCTTTATATAAATAATTTGCTTACTGGAAAAATCAGAAGTATCACATTTTTTTTTTTTAACACTGGGAATTGCACATCTGGAGAAGGGTGTATGATAGAAAGTCAAGGGTGAAATTTCTTCTTTGGGTATGAACTTCCGATATGAAGGAAATTTTGCTCATTTATAAATTTAATTTTCTTTCTGAAATGTTTTGTCTCATATTTATTTCACTTTTTATGTTACACTTAAAAAAAGTTTCTACCCTTCTTTGCTTTAGTGTAAATTTTGCAAAACTACTCTGAAGAAACATACTGTGTACAAATCACCAAAGAATGCAAATTTAGGATATGACTGTATCCCCAGGTCTGTCATCTAAGAGTTTTCTAATCACAAAATATTGGTTCAGCTTTCTATCCACTGATCTCAAGTGAGCTGAAAGTAAAGAAGGACCACATTGCCTAGATAAAAAGAAGGCAGTTTTACTAGCTTTGTGAGTTTAATTGCCCCAAAGACTGGGAATGGTGACCTTAGAAAAGCTAGGCTGGGACCCCAGAGAGTATACGTATGTGTAGGTGGCACCCAATTTGGTGGATTATGAGTTCCCTAGATGCATAACTCACAAGCTAGTCCACTATTTTCTACACTTCAAGGGCACAACTATGGAAAACTCATTTCAATTCAGTCTTCTGGAGTTTGTTGATGATATTCAATCACATCTCAGAGCATGTCTTTCATATACTATATTATATAATTGCTAAAGTATATGGGGTCTAATTGTTCTTTATTCATCATATCTCATCATCTATCTAGATGGACAATGAGTCTATAAAAGTCTCCCTCAAATTCATCACAATATTATACTAGAGGCTTTGATTCCAGTAGCTGAAATCAGAAGAGATCACAAAGATTCCTAAAATCACTAGGTTATTTCCAAAAGTCCCTTAAACTATTCTCTTGTCTTGCTTTAGTTCCAATGATACAAGAATAACTGTAAACTCATTCTTACTGCTCTCTGTGGCCTGAGTTATATATAAGGCAAATGAATTCCAATACATCAGTCTATAGAAACTATATGCCCAAACATTTTGTTTCCTATAAAACAAAAATTGCTTTATATAAATAATTTGCTTACTGGAAAAATCAGAAGTATCACATTTTTTTTTTTTAACACTGGGAATTGCACATCTGGAGAAGGGTGTATGATAGAAAGTCAAGGGTGAAATTCTCTGGGTAATGAACTGATAAATCCAATTGTTTATAAGCACAGAGAACACAAAACCTACAGTATTAGTATAACCTTCACGATATAAGAACAGGGTCTTGGCAGGTCTTTTAGCAGGATGCAAAGACAGTCTCCTAGTTGCATTTTCAGCTGAGGTCCTGCATCAGATCCTGGCATGGCTGACTCCACTGAAAACTATTTGGTTGCACATCTGGGTGCCTGGGCCAGCTGGTGGCAGAAGAAAGCTGTTACGGTGACAGCAATAGGACATGGGGAGGGGGAGACACAGAGGTCCAAAAACATGATCTCCTAACACTAGGAAACGTGCTGCCCTTGCAATGGTTCCTATCACAACATTAGACTAAAGTTGGCGAACAGCCTGGCTTAGGATATTCCTCCCCCAACCCCTTAGCCTGATTCAAGTCCCAAATGCCTAGTGCGAGGCCCTGCCTCCTGCTTACTAAACCATAGCTTTTACACACTTAGTTCAGGAATTTCCGCTCCAATGAGTCCTTTGCCAACTCACCATTTGTTACTCAAATCTCTGTGATTTATGATATGTCTTATTTTCCCCATTAAACTAAGAATACAAAATGAAGGTCCACTCTGAGCCTGAAAAGCACATTGCTTTGGGCTCTACCTTTTTAAAATTTTATTTTATTTTATATTGGAGTATGGTTGATTAATGATATTACGTTAGTTTCTGAGCTCTCGCTTACTTTACTTCTAATTGGTCTCCCTCTCTTCCCTATACAGCTGCTCCTATCCTGGGAGCATGTGCACAGAGATCTGAACCACAGGGACAATTCCAAATCCAGTGGCATCCATACAGGGCAGGAATCCTTTTCATCTTCAAGGTCCATTGGGCCATTAGCTCTTCATATCAGCAAAATTTAATACTAGGTTATTTCCAAAAAAGTCCTAAAATCACTAGGTTATTTCCAAAAGTCCCTTAAACTATTCTCTTGTCTTGCTTTAGTTCCAATGATACAAGAATAACTGTAAACTCATTCTTACTGCTCTCTGTGGCCTGAGTTATATATAAGGCAAATGAATTCCAATACATCAGTCTATAGAAACTATATGCCCAAACATTTTGTTTCCTATAAAACAAAAATTGCTTTATATAAATAATTTGCTTACTGGAAAAATCAGAAGTATCACATTTTTTTTTTTTAACACTGGGAATTGCACATCTGGAGAAGGGTGTATGATAGAAAGTCAAGGGTGAAATTCTCTGGGTAATGAACTGATAAATCCAATTGTTTATAAGCACAGAGAACACAAAACCTACAGTATTAGTATAACCTTCACGATATAAGAACAGGGTCTTGGCAGGTCTTTTAGCAGGATGCAAAGACAGTCTCCTAGTTGCATTTTCAGCTGAGGTCCTGCATCAGATCCTGGCATGGCTGACTCCACTGAAAACTATTTGGTTGCACATCTGGGTGCCTGGGCCAGCTGGTGGCAGAAGAAAGCTGTTACGGTGACAGCAATAGGACATGGGGAGGGGGAGACACAGAGGTCCAAAAACATGATCTCCTAACACTAGGAAACGTGCTGCCCTTGCAATGGTTCCTATCACAACATTAGACTAAAGTTGGCGAACAGCCTGGCTTAGGATATTCCTCCCCCAACCCCTTAGCCTGATTCAAGTCCCAAATGCCTAGTGCGAGGCCCTGCCTCCTGCTTACTAAACCATAGCTTTTACACACTTAGTTCAGGAATTTCCGCTCCAATGAGTCCTTTGCCAACTCACCATTTGTTACTCAAATCTCTGTGATTTATGATATGTCTTATTTTCCCCATTAAACTAAGAATACAAAATGAAGGTCCACTCTGAGCCTGAAAAGCACATTGCTTTGGGCTCTACCTTTTTAAAATTTTATTTTATTTTATATTGGAGTATGGTTGATTAATGATATTACGTTAGTTTCTGAGCTCTCGCTTACTTTACTTCTAATTGGTCTCCCTCTCTTCCCTATACAGCTGCTCCTATCCTGGGAGCATGTGCACAGAGATCTGAACCACAGGGACAATTCCAAATCCAGTGGCATCCATACAGGGCAGGAATCCTTTTCATCTTCAAGGTCCATTGGGCCATTAGCTCTTCATATCAGGATCTTCTCCAACAGACAAAACAATCTCCATGAGGGTAAAATGTTAGCACCCCTGGCTTTAATACAGATGAATTCTTCAGAATTCTGTCCAAATTTAGTCCAGATCTCCCTTGACGACTGGTGGCTGCTTCAGTGCCCTGTCCCCACTCTCCCTGGTCCAACTTCCAGCACGATGCCACTGAATGCAGAGAGTAAAATGAAGTTTCCAAATGCTTGTCATCAGGTCTCCTTGGCCTCAGTTTCCCCTGTGTACTCCTCTCAGAGCCAGAGGCACAGGGAGGAGAGACCTCAAAGGGCACTGAGTCCGTCCCCTCCCCCAGCCCAAACAAGCGCAGCCTAAACATGGGAGGCCATGGCTGTGACAGGCTCTCATGCTGGCTCATGTGATTAACCATCCCCCCTAGTTGGCTCTGGAGGTTAAGGGCTTAGAATTCTCTCTCTCTGTTCCAGGGGTAGATTCTGAAGCTTGACACATCAGATCAGGCAAGAGTGAAAGCAGCTCTACTACTCTTCCAAGTGCAAATACTCTAGATGTCATTTTCATTGACATTATTTCATTCTCTAAGACATGTCCACAGCCTCTGGAGAGGAAATGCATCTTTTTTTTCTAAACTGTGAAATTGGAGACTTTCCCAAAAGGTTTTTGAACTGTTTAACACATCACCACCAAAAGAATGTGGTAAAACTGCCCAAACTGAGACTGAAGAAAGGATAAAACCTAAACACAGGATTTTGATTTAAGTAATGGTTTCCACTTGTAATAGGGCAACAAGAAACAGTGGTTCACAAGGAACTGAAGTTAACTGGGCTCTCCTTTCTTCTAGAAAGACATCATGAGCACAAGGAGGTCTTGTCATGACACGGGGCACCGTCAAGTCTCAATGCTGGGGAAGGTGTCTTCTTCTGGCTTTCACTCCTCATATGCCACCCTCCCAAGTGCCATGCCTGGCAAGGAAGCCAAATTTCCCTGGTAAAGTAGGGCCACTCCTGATGCCACACTGTGGCTTTCTCCTAAGCCTTCAAACAAGCCCTCAGGTAGGTTAAATGTAAGCTTTCTAAAATAGCTTACTCTATTACCTAACATGATAACATTTTTCACTTTTCAAAATGTGTGAACAGAAGTTCAGCCCAAATAATACACACAAAGCCTCAAAATGACATTATGTGAGTTAACGTACATAACTGAAGACTCTCAGAGAATGACCAAGGCTATCTTTTCTGTCCTGCAACTAGGTTCTTCACTCACAAAGATTTGTGCAAGGGTATCTCTTTCCATTTCATTGCTGTCCCTGTTCTAATTCAGAATATTTAACTACAGACAACCTCCAAACTGGTCTCTCTGCAGCTGGTCTTTTTCTCTTATCCATGGACATCTCTCTACTATCAGAACACTTGCTTGGGGCAAGTCCCTGCTGAAAACTGGATTAACAAAGTCTAATTTAGCCTGCCATTTAAGGTACTCCATGGTCAGGTCTGAGCTCATGTTTCCAGCTCTCTAAGCTTCCACTCTTTGATAATCCAAGTTTCTCAAACTGAGGTCCCCAGACTAGCAATATAACCACAATCTGGGTACTTGTGAGAAAAGCAAATTCTTGGTTCCCACTTCACAGGTAGCAGATGAGAAACTGTGGGGATGGCCCAGCATTCTGTGCTCTAACCAGTCCTCTAAGTAATTTTGATGCATGTTAAGGTTTAGAAACAACTATTCTATATGAACCATCTATTGCTCTTCAGTCGCTAAATCATGTCCCGTTCTTTGCGACCCATGGACCGCAGCACGACAGGCTGATTTTGGCTAAGTCGTCAGTTCACAAGGAACTGAAGTTAAAAAAACTGGTTGGGGCCACTTGTAATAGGGCAACAAGAAACAGTGGTTCACAAGGAACTGAAGTTAACTGGGCTCTCCTTTCTTCTAGAAAGACATCATGAGCACAAGGAGGTCTTGTCATGACACGGGGCACCGTCAAGTCTCAATGCTGGGGAAGGTGTCTTCTTCTGGCTTTCACTCCTCATATGCCACCCTCCCAAGTGCCATGCCTGGCAAGGAAGCCAAATTTCCCTGGTAAAGTAGGGCCACTCCTGATGCCACACTGTGGCTTTCTCCTAAGCCTTCAAACAAGCCCTCAGGTAGGTTAAATGTAAGCTTTCTAAAATAGCTTACTCTATTACCTAACATGATAACATTTTTCACTTTTCAAAATGTGTGAACAGAAGTTCAGCCCAAATAATACACACAAAGCCTCAAAATGACATTATGTGAGTTAACGTACATAACTGAAGACTCTCAGAGAATGACCAAGGCTATCTTTTCTGTCCTGCAACTAGGTTCTTCACTCACAAAGATTTGTGCAAGGGTATCTCTTTCCATTTCATTGCTGTCCCTGTTCTAATTCAGAATATTTAACTACAGACAACCTCCAAACTGGTCTCTCTGCAGCTGGTCTTTTTCTCTTATCCATGGACATCTCTCTACTATCAGAACACTTGCTTGGGGCAAGTCCCTGCTGAAAACTGGATTAACAAAGTCTAATTTAGCCTGCCATTTAAGGTACTCCATGGTCAGGTCTGAGCTCATGTTTCCAGCTCTCTAAGCTTCCACTCTTTGATAATCCAAGTTTCTCAAACTGAGGTCCCCAGACTAGCAATATAACCACAATCTGGGTACTTGTGAGAAAAGCAAATTCTTGGTTCCCACTTCACAGGTAGCAGATGAGAAACTGTGGGGATGGCCCAGCATTCTGTGCTCTAACCAGTCCTCTAAGTAATTTTGATGCATGTTAAGGTTTAGAAACAACTATTCTATATGAACCATCTATTGCTCTTCAGTCGCTAAATCATGTCCCGTTCTTTGCGACCCATGGACCGCAGCACGACAGGCTGATTTTGGCTAAGTCGTCAGTTCATGGCAGCACCTCTGTTGCATTTCTCATTGCTCAAACCATTCTGCAGCCTCTCAGCTGGTCTAAAGCCTACTTAGGAGTTCTTAGGTGATTAAGTTCAGCATGTTCTCCTATTTTTCTGGGAGTACTTCTCATTTGGCACTGATAAATGCTTGTTTATGTACTTTACCTTCCTAACTGTAAGCAAAGTCCTTGAGGACAGGAGATGTCCTCCATTTCTGTATCCTCAGCAGAAACTCTTCAGTCATAGAGGAGCTCTTTGACTGGTGATGAAAAGCTAAGCACCAAGCCAAAGAAATCACTGGCGTCTGACTACTTGTCAATGTTGTTGAGGAACTCGTCTCTTAAACACAGCAATGTGACTAGCAACATAGGCTAGTGCTTTCTGTTTGTTACGATTTCAAAGTGTCACCTAATGAAGATGGAATAAGGAAATGACCTGTTTCTTTTTTGCAGGACTTCTAGGAACTTTTAATATGCTAATTAACATGCTCATGTAGATGATGACTCTCTGAAGGGAACATTTACTGAATTCTATTAATATGCTATAGAGAGCAGTGTTGTTAGCACTGATCTCGGCTATTATTCCAACTCGGTCTGGAATACAAAAGGTGAACTGGACTCCTGAGGATGGTATTCTGACGGCAGGGTGGACAGTCAAATTCAAAACCTCCTATGAACACCAAAGCGGGATGTAAGTTACTCCAGGCAGTTATTTTTGGCTGCGTGCTATCACATCACAGTCAGTGGGAAGCCTGACCTGGATTCAACTTACAATGTGTCCTTCAGTAGCAACCTTAACCAAAAGTAACCATGGCAGGCTTAATTACAGAGGCGGAGGGAAACAGTTAAGCAGGGTACTGCTGGAACATGAAGACTTTAATTAAGTGCTACTTAACAGAAAATGTCACAGTGGAAATTCTCCCAGGAACCTGAAGGAAGAAGAAAGGGGAGGGAACTGTGTGACTAGAGGAGAAAGTGTTGAAAGTGAAAGTGTTAGTTGCTCAGTTGTGTCTGACTCTTGGAGACCCCACGGACTGCAGCCCACTAGGCTCCTCTCTCCATGGAATTCTCCAGGCAAGAATACTGGAGTGGGTAGCCATTTCCTTCTTCAGGGATCTTTCCCACCCAGGGATCGAATATGGGTCTCTCCTGCATTGCAGGCAGATTCTTTACTGTCTGAACTACCAGGGAAACCCCTGGAGGACAAAATAGGAGGTCAATGACTAGGTTTTCAGGGTCTTTATTTGGGAATCTACATATGTGTGTGTGTGTGTGTGTGTGTGTGTGTGTGTGTGTGTGTGTGTGTGACAGGGATAGGAAAGAAAGTGTCAAGATTTAGGGTCTCCAGGACTTAAAGCTACTTGAGAACCCCGCACTCTTAGGTTGGCCCTGCCTTTCCAAGGACCTGTGCCGAATGAGCTTTCCTCTCGGGTCTTGCTACTTGGTTTGGGAAAAGCTGCAGGCAAACAAGACTGTGTTCAGTCTGGATATCCTGAAAGCCCAGGCTCCATTCTCTACATTCTTCCCTGTGTTCTTCATTCAGCATTGCCTTCATGGTCCTCCCTGCCTCTTTGGGTCCAAAGCACAGACGTATAGTAAGGGTACATTAAGGGAACACGTCCCCAGGTTGGTAAGTTCAGAATATCAACCTGGGGATGCCCATGTCTTATTTAAACGGCTATAGAGAGCAGTGTTGTTAGCACTGATCTCGGCTATTATTCCAACTCGGTCTGGAATACAAAAGGTGAACTGGACTCCTGAGGATGGTATTCTGACGGCAGGGTGGACAGTCAAATTCAAAACCTCCTATGAACACCAAAGCGGGATGTAAGTTACTCCAGGCAGTTATTTTTGGCTGCGTGCTATCACATCACAGTCAGTGGGAAGCCTGACCTGGATTCAACTTACAATGTGTCCTTCAGTAGCAACCTTAACCAAAAGTAACCATGGCAGGCTTAATTACAGAGGCGGAGGGAAACAGTTAAGCAGGGTACTGCTGGAACATGAAGACTTTAATTAAGTGCTACTTAACAGAAAATGTCACAGTGGAAATTCTCCCAGGGAACCTGAAGGAAGAAGAAAGGGGAGGGAACTGTGTGACTAGAGGAGAAAGTGTTGAAAGTGAAAGTGTTAGTTGCTCAGTTGTGTCTGACTCTTGGAGACCCCACGGACTGCAGCCCACTAGGCTCCTCTCTCCATGGAATTCTCCAGGCAAGAATACTGGAGTGGGTAGCCATTTCCTTCTTCAGGGATCTTTCCCACCCAGGGATCGAATATGGGTCTCTCCTGCATTGCAGGCAGATTCTTTACTGTCTGAACTACCAGGGAAACCCCTGGAGGACAAAATAGGAGGTCAATGACTAGGTTTTCAGGGTCTTTATTTGGGAATCTACATATGTGTGTGTGTGTGTGTGTGTGTGTGTGTGTGTGTGTGTGTGTGTGTGACAGGGATAGGAAAGAAAGTGTCAAGATTTAGGGTCTCCAGGACTTAAAGCTACTTGAGAACCCCGCACTCTTAGGTTGGCCCTGCCTTTCCAAGGACCTGTGCCGAATGAGCTTTCCTCTCGGGTCTTGCTACTTGGTTTGGGAAAAGCTGCAGGCAAACAAGACTGTGTTCAGTCTGGATATCCTGAAAGCCCAGGCTCCATTCTCTACATTCTTCCCTGTGTTCTTCATTCAGCATTGCCTTCATGGTCCTCCCTGCCTCTTTGGGTCCAAAGCACAGACGTATAGTAAGGGTACATTAAGGGAACACGTCCCCAGGTTGGTAAGTTCATGAATATCAACCTGGGGATGACTTCACGAGTGTGATCCTATTGGCATCATTTTTTAAAAAGTTACTTCAACATAACTTCAGACTTAGAGAAAAGTGCCAAAAATTATACAAAGAATTCTTATATTTCCTTCACCCAGATTCCCCAATTATTAACATTATTCTACTTGCTTTTTCTGTTCTTGTTTTTTGAACTGTTAAGAGTAAGTTACAGAGAATATTCCCTTTTAGCCTAAAAACTTCAGTGTATGCTCCCTAAAAGCAAAGGCATTCTCCTACATACCCACAGTTTAATTAGCAGGAATTTAATATTGATACTCTACTTTGTTCGAATGTTGCCAATCATTCCTGTGACATGCTTTATGGAACAAGGTCTTTTCTTTCATGACTTGGACATCTTTCATGAGTACAGGGTAGTTATTTTGTAGAATATCCCTTCAGCTGGGATTTGCTGGATGTTTTCTTAACATTAGAGTGGGCGTTTTTGCAGGAACAGCCCTGCACATGATGCACTTGTATCAGGAAGTGCATAATATTAATTAGACCCAATTACAGTGATGTTAACTCTAATCCCTTAGTTATTGAGATCTTTTCCTGCCACAATTTTCTCATCTATCAAGTTAAAGTGCATATATGCTTAGTCCTGGTGTTTCAAAGTCTGATACAAATCAACTGCAAACGGTATTTGAATATAATTCTTAGGTAAAATATTCAATTTCCTTCATGAAACACTTTCCTGATCACAAATGTTGTTCAGTCACTAAGTCATGTCCAACTCTTTGCAACCCCATGGACTGCAGCACGCCAGGCTCCTCTGTCTTCCACTATCTCCCAGAGTTTGCTCAAATTCATGTCCATTGAGTCAGTGATGCTTTCGAGCCATCTTACCCTCGAGAACCCCATGGACAGTATGATCACAAATATGAGAGAATAAGTTTCTGTTCTACTGAAAACAGATTGAAGAATCGATAATGAAAATAGTGGTGATGCTAAAGGTTAGAAGGAGACTTTGTCAAATTTTGTAAGTTGTGCTTTATTTGACACACTCTTTAAAGTTGATTTTAGCCTTGCAGGCATATAAAATCAGTTTAACATCTTCCCTGTGTTCTTCATTCAGCATTGCCTTCATGGTCCTCCCTGCCTCTTTGGGTCCAAAGCACAGACGTATAGTAAGGGTACATTAAGGGAACACGTCCCCAGGTTGGTAAGTTCATGAATATCAACCTGGGGATGACTTCACGAGTGTGATCCTATTGGCATCATTTTTTAAAAAGTTACTTCAACATAACTTCAGACTTAGAGAAAAGTGCCAAAAATTATACAAAGAATTCTTATATTTCCTTCACCCAGATTCCCCAATTATTAACATTATTCTACTTGCTTTTTCTGTTCTTGTTTTTTGAACTGTTAAGAGTAAGTTACAGAGAATATTCCCTTTTAGCCTAAAAACTTCAGTGTATGCTCCCTAAAAGCAAAGGCATTCTCCTACATACCCACAGTTTAATTAGCAGGAATTTAATATTGATACTCTACTTTGTTCGAATGTTGCCAATCATTCCTGTGACATGCTTTATGGAACAAGGTCTTTTCTTTCATGACTTGGACATCTTTCATGAGTACAGGGTAGTTATTTTGTAGAATATCCCTTCAGCTGGGATTTGCTGGATGTTTTCTTAACATTAGAGTGGGCGTTTTTGCAGGAACAGCCCTGCACATGATGCACTTGTATCAGGAAGTGCATAATATTAATTAGACCCAATTACAGTGATGTTAACTCTAATCCCTTAGTTATTGAGATCTTTTCCTGCCACAATTTTCTCATCTATCAAGTTAAAGTGCATATATGCTTAGTCCTGGTGTTTCAAAGTCTGATACAAATCAACTGCAAACGGTATTTGAATATAATTCTTAGGTAAAATATTCAATTTCCTTCATGAAACACTTTCCTGATCACAAATGTTGTTCAGTCACTAAGTCATGTCCAACTCTTTGCAACCCCATGGACTGCAGCACGCCAGGCTCCTCTGTCTTCCACTATCTCCCAGAGTTTGCTCAAATTCACGTCTACTGAGTCAGTGATGCTTTCGAGCCATCTTACCCTCGAGAACCCCATGGACAGTATGATCACAAATATGAGAGAATAAGTTTCTGTTCTACTGAAAACAGATTGAAGAATCGATAATGAAAATAGTGGTGATGCTAAAGGTTAGAAGGAGACTTTGTCAAATTTTGTAAGTTGTGCTTTATTTGACACACTCTTTAAAGTTGATTTTAGCCTTGCAGGCATATAAAATCAGTCAAGTTGAGGTTTCCACATGAAACTCACATTCCTACATGGGCCCAGGAGTTCCTTCTACACATCTTGAAATTGTCACTGAAAATGATACTGGAGGTTTTGTGGGGAGGCATAAATTCTGACTAGCTCTGTCAATTATTTATGATATTTTATGTATAAGTACAGGAATATCATCATGACAAAGAGCACTGGGTGCTCTAGTTTTGAGTGTGTGAGCTGACCAGCTGAGAAAGCCAGGGGTTGAAGAATGGAAGCATGATTCTAAGATACTGGTAGACAATGAGGCATTTCTGGCTCACAAGTCAGACTTAAGAGTGTTATAGGGGGCAGGTTCAGGGGAGGGGGGTAATGTGTGTAAACCTATGGAGGATTCGGGTCGATGTGTGATAGTAAACAACAAAACTCTGTAAAAAAATTAAAATAAAAAACGAATGTTATAGGTGGGAGAAACACAAGTGAGTGATGAGAGAATAATCAGTGAGAAACTTTGCTGGCTCCAAGGGCACCAGAAAAGCTAGGTAGAGAGATGCGGTTGGTACCATACAGTGGGACCCTGGAAAGGTCACTGCCTAATTATACCACATAGATTATTTGCATAATTGTGTCCAGGAATTCCCTTTAACAGGCATTCCCTGCCTTTGGGGCAGGTGAGTCAAGCTGATACCTTGTCCTCCAGCCACGAGCTAGTTATTGAGACTTACCAGTAGTATTTCAACTTCCCTTCAATCAGCGAAAACATCCAAAGTGCACACTGGGTTGCTAGAGAACAAAGCACTTATTCACATAGGGCAGAGGTCAAAGCTCGGACGTCCTCGGGGACTAAGAGGAAGGATAAATATGAGAAGAATTTGGATATTAAACAATCAGGAGAGTACTGGAGTGGAACTGTGGCGGGCGCAGGTCTGCTCAGGACATTCATATTCATGTCTTAAGAAAGAATCCAAACACCCTACTGCCCAGTACCACAAACCTGGGGCCAGAGGCCCAAAGGCTGCTACTCTGCTATGCCTGCCCAATGGTGACAAGGCCATCTCCTCATGATTACAGCTGGAATCCCCAGATTCCTGATCAGCAATGACTGGGATGGGGTATCATGCAATACCCCCATATTCTAGAGCCTTTGCAAGAAAAATATACAATGGCTTATTTCCATAAGAATGTCTCTTTCCTGCAAGACTGCCTGGACCCAGCCCCACTATGAGGGCTCTTCTGTTCCTTAAGTGCTGGGCTCTGTAGGCTCAATTTATATTTTATATTTGAAGGTACTGTTTCATTATTCTTTCATTCAACAAATGTTTACTGAGTGCTGTCTATATGCCCAGGGTTGTTCCCAGTGCTGGGATATAGCAGTGAAGGAGACCAAGTTCCTGACGTTAGGAAGCTGACATTCTAGTTAGGGATGGTAGTGGGGTCAGACAATAAATTAATTAAGAAATTAATTTAAAAAATGTCCACTACTGTTGAGCAGCATTTAGAGAATTAAACTGGCTAATGGGCTGCAGAAGGCCTGCTTAGCTTCTTCAGAGTGAGTAGCTGGCGACAGTCTGAGAGGTAAGCTGAGATCTGAACGGTAAGATAGAACCAGCCATGTGAAGCGAAAGGAAGGGTGCAGCCTGGACAGAAATACTGGACAAGGAAGGTGGCTCCAAGGGCAGCAGAAAAGCTAGGTAGAGAGATGCGGTTGGTACCATACAGTGGGACCCTGGAAAGGTCACTGCCTAATTATACCACATAGATTATTTGCATAATTGTGTCCAGGAATTCCCTTTAACAGGCATTCCCTGCCTTTGGGGCAGGTGAGTCAAGCTGATACCTTGTCCTCCAGCCACGAGCTAGTTATTGAGACTTACCAGTAGTATTTCAACTTCCCTTCAATCAGCGAAAACATCCAAAGTGCACACTGGGTTGCTAGAGAACAAAGCACTTATTCACATAGGGCAGAGGTCAAAGCTCGGACGTCCTCGGGGACTAAGAGGAAGGATAAATATGAGAAGAATTTGGATATTAAACAATCAGGAGAGTACTGGAGTGGAACTGTGGCGGGCGCAGGTCTGCTCAGGACATTCATATTCATGTCTTAAGAAAGAATCCAAACACCCTACTGCCCAGTACCACAAACCTGGGGCCAGAGGCCCAAAGGCTGCTACTCTGCTATGCCTGCCCAATGGTGACAAGGCCATCTCCTCATGATTACAGCTGGAATCCCCAGATTCCTGATCAGCAATGACTGGGATGGGGTATCATGCAATACCCCCATATTCTAGAGCCTTTGCAAGAAAAATATACAATGGCTTATTTCCATAAGAATGTCTCTTTCCTGCAAGACTGCCTGGACCCAGCCCCACTATGAGGGCTCTTCTGTTCCTTAAGTGCTGGGCTCTGTAGGCTCAATTTATATTTTATATTTGAAGGTACTGTTTCATTATTCTTTCATTCAACAAATGTTTACTGAGTGCTGTCTATATGCCCAGGGTTGTTCCCAGTGCTGGGATATAGCAGTGAAGGAGACCAAGTTCCTGACGTTAGGAAGCTGACATTCTAGTTAGGGATGGTAGTGGGGTCAGACAATAAATTAATTAAGAAATTAATTTAAAAAATGTCCACTACTGTTGAGCAGCATTTAGAGAATTAAACTGGCTAATGGGCTGCAGAAGGCCTGCTTAGCTTCTTCAGAGTGAGTAGCTGGCGACAGTCTGAGAGGTAAGCTGAGATCTGAACGGTAAGATAGAACCAGCCATGTGAAGACGAAGAGAAGGCCTTCTGCCAAGGGTGCAGCCTGGACAGAAATACTAAGGACAGAAAGGAAGTCTGTGTGGCTCGACAGGATTGGTGGGTAGACAGATACAAAATAAAGTTGGAGAGGTAGGCAATGTCTAGACCCCAAGCTTTTCAGTCCATGGACAGGAGTTGGAACTTAATCTTAAATGCAATGGGAAACCTTTGGAGAGATAAGTGGTAAGATCTGATTTATTTTAATTGACAATCTGTAGTTTCTGATTGGTCCGTGCTATATGGTTGGATACATTTCTCAAGAATCTGAATCACCTTTCCACCAAGAATCACCTACCAAAAGGATTTGGGAGGAAACATCTTACCAAATATGGATGAATGGGAAATATCAAGATATTCAGATCTGGCCTCTGAACAAAATGCTACATATTCAGCTCACACACATAAAGCCATCATAATCCTTGCTATCAGCTTGTGTTCCTGACACCTATGTGTCACAGGATCTCACGGGAAGAATTATACTCTTCCTGCTCTGATCTAAGGCATGCTGATGCAGCTTGAAGTGATATTATCAACGAAATATGCTCCCACCTCGGATCTTGCTGATCTCTCTGCCTAGGAAGTTCCTCCCCCAGATCCCACAGAGCACATTCCCTCTTTGTCCTCAGGTCTTACTGAAATGCTACCTTCCCTGTCTTCTCTGATCACTCTGTTGAAAGCAACATCTCACTCTTTCACGCTCACACCCCCTATTCCCTTTCTCTTTTATTTCCCCTGTAGCACTTATCATCAGTTTACTGTGTTAACTGTCTTTTTAATTTCCCATATTCTGATGCTTTGATAGCTGGGGCCTTGCTGACTCTGGAGGGAAAGCCTCTCTTAGCATGGACTAATTACTGGAGATAGCAAACAAATTGCTTTTGATTTTGCCTTTCATATACAAACCCAATAACCTTCAGCAGGCTCTCATTTCACCCCACTAATCATCCCAGAGCCAGGAAGCAAATCACTAGAGAGAAACCTTATACTCCAATGTGCTGTGTGCGCGCTCAGTAGTGTCTGACCCTTGGTGATCTCACGGACTGTAGCCCTCCAGGCTCCTCTGTCCATAGGATTCTCCAGGCAAGAACACTAGAGTGGGTAGCCACTTCTTCTCCAGGAGACCTTCCTGACCCAGGGATCAAACCTGCATCTCCTGCATTGGCAGACAGATTTTTGACCACTAGCACCTCACTGAAATTATTTAAACTATCCAGTCAGAAACCTTGACTTCTTGACTCACCTCTTAAAGACCAGCCCTCTAGTTTCTTCTCTCCCTCCCTGCAACCAACCTCAGTGTTTTCTCCCGTAGCCCTGTGTGGAGTGCTGTCCTCCTCTTGGACTGTGAGTGACAGAGTATCTTGGCATTGTTAGTCATTCCTAATCTCTTGGCCTCACTAAACTTCAAAAGTATCTATTAACACACTACATTTCAGTTCAGTTCAGTCACTCAGTTGTGTCTGACTCCTTGCGACCCCATAGACTGAAGCACATCAGGCTTCCCTGACCTACACCATCTCCTGGAGCTTTCTCAAACACAGGACCATTGACTCAGTGATGTCATCCAACCATCTCATCCTCTGTCGTCCCCTTCTCCTTCTGCCTTCTATTTTTCCCAGCATCAGGGTCTTTTCCAGTGAGTGGGCTCTTTGCCTCAGGTGGCCAAAGTATTGGAGCTTCAGTTTCAGCATCAGTCCTTCCAATGAATATTCAGGATTGATTTCTTTTAGGACTGACTGGTTTGATCTCCTTGCAGTTCAAGGGTATCTCAAGAGTATTCTCCAACATCACAATTTGAAGGCATCAATTTTTCAGTGCTCAGCCTTATTTATGGTCCAGCTCTCACATCCATACATGACTACTGGGAAAACCATGGCTATGACTACATGGAATTTTGTTGACAATGTAATGTCTCTGCTTTTTAATTCATTGTTTAGGTTCGTCATAGCTTTTCTTCCAAGGAGCAAGCACCTTCTAATTTCGTGGCTGCCGTCACCATCCGCAGTGATTTTGGAGTCCAAGAAAATAAAATCTGTCACTGTTTTCCTAGTTTGACCATCTATTTGTCATGAAGTGATGGCACTGGCTGCCATGATCTTTGTTTTTTGAATTTTGAGTTTTAGGCCAGTTTTTTCATTCTCCTCTTTCATCTTCATCAAGTGGCTCTTTAGTTCCTCTTTGCTTTCTGCCATTAATGTGGTATCATCTCCATATCTGAGGTTATTGATATTTTTCCCCACATCCAGACCAGCATTTTGCATGATGTACTCTGCATATAATTTAAATAAGCAGGGTAACAATACACAGCCTTGACATACTCCTTTTCCAATTTGGAACTAGTCTGTTGTTCCATGTCTGGTTCTAACTGTTGCTTCTTGTCTTGCTTACATGCAGGAGGCAGCTATGGTGGTTTGGTATTCCCATCTCTTTAAAAATGTTTCACAGTTTGTTGTGATCCACACAGTCAAAGGTTTTAGTGTAGTCAATGAAGAAGAAATAGATGTTTTTTCTGGAATTCCCTTGTTCTTTCTATGATTCAATGGATGTTGGTAATTCAATCTCTGGTTCCTCACCTTTTCTAAACCCAGCTTGTACATCTGGAAGTTCTCAGTTCATGTATTGCTGAAGCCTAGCTGGGATGATTTTGAGCCTTATTTTGCTAGCATGTGAAATGAGTGCAATGGTGTGGTAGCTTGAACATTTTTTGGCATTGCCCTTCTTTGGGCTTGGAATGAAAGCTGACCTTTTCCAGTCCTAAGACCACTGCTGAGTTGGAATTGAACTTCAAAAGTATCTATTAATACGCTACATTTAATACATACTTATTTATTATTTATCTCTCTGACTCCTCTCACTAGAGCATAAACTCATGAGGGCAGGGAATTTTTGTCTGCTTTTGTTCACTGTTGAGATTCTAGCACCTAGAAGTGTGCCTGACACAGAATAAAACACTCAGCAACCACTTGATGAAAAAATATTTCACAGAAAGTGCTCAGTAAATATGTTCTGAATATTAAATGATTAGAAAAGAAGCCAAGGTGCCTGTCTGTGTGTTCATGGACAAATATGTATTCAAGCAGCAGGGAGAGGGGATTGACCTTGGGAGCTGACTTCTTTTTTCCAAATTCTAATTTCGTGGCTCTTTAGGAGTCCAAGAAAATAAAATCTGTCACTGTTTTCCTAGTTTGACCATCTATTTGTCATGAAGTGATGGCACTGGCTGCCATGATCTTTGTTTTTTGAATTTTGAGTTTTAGGCCAGTTTTTTCATTCTCCTCTTTCATCTTCATCAAGTGGCTCTTTAGTTCCTCTTTGCTTTCTGCCATTAATGTGGTATCATCTCCATATCTGAGGTTATTGATATTTTTCCCCACATCCAGACCAGCATTTTGCATGATGTACTCTGCATATAATTTAAATAAGCAGGGTAACAATACACAGCCTTGACATACTCCTTTTCCAATTTGGAACTAGTCTGTTGTTCCATGTCTGGTTCTAACTGTTGCTTCTTGTCTTGCTTACATGCAGGAGGCAGCTATGGTGGTTTGGTATTCCCATCTCTTTAAAAATGTTTCACAGTTTGTTGTGATCCACACAGTCAAAGGTTTTAGTGTAGTCAATGAAGAAGAAATAGATGTTTTTTCTGGAATTCCCTTGTTCTTTCTATGATTCAATGGATGTTGGTAATTCAATCTCTGGTTCCTCACCTTTTCTAAACCCAGCTTGTACATCTGGAAGTTCTCAGTTCATGTATTGCTGAAGCCTAGCTGGGATGATTTTGAGCCTTATTTTGCTAGCATGTGAAATGAGTGCAATGGTGTGGTAGCTTGAACATTTTTTGGCATTGCCCTTCTTTGGGCTTGGAATGAAAGCTGACCTTTTCCAGTCCTAAGACCACTGCTGAGTTGGAATTGAACTTCAAAAGTATCTATTAATACGCTACATTTAATACATACTTATTTATTATTTATCTCTCTGACTCCTCTCACTAGAGCATAAACTCATGAGGGCAGGGAATTTTTGTCTGCTTTTGTTCACTGTTGAGATTCTAGCACCTAGAAGTGTGCCTGACACAGAATAAAACACTCAGCAACCACTTGATGAAAAAATATTTCACAGAAAGTGCTCAGTAAATATGTTCTGAATATTAAATGATTAGAAAAGAAGCCAAGGTGCCTGTCTGTGTGTGCATGGACATATATGGATTCAAGCAGCAGAGAGAGATGACCTTGGGAGCTGACTTCTAGTTTTACCTCTTGATCTTTCTGAAACTCGATTTCCTAATCTATAAAATGGGGATAACTGACATCTTCCTTTGAGATCTTAATACTGCTTAAATAATGAAAAGTTATTACATAACAATACATAGCAATGACAGTAACTGCTGAAAGACAGTGAACAGTACTATGCTGTAATGGATTAATGCCCAGGGGGCCTATGGCCTGTGAGACAGGCCAGCCTGGGTGCTGATCCATCAGGCTGCTGAGTTCTGAGTCAACTGATGAGAGAACTCTCTCTTACTTTCCTTCCCAGGACTGAAGCAAAGGGAGAATGTACTTCCTACTTCTGAGCAGCCCCACTATCTCTTACCCCTTCTATAAAACCTGCTGCTCCTCATCAGTCACAGAAGCAGACACATATCCCAGCAGGTGCAAACCCACATACACAGTCACAGACGTGCATGAGAAGTGTGAATGGGTATGTAGCATGACACACCCGGCCCTTCTGTGAACTCAGGTTGGAGACCTCAGAACTACCAACTCTTTTCTACCCATTTCTCACTTCAAAGTTAGGAAGTACATCATGATTTCAACAAACAAAAATACTTAGACAAAAAAGAAAACTTTAAAAAAAAAATCAAGCTTTCAAAAATACTATTTAGTCATTATAGGAAAAAATAAAAGAAAATGAAAAGTTTCTGTAATCCCACAGCCATGTGTTAACTTCTTTATCTTTAGAACATTTCTCCCCTCTTTGTGCATGTGTTAGTTAGGCCCAGGATATTTGCTGAACGAATGAACTAAAACTTAAGTCCAGATGACCTTTTTTCAGCCCACCTCCCTTTTGCTAAGTCTCAGGGTTCTAAGAAGCCTGATTGCTGTTTGCATCTCTTTCATAGTGCCTTCATGGCCCTAGGTCAGGCACCAAGCTCCCAACTCCCTATGAGAAGGAAAGTGCAGCACAGTAAAAAGAACACTGGCCACACCAATAACCCCAGGGGCGGATTCCAGCTTTAATACTAACTTGCTGCATGGCCTTAGACAGAGCCCGTCTTACCAACCTGTCACTTGGAAGCACAACTCTAGATCCTCTCTATTAGTTTTAAAGGTGAAAACCGTTAAAACTTAAGAGACAGAAAAGCCTGCAATTTGGGTTCTAAGCTGACCTTCAGATGCCATTCTTTCAGGGAAGGGCGACATTTCAAGTCCTGCCCTTTGGCCTCAATGCACAGGCAGGCCTGCAGCAGCTCCCAGAGGCCAGAATTAGAACCTGAGCTGGGGAGACCCAGAAGCCGAAGGTTGTTGATGACCACAAGAGAAGGCAGGTGAGGGGAGGCAGGATGCTGTGGGCTTCTGTAGACTTCTGGTGACTGGTCCTCGGGCCTGAGTCAGCCGCCCTCCACTTACCACTCCCACTGGGCAGGCAGGGTGGGGCTCAGTCTCCAGGTAGCCTCTCCTCATGGCCCTTAAAAGTCCCGCCATCTATTCTTGAACCTTAAAGTAGCTGAACTTCTAACAAACATGTAAAGGTGGCAGAGTATGAACTTGTAAAATTGTGGGGAAATGTTTAGACAACATTCAGTGAAAGAAGCAGAATACAGAGATGAGTATAAAAACTGAACCAGTTGTGACTACATACAGATACAGAGAGAGGGTTTATACAGAAAAAAGACTGGGAGATAAGTAACTAAAATCAGCATGTCTCACATTACAGAAGATACATTTTCCCTATGTACTCCAAGTCATCTGCTCTAAGTATATGTTACTTTTAAGAGTTTTATTGTTGTTGTTTCAGTCACTTAGTCATGTCTGACACTTTTGCGATGCCATGGACTGTAGCCCAGCAGGCTCCTCTGTCCATGGGATTTCCCAGGCAAGAATATTGGAGTGAGCTCTCATTTCCTTCTCCAGGGGATCTTCCCAACCCAGGGATGGAGCCCGTATCTCCTGTAATGCAGGTAAATTCTTTACCACTGAGCCACATGGGAAGTCCCACTTTAAAGACTACAAGCATAAATACATGTGCATGAAATTTCAAAGGATACCATAGAAGATTATAGGGCAAAATGTCCTCCATTCATAATTCCTTCCCAGCTACTGCCTCCGTACTCCCAATTCTACTCTCCTATCTCTTTAGCAGTCATATGTGTTTAGTGTGTAACTCTAAGCCTAATATCCATTCTACAGACAAAAACACAAAGCAGTTCATATAATACAGCTAACTGTTTCTATACATTGTCTAAACTGTGGGGGACCCTTCCATGCCTGTGTTTTCCTTTTTGTTGTAGTGGCTGCACAGTTCCCCAGTAAAACTGTCCTACAACCCATCCTCTATTGAAAATCAGGCTGCTGCCCAGTTTCTTGTTGGGTATTGAGAAAAGCTGCCACCTGAGCATCCTGGGACAAGTGGAGAACTTCTTTAGGGTATACTCCTAGAGGCGGGTCAAAAGAGATATGCATGTAAAATTTTTAAAGAAATGACTCTTTAGAAAGACAATATCAATTTATATTCCCACAAGTGTAGGATTATTTATTTTTCCCCACTCTTATCAATAATTTCACTCCTCTGAAGGGTTAAAAATTCTTTTATTTGTATTTCTCTGATTTCTACTGTTATTTTATTTTCCAAAAGTTTATTTTTTTTAAGTTCTCCTGTTTACTTTTGCGTATTTTCCTATTGGGTTGTTGCCTCTTTTCTTACTGATTTCTAAGAACTCTTTATACATTCTGGATATTAATCTTGTCTAATACATAGGTTGCAAGTACTTTTTCTCAGCCTGTTATTTGTCTTAACTTCCTTTAGAGTGTGTATTATATTTGCTTGAAATCTATCTGCAATTATTTTTTATGTATAATGTTATTTGAAGACATAATCTAGCTTATTACTTAAAAAATACTTTCTTTGGCCATGTTGAGCAGCATGTAGGATCTCAGTTTCTCAACCAGGAATCGAGCCCAGTGCTCCCTGCAATGAAGTGCAGAGTATTAGGCACTGGGCTGCCAAGGAAGTCCCCTTACCTTACCTTAGTGTCAGGAAAAATATCTTAAACTTCAAAAGAACCTGTTTTCCGTTTGCCTCTTAAGCTTCCATATTTTACAAATTGAAATCATGGCCTTTTTTTCTTATTTTTTTTTAGTCAATAGGACTTTGAGAAAGGATTAAACAGCAGCCTTACTCAGCATCTCAGAGCCTGCGTCTCTTCACGCCCAGGGCAGGCACCACACTGCGCAGGCACCAAGCTTGCCAGACTCGTGAGAAGCAGAGATCAGGCTCTGGCTCTCAGGGCTGTTCCCGTGCTCCTCTGGGCCACATGTCACTAGTGAGATTACCCCTCTAAGAGAGGATACACTCCAGTCTAAATATCACATAAGGCCCATGTTTAAGGACCTAGGAATGCCCATACAAGGACAGTATGGTAATTACTCCAAAGCACAATTCCCCCCATGCTAAAACTTCAATGAATGTGATTTTATTTCTCTATGTTTCAGTATATTTAGGTTCAATAGGCAGCTGCAATGAATGCATGAGTATCACACATCAGATCTTTAAGTCATTTGCGATGGGGATAATCATGAGTCAGCTGGACACTGAGATGATAAAGGGGTTAAAGTCAACAAGAAGTAGATTTTACAATAAAGCCTCATGGGAGATGTTGGAAGCTGTGGGAAGAATAACACGCTGAGGGTGTGTGTTTAAGGGAGAAGGGAATCCAGTCACGTGTGGGGAGAGCAGGGGTGGATGGAAAGGGTGGCGGAAGCAGGGCCAACTGCCACTCGGCTCTTGGATGTTCTGACACATCACACTGCCATGGATGAAAAACGCCAGTGACAAAAACACCCATGACAGCATATGCCTCTTTATTAAATACAGGAACCCCAAGCCCCTAAGTTACTGAAACTCTGTAACTGGGAGTCAAAAATGCATCTGGCACCCACAGTCACTGCAGCTCTGTGTGGGCCACAAGGGGTCATCTGCATAGTCCCTTCCAGCCCCGCCAAGACGGAGCCATGGTAGACAGCTGACTAGGTCAGAGGTCAGGGGAGGCTGCACTTGCTCCCCTGCCCAAGGGCAGGTAGAAAACAGAGTCTAGAGACCTGCTTGAAAATGTGGGCGGTCTGTCCCTGTCTGACCTAGCTATGGTTTTGTTTAGTAAAGGCTTTTGTTGTAACTTAGTATTTTCTAGTTGTAGAAGTAAATAATGTTATTGCAGGAATTTTCAAAAATTCAAAAAAGCTTAAAGAAGAGAATTTAAAAAATCACCCAGAATTCTTCTAGATAGTAGGTTTTGGTAAATTATCTTCTATTCTTTTATATATTAATAAGTTTCTCTCTTTCATGCACACATCTACCTTTTTAGGGGTAGGATTGCAAAATTACTTTTATTTTGATAAAACTACATAACACGAAATCCACCATTTTAACCACTTCAGGGTGCAACAATGCTGTGCGACCACCACCATCATCCCCCTTGACACGCTGCATGCTGTTCTTTGCTGGGATCTTACAACCTGAGAGGCACTCTCATCATCTGACTTCCAGCCTCATGTAAGGCTTGCAACTCGGCACGTGCACAGGTGCTGTCATGATGCCCATGTGATACCGAGGATGTGGCATAGAGAGGTTAAGTCCCTTCTGGAAGGTTGCAGAGGTGGCAGATGACAGAGCCAGTATTTAGAGCAGGTCTGCAGGAGTCCACACTCTTACGGTTCTGAGCCTCGTTTGGATGAAAGACCACATTAGGAGTGGGAATGAAAATGTCTTAGTGCACCTATTACCTATACACAGAAAAATGAACTTTAAAATTTGTAGTTCAAATTGCAAGTGAGGAAAATCTGAACTATTTCTAACCCCAAAGAATGGAAATTGCACAGTCCTATTTAGTGGGATAATTTTAAGATTCATAAAAATATTTATAGGGCTTTCATGAGCTCATCTGAAAACTACATCTCCCAAACCTATTTTCTACCATTAACTGCCTCACCTTTCCATTCTGCTGTCACAAGGTTGTGCATTCTGTGGTTCAGGACTAACGACAGAGCCCAACCGTGGCACCAGGAGTGGCTGGCCACAGCCCAGGGAGTGACCCCCATGCTCCCGCTCTGGAAACACACTGTTCAAAGCACCGAGCAAGCTTGAAAAATGGAAAAGCAATCAAGATACCTTTTTTGTTAAGTCCTTACCATGAGTTTCTGTTTGCCACCCACAATTTCAGAGACCTGCTTGAAAATGTGGGCGGTCTGTCCCTGTCTGACCTAGCTATGGTTTTGTTTAGTAAAGGCTTTTGTTGTAACTTAGTATTTTCTAGTTGTAGAAGTAAATAATGTTATTGCAGGAATTTTCAAAAATTCAAAAAAGCTTAAAGAAGAGAATTTAAAAAATCACCCAGAATTCTTCTAGATAGTAGGTTTTGGTAAATTATCTTCTATTCTTTTATATATTAATAAGTTTCTCTCTTTCATGCACACATCTACCTTTTTAGGGGTAGGATTGCAAAATTACTTTTATTTTGATAAAACTACATAACACGAAATCCACCATTTTAACCACTTCAGGGTGCAACAATGCTGTGCGACCACCACCATCATCCCCCTTGACACGCTGCATGCTGTTCTTTGCTGGGATCTTACAACCTGAGAGGCACTCTCATCATCTGACTTCCAGCCTCATGTAAGGCTTGCAACTCGGCACGTGCACAGGTGCTGTCATGATGCCCATGTGATACCGAGGATGTGGCATAGAGAGGTTAAGTCCCTTCTGGAAGGTTGCAGAGGTGGCAGATGACAGAGCCAGTATTTAGAGCAGGTCTGCAGGAGTCCACACTCTTACGGTTCTGAGCCTCGTTTGGATGAAAGACCACATTAGGAGTGGGAATGAAAATGTCTTAGTGCACCTATTACCTATACACAGAAAAATGAACTTTAAAATTTGTAGTTCAAATTGCAAGTGAGGAAAATCTGAACTATTTCTAACCCCAAAGAATGGAAATTGCACAGTCCTATTTAGTGGGATAATTTTAAGATTCATAAAAATATTTATAGGGCTTTCATGAGCTCATCTGAAAACTACATCTCCCAAACCTATTTTCTACCATTAACTGCCTCACCTTTCCATTCTGCTGTCACAAGGTTGTGCATTCTGTGGTTCAGGACTAACGACAGAGCCCAACCGTGGCACCAGGAGTGGCTGGCCACAGCCCAGGGAGTGACCCCCATGCTCCCGCTCTGGAAACACACTGTTCAAAGCACCGAGCAAGCTTGAAAAATGGAAAAGCAATCAAGATACCTTTTTTGTTAAGTCCTTACCATGAGTTTCTGTTTGCCACCCACATGTCCCTTGATTGTTTCAGAAAAGGGATCTCTTAGTTTGGGGATCCAAGTCCAGAGTACATCACTCAGGACCACTCGTGTGAGTTGATGCTGTTCATCTGCTTTATCCTCTGACAAAGACCTGCTCGCAGATCATCGGGCCCCCTCTGAGAGCAGATTTTCCTAGCCTGGTGAGGCATTATTCCAGGAGAAGGGTTTCTATCCATAAACAGAAATCAAAAGACAAAACAAACAAACAACCAAAAACTTCATTCCCCTCTAACTCTTGCCAAGTTCAAAATCAAAATGAGGCAATTTTGTAGCAAGACAAATGAATCTGAATAGGCTAGCAGAGGTGAGTACTGACTTTATCTGAGACAGGATCCCACAGCCAGGATACACATTTCAATGCCGATGCTAAAGAACAGCCAGGACAGATACTCCATTCCCCAAACTGGCTGGGTAGGGACTTCCCTGGTAGTCCAGTGATTAAGAATCCTATCTCTGGTCAGGGAACTAAGATCCCACATGTTATGGAGTTACTGAGTCTGAGCACCCCCATGAAAGACCCCACATGATGCAAGGAAGATCCCACATGCCAAAACTAAGACCCAATGCAGTCAAATTAAAAGAAAAAAATTGGCTGAGTCCACGCCACCGGTCAGACACAGCTGAGCCTGAGGCAGCTCCCCTGTGGGGGAGGTGACCCCTGCACAGCCCAGGGCCTGCGGGCAGAGGCAGGTGTGGGAAGGAAGACGGACTGATGGACTTCGCAGAGAGCGCTACATTCACAGTTACTCCAGTCAACCGGGTGGGCTCTGGGGTGAAATCTAATTGTCTCACTAGGTGAGGTCTGTGAACCCTAATTCAGGAGTGTCAACACAAGGGAGCAGGGATATTGTAATCAGAGTCAATCACAGGCTGCCCTGGCTACCAGGAGAAGGCAGGTAGAACACACAGGGTTCTGGGAGGGCTGTGAGAACTAGAAACAGCCTCCCTGGGAGAGTTGGTACTATTTTAAGAGACAAACAAGTGTGACTGTGGTTAAAGATAATCACAGTCAGATGTTGGCAAAAGTAGACAAACATTTCCAGGCCTCCGCTATTTAGGGTATAAATATGTGTGTGTGTGTGTGTGTGTGTGTGTGTGTGTGTACACCAGGCAATGCTCAGGTTAAGAGCTTTTGCAGCACAGGGTTTATATACACAAATAAAAGTAGTACTCTGCAAGAAAGAGCTACTTCTGGACCTGCTGCCCTATGCCATACTTTCAGGACACAATATGGAGCTGTACCAAATCCCATTATAGTAATAAAAAGTTATAGCACTCGATACAACGATCAGAATTGAGCTGGGCAGGAGGGTAATTCGGAGAGAGGGTAGAACAGTGAGAAGAGACCAAAGCTCAATGTATTAAGCACACGCTCTTGGGAAAACTGTTCCATCTGCCCGAGCCTCAGTCTTCTCATACGCGAAATGTGTAGGCTGACTCCCCGGAGGACAGCAGGGGGGAGGTTGCAGCAGCGCTTGGTAATCACTTCCATAGACACTCCCCTTCCCTAGAGGACCCCGCCTCTTTCCCCACGCGGTCTCCCTTGCCCAGCTTCCTGGAGGAAGAGTACGCCTCCTGACCCTTCAGGACTCACTCCCCACACCACCTCTCCCCACAAGCCTGTCCTCCACACCACCTCTTCACTCCTCCAGAAGAGCTGCCCATGCTCTCCTCTGGGCATGTGCAACAGAGGAGGCAGGGGGACTTCAGTTGTCCTTAAACTCACTGGAGTTTCTCATGAGATCGACGGGCCTACAGGCCAACAGAGAGAACGCCTGCTGGCGGCCTCCTCAGCACCCACTTTCTTTCCCCTTCACAGAAGCACCCCAGATTTTCCAGCTTTGTGAGTTGAAACCCTGCCCCTGCTCAATCTCCAGCCCCACCCCCACCTCAGGGGCAGGACCTAAAATAACTGGAATAGTTTATTCCCTGGGCCATGGGGATTAAGTCAAGGACAGTCACATGGCCTGACTTCACATAGGTACAAAGAGAATCAATTTTAGGGACTTTTCACTTCTTCTTTCCCACTGAACAGAAAGGTTTGTGAGTTTCATTATTGGAAAATGTCATCTAAATCCAACCAATAATAATTTAGTTAATAACCAAAATGTCAAGTTTCTCAGTTTAAAAGTGATAAATGCAATTTCTGAACACAAGAAGCTCTGACTGGTTGCTGATGACAGATAGGACATTTCTGAGCCATAAATGGAAGATGAGATATCTACCTGAGCACAGCAGGTAACTGTAGTGATTAAAGGAACACGCTAAGACCATCAGCTTCGGATAAGAACACAGGACAATGGCACAAAGGAAACAAACAAAAGAGACAACCTGCTGAGAAAGTGCTTAAGCATTCAACACACCAGCCTCCAGGGGGAGGGAAGAGACCTTTTTACCTCTTAAGGAAAAAATGACTGTTAGCCTGCAGCAGCCATAGGACGCACCAGATCAGCAACTTACTTTGAAAATGGACCCTCCCAGGATCTGAAGTTGCGCAAAAGGCCAATAATTAGAGGTCTAATAAATTTCAAGTCTGTTTTCCTGGAAAGCTTTGAAAAATGTTCACTAATCCTCCATTCCACTTAATGATCCATCTCAAATTACTGCCCTATAAGTCAGAGAAATACCTGATAATAAGAAAGAAAATGATTGTTTACAAGCTAGCATTTACTGAACGCAGTCTATGTGCCAGAAAGTCAAGACTTGACTAGGTGACACACTCCAGTAAATATCTGTGTTTTCCCAAGCATAAAGATATAAAAACTAGCATAAAGAACGAGAGTAATGCAACTTAGAAAATTCTCATGCCAGGATGGGAGCTCAGTCTGACCCCTCTAACTCATGCTCTTCCCTTGGAGCCCTGAGATCATGAGAGGACTGTCCTCAAAGCTCTTCTTGTGTACTTATAGAAAACGACAGGTGAGCACAAGTCCCTGTGGGTAAGCTTAACTGGACACTGTTGCAACGTGCTGGAATCGCAGTCCCAGAGGCTTTGTGATCTGGCTCTCCTCTCAGGTGCAAGCTGAAAAGACACACACACGCCACGTGCCTCTCCAAACCTGCTGCTTGTTAGAGATCACACAGAAAACTAAGACTACAGACTACAGACTCATGACTATAAACACAAACTGGAAGTGTGACTAAATTATAATAAGAAATATTTGACAAACTGAACCGATTTCAATCCTTTGTATTTATACACTTTTAGCATGAAAGTGCACAAAGGTATTCCACCAGAATTACAGACACTGGCTCTGTCCTGTCTCAGAGGGAGGTACACATCGATGCAGAAAAAGACACAAACCCAACAAAATCACATTCCAGACAACCAAACCAGGGCAGAAATCTATACAGTACAATATACAGATTGTACCTCATGCACCTGGGACTGGTTTGGAATAAGAGGCAATAGTGAGCACATACTTGTGGCACAATGCTTGGCAGGAAGCCACGGTAATTACCAATCCAGGTGAGGGTGAGTTATGTTCTTGATGCTTTGCAATGGGAGGCAACCGAGAGGGTGGAGAAGTTGGCTGACTTTTTCCCCGAGACGCAGCCAAGCTAGGAGAAACTAGCTACCTGGGATGACTATCGTAACCTGGGATGGCCATGCTTCTTCTGACCCGGAACTCTTCCACTCCCCGCAGAGCTGCTCTGGCCTCTCGGGGAGCCTTGCACACACCCTTGAGGACAGGCCAGCTCTGATTTTGCTCTTGCAGCCCAAGCCTGCATATGCTGTCAGAATGTCACAGTTAAATTTAGACCTGACCACCTCACTGGGAAGGAGCTGGGAAACTGGCTGTTTGAGGAGATCCACAGACAGTCTGGGAGAGGTGGCTAATTACACTCCAAGTGGAAGCACTATTTGGTGGTCAGGACATAAGTTAAATCGGGAAGGGGATATAATTTCCAAACCAAAGCACAAAGAAACAGAGACTTAAAAGTTAGAAAGGCTGGGGAAAAAAGAAAAAAAGATAAAGGTTACTGAGGCCTGCCCCTGCTTTCACACAGAATCGAAGTAAACCAATAGAACCGCCTCTGGTTTTTAAACCCCTTTGCGGAATGGGAACCGGAGGGGTCTCAGAGGTCACCGAGTACACTGTCCCACAGGTTGTAGAGTCAAGTAAGTCTACAGCACTGCTGAATATGGTCACTCTGACTCAGCTGAAAATGGTCCTCACACGTGACTGGGGGCGTATCCCTGCAGGAGGTGCCAGCTGTGGGTGGTAATGCCCAGAGCAAAACTAGGGCCGGGGGAAGGGGTGGGGAAGCCCCAGGTGGGTGAGTAGCCGTGCAGGGGAGTTTAGCTCTTTTCATCTTGATCCCAGCTTCAAAAGATGTCGTAGAGACATGACAGCTCCCTAGGGCTCAGGTCATGAATTAGGAAGTGAGGACCTCAGCAGTGATCCGTTGTGGACACAGAACAGGCTCCCTGGGTGCCTGTAGCCCAAAGAGTGGCAGGTGAGCTCTTGAAGCAAGCCAGCGTCAAGTAAGGTGACTTCCACAAACTGTCTCAGGCTTTATGCCTCCTTTACTTTGTGTTTTCCTATGATAAATTTGTTAAAATTTTGGGCAAAGGCTCTTAAATGTAGTTCAGAATGCAAATGATACCCACTGGGAGACCAGAAGAATGGTAGTACCTAACTTTTGGTACTTATGTCAGTTTCTCATTCCCCTCTCCCTCCAACAGACACTCTCAGAGCATTCTTTGAGAACATTTATAAAGGGGTGTGTGTGTGTGTGCATGTGTGTGTGACAGAGAGTGATCTGTTGCCCTCTCTAAACTGTCAATTTACAAAGGCAATGCTACGTCCACTTTGTTCACTGGCTGTGATCTCCAATTATCTCCCAGTCCTGGAGGAGTCAAAGATGACCAGTCCAGTTAAATTTAGACCTGACCACCTCACTGGGAAGGAGCTGGGAAACTGGCTGTTTGAGGAGATCCACAGACAGTCTGGGAGAGGTGGCTAATTACACTCCAAGTGGAAGCACTATTTGGTGGTCAGGACATAAGTTAAATCGGGAAGGGGATATAATTTCCAAACCAAAGCACAAAGAAACAGAGACTTAAAAGTTAGAAAGGCTGGGGAAAAAAGAAAAAAAGATAAAGGTTACTGAGGCCTGCCCCTGCTTTCACACAGAATCGAAGTAAACCAATAGAACCGCCTCTGGTTTTTAAACCCCTTTGCGGAATGGGAACCGGAGGGGTCTCAGAGGTCACCGAGTACACTGTCCCACAGGTTGTAGAGTCAAGTAAGTCTACAGCACTGCTGAATATGGTCACTCTGACTCAGCTGAAAATGGTCCTCACACGTGACTGGGGGCGTATCCCTGCAGGAGGTGCCAGCTGTGGGTGGTAATGCCCAGAGCAAAACTAGGGCCGGGGGAAGGGGTGGGGAAGCCCCAGGTGGGTGAGTAGCCGTGCAGGGGAGTTTAGCTCTTTTCATCTTGATCCCAGCTTAAAAAGATGTCGTAGAGACATGACAGCTCCCTAGGGCTCAGGTCATGAATTAGGAAGTGAGGACCTCAGCAGTGATCCGTTGTGGACACAGAACAGGCTCCCTGGGTGCCTGTAGCCCAAAGAGTGGCAGGTGAGCTCTTGAAGCAAGCCAGCGTCAAGTAAGGTGACTTCCACAAACTGTCTCAGGCTTTATGCCTCCTTTACTTTGTGTTTTCCTATGATAAATTTGTTAAAATTTTGGGCAAAGGCTCTTAAATGTAGTTCAGAATGCAAATGATACCCACTGGGAGACCAGAAGAATGGTAGTACCTAACTTTTGGTACTTATGTCAGTTTCTCATTCCCCTCTCCCTCCAACAGACACTCTCAGAGCATTCTTTGAGAACATTTATAAAGGGGTGTGTGTGTGTGTGCATGTGTGTGTGACAGAGAGTGATCTGTTGCCCTCTCTAAACTGTCAATTTACAAAGGCAATGCTACGTCCACTTTGTTCACTGGCTGTGATCTCCAATTATCTCCCAGTCCTGGAGGAGTCAAAGATGACCAGTCCAGGAAATCTTGAATAAGGCCCACATGGACCTCCATGGGTTGTTTGGGAGGGCTTCATGAGACCTTGATTAGATTTGAGCAGGCTATTCAGGCTTGGCTTCAGATCAACCTTGACTTTCCATCAGGCTTGGAAGATCCTAGGAAGGTCCCATGTCTAAAGAATGTCCCCTGTAATGGCCTGGTCTCACTGGAGACTCCAGGCCAGTGGAACAGATCCTGTCTTCATCCCCAATGGACCTAGCCTTCAGCTCCACCTTCTAGGAATCCACCTGTGATTTCAGAGTAGTAAAGTTCCCCCAGGATCCCTCTGGACATTTAGAAACACCAGATGCAAGTAGCCACTGCAGGGCAGATTCTATGGGAGCAAATCTAGAGCAGGTGGCAAGGACATAGTTTTAGGAACCTGAAAGTGATTTGTCATTCACTGGAACCCCAGCCACTCTAGATTCCTTCCAAAGAGGTGGATCTCCTGGAAGACTTGATCCATTCTCCTACCCTCTCCATCCCCTCAAACAAAAAGGCAGGACTAATCTACTATTTCTTGTCTTTCCTATAAAAATAATAAGCAGTGTGCTACAGACAGAATGATATCATTTTACTCAGTACCACCTGAGACTTCAGGCAAGTCTTATCTTTTCCAAGGTGCTCTTCTAATGAATAAAACAGATCTTTATGTTCTGCATTGAGAGGTGGATTCTTTACCATCTGAGCCACCAGGAAGCCCCGAGATCTTTATGTTCTGTGATGCTGTAAACTTCTAGTTGTCTATGATGTCATACAAGCAAGGCAGGCCATATATATATATACACTTTTCCTACATAGAGAGAAATGATCCTAACACCTGTATAGCACTGTACTCTGTCAGGCACTCAGTGAAGCTTCAGGAGGGCAAAATTGGGATGAAAAATGCTACTCAGAATGAATCATTTAGATGTAGATTTAGAATCTAGATTTAGAATTTCATTGAGTTAAGTGGCAAAATGAAACTTGCCCGAGTTCAACCACTATTTTCTTGTTTTTTTTTTTCTTTTTTTTTTGGTCGTTATTTACTGTTTCATACTTACTGGGCAGCTCCCAAGTTGAACTGAAAGATCCTCAAGGGCAAAGAAACACGTCAGATTCTCTAGGATTGCCAGTCTAATACCTGCCGCATGATACTCAAATATTTGGTGATTGATACAAAGTATGGTCAGCTCGATTTCTCATATGATTAAAGTACTAATGAAATCATTTGACTGTGACAACACAATTCCACAGACATGTCTATATACTCATTAATGCAAATAATAATCCAACATGTGCCAGTTCTAGGTAATTAACATATGTCAACCCATCTACGCCTTGTGAAAACTCCATGACTAGATTCCATCTTCATCTTCATCTTTCCGATGAGAAAACCAAGGCAGAACTGATGTAACTTTCTACCAAGTCACATAGGCAAATGGCACCACTGGGATTCAAATTCATTCTGACTCCAGAGTCCCAGCTGTTAATCATCACGATAGACTGCCTCTCAATCCACTGCCGCCACAGAATGGTGGTGCCTGTCAGAGTACCCAGCTTAAGAAACAAAGGCTCCTGGCTAGCATATTTCCTTATTTAAAAAGAATTAAGCTAATTCGGAAAATGTAAACAGAAGTAAACAACAGAAGAGACATGAAACTCCTGGTCTCAGAAGAGGTTTCTCACAAACCCTCTTTAAACAAAGAACAGCACACTCTTTCAAAGGGAATAAAATTGGGGGTAACTGGCAACCAAGTCTGGAAATGTGGGATGCCATTTCTTTCAGGACCTCCAGTTCAAGGGATTTATCCTAAGGAAGAAATTACAGGCTTGTGTCAAGACTTAACTGTAAGAACGGTCATGGTAATATTATTGATAACAGCAGAATTAGAAACAACTAAAAACGGGGAGGTTGAAAATAAAAACCATATTTACACACGATAAAATGAGCATCTAGTGGTATGCTAATAAGACAGCTCTCTAAGAAAACAAACAAAAACCCCTCATGTGTGGTGCCTGGTGACCTCCTTAGCATAAATACTCCCACCACAGCTGATCTAAGGCTACCAATGGCTTAGCCATCTGCTCTCAAAACCCTGAATATTTAACAATCCCAACCTGAACTCAGCTGGCATATCAGTGAATGCATCCACAAAAATGTTGTGAACATGGTTTAGCACGTTACGTGAAAAAAGTTTATAATGCTACTATAACGTATTTCTGAAAAAAAAAAATACACAACAGAGAAAAATAAAAAAGGATATATTCAACATAATTTACACGGCTCTCTCTAGGTCATGGAATTTTGTCATCATTTATTTGTATTTTCAAATGTTTTCCCAATGTTTATGCATGATTTTGCAAGGCAGATAAAAGTAAAGACTCTCTTGTCCAATAACAATAATTCTGAAATGACCTATCCCTTTGGAGGCATGTCTCAAAAAAAGAAAAAGACAAATTTCTGGGCCTGCTAGTGAAAGCACCTGCCCAATTAGACGCCTCAGGATTGAGGAGATTCCTAACCCAGGGAAGCAAGGAAAGGCTGGGGGTAAAGCCGGCAGCTCTGGCCCCGTGCACACTGGTCTCACAGGGACGGGGAGGCTGTACCCTTGGAAAGGAAAGGTGGACGCAGGGAGTGGAGATATGTAAATGCCGCAAGAGTCTATCCGTACAGTCTGATTCTGGAAGGATTTCTTTCTTTCCTTTTTTTTTTTTTCTTTTAAATATATTTTGCCTCTAAGGCATCGTTTATTTTTCATCCACCTTTATTCTTTGGCCTGTGTGAACCTCCCATTGCAGTGGCCTCTCTCATTGTAGAGCACTGGCTCTGGCGCACTCGCTCCAGAGCACTGGCTTGTAATTGGACACACTGGCCCAGCCGTTCCCAGCATGTGGAATCTTCCCAGGTCAGGGATTGAACTGGTGCCCCAGTTCACTGCAAGGCAGACTCTCTACCCACTGGACCACCAGGGAAGCCTGGATTTACTTCTTAACCCAGGGCTCTCCCTCATCCCTTCCGTCAAATTTTAGCCATTTACATCAAATAAGTCCTGACAATTGTCAAGTTCCCAGGTCAGGGATTGAACTGGTGCCCAGTTACGAAAGATTTAAAAACACTCTGAAACAAAACCCCTCATTGTGGTGCCTGGTGACCTCCTTACAAATACTCCCACCACAGCTGATCTAAGGCTACCAATGGCTTAGCCATCTGCTCTCAAAACCCTGAATATTTAACAATCCCAACCTGAACTCAGCTGGCATATCAGTGAATGCATCCACAAAAATGTTGTGAACATGGTTTAGCACGTTACGTGAAAAAAGTTTATAATGCTACTATAACGTATTTCTGAAAAAAAAAAATACACAACAGAGAAAAATAAAAAAGGATATATTCAACATAATTTACACGGCTCTCTCTAGGTCATGGAATTTTGTCATCATTTATTTGTATTTTCAAATGTTTTCCCAATGTTTATGCATGATTTTGCAAGGCAGATAAAAGTAAAGACTCTCTTGTCCAATAACAATAATTCTGAAATGACCTATCCCTTTGGAGGCATGTCTCAAAAAAAGAAAAAGACAAATTTCTGGGCCTGCTAGTGAAAGCACCTGCCCAATTAGACGCCTCAGGATTGAGGAGATTCCTAACCCAGGGAAGCAAGGAAAGGCTGGGGGTAAAGCCGGCAGCTCTGGCCCCGTGCACACTGGTCTCACAGGGACGGGGAGGCTGTACCCTTGGAAAGGAAAGGTGGGCGAGGGAGTGGAGATATGTAAATGCCGCAAGAGTCTATCCGTACAGTCTGATTCTGGAAGGATTTCTTTCTTTCCTTTTTTTTTTTTTCTTTTAAATATATTTTGCCTCTAAGGCATCGTTTATTTTTCATCCACCTTTATTCTTTGGCCTGTGTGAACCTCCCATTGCAGTGGCCTCTCTCATTGTAGAGCACTGGCTCTGGCGCACTCGCTCCAGAGCACTGGCTTGTAATTGGACACACTGGCCCAGCCGTTCCCAGCATGTGGAATCTTCCCAGGTCAGGGATTGAACTGGTGCCCCAGTTCACTGCAAGGCAGACTCTCTACCCACTGGACCACCAGGGAAGCCTGGATTTACTTCTTAACCCAGGGCTCTCCCTCATCCCTTCCCGTCAAATTTTAGCCATTTACATCAAATAAGTCCTGACAATTGTCAAGTTCAAATCTTGTCTATAGTGAAACTCTCTGTAACCATAAAAAATATCCTGGAAATGCATTTACATTGGAAGACATTCTGAAGATGAAAGAAAATCGTGTTTTAAAGCAGAATATACCATATGAACCCATTTATTTTAAAAGGGAGTAAATATACAGAAAAGAATATATGAAATGGTTAAGTAGTTGTTTCTGGGTGGTTAGGATTAAACTATAAAAGTTTTACTTTTATGGCCTTTTTGTTTGTCAAACTTTTGATTTTTTCTTAAGTAAGCATAGTTACCACTAAGAGTCTGAGAAACCATCCCAAGAGTGAAGGAATCTTAAAAGGGAACAGGATGCCACCACTACCCTTCCGGGCCCCAGGGGCTAAATGGCTTGGGGAGCTGTGGGTGATTCCTAATTCCAATCCCTCCTCCTCCTCAAGTACAAGTGAGTGGGCAGCAGGTCACAGATGCCCCTGCTGGAGCTGGGCCAAGGGAAAGGGAAGGTGGGGAAGGGTGGACAGAAAAGAGCAAACCCAAAGATGAAGCTCTATGGAGGGCTTGTTAAACGCAGACTGCTGGGTTTTAGTCAATGGAATTTGAGTCAGTTGGGCCAAGAGTCTGTATTTCCAATGTGTTCTCCAGTGGTAACCACTCTTGGAGCTCTTTCCTTTTAAGCTGAGAAGAGGAGGAGAAGGCATCACGCAGGTGTGAGGCTGAGATCCAAAGCTCTGTGTACAAGTGGAGTGTTGGTAATTCTCTTTGACAGTTAGGCTTGGTTCCTTTTTGGATGGGGAAAGGTAATATCTCTTTCTTCCTGGAGGCAATAATGGAGATGCTCATGGAGGGAGGAAAAGAACTGGGACTGTCCTGAGCCTGTATGTGCCAGGTGCCCTAAGAGACCAAATACACGCCTACAACTAATCCTGCCCCAAGAAGAGCAGGTACTGGACACAGAGATGATTCATGATTCATTGGTTTCAACCAAGCAGCAGAAGGGGTTTCCCTTCCTTTCAGTTTGCCAGTTTCCTTGCTGCAGTCTCCAGGAAAGTAAGCAAAATGTGAAAGGACTTGTTCCGTAACTCTGATCTTTGCTTCTTTACTTGGCAAAAGCCAACCTGGCCACCTCTTGGCTGCCTCACAGGTGTACCCAGGGCTCCTCTCCTTCCAGGAAGTATAACACAGAAGGTTCTGTCAACCTCAAGAGAGGAACTCCATTAGTCAGTGCATAGAATAAGCTACCCAGGTCTCCCATCCACAGGAAATGCACAAGATGGTGGCCAAATCTCAGAGGAATATCCAGAGCCTCAGGGGCTGTGGTGGGCAGGTCATGATTTTACCGAGGCAAAAAATAGCCTGAAGAGGACCTGCAAAGCTCTGCAAGTGAAGGGTGTGCAACAAATGCTGGCTGATAGGATCGGAAAAACGTCTCATTAGACCGTTAGCTAAAGTCAAGAGGCAAGCAGGAAGTGACGTCTTTTTCCTTAATGTAGGTCCTCAGGACCTAAACGTCAATCCTGCTGCAACCACGCCCCGGCTCTCATACACTGTGAGGAGAGTAACTCAGGATGCTTAGGGTCTCCCGCCAGTACCTCCTCTCAAAGGTTCTTTTATATAACCGCAGTGATGATAGTACTAGAAGGGCTATGGTTCTTCAATTTTTAATTGGTTCAATTGAGAAAAAAAAAAAAAAAAGAAGGAAACCCCGATTATACCTGTAGATCACAGCACGAAGGCACAGTTGACAACGGTTTGAACCAAGACCACTGTGCCGGCAGCATATATACTGAACCAAGACCATTACATTCCTTAGGAACATAGATTCGCAGCATTTCCACCCAGAAGACCCACATATATTTAGCTGGGAGTCCCCTGAGTAGGGGTTCTCTGCCTAGTATTACAATTACTGTCACCATTAGTAGCTAACCTTTTTATTTATTTATTTATTTTGGGCGGGGGTCGGGTTGGGGAGGCGGGCGGGCCACTTCCATTGGTCTTTCTATTGGTCTATTTTTCATCCATCTTTTTTTGTTCTTTGGCCCGTGTGGGCCTCCCATCGCAGCAGGCTCTGTCGTTGCAGAGCACCGGCTCTGGGCACATGTGCTCCAGAGCTCAGGCTCGGTAATTGGACACATCGGTCCAGCCCCTCCGCAGCACGTGGGATCTTCCCAGGCCAGGGATCGAACTGGAACCCCTTGCACTGCAAGGCGGTGTCCTTACCCACTGGACCACCAGGGAAGCCCTCCATACGTTCTTTTAACTAATCTTCACAAAAGTCCAATGGGGTCAGCACCTTATGATTCCCATCCATTCCCAGTATCCAGTACCCAGTGCAGGGCTGGCAGGCAGTCAGGACGTAAGCATGTGTCAAAAGAATTAAAAGACTGTGTGTTACATAAAAACCAGTGACGTCTAACAGTGGAATGACAGGCATGCGGTTCATTGATTCATTTTTCACCTAAAAGTGTACACTTCATGAGAAAGACAAGAGAAAAAGGGGGAAGGCACCTTGGCAATTAAACTGAACCAGAGGGGAAAACATGGACAGATATGTACTAAGAACAATGTGCAGAAGCTGCCCTAAGAGAGACAGAGACGCTCAGCCTTCTATGGTCCTGGGACATTGGCTCAAAGCACACCAGGCAGGTCCCGATCCCAGTGGCTCCAGGTAACACAGTCACCGCCCAGAACCACAGATTATTCCACAGTCAACACCCACGCTCCAGCTAGGGGTCAGCCCCTACCCTTCTCAGTTGGGTCAGCCCACAGCATGATCAGTAATTGCTAGACCCAGAGTGGTACCAAGTGCAAAGTGTAAAAGTCACTCAGTTGTGTCCGACTCTTTGTGACCCCGTGGACTGTAGCCTGTTAGGTTCCTCCATCCACGGGGATTCTCCAGGCAAGAACACTGGAGTGAGTAGCCTTTCCCTTCTCCAGGGGATCTTCCCACCCCAGGGATTGAACTTTGGTCTCCTGCATTGTAGGCAGATTCTTTACCATCTGAATCACAAGGAAGCCCAGGGATACCAAAGGAGGGATGTTGGGCTTCCATGTCCAATCTCCCCAACCCCAACCAAATCCATTCACTCCTATTTCTACTGGACTACATGATGACTGGAAGACAGGGAATAATTATAGGTTTCTCTGGGCCCGTGTGGGCCTCCCATGCAGGCTCTGTCGTTGCAGAGCACGGCTCTGGGCACATGTGCCCCAGAGCGCCAGCTTGCAATTGGACACATCGGTCCAGCCCCTCCGCAGCACGTGGGATCTTCCCAGGCCAGGGATCGAACTGGAACCCCTTGCACTGCAAGGCGGTGTCCTTACCCACTGGACCACCAGGGAAGCCCTCCATACGTTCTTTTAACTAATCTTCACAAAAGTCCAATGGGGTCAGCACCTTATGATTCCCATCCATTCCCAGTATCCAGTACCCAGTGCAGGGCTGGCAGGCAGTCAGGACGTAAGCATGTGTCAAAAGAATTAAAAGACTGTGTGTTACATAAAAACCAGTGACGTCTAACAGTGGAATGACAGGCATGCGGTTCATTGATTCATTTTTCACCTAAAAGTGTACACTTCATGAGAAAGACAAGAGAAAAAGGGGGAAGGCACCTTGGCAATTAAACTGAACCAGAGGGGAAAACATGGACAGATATGTACTAAGAACAATGTGCAGAAGCTGCCCTAAGAGAGACAGAGACGCTCAGCCTTCTATGGTCCTGGGACATTGGCTCAAAGCACACCAGGCAGGTCCCGATCCCAGTGGCTCCAGGTAACACAGTCACCGCCCAGAACCACAGATTATTCCACAGTCAACACCCACGCTCCAGCTAGGGGTCAGCCCCTACCCTTCTCAGTTGGGTCAGCCCACAGCATGATCAGTAATTGCTAGACCCAGAGTGGTACCAAGTGCAAAGTGTAAAAGTCACTCAGTTGTGTCCGACTCTTTGTGACCCCGTGGACTGTAGCCTGTTAGGTTCCTCCATCCACGGGGATTCTCCAGGCAAGAACACTGGAGTGAGTAGCCTTTCCCTTCTCCAGGGGATCTTCCCACCCCAGGGATTGAACTTTGGTCTCCTGCATTGTAGGCAGATTCTTTACCATCTGAATCACAAGGGAAGCCCAGGGATACCAAAGGAGGGATGTTGGGCTTCCATGTCCAATCTCCCCAACCCCAACCAAATCCATTCACTCCTATTTCTACTGGACTACATGATGACTGGAAGACAGGGAATAATTATATCCCCGTTACTATTTTCTAGTCAGAGAATCAGGTCTGGGAAGAGAAGCGTGAGATCCAGGTTGGGGACAGTATGTAGGTATGGAAATTCTGCCCTGATGAGGGTATGTCCTTGGGAGGCAGAGGAAATCAAGAGATGAATTAGGAAAACATACATGCTAAACGGCCAATTCAGTTTTCATAGTGGTGAAGGCACTTCCTGGAACATAAAGAAAGAAAAAAGTATGTATACCCCAGCATCCTGAGGCTTCCCTGTCACTGGGTAGTGACGAAAGTAAACAAAAGCGAATGTCACATCTGTTCCTCTCTGAGGTTATCGACACCTTTCTAAAGAAACTTGGTGCCATGGTTTCGCACATTAAATTCAGTTTATAAAATGAACTGTATTCATTCACAGGCCAAGGAAGGGACATTCGCATCAGACCATAAGGTTCCTACTTAATTATTCTGGGGAAAGGTAGGCAGGAGAAAAGAAATTACGGATGGAGATGGCTCTCAATGCCCCTGTAAACCCCCACAACCTTTACCCAGACCTGCCTGCCCCAGTGATGAGACAGCCATGGGAATGGGATCCCAGCACCTCTCCTGTGAGCTGACTCAGCCTGGGTAAGTCACCACTCCTTCCTCTTTTCGCCTCTGAGGTGGCCTCCTGAACCAGGCACTGCCTCGCTGTCTAAATGAGGCGCTGTGACAGCACCTGGGTTGAGATGCAAGGACAATGATCTAACAGGAAGTAAGCGTGAGTAACTGTCAGGAGCCCTGTGGAGAAGCGGAGGAGGGCAGTAGTCAGGAAGAGTCCCCCAGAAGGGACAGGTTTCCACGGACCCCAGGTTAACTACAAACTGACTAAAAAATTAAAGGCTCTTAACACTAGCTGCCGCTGACCAAGGTCTGAAAAATCTCCAGGCCCTGTGACCTAAGAAGTCACAAATTCTAGTCTGCAGCACAGGACTTAGCAACCCTCCAGGTGACTTGTAATCCTTTTTGTCATTTGGAAACAAGTTGCTTTTTAAAATGTTAAGATCACTAAAGAAGAGTCCAGAATGGATCCACGTCTTCAGGGGGAGGAAGGTGTAAGTGGCCAAAGCAATTCTGAAACATCAGTGATTAATCACGCTTCACACACACAGAGACCATCATTTCACGTTTGGCTCTTTTTCTCTTCCCAAAAGGCAGTTATAAATGTATTTGCTGTCCTTCTTTCTTCTCACCCATCTTTTTTTTCCATTCAACCTGTGGTTTGCAGTTTTCCTGCCCGTCAACACTCATTTCAAGGTAGGGAAGGAAGATCATTTTCCGTCCAGCTCCTTTGCTATATTCACACTCAACAGAACACACAACTGAAACAGAAGCACACAAGACAGCTGCCTTCCTCGCTTTCCCCAATCCAAAGACAAGCTCCACCAACGTCGTCCGTAGTTTTTCTCAAATGTGATCTTTAAAGGCCACACAAGTGCATCACTAAATCCTTGATTCCTACCCTTGTGCTCACAATCACCACTACTTGGGATTCACCAGAGCAAGTCCAGGAGAGCTCAGCTCTGTGTCAAAAATAACCCAAACATTCCATCTCCACTCGGTTCCTTTTCCCCAGACTTGAGAAGGAGGTATCATTTAAACGCAGAGTGACCAGAAGCCAGTTAGTCAGGGCCCCTTGACTCAGGAACCAGAGTCGTGGGTTCTGATCCATTAGCTTCACAGTCATCTATGCGACCAGAGAAACTGGTTTAACTGAAAAGGGAGACCAACGTCCCTGGCGATGCCCTGCCATCAGCCCCGCAGATTCGCCCCTGAGCCCTTCTCTGTGTTTCAGCTTGGGCACAGAGTTCTGTGGCTCTGAACAATGCATCCAAGCTCACTACAGGACCTTATCTTTTCAGCCGGCCTCCAAATAGATGCTACAGGCCAGGAGGGGACTCAGAGCTCTCTTTTCTTTTAGAGCAGATGCAGGAAGCCCCCGGGCACTGCCCCCAGGCACCTCAGACACTATCACCCTGCCCAGCGGCCACCAGGAGCTCTTTGAAGAGTGGATAAGTCACCCCACCATGCTCCTCAGATTTGCGCCCCAGTTTCCCACATTCTCATGTTTTAAGTCTAGGAAAGAGGAAGGAGCAAAGGGAGAGAGGCACCCACCTTTGTTACCCTCCTTTTCCCTCTGAAGCTATTTTCACTGCTCGCTTTCCTCAGTCTTCGGCTGAGAGTCAATAGTCTCCACCTTTGTGGCTTCAGCAACACAACCTTCTCCAAGCCACAGACCCTGGCAGCCACAGTGCTGCATGCAGGAGGTGACCCAGCAGGCACCCCAAGAGGGCTCCCTGCCCCCTCCTGGTACTGCAACAGAGAGGCCCAGTCAGGGCAATTCAAACAAAGCAAAGGCTGAAAGACCCCTGGAGAATTACTCTGACAGGAAGCTGGGGCTGCCACACATCTGGACTCAAGAAGGCAGCTGCAGGGCCTTTAGATAAGTCCCCCAAGTTCCCAAATTTTGCTTTTGGACAGGAAATGGACTCCCAAGAAATCCTGCTTGGAAACTCTGCACCAAGACAGCAAGCAGCCCAACCTTCAGTGCAAACCCACCCACTCGGATTCTCTTTGGCTATTTCCTGCTTCCTCTCCCTCTTAATACCCCCTTCCTTCAATTCCCAGCAGTGGTTTTAAATGTTTCTGAACTAGGCTTGGAGTTTTGTGAGGGTCCTGGCCTCCTAAAATTCATTCTACCTCTGAATTCTGATTTTTGGAGTTAGCTACTACACAGTTCCAAGCTGTTCTAATTAAATGCAGAGGTTGAGAGAATCTAAGACTGAGATTATAAACCTTAATGATTTGAAGAAGAAAAAAAGTCCTTCAGATTTAATTAATGTTTGTGGCATTATATCTGCTTAGGATGGAGAATTTGTTAAGGATGGAGAATTTGTTAAGGCTGGGCACCGAGGATGGTGGTCACTTGGACAACGTTTAGTCACCAGTAAGTCCCAGAGAGTTCTCAGGAGACCTTATTAGGTTAGGACAGGCTGGCAGTGCAAACGGGTAGAGGCGAGACACCAATAAGTGAAATTTTAAAAGGGCGATGCCAGCTGAGAGCCTGCATTCTTAGTTTTAACTACAGAAACAGAATCTCCCCACCATGCTCCTCAGATTTGCCCCAGTTTCCCACATTCTCATGTTTTAAGTCTAGGAAAGAGGAAGGAGCAAAGGAGAGGCACCCACCTTTGTTACCCTCCTTTTCCCTCTGAAGCTATTTTCACTGCTCGCTTTCCTCAGTCTTCGGCTGAGAGTCAATAGTCTCCACCTTTGTGGCTTCAGCAACACAACCTTCTCCAAGCCACAGACCCTGGCAGCCACAGTGCTGCATGCAGGAGGTGACCCAGCAGGCACCCCAAGAGGGCTCCCTGCCCCCTCCTGGTACTGCAACAGAGAGGCCCAGTCAGGGCAATTCAAACAAAGCAAAGGCTGAAAGACCCCTGGAGAATTACTCTGACAGGAAGCTGGGGCTGCCACACATCTGGACTCAAGAAGGCAGCTGCAGGGCCTTTAGATAAGTCCCGCCCAAGTTCCCAAATTTTGCTTTTGGACAGGAAATGGACTCCCAAGAAATCCTGCTTGGAAACTCTGCACCAAGACAGCAAGCAGCCCAACCTTCAGTGCAAACCCACCCACTCGGATTCTCTTTGGCTATTTCCTGCTTCCTCTCCCTCTTAATACCCCCTTCCTTCAATTCCCAGCAGTGGTTTTAAATGTTTCTGAACTAGGCTTGGAGTTTTGTGAGGGTCCTGGCCTCCTAAAATTCATTCTACCTCTGAATTCTGATTTTTGGAGTTAGCTACTACACAGTTCCAAGCTGTTCTAATTAAATGCAGAGGTTGAGAGAATCTAAGACTGAGATTATAAACCTTAATGATTTGAAGAAGAAAAAAAGTCCTTCAGATTTAATTAATGTTTGTGGCATTATATCTGCTTAGGATGGAGAATTTGTTAAGGATGGAGAATTTGTTAAGGCTGGGCACCGAGGATGGTGGTCACTTGGACAACGTTTAGTCACCAGTAAGTCCCAGAGAGTTCTCAGGAGACCTTATTAGGTTAGGACAGGCTGGCAGTGCAAACGGGTAGAGGCGAGACACCAATAAGTGAAATTTTAAAAGGGCGATGCCAGCTGAGAGCCTGCATTCTTAGTTTTAACTACAGAAACAGAATCTCCCCCACTCTCCAAGCCGAGGTGTCAAAGTGACATGAACTGTGTTAGGAACATCTGCTAACTCTGTCTAGGAAGGGCTCAATTTCTTTTTCAAGATAGGTTACACTTTGATATCCTTCCCTCTGCCATGCTTCTCACCATCTTATTTTGCAGGCTGATTTGGGGGAAATTAGTTGCTTCCTGAAAGGCTGCTCGACAACATTAAAATTAGCATAATAATTAAATACAGTCCTAATTGGGTACATAGCTCTCGGTTAATTAAGGAGCCAAGCTCCGGCCCAGAGCTGCAAACCCACCATAGCCTGCCAAAGCCCAGGCACAGAAAAGCCCGCTCCAGTCCGCAAATAAAGTTGTCATTTGGCAAAAATAGTTCCTGGTGTAGAGACAAGTGTCAAACACATTCCTATAGCCAAAAGTCATCTGTTAACCTGCGACTGAGGTCCGTATGTAAATGAAGCAGGAAAGCGGGACTCTGCCTCTTCTAGGGGTGCAGAGCTCCCGGGACCCTTTCCCCGTCCCCGCATCAGCGCCCCAGCCCCCTGCAGGCTGGCGCCCAACAGCCAAAGTCGTGATAAGTAACAGAGTTTCCAAACTAGAGCTCCACATCCGAGGCTTCAGAAGCTCCCGGAGCGCAGAGCCCGAGAGAATCCTGTTGCCCCGCAGAAACTGCAATGAACACAGATGGGAGTAAACCCTCTCTGCAGGGCTCCACGCCCCACCCCCATTTTCCCTACTCAGCCTTTTCAGTCTCTGCCTAAAAAGAAGGTGTCCACGCCTACAGCCACTCACCTCTGCACGGGAAGCAACAGCAGCACTTCGTAAAGAGCCACCCCAAAGAGGGACCTCGGGAGTACGCGCGGTCGCCGCCCTTCATGCTGCCGGCGGCCCCCGCGCTCCGGCATGGCCCGGGACACCGCACCTGTGGGAGCGCGGCCCGCAGGCCTCCTCGGCGGGCGCCGTGGCTCCGGAGCCAGCTCGCCTTATTAGGTTAGGACCGGGGTTTTGGGCAGTGCAAACGGGTAGAGCGAGACACCAATAAGTGAAATTTTAAAAGGGCGATGCCAGCTGAGAGCCTGCATTCTTAGTTTTAACTACAGAAACAGAATCTCCCCCACTCTCCAAGCCGAGGTGTCAAAGTGACATGAACTGTGTTAGGAACATCTGCTAACTCTGTCTAGGAAGGGCTCAATTTCTTTTTCAAGATAGGTTACACTTTGATATCCTTCCCTCTGCCATGCTTCTCACCATCTTATTTTGCAGGCTGATTTGGGGGAAATTAGTTGCTTCCTGAAAGGCTGCTCGACAACATTAAAATTAGCATAATAATTAAATACAGTCCTAATTGGGTACATAGCTCTCGGTTAATTAAGGAGCCAAGCTCCGGCCCAGAGCTGCAAACCCACCATAGCCTGCCAAAGCCCAGGCACAGAAAAGCCCGCTCCAGTCCGCAAATAAAGTTGTCATTTGGCAAAAATAGTTCCTGGTGTAGAGACAAGTGTCAAACACATTCCTATAGCCAAAAGTCATCTGTTAACCTGCGACTGAGGTCCGTATGTAAATGAAGCAGGAAAGCGGGACTCTGCCTCTTCTAGGGGTGCAGAGCTCCCGGGACCCTTTCCCCGTCCCCGCATCAGCGCCCCAGCCCCCTGCAGGCTGGCGCCCAACAGCCAAAGTCGTGATAAGTAACAGAGTTTCCAAACTAGAGCTCCACATCCGAGGCTTCAGAAGCTCCCGGAGCGCAGAGCCCGAGAGAATCCTGTTGCCCCGCAGAAACTGCAATGAACACAGATGGGAGTAAACCCTCTCTGCAGGGCTCCACGCCCCACCCCCATTTTCCCTACTCAGCCTTTTCAGTCTCTGCCTAAAAAGAAGGTGTCCACGCCTACAGCCACTCACCTCTGCACGGGAAGCAACAGCAGCACTTCGTAAAGAGCCACCCCAAAGAGGGACCTCGGGAGTACGCGCGGTCGCCGCCCTTCATGCTGCCGGCGGCCCCCGCGCTCCGGCATGGCCCGGGACACCGCACCTGTGGGAGCGCGGCCCGCAGGCCTCCTCGGCGGGCGCCGTGGCTCCGGAGCCAGCTCGCAACCTCGGCCCTCCCTCCCTGTCGTCCCGCACCGCGGCCGCCGCTGCGACTTTCTGGGAGCCGGAGCCACCTTGGGGAGGAGAAGGGGCCGGCGGGGAGGGCGGGGCTGGGGGCGGAGTCCCGAAGTCCAGCTGTTTGCCCTAGTCCCGCAGGCAGCGCGGGCCAGAGCCTTACGCAACGCCGCTCTGACCCCGGGCAGGGGCAGGCAAGGGGAGGAGGAGTGTACACAACCCCAGCACAAAGCAGGTGCTTTTTCTTCAGCGTTAACTTCCTTTCCTCAGAGACCTCCCCAGTCAGCTCTTGCTTAAAGTACACAATCCGATGAAGCCAAAGAGAGGGGAGAGAAGCAGACTGAGAAGGTTCAAGACTCAATAGTGCTTTTTCTCAAACAGGTTTCCCTCATCGTTCTCCTCAGCCATGGTTAGCCCCCTCTGTGTTGAAAATAGCTTCACCTACCCTTTCTTTGCCTTCTTTTCAGTATTTAATGTTAATAATGATAATAGTGCCTCCCTTTTTTATCACCTCCGAGGCGGCAATGATGTTGCATGAAAGCTCCTAACTGGAAGGAAACCATAAGAGCCCTAAGCTCAAAGTTGTTTTGTCACCAACTGGCTGCCTGACCCTATTAGACAAGTCATTTCACTTTTTTGATCTTTAGTTTCCTCATTTAAAAATAAAGGATGAAAAAACAATCCCCATATTACAGGACTGCTAAGAGAATTTTAAAACATCTATCCATGAAGTAGCTGCTGGAGATGCTGAGTGAGTGTCCTCAGCGCCTTTAAAACTGCCACGGAAACCCTCTCTGCAGGGCTCCACGCCCCACCCCCATTTTCCCTACTCAGCCTTTTCAGTCTCTGCCTAAAAAGAAGGTGTCCACGCCTACAGCCACTCACCTCTGCACGGGAAGCAACAGCAGCACTTCGTAAAGAGCCACCCCAAAGAGGGACCTCGGGAGTACGCGCGGTCGCCGCCCTTCATGCTGCCGGCGGCCCCCGCGCTCCGGCATGGCCCGGGACACCGCACCTGTGGGAGCGCGGCCCGCAGGCCTCCTCGGCGGGCGCCGTGGCTCCGGAGCCAGCTCGCAACCTCGGCCCTCCCTCCCTGTCGTCCCGCACCGCGGCCGCCGCTGCGACTTTCTGGGAGCCGGAGCCACCTTGGGGAGGAGAAGGGGCCGGCGGGGAGGGCGGGGCTGGGGGCGGAGTCCCGAAGTCCAGCTGTTTGCCCTAGTCCCGCAGGCAGCGCGGGCCAGAGCCTTACGCAACGCCGCTCTGACCCCGGGCAGGGGCAGGCAAGGGGAGGAGGAGTGTACACAACCCCAGCACAAAGCAGGTGCTTTTTCTTCAGCGTTAACTTCCTTTCCTCAGAGACCTCCCCAGTCAGCTCTTGCTTAAAGTACACAATCCGATGAAGCCAAAGAGAGGGGAGAGAAGCAGACTGAGAAGGTTCAAGACTCAATAGTGCTTTTTCTCAAACAGGTTTCCCTCATCGTTCTCCTCAGCCATGGTTAGCCCCCTCTGTGTTGAAAATAGCTTCACCTACCCTTTCTTTGCCTTCTTTTCAGTATTTAATGTTAATAATGATAATAGTGCCTCCCTTTTTTATCACCTCCGAGGCGGCAATGATGTTGCATGAAAGCTCCTAACTGGAAGGAAACCATAAGAGCCCTAAGCTCAAAGTTGTTTTGTCACCAACTGGCTGCCTGACCCTATTAGACAAGTCATTTCACTTTTTTGATCTTTAGTTTCCTCATTTAAAAATAAAGGATGAAAAAACAATCCCCATATTACAGGACTGCTAAGAGAATTTTAAAACATCTATCCATGAAGTAGCTGCTGGAGATGCTGAGTGAGTGCCTACAGAGAAACTGCAGACGCCTTACTCACGGTGGAAGATGTCCATTCATTCCTCTAGCCACACTCAGTGGGTCTATCATTCTTTTTCTCAAATCCCAATCTGTTTCCTTTTTAAAGTCTTTTCATATTTCAAGTTCAAGCTCATATCCACAGAAGCCCAGAAGCCCAAGTGGACCTTCCCACAAACCACTCAGTTTATCACTCACAAAGCACCTCTCCTATTCCTTTGTGTCCAGATAGGAGAAAGGATTCCTGGAAACATAGAGACAGCCCATTTACCAGGAGAAAAAAAAGAAAAAAAGGAAGTTTGTGAGAGGAATATAAGACAGAAGCGTGATCACTCAGTTCCCACCTGGAAGAAAAACAGCCACAGGACAAGGCTTTGCCTTCTATACACTCTATATACTCATCTATCACACCCCAAAGCCTTATCAGGTAGGGTTCTCTTTTAAATTGGAAGAAACTGAACGAATGAATGGTGATGAGGCTTCGATGATTTAACTCGAAAGAGAGACTCTAAAAGCCTTCACCCTACAGGAAGAGCAGAACCTAAAGTCAAAATCTAACTTCAAGGTCTACCACTGCCATCTCCCTGATGGCTTCTCCCAGCAAGTTTTTATATGAGAATCTTACTTTCAAACAAATGTGGCCCTGGTGCTCCACATATGAACTAGATAAATGGAAGTTCCAATTGCTCATGCAGGCTGCACCCCAGAATCCTGAATCCACTGATCGTCCTATTGTCAGTCCCATCTTGACTTTTCAGTCTTTCAAAGGTGAACTTTGTTTGCTTGTGATCCACACTGCCTGGGTTCTATGAAATGAGTTGCTATCTGATCTACCTACCCAATCTACCTCTTTGAATACTTCTGAAGCATTCTGATAGGAATTCAAAATGCTTGAAAGCTCCTAACTGGAAGGAAACCATAAGAGCCCTAAGCTCAAAGTTGTTTTGTCACCAACTGGCTGCCTGACCCTATTAGACAAGTCATTTCACTTTTTTGATCTTTAGTTTCCTCATTTAAAAATAAAGGATGAAAAAACAATCCCCATATTACAGGACTGCTAAGAGAATTTTAAAACATCTATCCATGAAGTAGCTGCTGGAGATGCTGAGTGAGTGCCTACAGAGAAACTGCAGACGCCTTACTCACGGTGGAAGATGTCCATTCATTCCTCTAGCCACACTCAGTGGGTCTATCATTCTTTTTCTCAAATCCCAATCTGTTTCCTTTTTAAAGTCTTTTCATATTTCAAGTTCAAGCTCATATCCACAGAAGCCCAGAAGCCCAAGTGGACCTTCCCACAAACCACTCAGTTTATCACTCACAAAGCACCTCTCCTATTCCTTTGTGTCCAGATAGGAGAAAGGATTCCTGGAAACATAGAGACAGCCCATTTACCAGGAGAAAAAAAAGAAAAAAAGGAAGTTTGTGAGAGGAATATAAGACAGAAGCGTGATCACTCAGTTCCCACCTGGAAGAAAAACAGCCACAGGACAAGGCTTTGCCTTCTATACACTCTATATACTCATCTATCACACCCCAAAGCCTTATCAGGTGAGGTTCTCTTTTAGATTGGTAGAAACTGAACGAAGGAATGGTGATGAGGCTTCGATGATTTAACTCGAAAGAGAGACTCTAAAAGCCTTCACCCTACAGGAAGAGCAGAACCTAAAGTCAAAATCTAACTTCAAGGTCTACCACTGCCATCTCCCTGATGGCTTCTCCCAGCAAGTTTTTATATGAGAATCTTACTTTCAAACAAATGTGGCCCTGGTGCTCCACATATGAACTAGATAAATGGAAGTTCCAATTGCTCATGCAGGCTGCACCCCAGAATCCTGAATCCACTGATCGTCCTATTGTCAGTCCCATCTTGACTTTTCAGTCTTTCAAAGGTGAACTTTGTTTGCTTGTGATCCACACTGCCTGGGTTCTATGAAATGAGTTGCTATCTGATCTACCTACCCAATCTACCTCTTTGAATACTTCTGAAGCATTCTGATAGGAATTCAAAAATGCTTGATGAGTAAGCTCTTTTACTTAAACCTTCCCTGGATCATCTTTCCATCATGATCTTCTGCAGGAGGTTGATGACATCATCTTGTAGAAACTGGCTTGAATGCAATGTCTGAGGAAGACTCAGCCCTTGCTTCAGAAATAAGAGTACCAGAAACTAATAGGCAAAAAATAAGCTTCAAGGGTATACTGTACAACACAGAGAATATAGTGAATATTTTACAACAACTACTAATGGACTATAGCCTTCAAAAAGTGTTTATTGGGCTTCCCTGGTGGTCCAGTGGGTAAGGACACCACCTTGCAGTGCAAGGAATGCCGGTTCGATCCCTGGCCTGGGAAGATCCCACATGCCGCGGAGCGGCTGGACCGATGTGTCCAATTACCGAGCCCGAGCTCTGGAGCACATGCACCCAGAGCCGGTGCTCTGCAACAACAGAGGCCACTGCGATGGGAGGCCCACGGGGGCCAAAGAACAAAAAAAGATGGATGAAAAATAGATAAATGAAAGACCAACGGAAGTGGCCCACCCCCTCCCTCCCTCCCCAACCTTCACCCCCCAAAAAATAAATAAAGAGCTTCCCATTCACTCTTTACAAAATATATATATAATATTAAAAAAGTGTTTATCACTATACTGTACACCTATAACATAGAATGTTGTACAGTGAAATTGAAAGTGGTAGTTGCTCAGTCATGTCCAAATCTTTGCAACCCTATAAAATGAAGCCTGCTAGGCTCCTCTGACTATGGAATTCTCCAGACAAGAATACTGGAATGGGTTTCCATTCCCTTCTCCGGGGGATCTTCCTGACATGAGAATCAAACCTTACAACTATACCCTTTTTTATAAAAAATCTACCACTGCCATCTCCCTGATGGCTTCTCCCAGCAAGTTTTTATATGAGAATCTTACTTTCAAACAAATGTGGCCCTGGTGCTCCACATATGAACTAGATAAATGGAAGTTCCAATTGCTCATGCAGGCTGCACCCCAGAATCCTGAATCCACTGATCGTCCTATTGTCAGTCCCATCTTGACTTTTCAGTCTTTCAAAGGTGAACTTTGTTTGCTTGTGATCCACACTGCCTGGGTTCTATGAAATGAGTTGCTATCTGATCTACCTACCCAATCTACCTCTTTGAATACTTCTGAAGCATTCTGATAGGAATTCAAAAATGCTTGATGAGTAAGCTCTTTTACTTAAACCTTCCCTGGATCATCTTTCCATCATGATCTTCTGCAGGAGGTTGATGACATCATCTTGTAGAAACTGGCTTGAATGCAATGTCTGAGGAAGACTCAGCCCTTGCTTCAGAAATAAGAGTACCAGAAACTAATAGGCAAAAAATAAGCTTCAAGGGTATACTGTACAACACAGAGAATATAGTGAATATTTTACAACAACTACTAATGGACTATAGCCTTCAAAAAGTGTTTATTGGGCTTCCCTGGTGGTCCAGTGGGTAAGGACACCACCTTGCAGTGCAAGGAATGCCGGTTCGATCCCTGGCCTGGGAAGATCCCACATGCCGCGGAGCGGCTGGACCGATGTGTCCAATTACCGAGCCCGAGCTCTGGAGCACATGCACCCAGAGCCGGTGCTCTGCAACAACAGAGGCCACTGCGATGGGAGGCCCACGGGGGCCAAAGAACAAAAAAAGATGGATGAAAAATAGATAAATGAAAGACCAACGGAAGTGGCCCACCCGCTCCCTCCCTCCCCAACCTTCACCCCCCAAAAAATAAATAAAGAGCTTCCCATTCACTCTTTACAAAATATATATATAATATTAAAAAAGTGTTTATCACTATACTGTACACCTATAACATAGAATGTTGTACAGTGAAATTGAAAGTGGTAGTTGCTCAGTCATGTCCAAATCTTTGCAACCCTATAAAATGAAGCCTGCTAGGCTCCTCTGACTATGGAATTCTCCAGACAAGAATACTGGAATGGGTTTCCATTCCCTTCTCCGGGGGATCTTCCTGACATGAGAATCAAACCTTACAACTATACTTCAAAAAAAAAAAAGTAAGAATATAAGTAGACCCTAAAGTAGCTTTAATCTTCGTAAAAAGGATCCATTAGGCGTGTTTCCATTGGTCCTTACTACCCAGGAATCCATCCACTGTCAACTTAAAGGCATAAAGCCACTAGGGACACCTACTCATCTTAAGTTGGTAAGATCAGCACATTTTGGGTCATCCTGGAGAGACTGGTTAGGCATCAATAATCCAAGAGGCCCACTGTCATCCTTGTGTGCCTTCCAGAATGAGACCAGTAATGTCTACCACCTGGTGAGGAAGTCTTAACGACTGCTGAAACACTGATTGATTTCAGATCGATTCACTGACTCTGCAGACACTTACTGAGTGTCTACTCTGTGCCAGGCCCTTTTCAAGGCACAGAGTCGACATTCGCAACAGAAACAATTCCAATCCTTGTGGAGTTAGCCATTAGGACAGACTCAACACGAACATGAAAGAAAAGGGAATCAAAGCTAGATACTTGACCAAGTTTTGAGTTGAGGGATTTAAGAAAGTAACTGCCTGGGGCTTCTCCTGGTGGTCCAGTGGGTAAGGACACCGCCTCGCAGTGCAAGGGGCGCCGGTTCCATCCCTGGCCTGGGAAGATCCCACGTGCCATGAGCGGCTGGACCGATGTGTCCAATTACCGAGCCGGAGCTCTGGAGCGCATGCGCCCAGAGCCAGCGCTCTGCAAAGACACGCCACCGCGGTGGGAGGCCCACAGGAGCCAAAGAACAAAAGACAGATGAACATAGAGAAATGAAAGACCAATAGAAGTGGCCCACCTGCTCCCCTCCCTCCCCAACCCGACCCCCGCCCTAAATAAATAAATAAATAAATCTTTAAAAAAAAAAAAAAAGAAAGTAACTGCTCGAGTCCTTTAACCTAAATCTAGATGTTTTTGTTATCCTCAGGACAATTTAGACAGGCTTGTAGGGCAATAGTTTTTAAACACAGATGCTTATTAGAATCATCACGGAAGCTTTTCTACTAATAAATTTTGGGCCTTTAGAATTTATTTGTTCCAAGGTTTCCCAGGTAATTCCAGGAAACCAAGTTTAAGAACCACCAATGCCTGTGTCTTCCTCCCCCACCCCTCTCAAGATTTAGATGAATTCACCTTGGATGAAGCTGTATTAGTATTTTTTCAAAGTTCCCCAGGTGTTTGTAAGATGCAGGAAAGCTCAAGAACCACTGGTGCAGTGTGGTGGTTTTCAGACTTGAGTGGACCTCAGAGTCACCTGGAGAGTAAGTTACAGCACAGACGTTCTGATTCAGCAGGTCTGGGGTGGAGCCTAAGGATCTGCGTTTCTACAAGTTCCAGGATGATGTTGATGTTGTTGGTAGAAGGACCACACACTGGGAACCACTAGGTAGTGAAATCTCCCCCATTGGTTTGCAATCTACTCACTCTTCTTTTTTCAATAGCACTGATTTTCCTTTGAGAAACCAGCTCTCCTCCATCCTTAGACCATGTTTTTGGATGTAGCTGACACCCTCCCTGTGCTCACCCTCCACTCTAGGGAAGGGCCTATGACCTGGGCTTGGCCAGTCAGCCATGGGGACTGGTTCAGATTTAGCATATGACCCAATTTCAGCCAATGATCATAAACTGAAGACCTTAGCAAGAACTACTGGGAAAGCAGCAATCCCTTCCTAGAAGATTCCTAAGTTGGTAGAATTTTAACCTAATGCAGCTGGAGGCCATCTTGCCATAAAGCCAACAGTGAGGAAAGAGATGAAACGAGAAAGAGGTTAGGGGTGTGTGTGAGAAGTTTGATGACATCACCTGATGTCTTCTCCCTGGACCTTATCTGAGCCCCCTTTCAAATAAACATCTTTTTTGCATAAGACAGTGGAATGGCTATAATCTCAAGGTTTTCAGACTTCACTCCACCCACTCCCAGAGTTCAAGCTAGGAACTGTTGAGCTATAACAGTATCTTTGGATTGTTCCTGATTTCCAAACAGACAGTTGAGTTTTTTTCCTATTTTGTCAGAGTTTTTCTACAGTGATCCATCCAAAGTCTATCTAATATGAACTAGGCTCTCATCTACCTACATGTCCATCTGAGCTCATCTCCATTTCCCACAACAGTGAGCCCCAAAGAATTCCCGCTGGTCTCAGCCTGTAGACTTACAGGGCCCAACATACTGCAATGCTGCACTTGGTACCAGTGACTAGTGCCCTTTCCCCCAGAGTTAGCCATGGGCTTCAGGAGCACTGGACCATGACTTCAGGCATCTGCCCTTTTCACTGGCAGACATGTGTCCAGTTTGGTCCTTTAGACTTATTCTGCTCAGATTTATAGGAACAGAGTTTTTCAGAATCACAACATTTATCCAGATTTCTTTTTTTCATTATTAATATTTATGTATTTCTTTGGCTGCTTTGGATCTTAGTTGAGGCATGCGAGCTTAGTCAGCTTGTGGTATGTGGGGTCTTAGTTCACTGACCAGGGATCACACCTGCATCCCCTGGACTGGAAGTCAGATGCTTAACCATTGGACCACCAGAGAAGTCCCTTATCCAGATTTCTTAATGAGAGTTCAGCCCAGAGGTGGAAGGAATAGCAACTATGCTGGGCCCCAACCCAGGCCTAGGGATTCCTGTGAGAACCTTCTTACAGCGCTACAAGTAGTGTAGCCGCCTTCTACAGAGCATGCCCCAGTGGGGGGCTGTGGGCATGGTTTCCTATGGGCAGGCCTGCCTTCTTCAGCCCCACTCCAACCAGTGGGAGGAAAACCAGCCTTTTCCTCCAGCAGTAATCTCACCTCCGGCACCCACTCTTGGGTTCTGATCCAAATTCCTATCTAAAGTGTCTTAAAAGCTCTGCAGGTGATTTCAACATGAAGTCAGGGCTAAGAATCATGAACAGGAAAGTTCTTACTTCCTGCATTGTAGTTGAGTTTAGGATGCCCCTTCAATAACTTTTTGCAAGGTTTCAGACTCACTCCACCCACTCCCAGAGTTCAAGCTAGGAACTGTTGAGCTATAACAGTATCTTTGGATTGTTCCTGATTTCCAAACAGACAGTTGAGTTTTTCCTATTTTGTCAGAGTTTTTCTACAGTGATCCATCCAAAGTCTATCTAATATGAACTAGGCTCTCATCTACCTACATGTCCATCTGAGCTCATCTCCATTTCCCACAACAGTGAGCCCCAAAGAATTCCCGCTGGTCTCAGCCTGTAGACTTACAGGGCCCAACATACTGCAATGCTGCACTTGGTACCAGTGACTAGTGCCCTTTCCCCCAGAGTTAGCCATGGGCTTCAGGAGCACTGGACCATGACTTCAGGCATCTGCCCTTTTCACTGGCAGACATGTGTCCAGTTTGGTCCTTTAGACTTATTCTGCTCAGATTTATAGGAACAGAGTTTTTCAGAATCACAACATTTATCCAGATTTCTTTTTTTCATTATTAATATTTATGTATTTCTTTGGCTGCTTTGGATCTTAGTTGAGGCATGCGAGCTTAGTCAGCTTGTGGTATGTGGGGTCTTAGTTCACTGACCAGGGATCACACCTGCATCCCCTGGACTGGAAGTCAGATGCTTAACCATTGGACCACCAGAGAAGTCCCTTATCCAGATTTCTTAATGAGAGTTCAGCCCAGAGGTGGAAGGAATAGCAACTATGCTGGGCCCCAACCCAGGCCTAGGGATTCCTGTGAGAACCTTCTTACAGCGCTACAAGTAGTGTAGCCGCCTTCTACAGAGCATGCCCCAGTGGGGGGCTGTGGGCATGGTTTCCTATGGGCAGGCCTGCCTTCTTCAGCCCCACTCCAACCAGTGGGAGGAAAACCAGCCTTTTCCTCCAGCAGTAATCTCACCTCCGGCACCCACTCTTGGGTTCTGATCCAAATTCCTATCTAAAGTGTCTTAAAAGCTCTGCAGGTGATTTCAACATGAAGTCAGGGCTAAGAATCATGAACAGGAAAGTTCTTACTTCCTGCATTGTAGTTGAGTTTAGGAAGCACCCAGATTCAAATATTTTCACTTTCTCAAACTTGGACAGCTGGTCCTTTGACTCATTCTCCCACCACCTGCTACACTCTCCAATGACTAACTGCATGCTCTTTAATCCTCTTCTTCCTGCATAGATTTCTGGCCTGTAAACTGTCTAATGGCTGATACCGGAGGGGTTCATAATTTTCCCCAAAGTATCCTGTCCTGGTCTCTATTTGTGACTGTGGCTTAAAACCCTGAGGTTCTTGCCAAGTACTGATCATTTATTCAACAAAGAGTTGGCTTTTGAATATCTACTATCTGTGAGTCACTAAGCTAACCTGTATGTGCGAATGTATATGGGTAAACCATATGAGGAACATAAATTGAGTAAGATGTTCTCTGAGCGAAGTCAGTGAAAAACAAGGTGAGTTCTAGGAAAGCAGTTGGTTCCATTTTTTTAATATATAGCAGAAAAAAGAAATTGAAGGCAAACTGAGACTGAACATAAAGTACAGGTTTCACTTTTATGTGAAGAATAATTATCAGTGACCAGAAACACTTAAGATTAAAAGGAGGTACAATGTGTACATTGCTTCTATATCTAATTTGAACTTCAAATATGTCTTTTGAAAGTGTGTAATGTCTGTGTGGATGATCATACTCAGGTTATATGTGTTAATAGTAATGACTACAGAGAGCGCATGATTGCCAGCAGCCTGTCTAGTATTGTCCTCTAATTATCTCTCTTTAGTGTGGTCTAACCACCACACCACTGCTGGTCCCGTGGGTGCCTCCATTCACCCAGAGACAGCTTCCAGACTCCAAGGACTAAGCCATTCCTGAGCTCATCCTGCCCATTTTCAACTATGCCCTGTAAATGTGTCCCTCTGTCCCTCTCTGCCAGCCTAGGTGACACCTGTCTGCCTCCTTCTGGCTGTCTCACTTAGGCTCAAAAAGTTAAGCCCTGGCTCGCCTGCCAGCACTCAGGGAGAATCACCGATTGCCCTCTTGTTGGAACCAAGCCCCAGATAAGGGTAATCCACACGATGGTGAGAAGGCCATGGGGTTTCATAAAGGACTGGGGTGTCTCCCCAGAACAGCCAGTGCTCCTGCTCTTCTGGGGGACAGTGAGGTGAAGCTGCAGGCAGCCAGGATGCATTCCTGGAGATCAGAGCTCTGGGGGAGACAAGCTATTTATCAAAGTGAGAGATGATTATAGCTAGAGTTGCTAAAAACAAACCACTTCAAAAACGTTCACTTCTAAGTAGGTCAGAGGGTTCCAAAGTAGGGCAGTAAGAAGTGCCTGTCGAGTTCCAATTTGGAAGGCTTGCCATTGCGAAGTGTCTGCTATGAGGGATGGTATTTTCATTCTGACTGGTAATGCCCCTTCCCTCCCACGGGCAGAAATAGCAGCTGAAGCAGCATGTCGATTCCTGGGTGCAATGAAGAGGTTTCAGATATTTTAAATGCAGTGTGGATTTTGCCTTGGTGTAACTCAGGTCCGTTTATGGAAGACGTCATGAAGAGGAGGGATGTGGAGGACGCTGCCCGTCCTTCTGTTTCTGGCTTTCAACCATTCCAGATACACGAGAGGTGCTTAGCCCATGTGTCCCCAGAGAAGATTTCCCAGGAAGCAGGGATGCAAAGACTTCCTCAGGTAGAACTCCAGGCCTAAGGAATATGATTCCCCATCCCCACCCTCAGGGCCTCCTGATAAAACTGAGCCTATTTCCTCTGCAGTCTCAGGGGATGGAGCACATGGAGCCCTGTCCTCACACATAAACTCCCTCAGGGGTCCTTCAGACATGGTCCTTTCCCCTTCCGCCCTCCCTCCTACCATCCCTCCCTCCCCCCCCCTCCCTACCTTCCTATAAATATTTACTGAGAACTTCTTACATGTCAGCTACTGCTCAGGCTACCTGGGACCTTGGATAGAGTAATGAACAAAATAGACAAAATCCCTTCACTTGTACAGAGAATCTGGGAGGTGTGTGTGTGTGTGTGTGTGTGTGTGTGTGTGTGTGTGTGATAAACAAGAAACTTTAGTAAGCATGCCAGGTAGTGATATAATTGCTATGAGGAAAAGTAAAACAGGTAAAGGGGTATCCAGTGTAACGGGAGAGGGTGGGAGTGAGGGAAAGCCTCTTTAATCAGGTGATGTTCAAGCAGAGACACAAAGGAAGCGTCGTGACAAGCTGTCTGAGTATCTGAGGACTCGGAGTGTTCCAGGAAGAGGAAACACAAGGTGTGGGTGCTAGGTAGGAGAACACATTCCTCAGTTGGGGAAGAGTTCAGTCAGGCAGGCCAGTCAGGAAGTTATGATAGGATGTGGTATGAAGAACATGCTCCTCCCTGCAAGTATGTCCACACTGTAATCCTCAGAAACTACAAAATACTTCACCTTACAGAACAAGCTGGAGAATCCTATGGACAGAAGACCCTGGCCACTACAGTCCATGGAGTTGCAAAGAGTTGGACATGACTTAGTGACTGAACACGCACATGCACAGAGCAAAAGGGACCCTGCCGATGTGACTAAGGACCTTGGGATGGTGAGCATGCCCTGGATTATCCAGAAGAGCACAGTGTAATCACAACAGTCCTTAAGAGCAGAGAACAGTTCCCACTGTGGTCAGAAGGAGAGGTGACTTTGCAAGAAGGACCAGAGAGATGCAACATCGCTTCCTTTCAAGATGGAGGAAGGGCCACAAGCCAAGGAATGCAGGTGGCCTCTAGAAGTCTAGAAGCTGGAAAAGGTGAGGAAACAGCCTCTTCCCTAAAGCCTCCAGAAGGAAAGCTGTCTGCTGATTCTTGAGTTTAGTCCAGTGAAAAACACACTGCATGGATAACCTACAGAACTGTTAGAGAATAAATGCGGTGGTGGTGTGAGTCTGTGGTGATTAGTTACAGCAGCAGAAGGGAATTAAGACAGAGGAGCTCAAGTCAGAGAAAAGGCCCTGGGGCAGGTTCAGCAGGAGTCTTCCTGCAGCCACAGAAGGGACTCTGCTCTCACCTGAAGTGAGAAAGGAGCCATGGACTGTTCTGAGCTGAGCCCAGGCCTCCTCCCTGCAGCAGGAGCCAGCAATGGGAATTATCTACATGCCCACCTGTGTACAAAGGCAGGCACCCACAGCCCCCGTGGCATACAGGCCTTACGGAGAGTAAGGCAAATGGACGCGATACCAGAGTCAGTGTTTCAGGCTGGGGGAGCATGCAGCCCAGTCCTATCCCAAAGGCAAGGGCAAGAAAAGGGGCAGGTTGCTCTGTGAGAGGACGGCCTCTCTGCTCCTGGAGGATGGGGACCTGGTGTTAAAGATGGCAAGACTTGCAGGCTGAAAGATTCCTCATGCATGTTGCAGAGTTTGGGCTCAGACTGCAGGTCCAATCTGATGGGGATCCTGGGGGAGGGGTAGTTGTTTTCAAAATTTGAGTGGCACAGGGGAAGGCACTGAGGTGGCGAGCAGAGGGTCCTGACCACTCTGTCTGGACAAGCAGCATCAGCATCCTGCTGCTGAAAGCTCCTGAGACCAAGGACTTCAAGGCTTGCTCCTCATGACTGACCGCGACGATCCTCTCCTCTCTGACCTTCTCTGGGCGGATCAGATGGGTGCACTCCCAGCCCTCCGACCCCTGGCCCTGCTTCTCTGCTTTCCAGGCTATAGTGGGTGCATGTTATTACTGCCTTCCCTGCCCTTTGGGGGGAAACTGGTTTTAGCTTGGTAACTCTAGTAAGAGAAAACTGCCTCATCTTCTCTTTGGGGAATGTTCTGTTTTTGATTCTTCCTATCGCCTATCTCCAGCAAGCACAAACATGGTAGTCTCTCCTCTCTGGGACTGAATCTGAGGCTCTCCTTTTATCTCTGAGCGCCGCCTGCTCTGAGCCGGCTCACGAGGCTCTTAGGAGCAAAGCTGCTATTCACATCTCACCCTCCTTCCCCCTGGGGATGATAAGAGGCATCGCTCTCAGGTAGCTTTCACGGATTTAGTGTGGCCACCAGGAGGCATGAAAATACACTGTTGATGCAGGCGTTTGGCATAAGCTGAGTCTCAGCAGGCTGGCAACAAAGGAGAAGGGCAGGTTCAGCAGGAGTCTTCCTGCAGCCACAGAAGGGACTCTGCTCTCACCTGAAGTGAGAAAGGAGCCATGGACTGTTCTGAGCTGAGCCCAGGCCTCCTCCCTGCAGCAGGAGCCAGCAATGGGAATTATCTACATGCCCACCTGTGTACAAAGGCAGGCACCCACAGCCCCCGTGGCATACAGGCCTTACGGAGAGTAAGGCAAATGGACGCGATACCAGAGTCAGTGTTTCAGGCTGGGGGAGCATGCAGCCCAGTCCTATCCCAAAGGCAAGGGCAAGAAAAGGGGCAGGTTGCTCTGTGAGAGGACGGCCTCTCTGCTCCTGGAGGATGGGGACCTGGTGTTAAAGATGGCAAGACTTGCAGGCTGAAAGATTCCTCATGCATGTTGCAGAGTTTGGGCTCAGACTGCAGGTCCAATCTGATGGGGATCCTGGGGGAGGGGTAGTTGTTTTCAAAATTTGAGTGGCACAGGGGAAGGCACTGAGGTGGCGAGCAGAGGGTCCTGACCACTCTGTCTGGACAAGCAGCATCAGCATCCTGCTGCTGAAAGCTCCTGAGACCAAGGACTTCAAGGCTTGCTCCTCATGACTGACCGCGACGATCCTCTCCTCTCTGACCTTCTCTGGGCGGATCAGATGGGTGCACTCCCAGCCCTCCGACCCCTGGCCCTGCTTCTCTGCTTTCCAGGCTATAGTGGGTGCATGTTATTACTGCCTTCCCTGCCCTTTGGGGGGAAACTGGTTTTAGCTTGGTAACTCTAGTAAGAGAAAACTGCCTCATCTTCTCTTTGGGGAATGTTCTGTTTTTGATTCTTCCTATCGCCTATCTCCAGCAAGCACAAACATGGTAGTCTCTCCTCTCTGGGACTGAATCTGAGGCTCTCCTTTTATCTCTGAGCGCCGCCTGCTCTGAGCCGGCTCACGAGGCTCTTAGGAGCAAAGCTGCTATTCACATCTCACCCTCCTTCCCCCTGGGGATGATAAGAGGCATCGCTCTCAGGTAGCTTTCACGGATTTAGTGTGGCCACCAGGAGGCATGAAAATACACTGTTGATGCAGGCGTTTGGCATAAGCTGAGTCTCAGCAGGCTGGCAACAAAAGGAGAAGGGCAGGATCTCGGCAGAGGGTCCCAGAGGTCTCGGCTCTTTCCCTGGACAATGCAGCGGCCCCTCCTGTGTTCCTTCCTGGAGCAGCACCACACTGGGTTGTACTCAGAGAAGCATGTGGCTGGCCTGACACTTTTCTATTTGAGGCCTTGATTGATTCCAAGCCATTTGATGTCCTAAATAATATCAGACAATGGTAGCCAGTCCCAGGCAGGACATCTCACCCAGAACAAAGTAGACTTAGGGCAATTTCTAACTGTCTTTGCTGATCCCTTAGCCTTAAAATTTTTTAAAAAAATTTTTTAAAGGAGGGAAGAGTGTGAACTAGATGGCACCTACATCTCCCTCTTCCTGAAACTGTCCTGGTGGGGCTCCACTTGATCAGTGACTAATGAATCCTTTCGGGAACATTCTAGCAGGTAGGTAGAAGCAATTCAATTAAAATAAGGCAGTTTTTACAAAATTGCTCTTTGTCCTTCTCTTCTTTGAATTGGCGAAGGACATATGCATGCCCACCCAACATTCAACATGTCAGCACAGCCCTCTATCCTGTAGGGTCAGCCCATCTCCAGGTGTGATCCAAACATTACCTTCAATGACCAGAGTTCATCACTGAAAGAACAAGGCATTGAGAGACATAAGCCAGGGAATAATTTGAATTTTCAGCTCAAATATATATAAACTCTACTCTCTGGATGAAGGTGAAAGAAAGTTACAAAGAAAGGAGTTCACTATTACCTCTTGGGAAATCACAGAGCCAGATGGGTCTGCTTAGTTGGACAGAAAAGGCCCAGGGTAGGTCAAGAGTAGAAACTGAAGGAGGCAGGAAGACGGTACAGACTAGAGACAAAGCAGGGCCTTTGTGGGGCTAATGGATGACACCAGAAATAGGACCTTGACCACCTGCACAGCCTTGGGGAGGACTAAGGCTTGATACATCCCCACAGAGGCGTCAGAACTGCGACAAAGGGCAGCAGAGTAATGAACATGAATGGACTGCCTCTAGGGCGGCACTCACAGGCCAGAAGTCTAACTCAGGACAGGTGGGCACTCTTGCCCACTTTATAGATTTTAAGTATCTTGTCCAAGATTATCAATGAGTCAGTAGTTGAGCAAGGATTCAGGCCCTCAAGGTCTTCCACCCCAAGACTCTCTCCACACCTCTCACCATGCCATCGAAGCCCTTCTGCATGCCACTATAAAGCCTCCTGCATAGCAGGATCACATAGGTTTTATTCTAAACAGTGACCCCATGCACATAACAAAGAGACCAACTGCACAGTTTAAAAGCACTTTTGCTTAACCTTGCAACCTCTGACCCGCCCAGCAACTGTGAGAGATGGGTATTTTTATCAGCTTCCCCTATGGATGCAGAAACCAAGATTCAGTGACTTTCTGCTCATTCCACATTCTGTCCTCTTCCTCCTCCACTTGACTCCCTGGGTACCAAGCCCTCCCCAGTTTTCTCAAAGATTTGTGAGTACACTTCTGTCAAAAAGATAGGCTGACTGTAACATATTAGATTGAACCATTTAAAATTTCTGATTTTTAACCAGTTTTAACTATAAACAGGGCAGTTTCATGCGGTTCAGTCTAATAAACTGACTGGACCTCAAGATGAAGATATTTATGCTATGCTTGGGTGGATTAAACACAGGACACTTAGACTGTTAATCACTTTATGTTTACTAAGGGTACTTGCCTGATGTGGAGAGAAAAACTTTAAGTTACTAAGGGCATTTTGCCTGATGTGGGGAGAAAAAGGCAAACATTTTTAGAACAGGATGGGATCTTAGAGGTAAATCAGGAAGACATGGATGAAAGGTGATACAAATGCTATTTTAGAACAAGTAACAATATGAATAGAGGAGGTGATACAGCACCACGACAGAGAGTGAGACCTGCGTCCAAATCTAGATCCACCATCGGAAGCTGGCTGACTTTGGGCAAGTTACCTGATCTTTCTAAGACCCGGTTTCCAGCCTGACAAATGAGGAAGACATTAGAGCACGGGTACAGAATCGGGCCCTTACTGAGGCTCAATAAATGGCAGGTATTTTTGTGAGCTGATTACACACTTAATACAGGTCAACAGTATCACAGACTTGCTCAACATCTTTAGGCCGTGCTGGTACATCTCTCCAGACTCCACTGTTCTCCACTGTTCTATACCTTCACACTCTCTGGGGAAGCTGTTCCCGAGGCCAGCTAGGTGATCACAGCAGAAATCATCAGGGGACCCCTAAGAGAGGACTGCTTGTAGACAAGCCAGGGCCACTGTGGGCACGGACCTTCTCCTCCAGGACCTTGGTGCCGGGGCTCACCTGGCCCTGGTTTAGTTTGGCTAAGCAAACAGGTGTTTCCTTACAGCTTCTCCCAGAGCTCAGCTGGAGACAGGGAAAAAACTATACAAGAAAAGTCAAGGAACACTGATATCCCACAGAGCTGTGTGGAGAAAGACCTGGACTGTGTTTTGGACCCCGTGGGCAGAAGTACCCAGGACCGGTGCTTTCTTCACAGACTGCTTTTAAGGGTTCGGTTCAGTGGCAGTGAGTACACTAATAATGTTGTGTAACCATCGCTGTCATCCACCTCCAAAACTTTTTTTGTCTTGCACAGTGAGAGTCTGTTCCCATTAAACACTAACTCCACAATTCATGCTCTCTTCCCAGTCCTGGCCGCCACCATTCTACTTGCTGTCTATGAATCTGACCACCATGGATACCTCACATAGTAGGATCATGCAGTTGTCCTCTTGTGTCTGGCTGATTTCACATAGCATAATGTCTTCAGACTTCATCCCTGCTATAGTATCTGTCAGGTTTTCCTTCCTTTTAAAGTTTAAATAATATTTCGCTGTGTGTACGTCCCACCTTTGGTTTACCCATGCATCTTCTGATGGACACTAGGGTTGCTTCCACCTTTGCTAGGAACAAAACTATACAAGCACCCTTTTGAGTCCCTGCTCTCAATTCTTTGGGGTATACACCCAGCAGTGGAATTGCTTGATCATATGGTAATTCTGTGTTTAATTTTTGAGGAATTCCATACTGATCTTTCTAAGATCCGGTTTCCAGCCTGACAAATGAGGAAGACATTAGAGCACGGGTACAGAATCGGGCCCTTACTGAGGCTCAATAAATGGCAGGTATTTTTGTGAGCTGATTACACACTTAATACAGGTCAACAGTATCACAGACTTGCTCAACATCTTTAGGCCGTGCTGGTACATCTCTCCAGACTCCACTGTTCTCCACTGTTCTATACCTTCACACTCTCTGGGGAAGCTGTTCCCGAGGCAAGCTAGGTGATCACAGCAGAAATCATCAGGGGACCCCTAAGAGGGGACTGCTTGTAGACAAGCCAGGGCCACTGTGGGCACGGACCTTCTCCTCCAGGACCTTGGTGCCGGGGCTCACCTGGCCCTGGTTTAGTTTGGCTAAGCAAACAGGTGTTTCCTTACAGCTTCTCCCAGAGCTCAGCTGGAGACAGGGAAAAAACTATACAAGAAAAGTCAAGGAACACTGATATCCCACAGAGCTGTGTGGAGAAAGACCTGGACTGTGTTTTGGACCCCGTGGGCAGAAGTACCCAGGACCGGTGCTTTCTTCACAGACTGCTTTTAAGGGTTCGGTTCAGTGGCAGTGAGTACACTAATAATGTTGTGTAACCATCGCTGTCATCCACCTCCAAAACTTTTTTTGTCTTGCACAGTGAGAGTCTGTTCCCATTAAACACTAACTCCACAATTCATGCTCTCTTCCCAGTCCTGGCCGCCACCATTCTACTTGCTGTCTATGAATCTGACCACCATGGATACCTCACATAGTAGGATCATGCAGTTGTCCTCTTGTGTCTGGCTGATTTCACATAGCATAATGTCTTCAGACTTCATCCCTGCTATAGTATCTGTCAGGTTTTCCTTCCTTTTAAAGTTTAAATAATATTTCGCTGTGTGTACGTCCCACCTTTGGTTTACCCATGCATCTTCTGATGGACACTAGGGTTGCTTCCACCTTTGCTAGGAACAAAACTATACAAGCACCCTTTTGAGTCCCTGCTCTCAATTCTTTGGGGTATACACCCAGCAGTGGAATTGCTTGATCATATGGTAATTCTGTGTTTAATTTTTTGAGGAATTCCATACTGGTTTTCACCACAGTTGATCATTTTGCTTTCCCATCAGCAGGGTAAAGGTTTCTGATTTCTCCACAGCCTCAGCAACACCTCTTTTCTATGGTGTGTGAAAATAATAATAGCCTTCCTGGGCTTCCCTGGCAGTTCAGTGGGTAAGGACATCGCCTGGCAGTGCAAGGGATGCCGGTTTGATCCTGGCCTGGGAGGATCCCACATGCAGCGGAATGGCTGGACTGATGTGTCCAACTACCGAGCCGGAGCTCTGGAGCACATGCGCCCAGAGCCAGTGCTCTGCAGCGAGAGAGGCCACTGTGATGGGAGGCCCACACAGGCCAAAGAACAAAGATAAATAAATGAAAGATCAATAGAAGTGGCCAAAAAAAAAAAAAAAGCCTTCCTGATGTGCATGAAGTGGGGCTCTCACTGCAGTACTTACTCGCGGTTCCCTCATGATCAGTGATGCTGCCCATCTTTTCATGGGCTCGTTGGCCATTAGTGTACCTTCTGTGGTGCTTCCCAGGTGGCACTGGTGGTAAAGAGTCTGCCTTCCAATGTAGGAGACTTTAGAGACACAGGTTCGATCCCTGGCTTGGGAAAATTCCCTGGAGAAAGAAATGGCAACCCACGCCAGTAGCCTTGCCTGGAGAATTCCATGGACAGACGAGCCTGGTGGGCTACAGTTCATGGGTCACAAAGAGCTGGACATAACTGAAGTGACTTAGCACAGCTTATACTTTCTTTGGAGAAATGTCTATACAAGTCCTTTCTCTATTTTAAACTTTAACCGTTTCTTTGTTGTTAAGTTGTAAGAGTTCTTTACCTAACTAATAGCCTCAACCAATCTTTAAGTCCTTCCAGTGCCTAAACCTCACTAGGGTGGCACCAAACCCCTAAATCAGTGGCTCTTAACCCATTAGAATTACCAAGGAACTTAAAAAGTACTGATGTCCAGGCCCTTGGTGGCTCTGAATTAACTGGTCTGGTGTGAGGTATGAAGCATCAGTACTTTTGAGTCTTCTCCAGGTGGCTCATTGAAACCACTGAGAGAAAGTCTTTGTCCCTTGAGAGGTGCTGCCCTGGTCACTCACTGCTGAGAAAGTGAGAGGGGTTAGGAAGAGGAATGCCTAGGTCCACAGGGCCCAGCCCCCGGGAGAAGCTCTAGAACGTCAGAGAGAGAGGCCGTCCAGGAAAGGCAGGCCCCTCTGCTTCGTCACACAGCCCCACCGTCGGTCCTGCCACAAACATATCAAGAGGAAGTGAGCAACCACTGGCTCCTAAGAAGTCTCGGAAGGGGACGACTGGAGAAAGCCCCGGAGCCTCAAGCAGCTCAGCAGGCAAAGTGTGTGGTGCAGAGGCTCAGCGACGAGGTGGGAGCCCTGGGTCTCCTCCAGCCCGGCCGCCAGCTCTCCCTGTGGCTTCGGGAGGTCACCTTGCTGTCCTGTGCCCAGAAATGCCCCTACAAGAGGGGAGGCTGGCCATGGCACCCAACTCTCTGTCCCTTGGAGTCACCCGAGAAGGATCTGAAAACACACTGAGCCTCAGGCCCACTCTGGAAATTCCGACTCCCCTTGTTCTAGGTGGGGCCTGGATCTTGTCATCTGGTGAAGCGTCCAGGGGATTCCAGGCGGCCAGGGCTGAGAACCCCATTCTCGGGGCTCTAGTTCCCCCTCAATGCTGACGTTCCAGGGCTCTTTTGCCTCCACGTCTGGAGAGGCAGTCGAGGCCTGAGCACTCCGGTGACACTCAGCACGTCACACAATTACCTATCTCTCACAGTCTGTAGGAACACTGGCCTGATGCTCTGTCAAAGCTTAAGAGGACCAGCTGCCTTCTAAGGTCTGAAAAAGAAATAGATTCTGACCTCTGGTGACACCGGAGGAGGCCCTAGCCTATCCACACCCCACTGAAGACCATTCCAGCCTCACCTTTGTTGGGCATAACTCAGAAGGGGCAGCACCTACTAGAGACAAATCACTCAGAGAGAGAAGGCTAGGGGGCAGTAGGCAGGCTGCTGGACAGGAGAAGGAATAGCTTATTGAATTTCTGCTAAGAGACGGAGGCTCCGGCCAGGCCCTGGAGTGAGATGGAGGGACTTTTCCAAGCTGAAATCGTGTGTGTGAGTGTATGTGCTTCCAGCAGAGGCCCTGTTAGGGCCATAAGGATGCTCCGTGGAGAAAAGAGACTTAAACCTGACTGCCAGGAGTCAGGTGCCGGAGAGGGGGCAGTGGATCCTGAATCCACGCAGGTGAGAAGCCAGTGAGAGCTCACAGGCTCCATCTGAAGCCCTGCCTAACTGGCGTGTGTTGGGAGAGAGCCAGCAGGCTGCCAACAGAAGATGCTGATGGGCACTGGGGGTGGAGCTCCTAAGAAGCATGACGGCAGCAGCGTTAGCTGGAGAGCCCTGGGACACCCTCCCGGTGTTCTTGCCTCTATTTGGCATCCCTCACCCTCAGCTCCCCTTTTCAATGAACTCTCCACTAACACCCCACCGCTGTCCCCTCTGGACTGCCTCCACCTCCCGCACTGGGCAGAGGCAGCGAGGGGATGCAACCAGTGAGGGGCCAGGGAGGCCAGGCCTAGGGCAAGAAGCCTCCGGCCCTCCTTGGAAGCCAAGTCCTTCCCGGTAGACTGCCCCACGCCTGGAGAGGAGTGACCAGTTAAACCTTCCCAGCAAATAAATAGCTGTCCTGGTTTTGTCCCTGGAGACGGGAGTTTTTAGTCATTTTGCTGAATAATCTATCCTGACAACTAAGATGCATTGAGTCCCAGGCACTCAGTTCTAAGTGTGTGTATATATTACTTCATTTCACCCGCACAATTCTAAGCTCTTTGTGCCCCCGCTTACCCCACAGTGAGATTTCAAGCAGAATATAGTGAGATTTCAAGCAGAGTTCCCCTGCTTTTCCCTTCCCTGATACCACGAGATTCTCTAGTGGCCACTTCAGAGGACCAAGGTGCTATACCTGCAATTATAGATTCACACAACTTCCTGACACAGAGCAGAGCGGGAGACGCGGGTGATAGCTAGCCTTGGGGAGGGGAGCCCAGGTGCGTGCGCGCGCGTGTGTGTGCGCATGTGTGTGCGCGTGTGTGCGTGTGTGTGTGTGCGTGTGTGTGTGTGTGTGTGTGTGTGTAGGGATAATTTAGCCGCCGTTCTCCTGATGGAAACCACGCCTAACTCCTCCAGGCCCTTGGGTGCATCACCAATAAGGCAACCTGTCAGCGCCACCTTGTGGAAGGGAGGAGGAAGTCAGGCTCTCGAGATGCACCCGAGAGAATTCAGAAACCACCACAATCTCATTAGTTCTTAGCATCAGCAGTTTTCTGCGGCGACCCTTATCCCTGCTTCCCGACAGAACCTGGGCTCTCTTCCCATTCCATGTATACCTAGCACCGGGCTGCACGGAAACCCTGATGTAGCTATCTCACCCGGGACCAAAAGAAACTCAGAATTAAGAGAACTCTGTCACTCTCTGGGCCTCGATGTCCTCAGTGTATAACGAGGCTGTCCAGTCAGCCTGGACGTGCAGTCAGAGGCTCTGGCTCTTGAGCATGCAGCGGAGTCCCCGGGGACTTGCTAAGACGCAGACTGCTGGCCACACCCCAGCATTTCTGGCCCAGAAGGTCTGGAGTGGGGTCTGAGAATCTGCATTTCTAAAAGTTCCCAGGGGATGAGGATGCTGCCGGTCCAGCGACACGCTTTGCCCTGGAGAATCACTGTTTTGGGGCACTCATCCTTCTGGTGGGAGGGACAGTGAACAAACAAGCAAGTGGGAAGAGGACAGAGCTGACATAGAATAGGAGCCAAAGCTCCAGTAATTTGTCAGAGGCCCATAAGTGAACATCTCAGGCCCTAGCAGGGCTGAGGGGAAGGTCAGCCCTGACTTGTGCTGTGCACTCCCCCAGGTTTGCTCAGTCCTCGGTGAAGTGCGAGCACCTGGGTGGGGGGAGGAGCCAGGAAACCTACCGCAGCTGTGGAGGGGGAGGGGGGTCAGTGCAGAAAGGAATCGAAGCTTTGGGCCATGGGTAGAAGAGATCTTTTCGGGATGTTGGGCAATACAGTGGGAGAGTAGGAAGCGATCTCAGGGGTCATCTAAGGCAGCCTTCATTTTGAAGATGAAACTGATTCAGAAAGGTGAAATGATTTTTCCAAAGTTGCATGGCTGTTCCTTAGTACTTTCTTTTGAAGCTCCCTACCCACTCTCTTCACAGCAGGTCCCAGAGAAATCCCACAAGTTCAGAACAGATTCCTGAGCCACATGAGGGTCACGATGCTCTTCTCACGAATGGGCCACGTTCCCAGTGGCCTCTGGACCTCATCCCCCACCCCCCTTCCAGTCTCCCTACCTTTCACCAGGGGGAAGAAGCAGTCCATCTCCACGCTGCTTCGGGAGTGGGAGATGCACAGGGCGTTGCTGGGGACCAGGCCCTCCTGGGGGGGGCTCCGCTCTGTGGTTCGGACCAGACACCAGCCCGGCCTCTCGCTTGGCCGCTCCAGCAGCTCCACGGTCTGTCCCACCTGGATGCTCAGCTCGCTGCTGTGGCCCGCGTTGAAGTCCTGGAGGACCACGGTCAGCTCACAGCCACCAGAGAGCTTGGGGGGAAGGCGGGGGTGGAGTCAAACACGAGGCCGTTGGGGGGGGCGTAGGGTGGGGAAGGGTACAAGGTGTGCGTGAGAGCAGAGGGGGGAAGGAAATAGGAAGGAGGGGATTCAGGGTGGAGAGAAGGCAGAAGATGGGGAAAGGAGATTTGGGAGCAGGAAAGGAAATAAGAAGAAAAAAAGAAGAAATTAACACAGTGCTATTCAATTACTCAAGCAGCTGCAGGGACAGTCTGGCGCCAACCCAGAACTAGGCTTGGTTGATTCCTTCTTGTTTGGCTGGAGGTTCTTAAAAGAAAAACAGGGACATAGAATAGAGCCAAGCTCCAGTAATTTGTCAGAGGCCCATAAGTGAACATCTCAGGCCCTAGCAGGGCTGAGGGGAAGGTCAGCCCTGACTTGTGCTGTGCACTCCCCCAGGTTTGCTCAGTCCTCGGTGAAGTGCGAGCACCTGGGTGGGGAGGAGCCAGGAAACCTACCGCAGCTGTGGAGGGGGAGGGGGGTCAGTGCAGAAAGGAATCGAAGCTTTGGGCCATGGGTAGAAGAGATCTTTTCGGGATGTTGGGCAATACAGTGGGAGAGTAGGAAGCGATCTCAGGGGTCATCTAAGGCAGCCTTCATTTTGAAGATGAAACTGATTCAGAAAGGTGAAATGATTTTTCCAAAGTTGCATGGCTGTTCCTTAGTACTTTCTTTTGAAGCTCCCTACCCACTCTCTTCACAGCAGGTCCCAGAGAAATCCCACAAGTTCAGAACAGATTCCTGAGCCACATGAGGGTCACGATGCTCTTCTCACGAATGGGCCACGTTCCCAGTGGCCTCTGGACCTCATCCCCCACCCCCCTTCCAGTCTCCCTACCTTTCACCAGGGGGAAGAAGCAGTCCATCTCCACGCTGCTTGGGAGTGGGAGATGCACAGGGCGTTGCTGGGGACCAGGCCCTCCTGGGGGCTCCGCTCTGTGGTTCGGACCAGACACCAGCCCGGCCTCTCGCTTGGCCGCTCCAGCAGCTCCACGGTCTGTCCCACCTGGATGCTCAGCTCGCTGCTGTGGCCCGCGTTGAAGTCCTGGAGGACCACGGTCAGCTCACAGCCACCAGAGAGCTTGGGGGGAAGGCGGGGGTGGAGTCAAACACGAGGCCGTTGGGGGGGGCGTAGGGTGGGGAAGGGTACAAGGTGTGCGTGAGAGCAGAGGGGGGAAGGAAATAGGAAGGAGGGGATTCAGGGTGGAGAGAAGGCAGAAGATGGGGAAAGGAGATTTGGGAGCAGGAAAGGAAATAAGAAGAAAAAAAACAAGAAGAAATTAACACAGTGCTATTCAATTACTCAACTGTTAATTTCAGCTGCAGGGACAGTCTGGCGCCAACCCAGAACTAGGCTTGGCTTCTGATTCCTTCTTGTTTGGCTGGAGTTCTTGTCATATTCCTCTACCAAGCTTCCAGCTAACTGTGTCCCCCGCCCCCAGCCCCAGTGTAGCCCCTTTCTTTTTCCAAGGGCTCCCTGCCCCTCGCCCGCTGCCCTCCTGGCCACACACTCTTCTGGTATCACTGTCGGCGCACTCACTCTCAGCTGCTTCTACCTGATGCAGGGAATAACGGAGGAGAGGGCCTCCCTACCCTCTCACTCCTGCCACCTTCCTCACCCCCACCCCACCCAGAGCCATGACCGTAAAATGGAGGCACCAGAGACAGAAAGAAAGAATGGACCCTCAACTCAAAGGCAGACGAAGACTGTTCATCTGGAAGGGGAACAAAACTGTCTCCTGCTAGCTCAGCTGCTGGGGAGCAGGAGGAAGACGGGCAAGGAAGAAGAAGGGTGCATCTCTCTTGGGAACCATCCTGAGTGCTCCAGCTCGTCCTCCCTGGAGGCCTGCCGCCATCCCTGGGACAGAACTAAGCAACCCGGGCAGAGGTCCTGCGATAGGAGCACCCTCTAGAGGCTGAACACTGAGCCTTTGTTGTTCACTTGTCATCTAGAACTCAGCACCCCACATCCTCTTAGAAAAGCTGCTGCACTTAGGGGCAGGGTGAGAAGGGGGTGAGGAAGGAACCAGGGGCCCCGTGGCCCAGCTCAACAGCCTGTTTTCTAAGGTTCAGGGTTAACGTGACATATCAGACTGATGGCTGCCATCTGCATCATGACCAGTTACAGAGCATGGAGTCCACTCTGAACACATTTCCACGGATGGGCACCGTTCTGCTGTCAGGGTTAAGCCAAGAAGAGAAACTGCAGGACAGAAGGTGGGAGGTAGAAAGAGACGAGAAGAAAGAAACATGGTTCTGATTCATTTTTTCCATTTGACTTTCTTGGTCCCATTAAGTACACAGACCCCACTACCCAACTCTTCCCTGAAGTGGCATTTAGAGAAGGATGTCGTGGAATGAAGTTCCTCAAGTCGGAAGAATGCTCTTACAGTGTGTAAAAAACCTTCACAGACATTATCCACTCCATTGCCCCCTCTCTTATATCAAGAAATATAAGCTCAGAAATGTCAAGATCAGTGCTTGGAACATTGCGCATAGAAATCACATAGGGAGGTTTTTGAAAATGCAGGTGCCCTAGCTGGTCCCTCCCTTGTCCTTGGATTAGGGTCCAAAAATGCATATTTTTAACAAGGAACCTCCCCGCCTCCTGAAACTCACGATTCTGGAAAGGGGGTTTCCTGGGCTAATATCTGAGAAACAAAGCTAGATGGTTTCCCATAGTTATCCACCTGGCGACTGCAAATTCCATGCAGCCTCAACTGCAAACCCCACGCGCCTTAAACCACACACCACGGGGCAACGTACACATTTTCAGGTATGTTTGTGGTTGGGAACATGGGAGGCACATGCGGAGAAGACGTCAGAGGCCTGAGCTCCTGGGTCTCTCAGTTTGCTTGCCCGACCTCAGGTCTTTTTTGCTTTTTGAACTGGAATTCTTGGCCAGTTTACACTACAATTGAGTAACTGTATCACTAAAACACAGATTCCACTGATATTCTGTTTAATTTTTTTCTCTCAATTGCTGCTGGCGTCCCACTAGGTCGATTCCGTTTTCCCCTAATGGACCATTTGCAGGATGCTGGGGTAGGTGACCACGAAATTTCCTTAACTCTGAGAAGTTCTGTCACTGAGTTTCCATGCCTCCATGGCGTTCTCCTTTGTGCAACCATCAGGAGCTCAGGTTCTTTCCTGGGGCCAAGGGTGCACAGGGCCCAGGGCCTGGTTTGGTCCTCTGCAGACTGTTGAAGTGATGCAGGGACGTGGCCTGAAGCTCAGGTCGCAAACAGCCCAGCAGGTCACAGAGGCAAGACTGCCTGCCTCCTAGGGCAGGTTACAGCCAGACCCACCCACCAGTGGGCAGAGGGCCAGGGCTAGTATAAGAGGAGAGAGCCAGGCTGTGTGCTTCCTCAATTCAAAAATCCAGTTCTGGGGCTTCCCTGGTGGTCCAGTGGGTAAGGACACCGCCTTGCAGTGCGAGGGGCACCAGTTCGATCCCTGGCCTGGGAAGATCCCACGTGCCACTGAGTGGCTGAACTGATCTGTCCAAAACTCACAGTTCATAGCCCCTCTCTTATATCAAGAAATATAAGCTCAGAAATGTCAAGATCAGTGCTTGGAACATTGCGCATAGAAATCACATAGGGAGGTTTTTGAAAATGCAGGTGCCCTAGCTGGTCCCTCCCTTGTCCTTGGATTAGGGTCCAAAAATGCATATTTTTAACAAGGAACCTCCCCGCCTCCTGAAACTCACGATTCTGGAAAGGGGGTTTCCTGGGCTAATATCTGAGAAACAAAGCTAGATGGTTTCCCATAGTTATCCACCTGGCGACTGCAAATTCCATGCAGCCTCAACTGCAAACCCCACGCGCCTTAAACCACACACCACGGGGCAACGTACACATTTTCAGGTATGTTTGTGGTTGGGAACATGGGAGGCACATGCGGAGAAGACGTCAGAGGCCTGAGCTCCTGGGTCTCTCAGTTTGCTTGCCCGACCTCAGGTCTTTTTAGCTTTTTGAACTGGAATTCTTGACCAGTTTACACTACAAATGAGTAACTGTATCACTAAAACACAGATTCCACTGATATTCTGTTTAATTTTTTTCTCTCAATTGCTGCTGGCGTCCCACTAGGTCGATTCCGTTTTCCCCTAATGGACCATTTGCAGGATGCTGGGGTAGGTGACCACGAAATTTCCTTAACTCTGAGAAGTTCTGTCACTGAGTTTCCATGCCTCCATGGCGTTCTCCTTTGTGCAACCATCAGGAGCTCAGGTTCTTTCCTGGGGCCAAGGGTGCACAGGGCCCAGGGCCTGGTTTGGTCCTCTGCAGACTGTTGAAGTGATGCAGGGACGTGGCCTGAAGCTCAGGTCGCAAACAGCCCAGCAGGTCACAGAGGCAAGACTGCCTGCCTCCTAGGGCAGGTTACAGCCAGACCCACCCACCAGTGGGCAGAGGGCCAGGGCTAGTATAAGAGGAGAGAGCCAGGCTGTGTGCTTCCTCAATTCAAAAATCCAGTTCTGGGGCTTCCCTGGTGGTCCAGTGGGTAAGGACACCGCCTTGCAGTGCGAGGGGCACCAGTTCGATCCCTGGCCTGGGAAGATCCCACGTGCCACTGAGTGGCTGAACTGATCTGTCCAACTACTGAGCCAGCACTCTGGAGCGCATGTGCCCAGAGCTGGTGCTCTGCAGCGAGAGAGGTCACTGCAATGGGAGGCCCACACAAGCCAAAGAACAAAGATGGAAATAAATAAATAAAGGACCAATAAAAGTGCCCCCCACCTCCAAATCCAGTTCTAGGAGAGAAGCCTGGAGACACCACTAGGTGGTGCCGTTTGCCTTTTGTAGGCTGACAGTCCAGCAATGAGGGAGGGAGTTTAAGATGATGGAAAGGCATTTCTGTGATGGTCATGTTCTAGAACCAAGCAAGCTCACTCCAGTCAAATACAGGATTGAGGTTCTGGTTCCCCTCACCTCGATGGCTCAGTCAGAGAGATTACTCCACGGGGTCCCCATCCCCATGGCAAAAAGGGAATTCCAAAGAGTGGCAATGGAGGGGGTTAGGAGAAATGGATGAGGTGGTGGTTAGGCACGGCTTTCCCCTAAACAACTCCTTATCTTCTCCCCAGAGCCATGGGGAGGTTTTAGGGCGCACAGGTTTGGGGTTCACACTTTTAAAAATATATATTTATTTATTTGACTGTGCTGGGTCTTAGTTGCAGTACGTGGGATCTAGCTCCCTGAGCAGGGCTTGAACCCAGGCCTCCTGCATTGGAAGCCAGGAGTCTTAGCCACTGGCCCACCAGAGAAGTCCCCCTGGGGTTCACACTTGAGCAATACTGCTTTAGAGAAGCCACGATAGAACCAGTACTGGAAAGTTCTGAGAGCCTCTGTTGATAGGGGAAGGGTCAAGGATGGAGGGGCCCAAGAGATCTTTGTCTTCAAGGGCCTTTGCACACTTAAGGCACTTCCTTTCAGTCCTTAACTCATTCAGGCTTCTTACTTTACGCCTTCTGGAATTTTGAGATGCTTCTTACCACCTGCTGAACATCAGTTGCATAGAGTGTGCCCCCTTATTAACCAATAAACCCAATTCCCTCACAAATATTAAGTGATCAGCTCCTTAGAAAAGCTCATGTGTGTTTTTCCTTTCTGACCAGTTCTGGTGTCTCCTGACTCCCAGAGTCCCATGGCCATTATTTTCTCTCCTTCCACTTCCCATTTCCCAAGGATCAGCGCTGCATCCCCACCCTCATGGCTTCTCATGGCCTTTGGAGCGAGTGGCACATTCAGGAAGTTCCCACCTCTCTCTCTGAGCTAAATCTCCCTCTGGTCCTAGGAACTTGAAACGCTTTATCTAACAGCCTGTTATAGAAAATGCTGCAAAGAACAAATCTCATCTTCACTTAATTAGGGTCTTCTTTATAGGTCCTTAAGAACTGTTTTAAAGTCCTCCTTTGCAAACCTTTAGATTTTTATGTATTTCTCAGCATATTTGTTTTCTAACTTTCCCTTTTAGCCTTGCAGGTTATTTTTCCTGGATGGCATCATTTTCCACACTCCCTGGTCAGAGACGACCCGTTGGTGTGTTCCCAACACTAAGCTGCCTCAGATGGCCATCTCTTGGCTGTTCCCTGCTTGACTGACTGACCATGGAGACACGCACGGAGCTGGACACCACTGCCTGTTTCCCCTCCGTGCGTCCACACTGTGCTTGTCTCGTGGCCACGTGAGTCCTCCCCGAGGAGAGCCATTCACAGCCAGGCAGCTGTCTGGACATGCTCTCTCTCTTCCTTGGTATCCAGCTCTCCCAGAACTAACTTATTTTAAAGATGACTTTACTTTTAATTGTTAGTTCCTTGAACAATCTCTCCCTCCTGAGTATGCAAGCCTTCTGCTCTCTGAGGTGTCTTCCCATCCTTTCCCTGCTCCACACTCCCATTTCATGGCACTAGACTTGGACCCTTTCAAAATTTCCTCAGCCCCGCTGGCCCTCTTTGCCTGCTTTAACTACCTGTTCTCCCCCGGTGCAGACCGTCTGTCTGTAAGTACTGTTATCCGGGCCTCACCCTCTGACACCTGCAGCTTCTCTCTGAAGCTGCCCCATGTGGATCCACCAGGCAGTCCACTGACTTTCCTAGCACTTCAAATGTGCTGGTCTCCACTGAGGTGAACAGTGCTTGTCTTCAAGGAAAATAAAGCTATGATCAGGTTCTCTCTTTAACTAGTTCTCAAGCATAAAGCAGGCCTTGTGTTCTAGGTGCTTTTTACTGACTGAAATGTAAAACCTTGACTTTTCTTTCTCTTAGCAAGGGCCCCTGATTTCTCTCAGATGAGCATCCCTCCCCCCACCCCCACAGTAGCCTATTTTTCAGTCTTTTTATGATGTATGTTTGAGTCTCCTCTACCAGCCTGTTGCTTATTCCTTCAGTGAACAACATTCCCATTTGATGGGTGTCCTAAGCCCCATCTCTCACCACCTCAGAGACCAGAGGCGATTTGACAGGCACCAGGAAGGGATGTCATGTCCTGTTCAAAACGTTGAGGCTGCATTAAAGTTTTATTGCACATTTTTAAACTATCTAAAATGGATGCTTAACTTCCAAACTATCAGTTCAACCCTACTCCAGATTCAAAGGCCAAACCTATTCCCGCTAGAGGAATATCGGGAGCCTCGACCTGACAGCACAGTCTCAGCATGAAGTTAGGTGTGATGGCGTCTTCTCTGATGTGGCACCCCAGCTTCCGTGATCCCGCTTCTTTCTCGCTTCCCAGTGACCCCTATCCAGCAGTGAGTCCAGTCTGGCCTGGGTGGGAGTGTTGGGGGGGAGGCCAGCTAGACCTCTTGGATGCTAATTACCACTGTGTCTCCTCCCACTGCCCCTGCGTCGTCAGCTGATTCTTTGGCTTCTTTCCCAGTCTCTCTCCTTTTTGGGTCCAGCCTTTCTTGGTGGAGCCTGTCCCCCTCTTGCCCAGTCCCTGGGTGGACGTTATCCTCCTTCTCTGCAACACTTCCCAGAGGGCAGAAGCACCTCACCCTCCTCCTGCCCCTCAGTGGCAGCACAGGCTGCTATTCTCCAGAGACTTCATAACCACCCTGGGCTCTTGCCCGTGCTCACCAGAAACTGCTGCTTTCATGTAGGTCCATTTTTGCTTGGTTACTATTTGGAGATGAGTTGAACCTCCTTGTATAAATAGTGTGAGCTAGATCACCCATCTGAGCTTCTCCATATTACCGGAAAAGAACATGATCATTCCCTGTGAGGTGTCCAGTGGCATTCAGAAACGTAGGACTGTATACCCCTCTCTCCTGTTGTCATTTCAGGGCCTCAGCTTCTAACGGCTAACTTGATTCTCCCCGCAGCACAGCCTAGTAGTGAGGCATGGACTCTGGAGCCCTTTATCAGTTGTGTGACCAGGGAAAAGTCCTTTAACATCTTGGTCTCAGTTTGCTCATCTGTAGAATGGGGATATGCCACAGTACCTACTTCATAAGTTGTTATAAGATTAACTGAGATGACACTGGTAAGTATTATCTTTTTGAGTATTTTCCTCTACCAGCCTGTTGCTTATTCCTTCAGTGAACAACATTCCCATTTGATGGGTGTCCTAAGCCCCATCTCTCACCACCTCAGAGACCAGAGGCGATTTGACAGGCACCAGGAAGGGATGTCATGTCCTGTTCAAAACGTTGAGGCTGCATTAAAGTTTTATTGCACATTTTTAAACTATCTAAAATGGATGCTTAACTTCCAAACTATCAGTTCAACCCTACTCCAGATTCAAAGGCCAAACCTATTCCCGCTAGAGGAATATCGAGCCTCGACCTGACAGCACAGTCTCAGCATGAAGTTAGGTGTGATGGCGTCTTCTCTGATGTGGCACCCCAGCTTCCGTGATCCCGCTTCTTTCTCGCTTCCCAGTGACCCCTATCCAGCAGTGAGTCCAGTCTGGCCTGGGTGGGAGTGTTGGGGGGGAGGCCAGCTAGACCTCTTGGATGCTAATTACCACTGTGTCTCCTCCCACTGCCCCTGCGTCGTCAGCTGATTCTTTGGCTTCTTTCCCAGTCTCTCTCCTTTTTGGGTCCAGCCTTTCTTGGTGGAGCCTGTCCCCCTCTTGCCCAGTCCCTGGGTGGACGTTATCCTCCTTCTCTGCAACACTTCCCAGAGGGCAGAAGCACCTCACCCTCCTCCTGCCCCTCAGTGGCAGCACAGGCTGCTATTCTCCAGAGACTTCATAACCACCCTGGGCTCTTGCCCGTGCTCACCAGAAACTGCTGCTTTCATGTAGGTCCATTTTTGCTTGGTTACTATTTGGAGATGAGTTGAACCTCCTTGTATAAATAGTGTGAGCTAGATCACCCATCTGAGCTTCTCCATATTACCGGAAAAGAACATGATCATTCCCTGTGAGGTGTCCAGTGGCATTCAGAAACGTAGGACTGTATACCCCTCTCTCCTGTTGTCATTTCAGGGCCTCAGCTTCTAACGGCTAACTTGATTCTCCCCCGGCAGCACAGCCTAGTAGTGAGGCATGGACTCTGGAGCCCTTTATCAGTTGTGTGACCAGGGAAAAGTCCTTTAACATCTTGGTCTCAGTTTGCTCATCTGTAGAATGGGGATATGCCACAGTACCTACTTCATAAGTTGTTATAAGATTAACTGAGATGACACTGGTAAGTATTACCTGGAATAATACTTCAAAGGAAAAAATATATATGTATATATATTTTACAAAGCTACTAGATATTTTGACTTTTTAAAAATTTGTTTAAAATTCTTTGGCCTGTGTGGGCATAGTGGCCTCTCTCGTTGCAGAGCACTGGCTTTGGGCGCGTGCGCTCCAGAACACTGGACACACTGGCCCAGTGCCCCTCGCATTGCAAGGCGGACTCTCCACCCACTGGACCACCAGGGAAGCCCCCTTTAAAATATTTTTAAAGCATGAGCAGAGTTAGCTCTCTAAATGTTTCAAAATAAATGACAGAGGTATTAATTAACTATTATTATTTAAATTTGAAGAGAAAGTTGGGAGTAGAGAAGAACTGGAGAAGAGAAACCAATTTGATGGTGCCTCTGTCTGGGAACAGACTATACCAGATGTATCAACTTGCAGGCATGTAACTTACTATATAATGATTATATTGTCATGAATTAGTGGTAAGTGAATCATATTTTTCCTTTTTAGAAATCTCAATGGAGGCTTCTCTGGTGGTCCAGTGGGTAAAGAGCCCGCCTTGCACTTCTAGGGGTGCTAGTTCTATCCCTGGCACGGGAAGATCCCACATGCCGCGAGTGGCTGGACTGGTGTGTCCAATTACAAGCCGGCACTTTGGAGCACATGTGCCTGGAGATGGTGCTCTGCTACGGGAGAGGCCACTGCAATGGGAGATCCACACAGGACAAAGAACGAAGATGGATGAAAATAAATAAATGAAAGACCAATAAAAAAATGGCCAAAAATTAAAAAAAAAATCTCAATGGAGGGCTTCCCTGGTGGTCCAGTGGATAGAGAGTCCACCTTGCAGTGCTAGGGGCACCAGTTCCATCCCTGGCTCAGGAAGATTCCACGTGATGCAGAGCGGCTGGGCCAGCGTGTCCAATTAGGAGCCAGTGCTCTGGAGCACATGTGCCTAGAGCCAGTGCTCTGCAATGAGAGAGGCCACTACAATAGGAGCCCCACACATGCCAAAAAAGAATAAAGATGGATGAAAATAAATGATGACTTAGAGGCAAAAAAAAAAAAAAAATAGCAAAACTTAAAACAAAATCCCAATGGAGTCTTGTCCTACCCCAGCCAACTGGAAGAACTGGCCCTGGCTGTCTAGCGAAGGTGATGTAGACACTTTTAAAGATTCCCCAAGCCAGCATGCCAGGTCCCTCCAATTAGCTCTCCTTGATCCTCAGAAAGCCTGGGGAAGGCAATGGAAACCCTAGGCAATAAGGAGGATGGAAGTAAGGGTGGGGCTGAAGAGGGAAGACGGGCTGGAAGTCTATAAGGGAAGCAGACCTGTAGGTCCCCTCTACCCAGTGCACACATTCCTGAAAATGGAAATTCATTTAATATCTACACACAGACTAAGGAGATGACCACATCCTTGTCCCTCTTGGCTCCCAGAACACTGGTAGCCAAATATGAACATTTTAGGAAGATCTGAGGCTCTTTGATTAGAGAAACCAAAAGGATACATAGACACTCAAATACTGAAGGTTGGAAATCCCTCTCCACAAAGCTGCGGTGCCCTGAAACCTTCCAGTCAATAAGCTCCTTCCTTTTACACAGAAGATCTGGTCAGCTTTCTTGGTGCCTCAAGATTCAGCTAAAGATCACTGGACTTTTCAGAAAAGTCTCCTTGACAGAGACCTAACTAGACAAACCTCAGAGGGAACAAAATGCAGGTAGGACAAACTTCAACAACACTATGTTTTCAGAGAGATAAAAGAAGATTTTGTCCGTGAAAAAAGAACAGCCTTCTACAGAAAGGGGAAAACATACAGGATGAGAAAGAGCTCTTAGAAACTAAAAACACAGCTGAGAAGAACATGTCATATATGGGTTGGAGATATATTCAAATTTTTCAAAAAGTAGAATAAGAACACCGATAAGGGAAAATAAGAGGAAATAAAGACCCACTCTAAAGCATAGCACTGGAACACAGCAGTAAAAAAGGCATTTTTAAAAGCTTTCAGAGAGAAGAAAAGAGTTAGGTGAAACCCAACAAATCAATAATCACAAGGACAGCAGATTTAAACAACATTAAACATAAAAGAAAATGGAGCAATTTCTTCAAAATTCTGAGTGAGAATGACTTCCAATCTAGAATTTTATGCCCAAACCATCATCAAGCTGAGAGTACTATAAAAACATTCTCAGACTTCCAAGACTTAAGTCTGCCTCAACAAACACTCAATGAGTATTATGATTACCATTTGTTTTCCCAATTTTCCTTTCATTCTTTTTATTTTATTTCTCTTAATGTGATATGCCTTTGATATATACAAAATAAAATCAATTTCTTCATTCCCTTTAAAAAATGAATTTGTGGTCTTCCCTGGTGGTCCAGTGCAAGGGGCGCCAGTTCGATCCCTGGCCTGGGAAGATCCCACGTGCCGCGGAGCGGCTGGACCGATATGTCCAATTACCGAGCCGGAGCTCTGGAGTGCATGCGCCCAGAGCCAGTGCTCTGTGACAACAGAGGCCACCGCGATGGGAGGCCCACACGGGCCAAAGAACAAAGATGGATGAAAATAGACAAAATGAAAGACCAATAGAAGTGGCCCGCCAGGCCCCCTCCCTACACCACCACCCCCCCCCCCCCAAAAAAGAATTTGTGGGTAGTCAGACTGAGAAATGCCAGAACCACAAAATGGTTTTTGATGTTAGTAAAGCATTCATCAGAGACTTTGTGATAGGCTTTCAGCCGACAGTGAGATGGGAGCTAGGGTGACAATGGAACTGTTGGGTGGATTCCTGGTCTGTTACAGGTGAAAGGAATCTAGGGGTTCATCTGATCCAATCCTCTAATTTTACAGATAAGAAAAATAAATCCTGGAGAGAGAAAGGAGCTTAACTAAGGAAAACAGTGTCTGGAAGACAGTAGATATTCAATAAACATCTGTTTCTTGAAAGGATATGTTAGTCAGTAAGCAAATAAGTTTAGTCAGAGATTATCCAATGCCCCTTTTTTTAAAAAAAAATTAACTCATTTATTTATTCACGACCATGCTGAGTCTTGTTGCTGCACATGGGCTTTCTCTAGTTGTGGCGGGCAGCGGCTTGTCTCTAGTCACAGTGTGCAGGCTTCTCGTTGCAATGCTTTTTCTTGTGGCAGAGCACGGGCTCTAGGGTGTGCAGGCTTCAGTAGCTGCAGTAAAATCAAGCTGAGAGAAAACTATAAAAAAAATTTAAAAAATTAAAAAAAGAAAATGGAGCAATTTCTTCAAAATTCTGAGTGAGAATGACTTCCAATCTAGAATTTTATGCCCAAACCATCATCAAGCTGAGAGTACTATAAAAACATTCTCAGACTTCCAAGACTTAAGTCTGCCTCAACAAACACTCAATGAGTATTATGATTACCATTTGTTTTCCCAATTTTCCTTTCATTCTTTTTATTTTATTTCTCTTAATGTGATATGCCTTTGATATATACAAAATAAAATCAATTTCTTCATTCCCTTTAAAAAATGAATTTGTGGTCTTCCCTGGTGGTCCAGTGCAAGGGGCGCCAGTTCGATCCCTGGCCTGGGAAGATCCCACGTGCCGCGGAGCGGCTGGACCGATATGTCCAGTTACCGAGCCGGAGCTCTGGAGCGCATGCGCCCAGAGCCGGTGCTCTGCGACAACAGAGGCCACCGCGATGGGAGGCCCACACGGGTCAAAGAACAAAGATGGATGAAAATAGACAAAATGAAAGACCAATAGAAGTGGCCCGCCAGGCCCCCTCCCTACACCACCAACCCCCCCCCCCCAAAAAAGAATTTGTGGGTAGTCAGACTGAGAAATGCCAGAACCACAAAATGGTTTTTGATGTTAGTAAAGCATTCATCAGAGACTTTGTGATAGGCTTTCAGCCGACAGTGAGATGGGAGCTAGGGTGACAATGGAACTGTTGGGTGGATTCCTGGTCTGTTACAGGTGAAAGGAATCTAGGGGTTCATCTGATCCAATCCTCTAATTTTACAGATAAGAAAAATAAATCCTGGAGAGAGAAAGGAGCTTAACTAAGGAAAACAGTGTCTGGAAGACAGTAGATATTCAATAAACATCTGTTTCTTGAAAGGATATGTTAGTCAGTAAGCAAATAAGTTTAGTCAGAGATTATCCAATGCCCCTTTTTTTAAAAAAAAATTAACTCATTTATTTATTCACGACCATGCTGAGTCTTGTTGCTGCACATGGGCTTTCTCTAGTTGTGGCGGGCAGCGGCTTGTCTCTAGTCACAGTGTGCAGGCTTCTCGTTGCAATGCTTTTTCTTGTGGCAGAGCACGGGCTCTAGGGTGTGCAGGCTTCAGTAGCTGCAGTGCACAGGCCTAGCTGCCCCATGATATGTAGGATCTTTCCGGACCAGGGATCGAACCTGTATCCCCTGCACTGGCCGGCAGATTCTTAACCACTGGACCACCAGGGAAGCCCTATCCAACCCTCTTAACTCATATGTGGAAACCTGAGGATCTCAATCTAGCTGATAGTAGGGCCAGACTCAGGTTTTCAAATTTAGGCTCAGTACACTTCTCACGAAACGTTGCTAGATTCATGATGTCCTTGCTGTAGGAGAACAGCACAAGGCTCCAGGGCCACATTCCCACCGAATGTATCCATACATGGAGTGATGTCAGTGTGGGAAAGGGCTGTCAGATCCACGCTGCAGAGGTTGCAGAGCTGGGAGAGGCAGGGAGGCGGGCAGGCCACAGGAGCCAGGGCCTTCGTGGGCTTTGCGCTGGCCTCCTCCTCAAGGCAGGCCTCTTAGCAAGATAGCCTGCTGTGGCTTTAGGACACTGTTTCCTGCCTGTGAGGAACTGTGTTTTTAAGAACATTCTCCTTGCTTTTAATTTCCATCCACAGTTCTTAGTCTGCCTTCCAGGGGAGTACAGAGGATTTCAGTCTTCTTTTTTCCAAACATTTCTTCCAATGGCTCTAAAATGTGTAGTCTCTAATATTTTCTTTATATTCTTCTGGATAAACTTCAGTATGTTGCTGCCCTCCTAATTAGGGGCCCTATTAGGACTGACCCTAATCCCTCAGGTGGAGCCCTGCAGCACACAGACCGAGGCCCACGCTCCCTTCGCAGGAGTGGCCTCTGGACTGCTGTCCCTGTGCTCTGTGAGTCTCCTGGTTGTGTAAGCCTGATGGTGCCTATTAAGCAGAAGCTACCGCCATCCCCATTATGAACTGCAGGGCCTTCTCAAGCCTGCGCCTGCCCTTTCTCTACTTGGGGCTCTCATACTTTTAACTTAGAGAATTTTCTTTTTATCTTCGTTAAATGAGGGGTGACCTGTTGACCCAGTGAGAGAGGAGCTGGTCTCTGCTGTTATTGAGCATGAAGAAATGGCCAGCCAGCTGCTGGTGGGCTGAGGAAGGGGGAATTACAAATTCACACTTGAAAGAAGTAGTCAAAGCTTTGACTCAGAAAACAAACACCCATAGTGACAAAGGCCAAAAGAGAGGCCAGGAGACATCTTGTTAATTTCTCATTTTTGAGCTGAACGAGATCCTTCACATTTGAATGGCCCTTTAAAGTATGCAAAATCTCTTCTCAGACATTATCGAATCCCTGATTTCACAGATGAGGAAACTGAGGCTCAGTGAGGGGGAATGACAGGCTCAGGGTTGGGGGTCACGGAAAGCAAATCTCAAAGGCAGGCCTCCAAGTCTTTCAAGGGCAGTTATCCACGTTCCTCGCTTACTCCCCAGCAGGCCCCTGCACCGGGCACCGGGCACAGAGCAGCGAGGCTGACGGCCGTGTGACCTGCCCTCACCAAACTGACTGTCTGCTGGGGAACACACGTCACACGAGCACCCGAGCGTCACGACCAGAAAAGGCAAGGTCTGGTCCAGGAAGAGGAATGGTGTCCTCACGACGGCCCCGCATACTGCCGCTGTTGTGTCTGCTCTGAACTGTTTCTGCTATTAGCTTTGGCCGATCCCTGGGCTGCAACAGCGGACAACGACTTCACTTCTGCTTACCCACCAGCCAGGGGCCCCAGAGCACCTGCCCTCCTCTGCCATCCCACTGAGGCCACTGCCCCCCACAGAGGATTTCAGTCTTCTTTTTTCCAAACATTTCTTCCAATGGCTCTAAAATGTGTAGTCTCTAATATTTTCTTTATATTCTTCTGGATAAACTTCAGTATGTTGCTGCCCTCCTAATTAGGGGCCCTATTAGGACTGACCCTAATCCCTCAGGTGGAGCCCTGCAGCACACAGACCGAGGCCCACGCTCCCTTCGCAGGAGTGGCCTCTGGACTGCTGTCCCTGTGCTCTGTGAGTCTCCTGGTTGTGTAAGCCTGATGGTGCCTATTAAGCAGAAGCTACCGCCATCCCCATTATGAACTGCAGGGCCTTCTCAAGCCTGCGCCTGCCCTTTCTCTACTTGGGGCTCTCATACTTTTAACTTAGAGAATTTTCTTTTTATCTTCGTTAAATGAGGGGTGACCTGTTGACCCAGTGAGAGAGGAGCTGGTCTCTGCTGTTATTGAGCATGAAGAAATGGCCAGCCAGCTGCTGGTGGGCTGAGGAAGGGGGAATTACAAATTCACACTTGAAAGAAGTAGTCAAAGCTTTGACTCAGAAAACAAACACCCATAGTGACAAAGGCCAAAAGAGAGGCCAGGAGACATCTTGTTAATTTCTCATTTTTGAGCTGAACGAGATCCTTCACATTTGAATGGCCCTTTAAAGTATGCAAAATCTCTTCTCAGACATTATCGAATCCCTGATTTCACAGATGAGGAAACTGAGGCTCAGTGAGGGGGAATGACAGGCTCAGGGTTGGGGGTCACGGAAAGCAAATCTCAAAGGCAGGCCTCCAAGTCTTTCAAGGGCAGTTATCCACGTTCCTCGCTTACTCCCCAGCAGGCCCCTGCACCGGGCACCGGGCACAGAGCAGCGAGGCTGACGGCCGTGTGACCTGCCCTCACCAAACTGACTGTCTGCTGGGGAACACACGTCACACGAGCACCCGAGCGTCACGACCAGAAAAGGCAAGGTCTGGTCCAGGAAGAGGAATGGTGTCCCTCACGACGGCCCCGCGCATACTGCCGCTGTTGTGTCTGCTCTGAACTGTTTCTGCTATTAGCTTTGGCCGATCCCTGGGCTGCAACAGCGGACAACGACTTCACTTCTGCTTACCCACCAGCCAGGGGCCCCCAGAGCACCTGCCCCTCTCCTCTGCCATCCCACTGAGCGCCATCACCCCTGGGCCATCTCCAGTTGTGCTGGCACCGCCCTGGTGGTGGGAGCTCAAGGAGATCCATCTCTGCAGATGAGTGATCTCGAACAAGTGGCCAGCAAGGAGAGAGCCGCAGCAACAGAAAGCATTCCCAGCGTCGCAGAGTGGCTTCCATAAGAGTTGTTAAGCTTTTGCTGAGAGTGAATCACTGTTAGGATTTCCCCTTCTCCCTGGTTCTATCCTCCCCTTTCCAGTGTGAACCTGGGCCTTGGTCTGGGATCCGACACTCCTTATTTGCACAGGCTCAGCACCACTGGGTGAGCCCTAATGGGATTTTCTGCTCTGTCTGTCGCCGTTGGCTGGTTTTGCTCTGAGACTGACTGCCAACCCGCGTCTCATGTTTGGCTCATGACACTGTGTCTTCCTCACCACTGCCTCCCAGCCTGGTTACAACCATCAGGATGTCCCTGCTGGACACTGCTTACTACCTGTTCCTCACTGCCAGTGCATGATCTGCAACCTGGTCCCATCTTCGCTCTAACTTACATTTTTTGTAATTTTATTAAAAGAAACCTTTTTTTAAATTTTGATCTCTTTTATTGTTTGTTTTTATTTATTTATTTTCATCCATCTTTATTCTTTGGCCTGTGTGGGCCTCCCATTGCAGAGGTCTCTCTCGTTGCAGAGCACCGGCGCTGGGTGCGTGCGCTCTAGAGCACTGGCTGGTAATTGGATACACTGGTCCAATCGCTCTGTGGCACTTGGGATCTTCCCGGGCCAGGGACCGAACCGGTGCCCCTTGTGCTGCAAGGAGGACTCTTTACCCACTGGACCACCAGGGAAGCCTGAAACTTTTCTTTTCTTTCCTTTTTTTTATTTTTTTGAAAAAAAGATGTGCTTTGGTTCATGAGGAATTAATGCATTCTATGCTCCTGACTTCCAGATCTGATCAGTGTTCCAGGGACAGAGGAGCAAACAAGTGTGGGCTGCTTCAGTCATATCCAACTGTTTGCGACCGCATGGACTATAGCCTGCCAGGCTCCTCTGTCCATGGGATTCTCCAGGCAAGAATACTGGCGTAGAGTGCCATTCCCTTTCCCAGGGAATCTTCCCAATTCAGGAATTGAAACAAGGTCTCCTACACTGGAGGCAGATTCTTTACTGTCTGAGCTACTAGGGGATAACAAAAACTTCTTTTTTTTTAAAGATATGCTTTTCGGGGGGCTTCCCTCATGGCTTAGTGGGTAAAAGATATGCTTTGATCCATGAATAGTTAATTCATTCTCCGCTCCTGACTTTCACTTCTGGTCAGCTCTCCAGAAACAAAGAAAAACTGTGCCAATGACGTATAGTGGTCACTAGAGGGAAGCAAAAGCTAGGATTTACTAAAGGGAACAGCCACAAGGGCTGCTTGACCAGAAGGCTGAACCCTACCCTGCCTGGGACACTGAGAAATAAAAGATAGGTGGGTGCCTAGTGCCTAGCACAGAGTAGATGCCCAATATATGCTTGCTGGATTTAATTCCTAATTTTAGATAAAAGGAAGCACAAACTGGGGCAAGTTACATGACATGATCACAAAATTAGTATCAGGGCTCAGTCTGCCTGGTTCTCAGGCCAGCGTGCCTTCCTATCACGTGGTACTCCAGTCCTCTTCGTCGTCCTCCTCCTCTCTTCCCCTCTCCACCAGATCAACTAGCTGCCCATCCAAATTGCAAACATTCTTGGACAAAACTGTAGTCACTTGTGACCCTTTCCTCCACCCCTTACATCTAATTTGATACCTGGCCCTGTCAGTTTATGAAAACCTCTTTCTTGTCTTTTGGACAGCTCCTCCCTGATCCAGGCCCGCACCACCCTCCTCTCAGTTTCCATGGGTGTCTCCTCATGTCTACTCTTTCATGCTCAGCCTCATCAGAAAGTCTATAGTTTTAGATACACAGCAACTCCGCCGTGTCTACCCCTTCAAATTTCACCAGCTTCATCCTAGCCTCACAGTCCCTGTAATCCTCCCACTTACTTGATTAACCCAACTTCCACGACTTGTCCAGAGATGTTCTCTGCGTGGTCTCTTGCTGGTGCCCAGGTAGGTTCCAGTCCCATGAAAGTTCCCTCTTCTTCTGCAGACCCCGTCTTCCCCACAGCCCTTGATTCCCTGCCTCTCACGTCTCTCATATTCTTTGGCAGGTTTTCCCCTTCATGGGACTAATGTGGCTTGACCAATGTGTTTGATACGGAAGCAGTCAGACATTGTATTTATTGGCTATTTGGTTTAGTTACTGAATTTTTAGAGTGCCTTCTTAGTCTCATCAGCTTTCTTCTACTCGATGGCATTGTTTCAGCAATGGGGCGTCCAGAGCTCTGTGCTTGGGGCCAGTCAAAATGACTGAGTGTTGCCATGTCACAGCATTTTTCTTCACAATTTTTAGCTTTTTTTTCCCTACCAAAATATGTTAATATTTCTAACCCAGAACCTGTGTTTCAGTTGGTAGTGGTGGCAATGGGGCAGGTGCGGGTATGGGAACTGGTAAGACTAGGGTTTCACTGGAGGATGGCATGGTGATTTACAGGCTGGATTTTGAACTCAGCAGCCTGAATGTGAATCCACGTTTTACCACTGAGTAGCTATGTTACCTTGGAAATGTTGAAAATACAAGGTCTAAATTCCTCATCAGAAATACTGAGGCACTGAAATGAACAGAGGTGCCATTTTGAGTGTAACAATGTATGTGAAGCACTTGATATCCAGTCAGTGTCTATTGCTCTTGTTATTTTTACTATTGTCATTGTTATTTGGCATGATTGGTTGAGTCATTGAGTACAGATGCAACAGTCCCTTTTCTTTAGAGAGAGAAATCACTCATTTTATTTTAAAACTTCAAATGATATACCTAGAGAGAGTGCATCTATCAGCTCAATGAATTTTCTCAAACTGAACACATCTGTGTGATCAGCACCCAGACCCCAGAAAAGAACACAAGCATCAGCCTAAAGCCTTACTCATACTCACTTCCTGGCACGATCACCCACAACCTATGTTTTTAATTATGGTGAGAACACGGTGAACTGTTCAAATTTCACCAGCTTCATCCTAGCCTCACAGTCCCTGTAATCCTCCCACTTACTTGATTAACCCAACTTCCACGACTTGTCCAGAGATGTTCTCTGTGGTCTCTTGCTGGTGCCCAGGTAGGTTCCAGTCCCATGAAAGTTCCCTCTTCTTCTGCAGACCCCGTCTTCCCCACAGCCCTTGATTCCCTGCCTCTCACGTCTCTCATATTCTTTGGCAGGTTTTCCCCTTCATGGGACTAATGTGGCTTGACCAATGTGTTTGATACGGAAGCAGTCAGACATTGTATTTATTGGCTATTTGGTTTAGTTACTGAATTTTTAGAGTGCCTTCTTAGTCTCATCAGCTTTCTTCTACTCGATGGCATTGTTTCAGCAATGGGGCGCCAGAGCTCTGTGCTTGGGGCCAGTCAAAATGACTGAGTGTTGCCATGTCACAGCATTTTTCTTCACAATTTTTAGCTTTTTTTTCCCTACCAAAATATGTTAATATTTCTAACCCAGAACCTGTGTTTCAGTTGGTAGTGGTGGCAATGGGGCAGGTGCGGGTATGGGAACTGGTAAGACTAGGGTTTCACTGGAGGATGGCATGGTGATTTACAGGCTGGATTTTGAACTCAGCAGCCTGAATGTGAATCCACGTTTTACCACTGAGTAGCTATGTTACCTTGGAAATGTTGAAAATACAAGGTCTAAATTCCTCATCAGAAATACTGAGGCACTGAAATGAACAGAGGTGCCATTTTGAGTGTAACAATGTATGTGAAGCACTTGATATCCAGTCAGTGTCTATTGCTCTTGTTATTTTTACTATTGTCATTGTTATTTGGCATGATTGGTTGAGTCATTGAGTACAGATGCAACAGTCCCTTTTCTTTAGAGAGAGAAATCACTCATTTTATTTTAAAACTTCAAATGATATACCTAGAGAGAGTGCATCTATCAGCTCAATGAATTTTCTCAAACTGAACACATCTGTGTGATCAGCACCCAGACCCCAGAAAAGAACACAAGCATCAGCCTAAAGCCTTACTCATACTCACTTCCTGGCACGATCACCCACAACCTATGTTTTTAATTATGGTGAGAACACGTGGTATGAAATCTGTCCTCAACACATTTTCAGAGCACAAGGCAGTGCTGTTGGCTACAGGCACAGTGGCGTACAGCAGAGCTCTGGGACCCCTTTTCTATACATTCCTGTCCCACTGGCCTGCTGTGTGGCTTTGAGCAGCGAGGGTTTAGCAGAATCAGGATATTTTGACTTCCTTCTGATAGACGCAAAAGCTGGGGCCAAATATTAAGGAAGAGGACTAAACTACAGGTCTGGTTAGAATGTCTGGGCTAGAATAAAATTTAGAATAAAATCCCTCTTGTCAGCTGTGATCTAGCACAGATCCAGACTGGGTACTTTGTCTCTAAGGCCATCCCTGTATCACAAGATGCACGGTTTCCTTTCTGGAAGAGAGCGTCTGATTTTGCATTTCTGCAGAGGCACTCACCCTCGACGCTCGCCCCCACAACAGCCCTCGTTTATACCAACGGAGGTCCAGGTGAAGTCACTGCTTAAAATCACTACTGCCTGGTAACCGCTAGGCACGCTGACCAGGTAACACTGAGTTGTCAGTGACAAGGACAACAAGGGTGGTGTTTCATTATTTTGAAAATACATTAAATCTTAAATGTCTTAGGACATTTTTTTTTTTTTTTTTTAATGAAAGTTAATTACCGGCTGACGTGAGCTATCTGGGCTGCATGCCCTTTCTGATGACAGAGCACACGGTCCCATCTTTCTGCTGCCTCTCCTGTGTGACTGAAGGAAAATCTGAGACAAAGGAGACAATTTAGGACAAAAACTCCCCTGTGCTCAGTCTCTGCCTTCTAGATCATGAAGTCAGCTGTGGGCGGGCTGTGTTCTGACCTTGGGCTGAGAGGAGACTTCCCAGAGTTGAGACACAGTTGTCCTCTTGATCTAAAATCGTGTTCCCTTAGAGGGGGCTGGACTCTGGGCCTCAGAGAAGCTCCTTTAGGGTGGAGCGTGCCATGGACCTTCACAGTGAGGCCGAACAGAGATCACTGACACATCCATGACCAGGGGGCAGTCTCCTCACGGCAGGGGCGCTCAGCCTCCTGCTCTGGCCTCTGGGCAGAGGCCCGGGGGCTGCTCCTTTTTCTGGTAAAGCACAGAGACAGAGGTTCCTCACCCACTGGGCTTCCGGGAACAGCTCCGCGTGTCTGTGTGAAGTTCCCACACTTCAGCACAGCTGCTGGCAGCTGCAAGGTGGATTTTGCATTTTTTTTTTTTTTTTTAATCTCAGTCTATGAGGTTTGAGAAAAGAAAGGCTCCTTACACATCAGGGAAGCTGGAAATCAGAGGAAGAAATTCACAATTCCTTCCCCAGGCTCTGTCACATATGCCACAAATGCCACTGAATTTCCCAGGCCAAGTGTGGGCCTCAGGCTCACTGGCAAAGGATGGAAAACAAAGGCTTTGATATTTAGAGAGTTTCACCCTTTATGCACCAGAAAGAGAAAATGAAGAAGGAGGCACTTGTCACTACAATTAAAGGGTCAGAATTATTGGCCACTATGTAGCAAGTCAAATGTTCAGTAATATAGGAAATGTATATTCTTTTTTTTAAGTTTTGACCTTTTCTATTGGTCCTTAATTTATTTATTTTCATCCATCTTAATTCTTTGGCCTGTGTGGGACTCTCATCACAGTGGCCTCTCTTGTAGCAGAGAGAGAGCACGCGCTCCAGAGCGCTGGCTCACAATTGGACACACTGGTCCAGCCGCTCCGCAGTATGTGCGATCTTGCCGTGCTAGGGATCGGACCAGTGTCCCTTGCACTCCCAGGCGGACTCTTTACCCACTGGACCACCAGGGAAGCCCCAGGAAATGTATATTCTTAAATACAGCCAGACCATTGAGAAACAATGCAGACATCACCTCTGGCCTTAAAACCTAAGCAAATCCCCTCCCTCTGGGCTTAGAAAATCCCAACCTATTCACAGCATCCTCTAGCATCTGCCTCCTCAGTCTTTCCTTCTGCCACACCAGCCTGCAATCCACAGGTCCAGCCATGCAGATGGCCAGGCCCTGAACACCCAGCTAAGAGTCTCTGATCAGCTGTCCCATCTCTCTGAAACACCCTGCCCTCCAGTGCCCACCTGCCAAGTTCCCCTGTTCCCGTATGGCTGAACCCAACTTCCTTATGTCCTTATTAATTATCAAATTGATTCATTAACAAAAATACATACTGACTGCTTACAACGCGCCAGGCATCACTTTAGGGGCTGGGGATTCAGCACTGAAAAAACGAAACACTTCTGCCCTCCGTGGAGTTTGCATTCTTGTAGGGGAGACAGGCAGTAAACAAGATAAGTAGGTAAAACAAGCAGCATGTTACAATGTTAGTGATAAGGGCTAAAGAGAAAAAGAGCAAGGAAAAGGTCTGGGGATTCAGGAGTGTGGGTGTCTGGGTCTGGTGTATGGTGTGCCAGGTGAGTCTGTGTGTGTGGGTGCAAACCCCTTGTGGTTTGCATATCTTCTGCAAGGATTTTCAAAACCCTACTATCTCAAAATGGCTTTTTTCTTATGTATTGCCAATGCACAGTATAGGTACCTCAATTACAGTATTTAACATCCTTATATTTACATAGGGGCTATTTATACACATGGGTCTTACTCTGCAACTGGAATCCAGATCCCTAGAGCTTTGTGTCTTCAAACTCCAGCCCCTGGACATATTCTATGCAGTCTCTGTTCACACAGTGTTTTGTGAATGGAGAGAGAACTCTGCACAGAAAGTTCAAACCTAAGTCACCCTTGCTTCTGTTTTTTTCCCTTCAATGGTCTTTTTCCTGTACCTTTCTCTCATTATTTTTCTTTCCTGTTTGCAACAGAGGCTTTCCAAAATACTTTCCTGAGAAGGTATCCTCATCAATTAATTCCCCTCCACTAATTACTTCTGAATGAAACTAACCTCTCATAAAGTAACCAGGAGGTGGGGAGAATGGTGGGTGGTGGAAGCTGATCTTTTATGGAAACTCATTTGCAGAGAAAATAATATATTAAAGAAAACCTTCTGTAGTGTTTAAAAAATAGGCTTACAGGGCTTCCCTGGTGGTCCAGTGGGTAAGGACACCACCTTGCCATGCAAAGGGCACTGGTTTGATCCTTGGCCTGGGAGGATCCCGCATGCTGCAGAGCAGCTGGACCAATGTGCCCAACTACCGAGCTGGAGCGCTTGTACCCTGAGCCGGTGCTTTGCAGCGAGAGAGGCCGCTGCGATGGGAGGCCCACACAGGCCAAAGAACAAAGATAAATAAATGAAAGACCAATAGATGTGGCCAAAAAAGAGAAAAGTGCAGATAAAGAAAAAATTAGGCTTATAAATTCTTGGATATTCCACCCTTCAGTGGTTGGTGGAATTTAATTTCCTTCCACCTAAGTATTGCCTGGACTTAGAAGCTTGCTTCTAGTTAACAGAATATGGTGGAAGTGTTGAAGTATGACTTCTGAAGCTAGAAGCTGAAAAGCACAGTAGTTTCCTCCTTGTTCTCTCGTGGATCACTGGCTTTGAGGGAAAGCCAGCTCTCATGTCCTGAGGACACGTAGAGAGAAGTCCATACGGTGAGGCACTGAGGCCTCCACCAGCAGCCCTGTGAGTGAGCTCTCTTGGAAGCAGGTCTTCTAGCCACAATCAGACCTTCAGAGACGGCAGCTCCGCTGACATCCTGACTGCGGTCACCGGAGAACCCCTGAGCCAGAACCACCCATTTCAAAGTCACTCCTGGACTCCAGAGTGCAGATGCTTAGATAATGAATGCTTGCTGTTTTAAGTAGCTAAGCCTTGGGGTAATCTGCTACACAGCAATAGTAACTGAGTGAGTTCCTGTTCTTCCACTGACACTAATGAAGTCAGGGAACCTCTCTAAGCCTTAATTCTTCGATTGTCGATTGTCAATAAAGGAGATTTGGGTCAGAACACTAAGGAGTGCTGGCACTCAAATTCTATGTTCTCTGACAAAACACTCTAGAAACAATGAAGTATGTGCCAGCTGTGTACAAAGTGTATCAGTAACAACTTTGATCTCCCAGAGCTATTTCTGCAGATTTAGAGAGCAAGGGGGTCATCATCTGAACCCACGGTGCAATTTACATTCTGTGAGATGAGATTCTTTTTAGGAAGAGATACACACATACACAAATCCAACCCACAGAAGATTTTGTGCTTAGGAGGGGGGCCCAGAGAAATAGTGTCCTTTACAGGGGTGTGTGCTTCACAACTGACTCTGTGCTTTCATGTGTATTTCATTTAATCCTCACAAGTCTCCATTTTACAAATGGAGTTGAGGCTCAGAGAGTTTTGGTAACTTGCTCAATGTCTTGCAGTTATTATTTTCTAGAGTTTGAGACCCGAACCACCAATTCTTTGTTACGAAATTCTACTTTCAGTTACTCCCAGCTGCATCCCTGATCTGACCATGTATTTATTCTACTAAGCAGATTAAGGAAACACAATGCCTTCTACAAGAAGCTGTTCTGTTTAGAGCTGCTGATAGGGCAGGCCTTGGGTAGCCACAGCTTCTGTCACAAAACTCCATTCCACCCTGTACCCCTAGGTGATTGGACAAGAGTGGACATCTGCCCATGGCCAGTGACTCTTAATAACTGACCAGGAATAAATGACATGGGATAAAAAGATGAACAGGGCCAGCTAGATTCCATCTTTTGAAACATGTGAACTAGGAAATGACAAGAGAATGACACACTTACCTGAGGGCAGTACAAATATTTATGAGGGGGCTTCCCTGGTGGTCCACTGGGTAGGGAGTCTGCCCTGCAGCGCAAGGGGCACCGGTTTGATCCCTGGACCAGGAAGATTCCACGTGCCAGGAACAGCTGGGCCAGTGTGTCTAATTATGAGCCTGTGCTCTGGAGTGCATGTGCCCAGAGTTGGTGCTCTGCAATGAGATAGGCCACTATACTGGGAGGCCTACACATGCCAAAGAGTAAAGATGGTTGAAAAATAAACAAAACAAAACAATGACTTAGAGGCAAAAGAAAAATTCTTTAAAAAAAAAATTATGAGGAAGAGAAAGGTCAGAGGGGTCACAATGGGCCACAGGCAAGTCAAAGTTATGTGGGAATAGAAAATGGAGTAGGCAGAGGTGATTAGGTGAAGAGATGTATTTCTCTATCTATATCTGTCTGTCTGTCTATCTATCTATGTACCCTACCTACCTGCCTCTTTCCTGATGGTTCAGATGGTAAAGAATCTGCCTGCAATGCAGGAGACCCAGGTTCAATCCCTGGGTCAGGAAGATCCTGTGGAGAAGGAAATGGCAACCCACTCTAGTATTCTTGTCTGGAAAACCTCAAGGACAGAGGAGCCTGGTGGTCTATAGTAGGTCACAAAGAGTTAGACATGACTGAGCAACTAACACTTACCTACCTTGCCTACCTACTTACCCACCTATCTTTCTATCTGCCTATCTCTTGAGAAAAGAGAGACTGGGACAGAATAAGCCAGACATGAGGAGAGGAACTTAAACTGGAACCAAAAGTGAGGTCCCTATAGCCATCTTGGATCTAGGACCATCCTACAGACCTAGGCTCCACATGGTCTGAATCTACTGTGGCCACTAGAATTTGGTCCCTATGACAGTTAAATCTCCCACTGATCCCTTGTAATACTAACCACCTTCCTTGAGTTCTCTTGAGAGAACTCTTTACCTAGCAAGTAAACAAATGTAACAAGAGCTGGCATTGCTAATGCAAAATTTAATAAACAAAACTGTAGGATTGTAAAATTCCAAGAATCATGAAGGTTTCCCAAATCAAAACATACATTCACAAAGAGGTCCATGGATTTCTACAATTAAATAACAAAAACACTTGTGATACCCAAACTGCTTATATTTCATGATATCCAAGACACAGGGCAAGAACCCTATTCCTTCATAGAATAAACTGACTAGGAACTAAACAATCATTTTTCAGTATTTAAGAAACTGCTCCTCATTGCAAAAGAGTCCAGAGCAATGCAAAGACCAACTAAGACATCTGCGTGTTCTAAGTTCCGCTGGGTGGTGGGGGAGGCGGGGGTTGACTGGTCAACAGTTAGGGAAGAGCCTTGTGAAGCTTGGGATGGACATAAACCAGTGCCTCGCCAAAGGCTGGGTTTTGTTAAATGGTATCACTGAACAGCCTCTGACCTCCCAGAATACTGGCCTTCCCAGTATCACTAAAACGTGTTCCTTAAGCTTCACGCTGAGGTGGATCAGCAACTTCACCCTTCTAAGACACAGTTACCCCATTTATACACCTACCTACCTGCCTCTTTCCTGATGGTTCAGATGGTAAAGAATCTGCCTGCAATGCAGGAGACCCAGGTTCAATCCCTGGGTCAGGAAGATCCTGTGGAGAAGGAAATGGCAACCCACTCTAGTATTCTTGTCTGGAAAACCTCAAGGACAGAGGAGCCTGGTGGTCTATAGTAGGTCACAAAGAGTTAGACATGACTGAGCAACTAACACTTACCTACCTTGCCTACCTACTTACCCACCTATCTTTCTATCTGCCTATCTCTTGAGAAAAGAGAGACTGGGACAGAATAAGCCAGACATGAGGAGAGGAACTTAAACTGGAACCAAAAGTGAGGTCCCTATAGCCATCTTGGATCTAGGACCATCCTACAGACCTAGGCTCCACATGGTCTGAATCTACTGTGGCCACTAGAATTTGGTCCCTATGACAGTTAAATCTCCCACTGATCCCTTGTAATACTAACCACCTTCCTTGAGTTCTCTTGAGAGAACTCTTTACCTAGCAAGTAAACAAATGTAACAAGAGCTGGCATTGCTAATGCAAAATTTAATAAACAAAACTGTAGGATTGTAAAATTCCAAGAATCATGAAGGTTTCCCAAATCAAAACATACATTCACAAAGAGGTCCATGGATTTCTACAATTAAATAACAAAAACACTTGTGATACCCAAACTGCTTATATTTCATGATATCCAAGACACAGGGCAAGAACCCTATTCCTTCATAGAATAAACTGACTAGGAACTAAACAATCATTTTTCAGTATTTAAGAAACTGCTCCTCATTGCAAAAGAGTCCAGAGCAATGCAAAGACCAACTAAGACATCTGCGTGTTCTAAGTTCCGCTGGGTGGTGGGGGAGGCGGGGGTTGACTGGTCAACAGTTAGGGAAGAGCCTTGTGAAGCTTGGGATGGACATAAACCAGTGCCTCGCCAAAGGCTGGGTTTTGTTAAATGGTATCACTGAACAGCCTCTGACCTCCCAGAATACTGGCCTTCCCAGTATCCACACACACTACAGAAAGTTCTGGACTAAAGATAAAAGATCCTGGATATAACCCTCAGCTCTATCATTTAGCAGCTGTAAGGCTTGGATCAGCAACTTCACCCTTCTAAGACACAGTTACCCCATTTATACAACAAAATGCACAGACTTCACGAAAAATCACTGAAGTCCATTCCAGTTCTAAGACTGTAACAGTGTTAATTCAAAGATTCTCAACTATTCATGCACAGCCAGCTGCTCACCATACACACATAGCAATCATATTACCAGCATGTCTATAAACTCCAAACAAACAAAAAACCAGGACACATAGTCTGGCCACAGGACAGATTCTTTAAAATTGGAATTGTTCCATCAACTACTTAGTGGATAGACCTGGGCCCATGGCTCCCCGGTTGGTCTATGGTGTTCTTCAAGAAGGGCTTGAAAGGGGGGCTGAAAATAAGAGACTTCTTTCGATGGTTCATTTCTTATCTCACTTACATTTAAAATAATTTAAAGTCATATATATATAAATCTACACATCTTTGACCGCTTGCTCTTTTTTCCTCCCTTACCTCTTATTTTTTTCCCCCTTATCTCTTTTAAAAAGAGCCTGGAAAATCTAAGGCTTATCTAGCTTCTTTCTTTCAGTTATGAAACACTAGTTGTCCCACCCCCTTCTTTATTTAGCACCTCACTAACTCCCTGGGGCAGAATATTTACAGGTCTTCCAATTCTGCTTTGCACTAAACCCTAGAGCATGCTGCTGGCCGGGGGTGGGGGTGTGGACCAGGGTGCAGCTGGTCCAGAGCCTTAATGAGGCGGATGGAGGGGGGGTTGGTGGAAAAGTAGTCGATATAACTATTGCCATGAGCATCATTTAATGGAACAATGGTCAGTGTTTTAGAGCTTCCAGTCTTTCTTCTCTCAATTGGGAGAGGATTTGGAACTTTGTAGGCTAATTCCCTCAGGGGATCAATGCGTTTTAGGGAGAGCTATCAATCCTCTAAAGGCACAGAAAGCCTAAATGCAGGAGGGCAGTTTGCACTGCAAATTTTAATTTTCCTCCTAAAACCCTCTAAGACCATTTGAGGATATGTCCTGAAATTCCCAGAATACTGGCCTTCCCAGTATCCACACACACTACAGAAAGTTCTGGACTAAAGATAAAAGATCCTGGATATAACCCTCAGCTCTATCATTTAGCAGCTGTAAGGCTTGGATCAGCAACTTCACCCTTCTAAGACACAGTTACCCCATTTATACAACAAAATGCACAGACTTCACGAAAAATCACTGAAGTCCATTCCAGTTCTAAGACTGTAACAGTGTTAATTCAAAGATTCTCAACTATTCATGCACAGCCAGCTGCTCACCATACACACATAGCAATCATATTACCAGCATGTCTATAAACTCCAAACAAACAAAAAACCAGGACACATAGTCTGGCCACAGGACAGATTCTTTAAAATTGGAATTGTTCCATCAACTACTTAGTGGATAGACCTGGGCCCATGGCTCCCCGGTTGGTCTATGGTGTTCTTCAAGAAGGGCTTGAAAGGGGGGCTGAAAATAAGAGACTTCTTTCGATGGTTCATTTCTTATCTCACTTACATTTAAAATAATTTAAAGTCATATATATATAAATCTACACATCTTTGACCGCTTGCTCTTTTTTCCTCCCTTACCTCTTATTTTTTTCCCCCTTATCTCTTTTAAAAAGAGCCTGGAAAATCTAAGGCTTATCTAGCTTCTTTCTTTCAGTTATGAAACACTAGTTGTCCCACCCCCTTCTTTATTTAGCACCTCACTAACTCCCTGGGGCAGAATATTTACAGGTCTTCCAATTCTGCTTTGCACTAAACCCTAGAGCATGCTGCTGGCCGGGGGTGGGGGTGTGGACCAGGGTGCAGCTGGTCCAGAGCCTTAATGAGGCGGATGGAGGGGGGGTTGGTGGAAAAGTAGTCGATATAACTATTGCCATGAGCATCATTTAATGGAACAATGGTCAGTGTTTTAGAGCTTCCAGTCTTTCTTCTCTCAATTGGGAGAGGATTTGGAACTTTGTAGGCTAATTCCCTCAGGGGATCAATGCGTTTTAGGGAGAGCTATCAATCCTCTAAAGGCACAGAAAGCCTAAATGCAGGAGGGCAGTTTGCACTGCATTTTAATATCCCTGAAACATGTGGTAGGAGATTTTCCTCCTAAAACCCTCTAAGACCATTTGAGGATATGTCCTGAAATTCCCATCTGATAACTTCCCTGAGCTTCTCTACATCTGCAGGCCACAGAACCATGCCCCCACCTCACCGCCAAGCTGCCTCTTACCCTCAGCGAGACGCGCCCAGCCTTCGAGATAGGCACAGACACGATCAGGGTGGACTCTACAGGCCCTCAGGACACCATGGGACAGTACCATAGGGCTGGTGCGGGACCACTGGGCCAAGAGACAAAGGTTTGGTTCTGCCCCGAAGTGGATGGTGAACATGGGCCAGGCGGTGGATCTTGCTTGGCCTGTTCACTCAACTCTAAATGAGCACTGGGTACATGAAACAGAAAAACATCCCTGAGCTCTGAATCTGGGCTCTGATTCGCAGCTTGCCCTTCTGGACGCAGAGTGTGTGAGGCTGGTGAGCTGCTCTAGCCACTCTGAGCTGTAGGCTGTCTGCTGGACATATGCATCCTTGACATTTTGTCTTTATGGAGCCCTTGTGAAAAAACTGAGGGGGAAATATGTCTCCCTTCTCCTCCAGAGACAATCTTGCTTAGTTCTCTTTGAAATGTCACTTATGAAAAGTTCTTTTAGGGAAAATTCTCTTTTCCTCTTTTAGTGTCTCCATGCCCTAGAATATCCAGCATCGCTTTAAGAATATTCCAAATGTCAGCCAGATTTTCCGCAACAAGAATATATATCTTATTCCTCTGACCACAAATTTTTACCCTTAACGACTTAAAATAAGGGTAACAAATACCACTCCTGTCTCTGTCTCACTCTTGCTCTCTGTTTCTGTCTCTCTCTCTCTCTCTCTCACACACACACACACACAGAGTCCAGCTATTCAACGTCATCTTCCTCAGATCCTACATCAAGGGCCCTCACAGTCATTTCCCTGTGTTGAAGGAAGGCTGTGTTGAGAGAAGGCACATCCTGAAATGTTAATCTATACAGTTTAAGAAAACACACCATAGTATACTTATACTTGTCAAAAATCAAAATGTTACTTAGCCTGTTTGCCTTTTTTGCTCTTACTGTCAAAATCTGAAGACAAATTCACTCTCAACACCTCCATGGGGACTTGCAAATTGTTCACAATGTTTTGTTCATTTCTTTCTATTTTGATTCTTTATAGTACCCTCTTTTAAACCCTTTATATATATATATATGTATATATATATATGTATATATATGTATATGTATGTATTTATTTATCTTCATCCATCTTTATTCTTTGGCCTGTGTAGGCCTTCCATGCAGTGGCCTCTCTCACTGCAGAGCACCAGCTCTGGGCGCCTGCACTCCAGAGTGCTGGCTCATAATTGGACACACCAGTCCAGCTGCTTAGCTGCACATGGGATCCTCCTGGACCAGGAATCGAACCAGTGCCCCTTGCACTGCAAGGTGGACTCTACCCACTGGACTACCAGGAAGCGCCTAAACCCTTTTATGTTTTTGTCTAAGCCAGGCGGTGGATCTTGCTTGGCCTGTTCACTCAACTCTAAATGTCTCCTTACTGAATCTGGGCTCTGATTCGCAGCTTGCCCTTCTGGACGCAGAGTGTGTGAGGCTGGTGAGCTGCTCTAGCCACTCTGAGCTGTAGGCTGTCTGCTGGACATATGCATCCTTGACATTTTGTCTTTATGGAGCCCTTGTGAAAAAACTGAGGGGGAAATATGTCTCCCTTCTCCTCCAGAGACAATCTTGCTTAGTTCTCTTTGAAATGTCACTTATGAAAAGTTCTTTTAGGGAAAATTCTCTTTTCCTCTTTTAGTGTCTCCATGCCCTAGAATATCCAGCATCGCTTTAAGAATATTCCAAATGTCAGCCAGATTTTCCGCAACAAGAATATATATCTTATTCCTCTGACCACAAATTTTTACCCTTAACGACTTAAAATAAGGGTAACAAATACCACTCCTGTCTCTGTCTCACTCTTGCTCTCTGTTTCTGTCTCTCTCTCTCTCTCTCTCACACACACACACACACAGAGTCCAGCTATTCAACGTCATCTTCCTCAGATCCTACATCAAGGGCCCTCACAGTCATTTCCCTGTGTTGAAGGAAGGCTGTGTTGAGAGAAGGCACATCCTGAAATGTTAATCTATACAGTTTAAGAAAACACACCATAGTATACTTATACTTGTCAAAAATCAAAATGTTACTTAGCCTGTTTGCCTTTTTTGCTCTTACTGTCAAAATCTGAAGACAAATTCACTCTCAACACCTCCATGGGGACTTGCAAATTGTTCACAATGTTTTGTTCATTTCTTTCTATTTTGATTCTTTATAGTACCCTCTTTTAAACCCTTTATATATATATATATGTATATATATATATGTATATATATGTATATGTATGTATTTATTTATCTTCATCCATCTTTATTCTTTGGCCTGTGTAGGCCTTCCATGCAGTGGCCTCTCTCACTGCAGAGCACCAGCTCTGGGCGCCTGCACTCCAGAGTGCTGGCTCATAATTGGACACACCAGTCCAGCTGCTTAGCTGCACATGGGATCCTCCTGGACCAGGAATCGAACCAGTGCCCCTTGCACTGCAAGGTGGACTCTCTACCCACTGGACTACCAGGGAAGCGCCTAAACCCTTTTATGTTTTTGTCTAAGCTGACAAACTTCTCCTCAACAGTACATAGTCTTGCTCACTACTTGTTGAGAAAACAGAGGTCCTAAAAGGTGAATACGTTCAGCCTCCTTTTCCTCCAACTCCTCTCCAGCTTAGAGCACCAGCCCAAATCCTTGAGCATAGAATTTAAGACCTCTCAGATCCAACTCCTCAATCTTTCCAAGTCATCTATTGCCAAGCCTGACCTGGGGCTCCAAGTCATAGCTGTGCTTCTAATTCCTGACTGTACCCAATATTTTCCCATTTCCCTGAGTTTTTATTTGTGATATTTTCTGAGTTTGGAATATTACTTCCTTCTCCTCCCAAACTACACCCCTCTCATCTTCTGGAAGTTCTTTTGCACCTTCAAGCCCAGGTCCAAGGCAGCCTCATCCACAAATCTTTCACAAGCAGCTCCCATCCAGGCTACCACTACCAGCAGTTCCAAATAATCTCTTCTCTCCTTTACTAAGTGAAAGCGAAAGGGAAAGGGAAAAGTCTCTCAGTCATGTCTGACTCTTTGTGACCCATGGAATTCTCCAGGCAAGACTACTGGAGTGAGCAGCCTTTCCCTTTTCCAGGGGATCCTCCCAACCCAGGGATCAAACCCAGCAGAATGCTGTTTGTACCTCTATCATAGTACATCTTTGCCTTCAGTATCTGTGTCCATCCCCATTTCTTTCATAGGCTTGAAAGTGCCTTAACAGTGGAGCTATGTGGTTTAACATTTTTCTTAGACAGAATTTTCAAATATTGTTGATTTAAATTTGCTGAAGTAGATGGAAAGAGCTGTACACACATTTTTCAGAGCTTCGCCACATTTTTAGAACTTCTAAATCTTTGCTTTCTTCCTATGAACTCTCTTATGTTTAATTTTAAAATCTCACATTCTTTTTAGTGTTTTAATAGAACAAGTTTTTTTTTTTTTTTTCTGGAAATAGGATGGGTATATATTGTAAATGCTTTTTATTGGCTTCTAATTTTGGAATTTTCATTGAGCCATCATCAATTTTGAGGCCTCCAACATGTACATAGTCTTGCTAAATCTACCCACTGGACTACCAGGGAAGCGCCTAAACCCTTTTATGTTTTTGTCTAAGCTGACAAACTTCTCCTCAACAGTACATAGTCTTGCTCACTACTTGTTGAGAAAACAGAGGTCCTAAAAGGTGAATACGTTCAGCCTCCTTTTCCTCCAACTCCTCTCCAGCTTAGAGCACCAGCCCAAATCCTTGAGCATAGAATTTAAGACCTCTCAGATCCAACTCCTCAATCTTTCCAAGTCATCTATTGCCAAGCCTGACCTGGGGCTCCAAGTCATAGCTGTGCTTCTAATTCCTGACTGTACCCAATATTTTCCCATTTCCCTGAGTTTTTATTTGTGATATTTTCTGAGTTTGGAATATTACTTCCTTCTCCTCCCAAACTACACCCCTCTCATCTTCTGGAAGTTCTTTTGCACCTTCAAGCCCAGGTCCAAGGCAGCCTCATCCACAAATCTTTCACAAGCAGCTCCCATCCAGGCTACCACTACCAGCAGTTCCAAATAATCTCTTCTCTCCTTTACTAAGTGAAAGCGAAAGGGAAAGGGAAAAGTCTCTCAGTCATGTCTGACTCTTTGTGACCCATGGAATTCTCCAGGCAAGACTACTGGAGTGAGCAGCCTTTCCCTTTTCCAGGGGATCCTCCCAACCCAGGGATCAAACCCAGCAGAATGCTGTTTGTACCTCTATCATAGTACATCTTTGCCTTCAGTATCTGTGTCCATCCCCATTTCTTTCATAGGCTTGAAAGTGCCTTAACAGTGGAGCTATGTGGTTTAACATTTTTCTTAGACAGAATTTTCAAATATTGTTGATTTAAATTTGCTGAAGTAGATGGAAAGAGCTGTACACACATTTTTCAGAGCTTCGCCACATTTTTAGAACTTCTAAATCTTTGCTTTCTTCCTATGAACTCTCTTATGTTTAATTTTAAAATCTCACATTCTTTTTAGTGTTTTAATAGAACAAGTTTTTTTTTTTTTTTTCTGGAAATAGGATGGGTATATATTGTAAATGCTTTTTATTGGCTTCTAATTTTGGAATTTTCATTGAGCCATCATCAATTTTGAGGACATTCCTCATAATCCTTTAAAAACAAATCAATTTCAAATATGTTTTAAATATCAAGAGGGGAAAAACACAACTATTCTTTATGAGATAGGTAAGGACTTAGGAGTTGTGAGTCTCAAGAGTACTTCTGCTCTGCAGAATATTCTTCTGTATAAAACAAGCACATCATGTGAAGGAGGGAATCAGAGCTGTACAGTGCATGGTCACTTGTCATTTTTCTGATAGAGAATATGGCAAAGACTTCTAGGATCCCTTCAAAGTCCATTCTGTCCTTATTTCTTAGTAATGCTCATTTTTTTGAGAGGGAGGAGTACATTGCTACTGAGTTTTTTTTTTTTTAAATACTACATACTCTGAGTACCCTTGCAACTGTAGTAGCCTTATTTTCAAGTTTGGCCAATGAGATGTAAGCCTGAGTGTTAGCTGCAACAAGTCTCCTTAATGGGAGAGGGCTGGTCTTCTCTTTGGCCCAATCTGTTTCCTGGAACACCTGCCTTCTTGGAGTATGAATTGGATCACCCCCTAGAGATGGTGGAGGAATAGCTAGGAGACTGGGTACCAGATGAGTTTGTGGAGCTTCTCCAGAAGTCCTAGACTGCTTACATTTAGGTGTCTGTTATGTGACATAAACTTCAACCTTATTTAAGCCAGTCACTGGGAGCTTTTATATGTAGCTAAATCTTCTAACTACATAGATGACAGGATCTTATAAAGGTAGGAGGAGGAAGTTGGAAATATATTTTTTTAATCTCGATGTTTTTCTATTCTGATCATGAGAGGAAAGTAAATTAGTGGAGCTATGTGGTTTAACATTTTTCTTAGACAGAATTTTCAAATATTGTTGATTTAAATTTGCTGAAGTAGATGGAAAGAGCTGTACACACATTTTTCAGAGCTTCGCCACATTTTTAGAACTTCTAAATCTTTGCTTTCTTCCTATGAACTCTCTTATGTTTAATTTTAAAATCTCACATTCTTTTTAGTGTTTTAATAGAACAAGTTTTTTTTTTTTTTTTCTGGAAATAGGATGGGTATATATTGTAAATGCTTTTTATTGGCTTCTAATTTTGGAATTTTCATTGAGCCATCATCAATTTTGAGGACATTCCTCATAATCCTTTAAAAACAAATCAATTTCAAATATGTTTTAAATATCAAGAGGGGAAAAACACAACTATTCTTTATGAGATAGGTAAGGACTTAGGAGTTGTGAGTCTCAAGAGTACTTCTGCTCTGCAGAATATTCTTCTGTATAAAACAAGCACATCATGTGAAGGAGGGAATCAGAGCTGTACAGTGCATGGTCACTTGTCATTTTTCTGATAGAGAATATGGCAAAGACTTCTAGGATCCCTTCAAAGTCCATTCTGTCCTTATTTCTTAGTAATGCTCATTTTTTTTGAGAGGGAGGGAGTACATTGCTACTGAGTTTTTTTTTTTTTTTTTTTAAATACTACATACTCTGAGTACCCTTGCAACTGTAGTAGCCTTATTTTCAAGTTTGGCCAATGAGATGTAAGCCTGAGTGTTAGCTGCAACAAGTCTCCTTAATGGGAGAGGGCTGGTCTTCTCTTTGGCCCAATCTGTTTCCTGGAACACCTGCCTTCTTGGAGTATGAATTGGATCACCCCCTAGAGATGGTGGAGGAATAGCTAGGAGACTGGGTACCAGATGAGTTTGTGGAGCTTCTCCAGAAGTCCTAGACTGCTTACATTTAGGTGTCTGTTATGTGACATAAACTTCAACCTTATTTAAGCCAGTCACTGGGAGCTTTTATATGTAGCTAAATCTTCTAACTACATAGATGACAGGATCTTATAAAGGTAGGAGGAGGAAGTTGGAAATATATTTTTTTAATCTCGATGTTTTTCTATTCTGATCATGAGAGGAAAGTAAATTCAAAAACAGCTTAGGAAAAAAAAAAAAGCAGCTTGGATCAAAGAATCATATCTCTTTGACAAAAGAGAACAGGCCGTGAGGGGAGTGCTTGCTACAGGACTAATCAGGAAAGCTCAGCTGACAGCGATGCCTGCGACATGGCTGCTCTTAAACCCGAGCCCCGCGCACTCTACAGGAGACTGCAGGGTCAAGCTCCACCCAGGCCCTGATGCAGCACTCCTGGAAAACTCAAGAACCTCTAGCAAGAGCAGAGCCCCCAGGTCTCTGCCTTAAAGAAAAGATGAAAGCTGTTAAGTCAGTGCAAGAAGAAAGTGCAGTGCAACCTACAGTGACTGGTGATGATTGACGTTTTGTGAAAATATCTGTATATAAAACGTGCCTCTTTTCAAGTTTGCTTCTCTCTCTCTCTATGTGTGTGTATATATATATATATATATACATTCAGTGTTCACAAGAAACTTACAATAGTATTTACAAGTTTATAATGTTAAAAAAATCTTTATATGAAATATCCCTCTACTCTCCCTGCCTAACTGACATGTGTTGATTTTTTTTAATTTGCATTCTCATGGAGACTCTTTATGATATTTTTCATTTGTTAAAAGACCCATAGTCCCCAGACAGGAGCTACATAAAGTTCAAGAAAAGTGCCAGTGATGGGATAATGAGCCTCTACAGGACTTGTCTTGAATTTCTAAAGCTATGAAGTAGTGATGAATACCAGTCAGCTCAGTTTAACCCAACAAGGTAGTTCAGCTTTATTAGCCTTTCTTCATACTGAATGAGGCTGGGTCTACCAGATGAGTTTGGCCCAATCTGTTTCCTGGAACACCTGCCTTCTTGGAGTATGAATTGGATCACCCCCTAGAGATGGTGGAGGAATAGCTAGGAGACTGGGTACCAGATGAGTTTGTGGAGCTTCTCCAGAAGTCCTAGACTGCTTACATTTAGGTGTCTGTTATGTGACATAAACTTCAACCTTATTTAAGCCAGTCACTGGGAGCTTTTATATGTAGCTAAATCTTCTAACTACATAGATGACAGGATCTTATAAAGGTAGGAGGAGGAAGTTGGAAATATATTTTTTTAATCTCGATGTTTTTCTATTCTGATCATGAGAGGAAAGTAAATTCAAAAACAGCTTAGGAAAAAAAAAAAAGCAGCTTGGATCAAAGAATCATATCTCTTTGACAAAAGAGAACAGGCCGTGAGGGGAGTGCTTGCTACAGGACTAATCAGGAAAGCTCAGCTGACAGCGATGCCTGCGACATGGCTGCTCTTAAACCCGAGCCCCGCGCACTCTACAGGAGACTGCAGGGTCAAGCTCCACCCAGGCCCTGATGCAGCACTCCTGGAAAACTCAAGAACCTCTAGCAAGAGCAGAGCCCCCAGGTCTCTGCCTTAAAGAAAAGATGAAAGCTGTTAAGTCAGTGCAAGAAGAAAGTGCAGTGCAACCTACAGTGACTGGTGATGATTGACGTTTTGTGAAAATATCTGTATATAAAACGTGCCTCTTTTCAAGTTTGCTTCTCTCTCTCTCTATGTGTGTGTATATATATATATATATATACATTCAGTGTTCACAAGAAACTTACAATAGTATTTACAAGTTTATAATGTTAAAAAAATCTTTATATGAAATATCCCTCTACTCTCCCTGCCTAACTGACATGTGTTGATTTTTTTTAATTTGCATTCCTGCGGAGACTCTTTATGATATTTTTCATTTGTTAAAAGACCCATAGTCCCCAGACAGGAGCTACATAAAGTTCAAGAAAAGTGCCAGTGATGGGATAATGAGCCTCTACAGGACTTGTCTTGAATTTCTAAAGCTATGAAGTAGTGATGAATACCAGTCAGCTCAGTTTAACCCAACAAGGTAGTTCAGCTTTATTAGCCTTTCTTCATACTGAATGAAACCACTTCTTTTCATGTTTTCCCAAACCCAAAACTTCTAGAAGATTTCTATCCTCTGAAGTTCACAAAGCCACTGGTAAAATCTTGAACCCAGTGTCACTTGTGTGTATTGACTTGGCCAATACGTTCATTAAAGTCTTCCTGTAAGCTGTTTTGGAAACACCTGAACAAACTTTTGGTCAACCCAGTTCTTTTACACCTTTGTTTTTACCAGAAAATTAAGGTTACTCTGTGCTGCTCCATGATGAAGTGCCCTCCTGTGGCTATGATCCCCTGCCCACCGGTGTGAACGCAGTCTTGGAAACAGCCTCTCCTGTGGATGTCTCAGTCCTCAAAGACTCCTCTGCGTGGTAAGAGTGAGTCTCAGCATCCCTCCCAGCCTGCTTTCCTCTGACCAGCCTCAATGCTCACTCCCACAACTCCAACCATGGGAGCCTTTTCACCATTTATTTCTTTGGGCTGTGTTGCTCCTGTGCCTGAATCTTAGTGCAGGTCATTCCAGAGACATGAAAAATGCTTTCCCTCACTTGCTCTGTACAGGTTCATCCTCTTTGGAGTGTCCACAGTGACTGGAGGCTAACTCTCCTACTGCTGCCTGGCTGTGAGTGCCATTTAAGAGATGATATAGTTTATAGGCATAAACAGAATGCTAGTGGACTTGCCTTGTAGTCTAGTGGTTAAGAATCTACCTGTCAATGTAAGGGACATGGGTTCGACCCCTGGTCTGGGAAGATTCCACATGCAGTGGAGCAACTAACCCTGTGCACCACAACTACAAGCCCACACTCTAGAGCCCACGCTCTGCAACAAGAGAAGCCACCTCCATGAGAAGCCTGTGCATCACAACTAGAGGGCAGCTCCCACACGCCCACACTAGAATGAAGACCCAGCACAGCCAAAACAAATAGGTAGGATTTCAACAGAAGCTAGAGATTATGTGTTTACATGTCTATTTATCATTTAATACTCTGTTATTTCCCAAAAAGCATCTGAAGAGGCTATGTAAAATGTATATGTATGTAAATATTTAAAATACAAGAAGGGTATCAAAAGCTATATACAGAGGGAGAATTCACAACTCCCTTATTTATATATAAGGAAAGAGAGGCTCAGAGAGATGGAGTGATTGGCCAAGATTACAAAGTTGGGACTAGAAGCTCTGCCTTTATTGGGGACTTTGGCTCCAGGCTGATGGCTTTCCTTTCTATTCCAAGTTCTGTCATGATGAGTGACTTCTCTCCCTATGGGCAGTTGCCTGTCAGCACCTGGCCTTGGCTCTCTGACCTCCTAACAGCCACTGAGCTCCTCTTTTATTCCACTTCTACAGCCCTCCCCAAAATCACACCATGGCCATTATTTTTGAATCCTCTCACTCCCATAACACTAAGACATCTTCCTTTCTTTAAGGGCATTCTACAAATTTTGATATGTTATATTTTTATTTTCATTCAACAAATTACTCTTTTGGTTTCCAATTTGATTTGTGGGTTATTTAGAAGTGTGTTGCTTAGTTCCCAAGTACCTAGAAATTTTCCAGAAGGGACACTAGAGCTGATATGAATATAGGGAAAAGGTCATTTGAAGACACAAGAGAAAGCAAAAGCACAAGCTAGGGTCCTCACCAGAAACAGAATTTGCCAGCACCTCGAACATGGATTCTAGCCTCTAGAACTGTGACAAAGTCCATGGGTTGTTTATGCCACCCAGACTGTAGTATTTTGTTACGCTTTTGTCCAAGCAGCTAAGACCACTTCTTGGCTACAACTCTTTGTTCTGTTTTTCTCGTGGTTGTGTTTGGATTCTGATATGCATTTTTAACTTATCATAGTCTACTTCCATGCGATATTATACCACTTCTTGATCAACTTTACAACAGTCATTCCATTTCCCCTTCCTGGTTTTTATGCTATTATTGATATTTTTGATAGTTTATTTTCACATTGTAAGTCACAGACACCAGTTACTGTCTTTCTTTAAATGATTCAATTATTTTAATTTAAAAAATCCTGGACTCTTCATCTTTTTTTTTGGTGGGGGTGGGAGGGAGGGGGGTGGGTGGGCCACTTCTATTGGTCTTTCATTTATCTATTTTCATCCATCTTTGTTCTTTTGGCCCATGTGGGCCTCCCACTGCAGTGGCCTCTGTTGTCGCAGAGCACCGGCTCTGGGCGTGTGCACTCCAGAGCTCGGGCTCGGTAATTGGACACATGGGTCCAGCCGCTCTGTGGCACGTGGGATCTTCCCAGGCCAGGGATCGAACTGGCACCCCTTGCATTGCAAGGCGGTGTCCTTACCCCACTGGACCACCAGGGAAGCCCCTTGACTCTGCATCTTAATGGTTTTATTCATTAGATATATGAGCTTCCTTCCAAATTATTGCAGATGACAATTTTCCAAATGTTTCATCACTTCACCATGTATGTTTCCATTTTTCCAGCTTCCAATAACACTCTCCTTCAACTTCAGCTCTCTTCCAAAGCCTATACCACACACTTTCCTTTTTTATTGTTATTTTCTTTCTTTAAAATAAGTGTTTTTGGTCTGGTAGCACTATAATTTCAGGTAGCAATTTCTGCATTAGCTTTGTTGGAGTAATAAATATACTAAACATAATAAGAATGTAAAGAACTAGAGAACTTAAATGATTTGCATTTTATTTGACAGTAAAATTTTTATACCAGATTTCTATTAGCTAACATTTGCTTGATGTATCCTTTGCCGTCTTTGTTTTCTATATCATTGCTTTAGACTTGCATCTCTCTTATACAGTGTATATGTGACTTTTAATTAATAGGTCCAACTGGAAAGTATTTGTATTTTAATTAATGTATTAAATTTCTTTGCATTGATAGTGATTAACAGTATTTTTGGGCCTCTTTCTGACTTTTTTGTTTGTATTTTTCAACTAGCCATGAATTTTCCCTGCTTCTTCTTTTCCTTTTCTCTCTTAGACTGACTAAAAGTGCTTTATTTTCCTTCCTTTCCTCTACCAGTATTTAAGTTATATATTCTATTTCTTTTCTTCCAATGGCTATTCTTATACTACCTTTGAAGGAATATATATTTCCAACAAAGTCTAAGTTAATTCCTACTTCTATCCTATTTTAAGTCAAAGATCTAAGCTTGCTTTACCCTCCCTCAGAACACTCCATTTTGTTTCAAATCATTATTATTCTTTTTATTCTTCTTATTAGTACTTAATATTAAATTATATTTGTGTGCTTAGTTGCTTACTCATGTCTGACTCTTTTGTGACCCTTTGGGCTGTAGGCCACCAGGCTCCTCTGTCCAGAGGATTTTTCAGGCAAAAATGCTGGAGTGGGTCACCATTTCCTTCTCCAGGAGATCTTCCCAACCCAGGGATTGAACCAGGTCTCCTGCAATGCAGGTGATTCTTTACCCACTAAGTCACTGGGGAAGCCCAAATTTAACACAATATTTTAGTGTCTCTTCTACTTATAATAACTTTTTTGCATTTAATACTCCCTCCTGGGTTCATTTTCCTTTTTGCAAAGGAGTGAAGACTTATGAGTGCTACAGTCTCTAAGTTACTGTATATTGAAGATATGCTTATCTAATCTTTACTCTTCAATTATATATAATTTTGCTGGGCATAGAATTCTAGGCAGCAAAGCTTTTCCATTAGAACACTGAAGCTCTTACACATTGCCCTGTAGTCGCTGTCATGATGGGTGAGAAGCTTAACTTATCAAACTTCTCATCATGAAAGGAAGAATACTGTATATGAAATAGAAACATGTGACTATAAAATAAGAATGCACACTGATGAGGCAAGAATTACTGATTTAGAAAATAGAAGTGAAGGTATCTCTTAGAGCACAACCAGGGATAACAGAGAGTGTAAAGGTTCTTTCATACTGCTCTGTATCTTGCTTAAAGGCTCTTTCATATTGTTCTTTATGGATAAATTTTGTGTATTAACTATGGATTTACCATTTCTAGTATTTTTCATTTCCTTGTGCAGATTTATATTTCCTTGTGGTATCATTTTCTTCTACCTAAGGGACTCCTTTTAATATTGCCTGCCATGTGGATCTGCTGGTGAGGAATTTGGATTTTTTTTTCAGCTTTTTTATGTCGGGGGAAAAACTCTTTTGCTTTCATTTTCGAGAGACCTTTTCACTAGGTATGGAATTCTTGGTTGATGGTTTTCCTTTTGTTATCCCACTCTGAGCCTCCACAGTCCTTTTGCTTGCCTTGTTTCCAATGAGGAATATGCTGTCATTTCTATCTTTGTTTATCTGTACGTAACATGTGCGCTTTACTCTGCTTTTAGGATATTCTATTTTATCACTGGTTATGAGCAGTTTAATTATGATCTACCTTGCTGTAATCTTCTCCTTAGTTATTTTGCTTGGGGTTATTTGAATTCTTGGATCTATCAATTTATAGCCTTTATCAAGTTTGAAACCCTTTCAGCCATTACTGGGCTTCTCTGGTGGCTCAGACAGTAAAGAATTTGCCTGAAATCCAGGATACTTGGTTTGACTCCTGGGTCAGGAAGATCCCCTGGAGAAGGGAATGGCAATCTACTCCAGTACTTTTGCCTGGAGAATCCTATGGACAGAGGATCCTGGTGACTTCAGTCTATGGGGTTGCAAAGAGTTGGACATGACTGAGCAGTGAATACTTTCTACTTTCTTTCTCAGCCATTATTGTTTTGAATATTTTTAAGTCCCCTTTTCCATCCAATTACATGAATATTAGGATGACTGAAGTTGTTCCACAGATCAATGATGCTTTGTACTTCTAAAAAAATTACTATTTTTAGTTTGTTTCACTTTGCATAGTATCTATTACTGTGCTTCCAAGTACACTTATGTTTTCCCCTGGAATGTCTAATCTGCTGAGAATCCTATCCACGTATTTTTCACCTCAGACATTGTAGTTTTCACCTCTAGAAGTTCAACAGATTTTTCTTTATGTTTTCCAAATCTTTCCTTAATTTTTTTGAACGTATGAAATACTTACTAATAACTGTCTTTATGTCCATGTCAGCTAATGCCAACATGAGTGTCAGTTCTGGGTAAGTATCAGGAGATTTTTCTCCTTCATTATGGATCATATTTTCCTGCTTCTTTGTATACCCAGTAATTTTTGATTGGATACCAGACATTGCGAATTTTACCTTTTTTGGTGCTCAACAATTACATTGATATATTCTTACAACTATGCTTGAGCTTTTCCTGGCATGTAGTTTCATTACTTTGAGACAGTCTTCTTCTTTTTAAAACTTGTTAGGCAGAATCAGAGCCTTGTTCTTCTATAGTTTATTCTAAGTACTCGGCCTGATGTCCTGAGAATTGTAGGCTTTCTAGTTTGACTGGTGGCAACAAGCTTGCTTGTAGGCTCTTTGGATGCAATGATACTCTTCCTCTAATTATTTCAGGTAATTCTTCCCCATCCTGGAGGAGCTTCCATTATGCATGTGCTGATCAATAATTTGGTGACTACTCAAGGGAAATGCTCTGAATATCCCCAGAGTTGTCTTTCTGTGCAGCTTTTTCCTCCACTGTTTTGTTCTGTGAAGTCTAACTGCCTTGGCCCTTTTCCTCCACTGTTTGTTCCACTAAAGGATCAAGAAATCCCCTGGAGAAGGGAATGGCAATCTACTCCAGTACTTTTGCCTGGAGAATCCTATGGACAGAGGATCCTGGTGACTTCAGTCTATGGGGTTGCAAAGAGTTGGACATGACTGAGCAGTGAATACTTTCTACTTTCTTTCTCAGCCATTATTGTTTTGAATATTTTTAAGTCCCCTTTTCCATCCAATTACATGAATATTAGGATGACTGAAGTTGTTCCACAGATCAATGATGCTTTGTACTTCTAAAAAAATTACTATTTTTAGTTTGTTTCACTTTGCATAGTATCTATTACTGTGCTTCCAAGTACACTTATGTTTTCCCCTGGAATGTCTAATCTGCTGAGAATCCTATCCACGTATTTTTCACCTCAGACATTGTAGTTTTCACCTCTAGAAGTTCAACAGATTTTTCTTTATGTTTTCCAAATCTTTCCTTAATTTTTTTGAACGTATGAAATACTTACTAATAACTGTCTTTATGTCCATGTCAGCTAATGCCAACATGAGTGTCAGTTCTGGGTAAGTATCAGGAGATTTTTCTCCTTCATTATGGATCATATTTTCCTGCTTCTTTGTATACCCAGTAATTTTTGATTGGATACCAGACATTGCGAATTTTACCTTTTTTGGTGCTCAACAATTACATTGATATATTCTTACAACTATGCTTGAGCTTTTCCTGGCATGTAGTTTCATTACTTTGAGACAGTCTTCTTCTTTTAAGACTTGTTAGGCAGAATCAGAGCCTTGTTCTTCTATAGTTTATTCTAAGTACTCGGCCTGATGTCCTGAGAATTGTAGGCTTTCTAGTTTGACTGGTGGCAACAAGCTTGCTTGTAGGCTCTTTGGATGCAATGATACTCTTCCTCTAATTATTTCAGGTAATTCTTCCCCATCCTGGAGGAGCTTCCATTATGCATGTGCTGATCAATAATTTGGTGACTACTCAAGGGAAATGCTCTGAATATCCCCAGAGTTGTCTTTCTGTGCAGCTTTTTCCTCCACTGTTTTGTTCTGTGAAGTCTAACTGCCTTGGTCTCACTGGATTTTCAGCTCCATCTTTTCTAGTTAAATTAAAAAGATAAGGCTGAAAGGCTACTGGATTACCTCTCCCTGCACTGAAGCCTGGAAACTCAGGGCAGTAAGCTAGGGTTTTCATAAGGTACACTGTTTGCTATATTTTCTTGCTCAGGTCTGCTTGTATTCAATAACCTGTGTTTGTAGAAATTTGAGTGCGGTTTACGGTAGAGCTTGCCCTGGCTTTCCAGTGAAACCACCAGCTGCTTAATGATGTAGTAACTATGTGATTTCTAGAACAAGGTCATGCAATCTTATTGCACTACTTATAATAGGAGCATGTGACCCGTAGGTCATGTTCTTACACTTAGGTAACACCCTTTCAACCATCAGTTGGTGACTTTGCCAGGGCATTCAATAAGTTCACATTCCTACTGTGTTAAACTTACTGTGTAGACTCTGACGCCTCTTACCCACAGAGAACTCTATAGATGAGCACATAATAAAGATACAAAATGGCTTGTGTCTGTCTAGATTCATCAGGACATTGTGCCCTTAAAAACTGATTCTGTAAGTCTGGAAAAAGTTTTAAGAACAAGAAGCCTTCTAACCTTTATATTCTGATTAGACATTGACCCAATAAACTCAGGCCCTAATCACTGGGGATGGGGCCTAGTGAAAATTTAGCAGTGGGAATAATAAAAAACAATGACTTAAACATGAATAACAATATTTCATTGTATATGTCTGAAATTCATACACACACACATATATACATACATACACACACACTCTTGTTGAATAGACCCAATATTTGAAATCTGAGTTAGAGTCAAAATGTGAAATTATTTGCAAATATGACTTGAGTTTACTGCTAATGCAGTCATCCTGATGGTCACTGAATATTTTTAGCTTTTTGCCTTCTGTCTAGACATAACTTGATTGGTTTGCTGGTCCCTATTAGTTTTGTAGGGCCACATGACTAGTCCTGGCCAGTGAAGGTGAGTAATTTCAAGGCTAAGTCATTTACTTTGGCTTAAGATCCTTTAGAAGTCTCTTTCTGTCTATGATAGTAATCGGCAACTTTAGAAGATGATACATCAGCTAGGGTCCCTCATTCTCTGTGATGAATAGGGCCTGTGCCAACCCATTATGAATGGGTAGTGTTAGCAAGAAATAAATCTTTGTTGTTTTTTCAGCCACCAGTGTTTTCAGAGTTGTTTGTTAATAGACCACAACCTAGCTTGTCCTGACAAATACATCTGCTTTCATTCTCTTCCCTGGATGGAAAAGATATTGTCTTAGGGATAGATTTTAGTAGGAGCCCAGGAATATTAAGAGAGCAGTAAGAAAGATGAAATTAAGGAAGGAAGAGAGATGTAAAGGGGCTATTGTAAGATAAATATAGACATATACAAATTAAATGCAACTTGGGAAGACCTACTAGATTTTATTATTGCTGTTGTTACTACCATTATTATTATATTATTTTTTTTTAAAAAAACAACCTGAAGATTATGGCCATTACATGCTATGATTTGTCCTTGGTTTTGGATAGATAGAGGAAGGACAGATAATTTTAGCTTTTGGAACTCTCTTAGTTTAATGCAATAGCTATGCATCATACATAGTGTGAATTTTGCTCTTTGAATATTTATATTGTCTCTCTCACAGTTGGGCTATACAAATTTTACAGTTAAGAACTATATTTAATTTTCCTGTGTATACTTTGGAAACAGTCCCAAAGCTCAATAAAATCAACTGAAAGGGGCTTCCACGGGTCCAGTGGATAAAGAGTCCACCTTGCAGTGCAAGGGGCACTGGTTCAATCCCTGCCCTGGGAGGATCCCACACACCGCAGAGTGGCTGGACTGGTCTGTTCAATTACAAGCCAGCACTCTGGAATGCATGTGCCCAGAGCCAGTGCTTTGCAACAAGAGAGGCCACTGCAACGGGAGGCCCACACAGGCCAAAGAATAAAGATGGATGAAAATAAATAAATAAATAACCAATAAAAGAGGCCAAAATTTAAAAACAAATTAAGCTGAAGACCAGTTTCACTTGTTTTCGGGGAAGTGGCCTCAGATCCCATTGCTGACCATCTCTTGGACTGACTTGAACAGATGCATCTGTTCTCACATTTTTATTTCCTGGAGCTTCAGGAATATTTAATGAGAATCATGAGCATGGGGATAGGGCAGGGCAGTGAGGAAAAGTGTACTTGCAATCAACACTGTCTGGAACTGTAGTCCTTTTCACTGGTGATCGACTCAGTGAAGCAAATCAGTTGAGAGACATTTTTCAAATTTGACTTTTCATAGCAACTGTTTTCAACTTTTTAGGCATGTGTGCTATTGAGTTTTATTCTCTTTTTTTATTGCTCCTGGCCCTTGGCGCTCTTCCTTTTTCAATTGTCCCAGTTGCCATACTTCATTAGAAATGATCTACAAAACCGCACAAGTCAAGTGATATATTTAAAAACTCATGGGTATATAATACAATAAAAACTGTCGAGGGAAGATACCACTTTAATCAGAATTCCTTGCACTGTCAGTGTCTAAACCATACAGGGTTTCCTACCCGTAGCTGTGTACCTGGGCTTCTACTTGCTTATTTGATTATGACCTCGGAGCTTCTTTGCTAACTTTTCAATTGCTCTCCTTATTTATCAGTCCTGGTCCTTGAACTCAGGTTTTAACTTTGCCTCTCCACAACGACCTGTCTTCTATTCTTGCTTTATCTGGAACTCAAACAGCAGGCTCCTTGTTTTTGCCAAGTATGGCATTATTCTTCAGAACTCCTTCCTACTCCCCAGTGGTGTGATGGAAGTATTCACCTACCAGTCTGGTTGTATTAAAGATGCGGAATATTTCTCTCTGTTTTTCTGCCCACTAAAAAATATGCGATTGTACTCACAGTGCCTACTATGTGTCTGGGACTAGTATAGGCAGTAGGGATACATCTGGGAAAAAAGCAGACAAGAATTCCTGCCCTCATGGGACTTAGTTTATAGCAATGACAAATCCAATTAGTAGGATCTGACATGGATCCTGTAGAACTGTATTAGTTATTTATCCAGCTAATGATCTACCTCTACATGTAAGGCCTAATGTTTTTGTATCCTGTAGTTCTGGTTGACTCATACCAGGTATGATCAGAAGCTCCCTCCTAAGCTCACATGTTGGTTCCCACTCTCACTCTGGGATCCTTTTATCCTGATTGATGCCCTAGCAGCGACCTCAGTTTTGCATCTTGGACTGACTTGAACAGATGCATCTGTTCTCACATTTTATTTCCTGGAGCTTCAGGAATATTTAATGAGAATCATGAGCATGGGGATAGGGCAGGGCAGTGAGGAAAAGTGTACTTGCAATCAACACTGTCTGGAACTGTAGTCCTTTTCACTGGTGATCGACTCAGTGAAGCAAATCAGTTGAGAGACATTTTTCAAATTTGACTTTTCATAGCAACTGTTTTCAACTTTTTAGGCATGTGTGCTATTGAGTTTTATTCTCTTTTTTTATTGCTCCTGGCCCTTGGCGCTCTTCCTTTTTCAATTGTCCCAGTTGCCATACTTCATTAGAAATGATCTACAAAACCGCACAAGTCAAGTGATATATTTAAAAACTCATGGGTATATAATACAATAAAAACTGTCGAGGGAAGATACCACTTTAATCAGAATTCCTTGCACTGTCAGTGTCTAAACCATACAGGGTTTCCTACCCGTAGCTGTGTACCTGGGCTTCTACTTGCTTATTTGATTATGACCTCGGAGCTTCTTTGCTAACTTTTCAATTGCTCTCCTTATTTATCAGTCCTGGTCCTTGAACTCAGGTTTTAACTTTGCCTCTCCACAACGACCTGTCTTCTATTCTTGCTTTATCTGGAACTCAAACAGCAGGCTCCTTGTTTTTGCCAAGTATGGCATTATTCTTCAGAACTCCTTCCTACTCCCCAGTGGTGTGATGGAAGTATTCACCTACCAGTCTGGTTGTATTAAAGATGCGGAATATTTCTCTCTGTTTTTCTGCCCACTAAAAAATATGCGATTGTACTCACAGTGCCTACTATGTGTCTGGGACTAGTATAGGCAGTAGGGATACATCTGGGAAAAAAGCAGACAAGAATTCCTGCCCTCATGGGACTTAGTTTATAGCAATGACAAATCCAATTAGTAGGATCTGACATGGATCCTGTAGAACTGTATTAGTTATTTATCCAGCTAATGATCTACCTCTACATGTAAGGCCTAATGTTTTTGTATCCTGTAGTTCTGGTTGACTCATACCAGGTATGATCAGAAGCTCCCTCCTAAGCTCACATGTTGGTTCCCACTCTCACTCTGGGATCCTTTTATCCTGATTGATGCCCTAGCAGCGACCCAGCAGAGCTCAACACAGCCAAAGCTAAAAACTCCACATGGTACTTGGGTGTAAGGCCCATTAAAAGGTCACTATTGCCAGGCAACAGAATCCCTGGACAGCCTAACAAATAGAATAACACTCCTTATTCCACTATTCCAGAAACCCAAAGTCATATATGTAGAGACCCCTCCCCCACCACTGCTCTTTCTCCCTGTGGCTACTATTACCCACGACCAGACCCACCCACAGCGGGCCTGGCCACTAGCACCCTTGATGGTCATGGGTAAGGCTGGAGACAGCACCTATGTTGTGAAAACTCCCTCCAAGGCCAGAACAGACTTGCAGAGCTGGCAGAAATAGGGTTCTTTGGACAGATTAGAGATCTACTGCAAATTGCCCCTGGACCCTTGTGCTGAGATTCTACTATTCACAAAACCTAACCGAACAGAGACTGGAGTCACAGCCTGAGCAGCTCCTTTGAATGGAGGGAGTGAGGTGGCTGTACCAACAGGTGGCCCAACACAAACAGGAGACAGGTGTGTGAGTGTATTCCTTGAGCTACTTGGGTCATCAGAACTACAAGCCTACCCTTGTCTCTGACTGCATCTTGGTTTTCTAAACTTGTCTCCTTTTTGGATTATGTGTTTAGAATTTATTTAAAGGGATAACATCCTCATAAAATTCTTTTTACTGAGCATTCACACCTTTCCTGTGCATATGTGTTTGTGTACACACGTACACACCTGTGTGCACACACACATTGTTGGGTTACAGTCTGCATTTCTCTCCATGGTGTCTCTAACGTGGATCTGACTCACTGAATCCTCTGCATGCTGCCTCATCTCTTCCAACCCAACCTGTTTTCTTCTTCTTCTTCTTTTTTTTTTTTAACCCAACCTGTTTTCTTATAGGCTCAATCCTTGTGTTGCAGTGGGAATGAACTATTTGTTTTTAAGGAATTGTCATTTTTACAGCAGAGTTTGGACTCTAAATTCAGGAAAAACACATTCATATAGTATCTTTCATCAATATGGAAATTCTAATCATTCAAGTTTTTTGATTCTCATACTTTCAATTTGTCATGATCCACATGTGGAATATCTACAGCAGATATTAGATCCTGCACCACTCCCTTGTTACCACGCTCTGGGCTTTGCACACCTCGGTGTGTGTTCAGAGCTACAGAGTAGAGTTTCTTCCTTACCCCACTCTTCTCTTTCCCAGGTATTTCTTTACTAATGAGGCCTATTTTATGTTGAAGCTAAAATAACTCATTAATTAGCTTTCTTTGAGCATATAGTGAGTACAGAGGATTTAAATGGAGGAGATATTCATATGGGTTTCTGATCTACATCTAGAATACACTTCAATATTGACTATTTTATGTGCTTTACAAAATGATTCTAATATATGCCATATATTCTAATATATGTCTTTGAGGATAGGATTATCTCTAATTCACTTTAATTACCTGTTCACTGGCTCTTGCAAAGTCTAATACAGAATAAGTGCTTAATAAGTGCTGACTGAATAAAATGAGTGGTCCCCGTGGCGGTACAGGAAGAAAATGTTAGAATATTGAAGAATTGAGAGACAGACGAGGGCAGTCTTACAAATGAAAATTCTAAAACCTTTGGCTCTTAGATGGTCAAAACATGTTGGAAGTTGAAGAAAAATGGCTCCTTTTAGCCCTTGGGTCCTTGTCTGTGAGATTTAGTGGGAGACCTTACTTTCTCACTGTGAGCAATCAGTGCATGACTGAAGAAAATAACAGAAAGAAAGGCAAATGCTGGAACACAGGATTTTATCTTCATGCCCATGATTTTCTTCAGTATACTTAAATGCCTGAGAATGTGATTCACCAGCCATTGGATTTAACAAAATCCGCTCTCATTTCCCCATGTGCTTTAATGATGCAGGAACCTTTCAATTATCTAAACTAATGGAATAGAAGCAAAAGTACACATAATCAAATGCCATTTCTATTTTCCTTTGGAAAGTATTATGTCTGCTTTCCCCCCAGCAGGTATGCTTTTATGATCATCAGGGAAAACTATAGCTTGTGTTATGAAGAGCGTGAGTAGAAAAAGAACGCTGAACTGGGACTAAGGCAACTGGGGGTCTCATTCTTGATGTCCAAGGGAGGGTATCTCAACAGAGCTCTTTCAGCTATAATATGTAACCTTATTGTTGTTGTTCAGTCACTAAGTTGTGTCTGACTCTTTGTGACTCCTTGGACTATAGCCTGCCAGGCTACACTGTCCAGGGGATTTCCCAGGCAAGAATACTGGAGTGAGTTACCATTTCCTTCTCTAATAATACTTAACCTAGTGGCTCTCAAAGTGAGATCCCTGGACCTGTAGCAGCAGTATCTGGGGATGCAAATTCTTGGATCCACCCCAGACCTACGCTGGGAGTGGAGCCCAGCCATCCGGGCTTTAACAAGTGCCCCAGGGGATTCTGGTGTACGCTCAAGTTTGAGAACCACTGACTTAGCTCAAAGGGAAAAAGGAAATGCTAGGAATTGGGCTCTGGGACATGCTACTGAGAGACCTTTATTTCTCTGAAGGAGGTAAGAGAAGGCTCATGAGACTTTTCAAGGCATACTGCAGATTTGTGTGTGTGTGTGTGTGTGTGTGTGTGTGTGTGTGTGTGTGTGTGTGTAAGTCAAATGATGACTGAGAACATATTTTCTCAGATCCCTGAGGATGGCAGGGATGTCTTTCTCCAAACCACCCTACCTAAAAATGTACCATTGCCTCCCCTAGCACTCCCCACTTCCTTTTCTTGATCTTGATCTACTTTCTTTGCAGCATTTATCACCTAATAGGCTGTTAGTTACTTATTTTGGTTATTGTCTACCTGCCTCTCCTCCCTAGCTGGAATGTTCCCTCTACAAGGACAGTCTGTTTTGTTCACTACTGTGTCCCCAGCTCTGAGAACTGTGCGTGGTCCCTAGTAGGCACTCAATAAATGTTTGATGAATTAAGGAGTGAATGAACAACTGCTGAAACTGGAAGATGAGAAAATACTGGGTCAGATCAAAGGACTGAAACACCTGCAAGCCCTCTTCCTACAGCACAGGAGCCCTGCCTCTCTGTTCCTGCTTTTGGCTATAGAAAGAATCGCTTTGGAATTATCTGGGTATTTTAAAAGGAAAACTATAGCTTGTGTTATGAAGAGCGTGAGTAGAAAAGAACGCTGAACTGGGATTCTTTTGATGTCCAAGGAGGGTATCTCAACAGAGCTCTTTCAGCTATAATATGTAACCTTATTGTTGTTGTTCAGTCACTAAGTTGTGTCTGACTCTTTGTGACTCCTTGGACTATAGCCTGCCAGGCTACACTGTCCAGGGGATTTCCCAGGCAAGAATACTGGAGTGAGTTACCATTTCCTTCTCTAATAATACTTAACCTAGTGGCTCTCAAAGTGAGATCCCTGGACCTGTAGCAGCAGTATCTGGGGATGCAAATTCTTGGATCCACCCCAGACCTACGCTGGGAGTGGAGCCCAGCCATCCGGGCTTTAACAAGTGCCCCAGGGGATTCTGGTGTACGCTCAAGTTTGAGAACCACTGACTTAGCTCAAAGGGAAAAAGGAAATGCTAGGAATTGGGCTCTGGGACATGCTACTGAGAGACCTTTATTTCTCTGAAGGAGGTAAGAGAAGGCTCATGAGACTTTTCAAGGCATACTGCAGATTTGTGTGTGTGTGTGTGTGTGTGTGTGTGTGTGTGTGTGTGTGTGTGTGTAAGTCAAATGATGACTGAGAACATATTTTCTCAGATCCCTGAGGATGGCAGGGATGTCTTTCTCCAAACCACCCTACCTAAAAATGTACCATTGCCTCCCCTAGCACTCCCCACTTCCTTTTCTTGATCTTGATCTACTTTCTTTGCAGCATTTATCACCTAATAGGCTGTTAGTTACTTATTTTGGTTATTGTCTACCTGCCTCTCCTCCCTAGCTGGAATGTTCCCTCTACAAGGACAGTCTGTTTTGTTCACTACTGTGTCCCCAGCTCTGAGAACTGTGCGTGGTCCCTAGTAGGCACTCAATAAATGTTTGATGAATTAAGGAGTGAATGAACAACTGCTGAAACTGGAAGATGAGAAAATACTGGGTCAGATCAAAGGACTGAAACACCTGCAAGCCCTCTTCCTACAGCACAGGAGCCCTGCCTCTCTGTTCCTGCTTTTGGCTCTGAAGTAAATCTGCAAACAGGGCTAGGGTAACTGCCTTCCTCAGGGGTTCAATTCACTATGCAGTTTCATTATCATTACAAAGTGTGCTATCTGGTTTTACCTAGGCTCAGGATAGTGTACTCATGGATCAATGCATTCACAGGGCTGGCTATGCTTGGGGGCAGCCAATGGGTGTGCAAGAGACTGGAGTGTGACACAGTCGGGAAAAGGCAGTCTGGGAATAGAAAATCTCTCAGTCCTCATTCTCATGCCTGACTTGCTATATGGTCCTAACCAAACTGCTTAGAACTTCTGGGTCTCATTTCATGTGTGGATCTCAATGAGCGCCAAGGTGTCTTTCAGTTATATTAATAATTACATATCCATTCAAATGTTTCTCAATTAATGCCTATATTCTCCACTAGCAAGCTCTGTGAGAACAGGGGCTGAGTGTATTTTCCCAGCTAGTTCATAATGCCCAACACTTAGGGGTACACAGATATTTGCTGAGTGAGCAGATCCCTGTGAAAACCAAATGAGGATCTCAACTTCCTAAGCCTGTGCTATACACAACTGAGTTCTAGTAGATGGATGTAGGTTGCAAAACCCTGGCCTGGAAGAGATCTCCAATCACACAGGAAGAGCTGAATCTTGGCTCTGCCTCCTCCCACCAACCCTCAAGGGCACACAAAAGTTGCAAAATTCATTAAATCCATTCATGTCAAGGTATATGGGTGAGCCCAAACTGCGCACTGGTCCATCAGCCCTGTGGTCTGAAGAAGCATGGGTTTCGGAACCAGAAACCTGAATCACAGATCTGCTATTTTCTGGCTCTGGCTTTGTACAAGTTATTTCCTTCTCTCGGCTTCAGCTCTTTATCTGGAAAATGAAGACAGTATTGCCTGGCTTCAGGATGGCTCTGAAGACTAGAGGAGTTGATGTGCTTCAAGGTGCCTTCCCAGTGTCTGGTGTGAGAAGGGTGCTCAGAGTGTGTGACCTCCATGTCTGGCCTGACTGCCTACAAGGTTTCTAACAAAGCTTCCTGTGAGGAAAAAACTGCTGAAACTGGAAGATGAGAAAATACTGGGTCAGATCAAAGGACTGAAACACCTGCAAGCCCTCTTCCTACAGCACAGGAGCCCTGCCTCTCTGTTCCTGCTTTTGGCTCTGAAGTAAATCTGCAAACAGGGCTAGGGTAACTGCCTTCCTCAGGGGTTCAATTCACTATGCAGTTTCATTATCATTACAAAGTGTGCTATCTGGTTTTACCTAGGCTCAGGATAGTGTACTCATGGATCAATGCATTCACAGGGCTGGCTATGCTTGGGGGCAGCCAATGGGTGTGCAAGAGACTGGAGTGTGACACAGTCGGGAAAAGGCAGTCTGGGAATAGAAAATCTCTCAGTCCTCATTCTCATGCCTGACTTGCTATATGGTCCTAACCAAACTGCTTAGAACTTCTGGGTCTCATTTCATGTGTGGATCTCAATGAGCGCCAAGGTGTCTTTCAGTTATATTAATAATTACATATCCATTCAAATGTTTCTCAATTAATGCCTATATTCTCCACTAGCAAGCTCTGTGAGAACAGGGGCTGAGTGTATTTTCCCAGCTAGTTCATAATGCCCAACACTTAGGGGTACACAGATATTTGCTGAGTGAGCAGATCCCTGTGAAAACCAAATGAGGATCTCAACTTCCTAAGCCTGTGCTATACACAACTGAGTTCTAGTAGATGGATGTAGGTTGCAAAACCCTGGCCTGGAAGAGATCTCCAATCACACAGGAAGAGCTGAATCTTGGCTCTGCCTCCTCCCACCAACCCTCAAGGGCACACAAAAGTTGCAAAATTCATTAAATCCATTCATGTCAAGGTATATGGGTGAGCCCAAACTGCGCACTGGTCCATCAGCCCTGTGGTCTGAAGAAGCATGGGTTTCGGAACCAGAAACCTGAATCACAGATCTGCTATTTTCTGGCTCTGGCTTTGTACAAGTTATTTCCTTCTCTCGGCTTCAGCTCTTTATCTGGAAAATGAAGACAGTATTGCCTGGCTTCAGGATGGCTCTGAAGACTAGAGGAGTTGATGTGCTTCAAGGTGCCTTCCCAGTGTCTGGTGTGAGAAGGGTGCTCAGAGTGTGTGACCTCCATGTCTGGTCCTGCCTACTCTGCCCCCTACAAGGTTTCTAACAAAGCTTCCTGTCCCAGAGAACCAGCCAGGGTTGGTAACTGGCTGAAGGGAGTGCCCTGACTGGTCTGGCTGAAGGGGAGATAGAGATCAGAATCAAAAGTGCTTCTCAAAATATCTAACTTTGGAAATACTTTCTTTCTCCATTTGCATGACATTTGAGATTTGAACTTGCTTTAACTTGATATCAAAAAGTGCAATTTTGTAAATAAAACTTATTAACAACTGATAATCACTTGTATGTGCTCTTAACACCGAACAGAATGAGTTAGAACTTAACCTGTCTTTTTGGTTGCCTTTTGTCTCTCTTTCTGCCTTGTTCTTTGGTCGAGGGAATTATCCTCCTGGTCCTGTCCTGACCCCACCACCTTCCCTGACCACATGCATCTACTTCATATGACCATCTTTATCCTGGAAAACAAATTCTGCCGCTAAGCAACCAGAAGACAAAATTTGCAGTGGTTGACATGATTCGCATTAGTGACCGCAACTGCAGTGGTGCCACCACCAGGCCAGATGCATGCTCCTTGCATCTGTCCCCAACAGATCTTTCCAGAAAGTGGGGCGGGGTGAACGCTTGAGAAAATCAAGGGCCTCAGTACTCAACAGAAAGGGTTTATAAATCACTGTATATCAAGAGCCTGCTTTAGAATCATTTTATTAGGACACATTCAAGAAAGTGACATGTGGAAAAAGACAGCAGCAATTCTCAGTCATGCAAATGCCCGTGGTAAGGTTCTCCATTGGATTAAATTCAAGTACAAAGACAGTCCTTTCCTGAGCCAGGTGCAATTCCAGAGAACGACACTTTGAGTCGAGAGCCTGTTTCCTCTGCAAAGTTCAGAACACTGAACAAGTCCCACCCTCACAATAAGACTGTGAGATACATGGAAGTGTAAACCTTCAGGATTTTAAGGAACCTTTTACCCAAGCCCTCCCCCATAATCCAGCTGGGGGAAGTAAGCCCAACTTTGGGACCTCTTATAAATAGATTTAGTCTATTGAAAATAAAGCAGTGGGCTTTAAAAAATTAGAAAATGAATATATACATACATATATATATATATGTATATATATATATGTAATGGAATCACCTTTGCCTCTTGCCTCGGGGTGGGATTTCCACAAAACTCTGTGTTAGGGGTGGGGGCTCTTGAGTGTTTTGGGAGTTGGAGGACTTTTTAAAAAATTTTTAAACTTTTTATTATGAAAAACTGCAAACATATACAAAAGGGAGAGAATGATATAACGAATACCCTGGAGCCCATCATCTACTCTCAACAATTATCAACATGTGGCCAGCTTGTTTCATTTATTTCTTCTCCCACTTCCCATCCACACCCCCCACGGGATAATTTGGAAGCCAAGGAAGGCTGGTCGGGTGACCTTCGAACCAGACATCTCAGCAGTGAGTAAGATTCGGGAGGAGCTAAAAAACTGTGTGGCAAAACCTGGGTAGGTTGAAGCACGTGGGATGTTTGTTGAGAGAAGTCATTCCTGTCAGTGTTTGGGACTGGCTGGAGTTGACCCTTATGTTCCATAAACCATAATCATACATAGTCCCTTTTCCTCCTTCCTCCTGCTCATAACATGGGCAAGGCAGGCGAGATTAAAATGATGGGTTTTTCCAAATTGGGGCCACTGTCAATGGAAACATTCAACCTGGAGAAAAACTCCAGGCACAAGTATAAAGCTCCCACCAGGGCTGGGGGCCTGGTGATCAGACTGGGAGCTGGGGGAGTGTGCCAGGCCCTGGGGCCTCTTACAGGTCCCTACTGTCCCACCACTTTAGACTTCGGAGAGAAACTTGGCAACCTTGAATTGCACCCAGTAGAGAAAGAAGCAAGGGGCCCCCAGGAGTGAGCCCGTGACCCAGGGAGGAGGCATAGTTTGCATGGAACATGTTGCCCTCTGAGCAAAGGCTGCACCCCACACCAGCCCTGCCAGAGCAGTATCAAGAGAGGTGGGTGATGGGAGTCCAGGTGGGAGGTCCCAACGGCGGCACGGCTAACCCGGTGAGCTGCGCTCTAAACGTAAGTGGAGAAAGGATCTCCAGGTCCCAGGTACCACCGAGCAGCAAGGTTGCCATCCTGTTAAGAAAAGGGCCGGGCTCTGTGATTTGCATATAACTTTGCAAAACTTTCCATGAGATCCCGTAGCCCTTTATAGAAAACAGAGTGAAACCATCAGTGTGACCTAGTGTATTTCTAGCAATCCAATGCATAGAACGCAACTCGGCAAATACACAGTCATTATCTTAGAGGAAATGGAGGAAGCAGAGTGCTGTGTAGGGCAGTGCTTGGTCTGAAAGTTCAGAAGAAGTCATGGATGCAGAGTCATACGATGCTGACACCCACTTTAACTGTGAAATACCATCAGAGCTCAAATGTGTGCACTGTTCCTTGCATTAGTTCCCTGTAGAGAATGTTGCCGTGGCTTTCCAGCTTCCCAGACAGATAAGGAGAAGTGGAACCAGGAATAATACAAATCGAGACGCATTAAATATGAAGCCCCGTGGCAGTGATCATTAGTTTATTTCATACCCTTTCAGTTTTGTTTTCTTGTTTCAACTCTTTCGGGGCCCCTGTGCCCTGCTAAGTCTTACCATGATTTCAGCTGGGGAAAGAAACTGAGAAAAGTTTCCTCATCTACACAGCAGGTTTTTAGTAGTAGCTGACTTAACACTCCTGATTTCAAGTGTTTCCAGGGTCCATAACATGGTAATCTGGAACTTATCTAAGGTACAGGACTGGTTTGTGTGGACTGCAAGGCTGGCTTGGGAATGGATTACTGAGTGAGTGAGTGATGGAGCCATGTCAGAGATTCCATATTCCAGGGGGTTCTATCATCTCAATTGGGCCACTGGAAGGAACAGAATCATCCTTTCTTTAATAACAGTGGTCCCTCAAATAGAACCAAGCTCTAGTGCTATTGGAAAAGTGAAATATTTTAAAAAGCAATGGCTTTTAGCCAAGAAAAAAGTTTAAGATGAATTAAGAATATGACCTCCCATTTGACTGTGGCTCCATTCATGGTGTCAAAGACTGCCTTCCAAACATAAGAAAACCGGTATAAGAGTCAGTAAGAACTCCAGCCAGGCAAAAACTGTTTGTTAAGGAGAGAAAAACACTTCAGAATCAAGTTCAAGTGACAGTTACTCTGAGCTCAGGCAGTTTTGGGGGGGCTCCAGGTCCCAGGTACCACCGAGCAGCAAGGTCGCCATCCTGTTAAGAAAAGGGCCGGGCTCTGTGATTTGCATATAACTTTGCAAAACTTTCCATGAGATCCCGTAGCCCTTTATAGAAAACAGAGTGAAACCATCAGTGTGACCTAGTGTATTTCTAGCAATCCAATGCATAGAACGCAACTCGGCAAATACACAGTCATTATCTTAGAGGAAATGGAGGAAGCAGAGTGCTGTGTAGGGCAGTGCTTGGTCTGAAAGTTCAGAAGAAGTCATGGATGCAGAGTCATACGATGCTGACACCCACTTTAACTGTGAAATACCATCAGAGCTCAAATGTGTGCACTGTTCCTTGCATTAGTTCCCTGTAGAGAAATGTTGCCGTGGCTTTCCAGCTTCCCAGACAGATAAGGAGAAGTGGAACCAGGAATAATACAAATCGAGACGCATTAAATATGAAGCCCCGTGGCAGTGATCATTAGTTTATTTCATACCCTTTCAGTTTTGTTTTCTTGTTTCAACTCTTTCGGGGCCCCTGTGCCCTGCTAAGTCTTACCATGATTTCAGCTGGGGAAAGAAACTGAGAAAAGTTTCCTCATCTACACAGCAGGTTTTTAGTAGTAGCTGACTTAACACTCCTGATTTCAAGTGTTTCCAGGGTCCATAACATGGTAATCTGGAACTTATCTAAGGTACAGGACTGGTTTGTGTGGACTGCAAGGCTGGCTTGGGAATGGATTACTGAGTGAGTGAGTGATGGAGCCATGTCAGAGATTCCATATTCCAGGGGGTTCTATCATCTCAATTGGGCCACTGGAAGGAACAGAATCATCCTTTCTTTAATAACAGTGGTCCCTCAAATAGAACCAAGCTCTAGTGCTATTGGAAAAGTGAAATATTTTAAAAAGCAATGGCTTTTAGCCAAGAAAAAAGTTTAAGATGAATTAAGAATATGACCTCCCATTTGACTGTGGCTCCATTCATGGTGTCAAAGACTGCCTTCCAAACATAAGAAAACCGGTATAAGAGTCAGTAAGAACTCCAGCCAGGCAAAAACTGTTTGTTAAGGAGAGAAAAACACTTCAGAATCAAGTTCAAGTGACAGTTACTCTGAGCTGTGGAGAAGGTAGTGGGTGCTAAGGATTCAGGAGGGAGATGAGAGTCTAAAGAAAGCCAGGGGCAGGATGCGCGCAATTGTGAAAGAGCCAAGTACTGGTGCCCATTGAGCTCACCTTCTCCAGGGCTAAAGGGACTCAAAAAATTGAAACCATACTTTCCTTTGCATAATGTTATGTTAACAGGCTGTGGGGGGAGGTGGCATGAGCTGTCCTGATTAGCTAGCTCCGACCCATAATTCCCTGTCAGTGCCAGTTTACACGTGTGCTAGCCCATCGGCAGAACCTACTTAGTGACAGGATTTTATAATTTTACAAGTGCTGAATCTGATATTTGGCTCTTTATACAATGGTTAAAATTCTGAAGGTGGAGAACAGTTTTAAAAGATATTTTTAGTGTCTTCATTATTAATAGCTTATTTGTGTCATTTTATTATCACTATTATTAATGGCTAAATTTATTGCATGTTCACCATGTGCCAGGCAAAGTGCTGAGTGTCTGGCATGCATCATTGCATGAAATTTGGAATGTGTAATACCATTACCCCCATTTTGCAGACTGAAGCATTGAGGTCCTGCCCAGGATCATACAACTGGCAAGTGGAAGGGCTGAGATCTGAACGGAGGCTGATTTGACTTCTAAGTGGTCCTAAACCACTGTGCTAGGTTGCCTTTTGTAAAACAGAACCCATCTCCTAAATATTTGTATGTGTGTATGTCCGTGGATTCCAAAGATCTTAAAAAGCATCCCTCACATATTTTGAGGATCCATGTTATCCTTGAAGACCTAACTAGAAGTGGCCTGGGTCACTTCAGTATGTGTATTTATTAGATTTTGCGCAAAACTTTTTTCTCTTTTAAAATCTGAAGTTGGGATGGTCTCTGTGTACATGCAGATGTGTCTGATGATGGCTTGTTATGTGAGACGTATAGGAAATTAAGGCATGTAGGCAAGCTGAACACTTGTTTTCCAAAACTCTCAGAAAATACGTACAAGTTTACATAGGAAGTCATTATTTTATATGACCCAGTTGGTACTTTAAAAGAGTAGTTGACACCCATGCATTAACTTTAAAAACAGACAGCCATCCAAGAACTCACTGAGATGATTTTCTTAAAATCTAGCCTAGGGCAGAGACTAGTAGGAAAAATTTAAATGGAAATGGGGTTTAAAAATGCCATTAAATTTCTTTGAAATGTTAATGATCTCTACTATTTAGACAATAACTCTCAGCATGGAATTCACAGATATTCCAGATCCGATCACTCTCCACCTTTGGCATTCTGATTCAGTAGGCCAGTGAGGTGTCTGGGATGAGTTTTTGGGAAATGTTTTCTTGGTAATTCTAAGAGTCACTTGGTTTAAAACCCTTAAGGCACAGTCCTTTCGTATGTACCAGACAATCCATGGTTAGAAAACCTGAGTTTCGCAGCATTGCAACTACATTTTCACATCTGCCAGCATACATTGTCCAGAAGCACTTGGGCATTTTCTGTGAGGAGCAAGAACCAGTGAGACTCATTTTGATAGGACAGCCAGCTTTTATTAACCAGACCTCCCTGAATTCTTCTTTTTTGGGGGGGGGGGTGGTAAATTGAAATTCTGTCCATCTCCCTCTATTCAGTATAGACTCTTTCTTAGGAACACTTGACTTATTTATTAATATATGGCAGGTCTCATTCTAAATTAGCCACTCATACTATGAGTTTTCTGAGTTGTAAAGAGAGATTCTACAGCCTCTGGGTACACAAGAAGAGATGTCATTGGACATCTAGTGGTATAAAAACAGTCATAAATGAGGAATGTATTTGTTACGGATTTATATCCTTTCTTGTTCTACAAAGAATTTGAGGCAGCTGTTTTACACTATGTTTTAAAAGGTATCTTCCATTGACTATATGCTCTAGATGTTCTAGATGTTTCTCACTGATGAATGTGGAAGCCACTGAGGCAGGTGTGTGCCTGAGTTACTACTTCTGCAGCAAAGACATAATACAAAGACACTTCTTTATGTTTATGATGGCTTGTTATGTGAGACGATAGGAAATTAAGGCATGTAGGCAAGCTGAACACTTGTTTTCCAAAACTCTCAGAAAATACGTACAAGTTTACATAGGAAGTCATTATTTTATATGACCCAGTTGGTACTTTAAAAGAGTAGTTGACACCCATGCATTAACTTTAAAAACAGACAGCCATCCAAGAACTCACTGAGATGATTTTCTTAAAATCTAGCCTAGGGCAGAGACTAGTAGGAAAAATTTAAATGGAAATGGGGTTTAAAAATGCCATTAAATTTCTTTGAAATGTTAATGATCTCTACTATTTAGACAATAACTCTCAGCATGGAATTCACAGATATTCCAGATCCGATCACTCTCCACCTTTGGCATTCTGATTCAGTAGGCCAGTGAGGTGTCTGGGATGAGTTTTTGGGAAATGTTTTCTTGGTAATTCTAAGAGTCACTTGGTTTAAAACCCTTAAGGCACAGTCCTTTCGTATGTACCAGACAATCCATGGTTAGAAAACCTGAGTTTCGCAGCATTGCAACTACATTTTCACATCTGCCAGCATACATTGTCCAGAAGCACTTGGGCATTTTCTGTGAGGAGCAAGAACCAGTGAGACTCATTTTGATAGGACAGCCAGCTTTTATTAACCAGACCTCCCTGAATTCTTCTTTTTTGGGGGGGGGGGTGGTAAATTGAAATTCTGTCCATCTCCCTCTATTCAGTATAGACTCTTTCTTAGGAACACTTGACTTATTTATTAATATATGGCAGGTCTCATTCTAAATTAGCCACTCATACTATGAGTTTTCTGAGTTGTAAAGAGAGATTCTACAGCCTCTGGGTACACAAGAAGAGATGTCATTGGACATCTAGTGGTATAAAAACAGTCATAAATGAGGAATGTATTTGTTACGGATTTATATCCTTTCTTGTTCTACAAAGAATTTGAGGCAGCTGTTTTACACTATGTTTTAAAAGGTATCTTCCATTGACTATATGCTCTAGATGTTCTAGATGTTTCTCACTGATGAATGTGGAAGCCACTGAGGCAGGTGTGTGCCTGAGTTACTACTTCTGCAGCAAAGACATAATACAAAGACACTTCTAAATTTCTGACTCATGTTATGGTCTGCAAGGCACAGTAGACAGTGAGCAGTTGACATGTGCAATACATGGAATATGGCATGTTCTTGGCTTCTTATTCTTTTCCTCTCCTTGTTCTTGGTCTTTTAAATCAAGTACATTTCATTCAGTTGATCAGGAGGGAGAAATGAGAGGACTGACAGCATTTGGGCCAAAATGTTACTTTGTGTGTTTCTGCCTGAATTGTCTATCTGTTTTGGTTCATGAACTTGGCTAGCAGAAGGCAGTGTACACGGTGGACATGAGAAAGACCCGGGCTCAAATCTCAGCTCTGCCACTTTCTGGATGTGTGACCTTGGGCATATTTTGCATGGAGCATATTCCTACATATTCCTCATCTGCAAAATGAGGATAATGATACTTACCTTGAAGAATTGTGAGGACTGAGTGAGAAACTACATATAAAACGCTAGGCTCATAGTAGAATTCAGGAGGACAACTGTAACTGTCAGTTGTCTATGTTCTGGATGCTTCCTTACAGCAGCCTTCATGCTTTCCTCGGCCTGCTCTGTGACAGCAGGGACTTCTAAGGGAAAGGACTGTATGGCTATCACTAGATGGAAGGATCTGTTCTTGGTGGGGACTTCATTGTTCTGTGTTCTTCCATTACACACATGGAACTGCAAATCCCATATTAATTGGTTTAAAAGAGCCTTTCTCCACCTCAGATTTCAAACCAGAGCCCAGATTGGAAATATTCCTTCACCAGAATGAAAAACTGAGATACAAAGTAGTACAAATGTTGAATCATGCAGAGAGAAAAAACATCATGAAATATGTTTTTAGTTTAGCTCTCTTTCAAAATTTTTTTTGTGACTTGGTTTCTTTCATGCTTTATACTCTACTTTTGATTTCTAGGGGTGTGTGTGTGTGTGTGTGTGTGTGTGTGTGTGTGTTGCTCATACTGATCCCAGGGCTACCCATCTGGAATTCGGTGAGGAGGTTACTGACAAAGAGTGGTTAGCTAAGCAGCCTGGTGAAGAACAAAGAGGCCTTGGGATGGTGCAGAGCCGGCTCTACTGTGTCGCCTCCTGAGTGATGGATCGGGGGGTCTCCATGTCCAGAAGACTACCCCAAAGGAAAGAAATCAGTCTCAGTAAGAAGGATCACTCTGTTTTTCATCTTTCCATTTCTCCTTCTGATTTTGGAGAGAACTATCAGAGTAGGTGGGGTGGGAGGAACAACCCTGACAATGTTGTTTCATGTAACTTTTTTGTTCTGAGTTCAGCAAAGTTAGAAATTGTTTCTACCGAGAATTATCAGAAACTTTCCTTCTGTCCTTAGACAGCGGGAGATGAGGGAGGAGAAGGTCGGGGAGGGAGAGAGGGAGCTGTGTGTTGACCTAACAATGAACCTGCCATTAGGAACCTTGTTGACCATGCAGGGGTGACCTATCCTCCCTACCTGGGGACCCAGTGTCCCCACACTGATCACGAGGGAAACCCCTCCATCTGGAATCATAGGGGGCTGAACTTGAACATGCCTGCCTTTCCTCCATCCCATGGTATATCTCTTCATAAAATCTCTTTATGAACTTGAAAGTATATTTCAAGGTTTCCTCTCATCTTTTCTATACTAAACAGCTGAGTTTGGGGGAAAACCCTGATGAACGAATTCACTATTCACCTCTCCCTACTCCCTCTTCCGAGTTTCCTCCTCTTTCACTGCTCAAGACTCCTGACCTTCAAAAACCAAAGTTGCCAGTTGTTCAACTAACAACCTTCAGTAACCTCTGCCCATCCTGCAAGTCAGCCAAATTCACTGTCCGATCACTTCCTCTCATCTTGAGATGCTGAGGGGAAGTCCATCCCTCTGTTTCTTTGTTCGCTCGTCCCTTTGTCCTTGATTCACAACAGAGGGTTGATCTCGCCAACTATCTATAATCACATCCTTTCCTATCCTTAAAAATGACATCTGTTCGTTTTTTGGTTAATAAAAGTAATTTGACTTATCAGAGAGAATTTGGAAAAAGCCACCATCTAGAAATAACCACTATTTACATTTTGGTGTATTTCCTTCATATATACATACATGCACGCATATATGTATATATAAATATATGTATATATGCATACAGAAGCACAAATACACACACATGCATACACATCACATTCCTTTTAATATTTAACAGAAAAATTAGTCTTTCATATTTAGAGGGAAAAGGAAGACCTCAGGCAGGTGGGAAAGAAAAATAACCCCAGGCTGCAGCTCAAGTAGGCTTTTCACCTGTGTCAGCTACGGCCATGAGCCCTTGGAGCACACAGCTGATTGAGCTTGTGCCATGACATTTGTGATGTCATGGGCCTGATGGCCGGAGAAAATATCCAAGCTTATCCCTGCCTCCCAAACCAGGATGAATCCCTCTTAGAGAGCAACACAGGAAACAAATTCAGAGACACACTGAAATTCATAGATATACACAAACAGAAGTTATACACATAAAACAGATTCAAACCAGTTTTTTTCTGAGCTGGAACCTTGTTGACCATGCAGGGGTGACCTATCCTCCCTACCTGGGGACCCAGTGTCCCCACACTGATCACGAGGGAAACCCCTCCATCTGGAATCATAGGGGGCTGAACTTGAACATGCCTGCCTTTCCTCCATCCCATGGTATATCTCTTCATAAAATCTCTTTATGAACTTGAAAGTATATTTCAAGGTTTCCTCTCATCTTTTCTATACTAAACAGCTGAGTTTGGGGGAAAACCCTGATGAACGAATTCACTATTCACCTCTCCCTACTCCCTCTTCCGAGTTTCCTCCTCTTTCACTGCTCAAGACTCCTGACCTTCAAAAACCAAAGTTGCCAGTTGTTCAACTAACAACCTTCAGTAACCTCTGCCCATCCTGCAAGTCAGCCAAATTCACTGTCCGATCACTTCCTCTCATCTTGAGATGCTGAGGGGAAGTCCATCCCTCTGTTTCTTTGTTCGCTCGTCCCTTTGTCCTTGATTCACAACAGAGGGTTGATCTCGCCAACTATCTATAATCACATCCTTTCCTATCCTTAAAAATGACATCTGTTCGTTTTTTGGTTAATAAAAGTAATTTGACTTATCAGAGAGAATTTGGAAAAAGCCACCATCTAGAAATAACCACTATTTACATTTTGGTGTATTTCCTTCATATATACATACATGCACGCATATATGTATATATAAATATATGTATATATGCATACAGAAGCACAAATACACACACATGCATACACATCACATTCCTTTTAATATTTAACAGAAAAATTAGTCTTTCATATTTAGAGGGAAAAGGAAGACCTCAGGCAGGTGGGAAAGAAAAATAACCCCAGGCTGCAGCTCAAGTAGGCTTTTCACCTGTGTCAGCTACGGCCATGAGCCCTTGGAGCACACAGCTGATTGAGCTTGTGCCATGACATTTGTGATGTCATGGGCCTGATGGCCGGAGAAAATATCCAAGCTTATCCCTGCCTCCCAAACCAGGATGAATCCCTCTTAGAGAGCAACACAGGAAACAAATTCAGAGACACACTGAAATTCATAGATATACACAAACAGAAGTTATACACATAAAACAGATTCAAACCAGTCTTTTCTGAGCCTTCTCAGTGAATGCCCACTCTACCTCAGTGCATTGCTAATAACACAAGGTATCACACGTAAGCCTTGCTTTTGTAGGTCTTTCTTAGGATTCGGCTACTGAGATGAAATCTAGCCCATGGGAGACAATAGCAAACCAGGAGGAGATGCTTTTCATAAAGTGCTCACAGAAGGGACTCTAGATATCATTCTAATAAGGATGAAGATGCATCCCGGCAACATTCTTCCTGAGGTCAGAAACTATCTTTCAGGACAGAGGGATAACTTCAGAGACACAGTGATGCAGTATGTGTTAGACATATACTAACAAAGGCGATGATGATTTGAGAGATCATTGTATTTTAGTGAGGATAATCACATATATCTACCAGAAAACATAAGAGTAATCTGCAGACAGCAAGGTAGGGTGCTGGGGAAAGGGACCTGTTTATCAGTATGCTCTAGGTTCTAGGGAATGTTGCTGTGGGTTGGAAGGCACACTTCTTCCCTTGATGCTTTCAGGGATAAACTTGATATAGTAAACAAAATTCTAAAGACAGGATAGGAAAATGTAAACACTGCGATGACCCAGTGGAATGTTATTTCAGGGGAAGGATAGACAATGAGGGAGGGCTAGGATGGCTTCAAGACCAAGCTGTGGATGAGGATCTAGGCCAGGAGCAGACCTGGGAGATGGCGTATGAGTTTGGTTTCGTTCCTGTTGAGTCTGCAGTGAGCCAAAGTTAGCAGACCTGGAGATCCAATGATTAAAAAAGAAAAATTAGTCTTTCATATTTAGAGGGAAAAGGAAGACCTCAGGCAGGTGGGAAAGAAAATAACCCCAGGCTGCAGCTCAAGTAGGCTTTTCACCTGTGTCAGCTACGGCCATGAGCCCTTGGAGCACACAGCTGATTGAGCTTGTGCCATGACATTTGTGATGTCATGGGCCTGATGGCCGGAGAAAATATCCAAGCTTATCCCTGCCTCCCAAACCAGGATGAATCCCTCTTAGAGAGCAACACAGGAAACAAATTCAGAGACACACTGAAATTCATAGATATACACAAACAGAAGTTATACACATAAAACAGATTCAAACCAGTCTTTTCTGAGCCTTCTCAGTGAATGCCCACTCTACCTCAGTGCATTGCTAATAACACAAGGTATCACACGTAAGCCTTGCTTTTGTAGGTCTTTCTTAGGATTCGGCTACTGAGATGAAATCTAGCCCATGGGAGACAATAGCAAACCAGGAGGAGATGCTTTTTCATAAAGTGCTCACAGAAGGGACTCTAGATATCATTCTAATAAGGATGAAGATGCATCCCGGCAACATTCTTCCTGAGGTCAGAAACTATCTTTCAGGACAGAGGGATAACTTCAGAGACACAGTGATGCAGTATGTGTTAGACATATACTAACAAAGGCGATGATGATTTGAGAGATCATTGTATTTTAGTGAGGATAATCACATATATCTACCAGAAAACATAAGAGTAATCTGCAGACAGCAAGGTAGGGTGCTGGGGAAAGGGACCTGTTTATCAGTATGCTCTAGGTTCTAGGGAATGTTGCTGTGGGTTGGAAGGCACACTTCTTCCCTTGATGCTTTCAGGGATAAACTTGATATAGTAAACAAAATTCTAAAGACAGGATAGGAAAATGTAAACACTGCGATGACCCAGTGGAATGTTATTTCAGGGGAAGGATAGACAATGAGGGAGGGCTAGGATGGCTTCAAGACCAAGCTGTGGATGAGGATCTAGGCCAGGAGCAGACCTGGGAGATGGCGTATGAGTTTGGTTTCGTTCCTGTTGAGTAAACTGCAGTGAGCCATTCAAGAGCAGTTATGTCATAGACAACTGAAAATACGGTGCTGGATCCTAGGGTGAAAAGTAAGGACTAGAAACAGACATCTTTCAATTCATTGCTAAGAAAGCAACTTTATGCAAAGAAAAACATATATGCATTGTATGTTAAAGAATAATATTTGATGGGGGGCGGGGTGGAGCAATATTGATGGCTCAGAGGAGATGAATGTGGAACACGTGTATGAAGGAAGCATGAGTCATGCCGGCAGCGAGGGGTGGGTACAATGTGATTAGGTAAAGGCAGTGGGCATAAAGAGAAATGGAAGCAGCAGGAGCTGACCATCACATGAATGGAGGCAGCTCACTGGCATTGTTTACTAAGGACCAGATGCTGTAGTAGACAGTAAAGATAGAAGCATCGTTAAAACCAACCCATGATCATCAGGAACTCACAATGTACATGGGAGAGAGACATACAGGCAATCAATTATTAGGTAAGTACGAGTAGGTTGCAACATACAAATTGCCAATATTCAATCAATCATTTTGGATGTGATCCACAAAAATAGCAGTTTCATATGATTCAATATAATCCAAGTGCATTTTACTGTATATAACAGATAAGGGTCTCTAAAGGATCACATGTGGGAGGGAAAAGTATACAAATGTCTTTGCAGATGGGCCTGTACTTTATCCTAATAAACATGCTACTGAAGGATTTTAACAGACAAGTCAGATGTTGAGAGAAATATTTTAGGAAAATGAAAAGATAAAACACAGGGTAAAATCCCAGTAGGCATGGAAGGGATTTAGTAGGCTATTTAGACAGTTTAAACAAAGGGTGAGCAGGGCCTGATCAGGATGATGTGCTAGATATTTTGAGGGAATCGTCCTCAGGACTTGGCTGCAGACCAGCTGGCTATCAGGAGACATGATTGTTCAAAGTGGAGCCACAGATAGAAACCTGGGTATCTGGAAAATCCTGCTTTTTGCCCCCAAGTGGGAAGTCAAACCAGGTTGCTGGTTTGAGAGAAAAGTTTGAGAGAAAAAAGAAAATTTTCTGATGCCGAGACTGGAGGAAGCTGACATCAAACTAGAAAGACTTCCAGCGACAGTGCTCACTATGTCACCGTTTGGTCTTGTGTTTGCTTGTTTGTTTCCTGGTTGTGCAGCAGACCTGAGAGTTCATAAGATTGGGACTGGCCTGTTTGGTGTCACTGCTGCATCTCCAGCCTGCAGTACTGCCTTGCACATAGTAGGGGTGCAAAACATGTGCTGAACGAATGAATAATGGACATAGAACTGTCATTAGGAGTAATGTTCCTTTAGAGATATCATCTTGGAATTTGTGTCATGGAGATCAGAAAGAAAGCCAAAGAAAAAAACAATATAGGGGGGAAGGGCAGCAGGAGCTGACCATCACAAGAATGGAGGCAGCTCACTGGCATTGTTTACTAAGGCCCAGATCATGTAGTAGACAGTAAAGATAGAAGCATCGTTAAAACCACCCCATGATCGTCAGGAACTCACAATGTACATGGAGAGAGACATACTGGCAAGCAATTATTAAGAAAGTACGAGTAGGTTGCAACATACAAATTGCCAATATTCAATCAATCATTTTGGATGTGATCCACAAAAATAGCAGTTTCATATGATTCAATATAATCCAAGTGCATTTTACTGTATATAACAGATAAGGGTCTCTAAAGGATCACATGTGGGAGGGAAAAGTATACAAATGTCTTTGCAGATGGGCCTGTACTTTATCCTAATAAACATGCTACTGAAGGATTTTAACAGACAAGTCAGATGTTGAGAGAAATATTTTAGGAAAATGAAAAGATAAAACACAGGGGTAAAATCCCAGTAGGCATGGAAGGGATTTAGTAGGCTATTTAGACAGTTTAAACAAAGGGTGAGCAGGGCCTGATCAGGATGATGTGCTAGATATTTTGAGGGAATCGTCCTCAGGACTTGGCTGCAGACCAGCTGGCTATCAGGAGACATGATTGTTCAAAGTGGAGCCACAGATAGAAACCTGGGTATCTGGAAAATCCTGCTTTTTGCCCCCAAGTGGGAAGTCAAACCAGGTTGCTGGTTTGAGAGAAAAGTTTGAGAGAAAAAAGAAAATTTTCTGATGCCGAGACTGGAGGAAGCTGACATCAAACTAGAAAGACTTCCAGCGACAGTGCTCACTATGTCACCGTTTGGTCTTGTGTTTGCTTGTTTGTTTCCTGGTTGTGCAGCAGACCTGAGAGTTCATAAGATTGGGACTGGCCTGTTTGGTGTCACTGCTGCATCTCCAGCCTGCAGTACTGCCTTGCACATAGTAGGGGTGCAAAACATGTGCTGAACGAATGAATAATGGACATAGAACTGTCATTAGGAGTAATGTTCCTTTAGAGATATCATCTTGGAATTTGTGTCATGGAGATCAGAAAGGAAGCAACAAAAACTATTGTTGAAGGGGGTAGGGGAGGAAAAATCAAGGGAAATTCCAGTTTAGGGAGTGTGTGAGACAGTAGAAGGAAAGGAGGTAATTGACGATACAAGGGAGAGAAGAGGTATTGAATGTCCTGGATGGAAATGGGTACAAAACATGAGAGTAAGAGCCTGTGGATAGGTTAACCTTAGACCAGACCCGAGTCTAGAGAAAGAATGAGAGCAGAAAAAGAGGTACACATCCAGGTGCAGTTAAAAGTAATTCTGGATGGCGGGGGTTATACATATGACTAATCTGACTAATTATACAGATCTTTAAACAACAAAACTCTGTAAAAGTAAAAAGTAAAATAAAAATTAAAAAAAAAAGTAATTATGTAACCATCATGCTAAAAGCACTCTCAATAAAGTCCAAATTCCTTTCAATGGTGTCCAGGTCTGCCATTATCTGCCCCAGCCAATCACTTTAGCCTTGTTTCTCACAGCTCAGCTTACAAATTGTACACTTCATTAGGCATATTTACTGTGCCTATCCCAAACTTATCCTACATTTTCCTTTCTCCCTTTCTCTATTCTTGCTGTTTGACCAATTTACAATGACTTTCCTCCCCACTCCCAATACTAGCCCTTCCGAGATAAACTCTATACATTTGATAAATAATGCTCAATCTTTTCTAATCTCTCTAGACTAGGTAAGTTTGAGTTTCATTTTCATTTTTTTAAGAAATATTTTGCTATTTTATTTAAAAAAAAATTATTTATTTTTGGCTGTGAAGCACATGAGATCTTAGTTTTCTTCATCCTGAATTCAGACCTGTACCTCCTTCATTGGAAGTATGGTATTTTAACCACTGGACCACTGGGGAAATCCCTCAATTTTCTTAATAATATTTGTTCCCCATTTCTAGATCTCTTTTTACCTACAATGCCCAACACATTATCTTGTGTCTATTGGGTCTTCCTTCATTGATTTATCAAATAGTGACTGAGTTCCTTCTCTGAATCAGTATTTGTTGGACTTGGTGATGCAGTGGGGACATAAAACAGATACATCTGTGCCTTAAGGACTTAATATCTGGTGGAGGAGGCAACTGTGTAACCAAACAAATGCTGAAATAGTAAGTAATGGTGATAGGTTCTAATAACAATACAGAATTCTGTGAGAGATGTGACTTGAGGAGGGGAGTTGGTCAGAGGGTCAGGATGGGCTAAGAAGAGAGAGTAAATGGGGGTAGACTGTGGCATGAGAGGATTAAGAATTTTCTAGGCACAAGAAATAAAGGGCCTGGGATGGCAAGAAACCGCACACATTGCTGGAAGGCCAGGAAGGTTACGAGGCAGGAAACAAGAGGAAAAGTGGCTGTAGTGAGGAGAAGAAGGTCAAGGCAAGGGCATGCAGCCCTCACAGGGCATGCTGAGGGTGCTGGTATTCCTTCTAAGAGAAAAGGGATGCTCTCAGATGGTTTTAAAGCATAGATATGAAGAACTTGCATTTTAAAAGGATCACATAAGCCTCAGAATGGAGAAGAAAGTAGAGGAAGGTTAGAGTGAATACTTGGGGACCAATTAGAAGGCTTCTTTCATAGGCCATGTGTGACAGAGAATGGCATGGACTAGAGTGGATTATATAGATCCTCAGTGAATGCAGAGAGGGCAGAGGCAGTGTGGACTAGAGTGGATTATACAGACCCTCAGTGGATGCCAAGAGAGGGCGGAGGTAGTATTTTACAATCAATCACTAGGGCTGAGAAAAGTTGAGTTTCACCTTTACAGTCTCTCCACTAACGTAAATCACAGCCAGGAGCACCTCAATGCTCCAGACCCCTTGGGAAATGTTCCTTCAGGATAATCAGGTACTTTGGATGACTAACAGTAGACAGCAACACCAACTTTTTCTCCCATTTAAATCTTTTTATGAATATCTTTACATCTCTGACTTCTCAAGAATAAAAATACACTGAACACAATTTCCCCTTCTGTTGACACTTCCAACATGAGTAATCATTAGGGCATAGTACAAAACATGAAGGATGTCCTACCACCTGCCAGGATGTATGCACTCTTGGTTCCTTCACTGAATAGGACCCAACGGCTGGAGTTTTATTTCCTCTGTCAGCTTTTGCTTTCATAGCCTTTCTGCTTCCTCTCTTGAACAAGTAGTTCAGCTTTTGTGGAGACTAATGTCTATATAGAAGTAACTTTCTCTGTTGCTAATTTTTTTATGGGCTAAGTAACTAGATGACAATGACGATAAGAATTCTATATAAAAGTAGGATATGGGAGGCTCTCCTGGGAGCAAAGACACTTAGTTTTGCTATGTAGAGATTTCCCACGTAGATCTTAGATCTGTTTGTCAAACAACTGAATTCCAAATCCAATGGTCTTACCATCTTTTTTTCTAATACATTTCATTGCTTTAACTGTATTACCTGTTACATAATATATAAAGTGCAACAGATATATTTTAAAAAGTCCAAGTCTTTGTTCTTATTCTTTTAATAAAACAGAGGCAAACTTAGGGACTAACAGAAGCCCATATTATACATAAAGCTTCCACACTGATACACTATTCTGTGGAGAATAATGAACTATATTTTAAAGGACTAAATGTAAGAAATATCTCATTATGTCCCATCATGTGACCCCCCTACCTTACAAATGTGTGGCCTTAAAAATGTCAAATTCAATGTTTATCAAGACACAGTAAAGTGAAAAGACTATCTACAGAGTGAAAGTCGATCTTTACAACATGTATGAACAACAAAGGACTGATATCAAGACTATATGAAGAGGTCCTAAAAATGCACAGGAAAAGAACAGGCAACTCACTGGATAACTAGGTAAAGGCTTGAACACGGGCATCACAAAGGAGAAAATCTGAGTTTCACCTTTACAGTCTCCCATAAGTAATAAACCCTCTTTTGGGAAATGTTCCTTCAGGATAATCAGGTACTTTGGATGACTAACAGTAGACAGCAACACCAACTTTTTCTCCCATTTAAATCTTTTTATGAATATCTTTACATCTCTGACTTCTCAAGAATAAAAATACACTGAACACAATTTCCCCTTCTGTTGACACTTCCAACATGAGTAATCATTAGGGCATAGTACAAAACATGAAGGATGTCCTACCACCTGCCAGGATGTATGCACTCTTGGTTCCTTCACTGAATAGGACCCAACGGCTGGAGTTTTATTTCCTCTGTCAGCTTTTGCTTTCATAGCCTTTCTGCTTCCTCTCTTGAACAAGTAGTTCAGCTTTTGTGGAGACTAATGTCTATATAGAAGTAACTTTCTCTGTTGCTAATTTTTTTATGGGCTAAGTAACTAGATGACAATGACGATAAGAATTCTATATAAAAGTAGGATATGGGAGGCTCTCCTGGGAGCAAAGACACTTAGTTTTGCTATGTAGAGATTTCCCACGTAGATCTTAGATCTGTTTGTCAAACAACTGAATTCCAAATCCAATGGTCTTACCATCTTTTTTTCTAATACATTTCATTGCTTTAACTGTATTACCTGTTACATAATATATAAAGTGCAACAGATATATTTTAAAAAGTCCAAGTCTTTGTTCTTATTCTTTTAATAAAACAGAGGCAAACTTAGGGACTAACAGAAGCCCATATTATACATAAAGCTTCCACACTGATACACTATTCTGTGGAGAATAATGAACTATATTTTAAAGGACTAAATGTAAGAAATATCTCATTATGTCCCATCATGTGACCCCCCTACCTTACAAATGTGTGGCCTTAAAAATGTCAAATTCAATGTTTATCAAGACACAGTAAAGTGAAAAGACTATCTACAGAGTGAAAGTCGATCTTTACAACATGTATGAACAACAAAGGACTGATATCAAGACTATATGAAGAGGTCCTAAAAATGCACAGGAAAAGAACAGGCAACTCACTGGATAACTAGGTAAAGGCTTGAACACGGGCATCACAAAGGAGAAAATCTAAAGGTCCACTAAAATATGGCAAGATCGTCAACCTCATTTGTAATTAGGAGACTGCAGATTAAAACCACAAACAGATATACTGCATCAGATCTGGTTCCATCAAGTGTACATGACGATGTGGAGCAACAGAAAATCTCACATATACTTATGGGTAGAAATGGAAATCTTGTACCAGCATTTTGAAAAATAGATTATATCAGTTATTAAGTGGAAGATACACACACACACGCGCATGCACACACAGTCGCCTAGCAATTTCTCTTTTTTCACCCAGCAATTTCATTCCTAGCTTTACACCCTAGAGAAACTCAAGTATATATCTTCTACAATGATACATATATAAGAATATTGACAGCAGCAATGATCATAATAGACCCAAACATCCCATGTGCAAAATGGATAAATGTGATATATTCACACAACAGAATACTATACAACAACGAAAATAAATAAACAACTACACACATCAGCATGGATGAATTCCATAAAAATAAGTGTTGAGCAAGAGAGGACATATACACAGAGAATGATTCTAGCCATAGAAAACTTTAAAACAGTCACATGGAAACAATATTCTTTAGGTATACATACATAGAAGGTACTATAATGAAGAAAGTACAGACATTATTATTATGACTATCAGAAGAATGGTTACCTCTAGGGAAGAGGACAGGGTTGGACCAAAGCAGGGTATACATGGAGCTTATGGAAACCTGGCACATCCTGCTCTCATGAACTGCGTGGTTATCACATATAGGTTCACTATATCATTACCTATTCAAATGTTTAGCACTTTTAGTGCATTTTCAGCGTATATATTTTACATTAATAAATGTATGGGAAGAGGAAGCAAATGAAGAATATCAAAAGGCCCTAAAAATGTCAAATTCAATGTTTATCAAGACACAGTAAAGTGAAAAGACTATCTACAGAGTGAAAGTCGATCTTTACAACATGTATGAACAACAAAGGACTGATATCAAGACTATATGAAGAGGTCCTAAAAATGCACAGGAAAAGAACAGGCAACTCACTGGATAACTAGGTAAAGGCTTGAACACGGGCATCACAAAGGAGAAAATCTAAAGGTCCACTAAAATATGGCAAGATCGTCAACCTCATTTGTAATTAGGAGACTGCAGATTAAAACCACAAACAGATATACTGCATCAGATCTGGTTCCATCAAGTGTACATGACGATGTGGAGCAACAGAAAATCTCACATATACTTATGGGTAGAAATGGAAATCTTGTACCAGCATTTTGAAAAATAGATTATATCAGTTATTAAGTGGAAGATACACACACACACGCGCATGCACACACAGTCGCCTAGCAATTTCTCTTTTTTCACCCAGCAATTTCATTCCTAGCTTTACACCCTAGAGAAACTCAAGTATATATCTTCTACAATGATACATATATAAGAATATTGACAGCAGCAATGATCATAATAGACCCAAACATCCCATGTGCAAAATGGATAAATGTGATATATTCACACAACAGAATACTATACAACAACGAAAATAAATAAACAACTACACACATCAGCATGGATGAATTCCATAAAAATAAGTGTTGAGCAAGAGAGGACATATACACAGAGAATGATTCTAGCCATAGAAAACTTTAAAACAGTCACATGGAAACAATATTCTTTAGGTATACATACATAGAAGGTACTATAATGAAGAAAGTACAGACATTATTATTATGACTATCAGAAGAATGGTTACCTCTAGGGAAGAGGACAGGGTTGGACCACAGAGGGGTATACATGGAGCTTATGGAAACCTGGCACATCCTGCTCTCATGAACTGCGTGGTTATCACATATAGGTTCACTATATCATTACCTATTCAAATGTTTAGCACTTTTAGTGCATTTTCAGCGTATATATTTTACATTAATAAATGTATGAAAAAGTTTAATGTAAACCATCTGTTTCTGATTAGGAATGCATTTTAACCATAGAAATATGAGTATAAATAACAGAGAATCAGATAAGCCCATAACTCTCATTAGTAATAGTATAAGTTAAATATTGCAGATTTCAATAAAAATAACAGAAAATAATACAGTTGCAATATTATCAGTTAAACAATGTATATAAGAGAAATATTGAATATGGATTATTTTAAAGTATCTCATGCCAGATTGGAAAAGATAAAAACTATTGAAGACATACTAGGCTGCAAGACTGGGGAAGGTGAGACATGTACTCAGCTTGGGAGAGCACAGATCAGTCTGACTTCGAGTGGGGGTAACCTAACAATGGCTATCAAAAATTTTAAATGCATATTCTACTTCTAGGAAGTCATCCTGTTAATATACTCTTAATTCACAAGCGTGAGAAACTACATCTGTACAGGATTACAGCCCTGTTCATAGTGGTAGAAGATTCGAGTCATCCCATACACTATCAATAGAAGACTAGTTAGATAAATGATAGTACTCTAAGTAATGGAATACTGTGTAGTCATCAAAAAGAATGATGCAGCTCTACATGTCCTGCTATAAATTCCCCAGATTTGTTATAAGAAAAAAGTATAAAACAGTACTTATTGTATGCTTGTTTAAACATTTTTTAAAAAGAATGTGATGTTTTATATTTAAATATATCTCAAGTAACATACCTATATTTTAAGTCATGTGTATGTATTCTTACTTCAAAAGTTCCTTTAAAACATTTCGAGTGCATTTGCTTTAAGAAAAAACAAGTTTAATTAGATTATAATGAGGAAGTATAAGAAATTTTTGGTAAAAATTCTAAGGGAATTTTTTAATAGTTCCCATCAGAACTAACAGGTCATTAAAAAAAGTCTAATTCTACATCATAACAAAATACTTCTTTTGATACAGATGTTATCAGCAGCATTGCTCTTTTACTGGCTGTCCATGATTAGAATAGTTATTCCAAGTTATTCTAAGATCAAAATGGATACAAAGGAGGCAAAATAGAAAGAAGACGAACTTTAAGGTCAAGCTCAAATTTTACTTCTGGTGTAAAAATCTTCCCTGGCTCCCAGGCTGCTGTTCAAAGTGGATATACTTCTGTTAAAAAATGTAGTATACTGTGGGGTAAGTATATACCTCACCTAACATTCATCCCGCTAGTTTCTTTGATCCTAAGCACAGCAAGAATCAAGGAAATTCCGAGTACAACTGTGTCCTTCCATAAATACAAATAGCATGCATATCATGACTCTATCTGGCATCATAAGGTGTGAACTTAGAAAACTCTGGGCCAAGGACCGAGGTTGTTCTCACATATCCTGAACCTCTGTGGTGTCTGGTCATCAGGGAACACTTAATAAAGTTCTGTCGAATAAAAGAATGGATTCAGTATACCAAAATACTTGAAATAACTTTCCACTTTTGTTTTTAGCTAATTTCATTCTTCTCGGTGAACAGATTTTCCTGTTTGATCAGGTGTTAATGACAGTGCCTACTTATTTGCCTCCTGAAGACATAACCAGTGTAGTGGTTTGGACTTCAATGCCCTTGTTAGAAGTACTGTATTAAATCTAATGTTAGAGAACATAACGCTAAAAATCTTTTTCTTTGAGGAGTTTTCAAAACATTTTCATAAATTCAATAAAGGTTCTTGGTAGCTTGTGTGTCAAGAGGCACAGAAGTTATGGCTGTTTTGTTTTGGGAGCTTGTGGGGTGAAGCGGAATGGGGAAAGGAGTTAGACTCTGCACTACAGATTTCAGATTCTACAATTTGAAATAAGTTCCTTGAACAAACTATCCCCACTTCTCATCCCCATAAAATGCTTCATCATTATCATTATGGTTATTATAACAGTTTTTTCTTTTTTTAAATAACAATTTTCCTTTGATAGTCTTGTTTTATGAGACAGAAGTAATTTAAATATTTGGGGGCTATGTGAATACTTCCTGGTCTTTTCTCCTTATCTGGCATGTCTATGTGCCATGAAGGTAATCTTTCCTAGCCAGGAACCTACTGACTTCGACTATAGCCCAAGGGTGAGAGTGATGGAAATTCTAACATTCTGATTTGAAATCGTTATAAATCAGGAAGTTAAAAACAGAGGGACCACCTTCAAGAACTCCTAAGTGATCTTTTTAAAAGACTTGCTGAGTTCTTTTAAAGTAAAAGCAGCACTGATGTCAGTCACAGAGACACAGATGAATAGATGTAAGTTGCAATGCATTCCAAATAGCTCAAATTTGAGTCTATTTAGATTCCCATCAACAGAAAAGAGAAAGTTCTAAGCAGGCCACATGGGTACTTTGTCTGTTTTGTTCACTGCCGTTTACTCTTTGCTTAGAAAAGCACCTACCAAACAGGAGGAGCTCAATAAATGCTTGATGAATTAATCAATGAGATTAAAAGATAGCACACATCAAGATCATGAGGAAAAGAAAAGGTAATGAATTTTTAATATCCTCTAGTGTTCACAAGTCAGGCTATCATCCACGTGTAAGGAAGTGACAGCAAACAGTCTTCAGTGAACCTTTCTAAATCCTGTTCCTTCAGTTGAAGGGAAACTAGCTAGCAGGGTAGAGGAGACGCACAGGAAAATACAGAGCTTGTTTTTATTTTATTTTTCTTCTTCATCAAGTTCAGAGAGGAGTATACCCCTTGCTTATGGCACAGAGAGCAATGCATATGGGAGCATCCAGTAAGCCCACCACAGTCAACATCAGCAGGGGCCATGCAGATTCAGAATAGCTCTTCTGAAACTTCTAATCAATGTACACATGTTTCTGCAATCAGCAATTTCCAGTAGAACCAATTCGAGCATTAATAATAATAATAATGATTGGAGATGAATATTCTGAGATTAGAAAACTCAGTTCTAATATGGGGAGGCTGAAAACTTGGATCAGCTCTGAAACAAGGCAGAGGCTATTCTAACACAACCGGGGCCAGACCTGCGTGGAATGTGGCAGCAGAAGGTGGAAAGAACTGATGAGCAGAGGGAAGGGTCTGGTTGAAACTAGGAGTGGACATGTGGAGTGGGACTAGTGAGTTTGGACAGATACTTCTGACTTCGAAAACTTTCCTAGCCAGGAACCTACTGACTTCGACTATAGCCCAAGGGTGAGAGTGATGGAAATTCTAACATTCTGATTTGAAATCGTTATAAATCAGGAAGTTAAAAACAGAGGGACCACCTTCAAGAACTCCTAAGTGATCTTTTTAAAAGACTTGCTGAGTTCTTTTAAAGTAAAAGCAGCACTGATGTCAGTCACAGAGACACAGATGAATAGATGTAAGTTGCAATGCATTCCAAATAGCTCAAATTTGAGTCTATTTAGATTCCCATCAACAGAAAAGAGAAAGTTCTAAGCAGGCCACATGGGTACTTTGTCTGTTTTGTTCACTGCCGTTTACTCTTTGCTTAGAAAAGCACCTACCAAACAGGAGGAGCTCAATAAATGCTTGATGAATTAATCAATGAGATTAAAAGATAGCACACATCAAGATCATGAGGAAAAGAAAAGGTAATGAATTTTTAATATCCTCTAGTGTTCACAAGTCAGGCTATCATCCACGTGTAAGGAAGTGACAGCAAACAGTCTTCAGTGAACCTTTCTAAATCCTGTTCCTTCAGTTGAAGGGAAACTAGCTAGCAGGGTAGAGGAGACGCACAGGAAAATACAGAGCTTGTTTTTATTTTATTTTTCTTCTTCATCAAGTTCAGAGAGGAGTATACCCCTTGCTTATGGCACAGAGAGCAATGCATATGGGAGCATCCAGTAAGCCCACCACAGTCAACATCAGCAGGGGCCATGCAGATTCAGAATAGCTCTTCTGAAACTTCTAATCAATGTACACATGTTTCTGCAATCAGCAATTTCCAGTAGAACCAATTCGAGCATTAATAATAATAATAATGATTGGAGATGAATATTCTGAGATTAGAAAACTCAGTTCTAATATGGGGAGGCTGAAAACTTGGATCAGCTCTGAAACAAGGCAGAGGCTATTCTAACACAACCGGGGCCAGACCTGCGTGGAATGTGGCAGCAGAAGGTGGAAAGAACTGATGAGCAGAGGGAAGGGTCTGGTTGAAACTAGGAGTGGACATGTGGAGTGGGTGTAGCCTTCACAGATCTGCATCTTCCAGCACTTCTCTCTAAACAGCAAGAGGTATTAAGGCAGAAGTAGGCTGCTTCCCACAGCAGGTGTTTGCTGTTTGTTGCCCTGGGCCAAAGTCCCACCCTCAGTGTTTTTCCTAGTGGAAGGCCACCACAAAGGACAGGCAGTCTTGTTTCTCTTGACAAGGCTCTGCCTTCTGTCAGTAAGATCATATCGCGCTTCCCCTGGTGGTCCAGTGGGGAAGGACACCGCCTTGCAGTGCAAGGGGCGCCGGTTCGATCCCTGGCCTGGGAAGATCCCACGTGCCGCGGAGCGGCTGGACCTATGTGTCCAATAACCGAGCCGGAGCTCTGGTGCGCATGCACCCAGAGCCAGCGCTCTGCGACAACAGAGGCCACCGCGATGGGAGGCCCATAGGAGCCAGAGAACAAAGACGGATGAAAATAGAGAAATGAAAGACCAATAGAAGTGGCCCACCTGCTTCCCTCCCTCCCCAACCCGACCCCTGCCCAAAATAAATAAATAAATAAACCTTTAAAAAAAGAAAAAAAAAGATCATATCCTCCCTAAGGCCACAGCTGCTTAGGTCTCCCCACGCCCATCCTGTGCCCACCATATCCCACAGCAGACAGGTGGGCATAGCCATTAGCAGCAAGGAAGTGAAGCTAAACTTCTAGACAGGTAAAACTCACACAAGCATTTTCAATATAAAGTGAAAATTATGAAACAGGGTAAGGTTTACCCATCTATCAAACAGGCTTTCCCCAAGACTCCTATGCTATGGCCACAGAAAGCACGTCATGTCTGACAGCATAGCATGCGCGGGGAGAGGAAGCTCAGCTAAAGCACAGCCTCCACCTCCAAACCATGTTCACCTGCCCCATCCACTCTAGTCTCACAGCTTTGACTCTTTGCTTTCTATGAGAGTATACTTTCACTCCTTCCAGAAGGGCCTGCCTCCAGATACCAGAACTCCTGCGTTATCCTCCCCTAATCATCCAGGAGCATCACTTTTGAGAACAGTATTTCCCTTAGCCTGTCTCCCTCTTAGCAGTAGCTTTAAGAAGGTAGATTCAGAACTTTTCCAAAAAAGAACTAAAAGAACTTTTCAACTCACACAAAAGGGAAAAAAGGAGAGTGATACCCCTGGAGGTCTGTGCAGAATAATCCAGTAGAACCCTTGCCTGAGAGCTGCCACCTCCCCCTCTGCCTCCAGCCTCCAAGCTGGCCCTGCCCACCCGTGCCCTCTCCCCTTGTTGTGCCCCTCCTCCCTAGCTTGTCCGGCTGGCAGGGTACTCACGTGGGGCTTGTTTGCCTTGGACAGTTGCCAGCTAATCCACTTTAAAATCTTGGCTTGATCTCAAATTTGCTTTCTCCTTCCACCAAACCATTTTAGAAATAGAATTTGGGTTAGTGCTGGGTGGCTGCAGAGCTGAGCTGGTTCTGGAGAGTCACGCTCCCATGCAGCTTGGAGGCAGGGATCAGCTTTGCGACAGAGCTTACTGCCCAAGCTCTCAGAATCTGACCGGGAGTTTGCCTTGAGAGGTTTGAAGACTCTGAGATAATCACACTCTCACCAAGGCCACTATGTGAGTCACAAGGACTTGGTATCAAAAGGTCTGTGGTAGACATTAACACTTAAGTATCCTCCCTTTTGCAGACTGGAGGCACCTTACAGAGCCACTTTGTATTTACTCTGGGTTGCTGCGGATTTGCTGGGTCAGGGCAGGGAGGTATAGAGGCAGCTGGAGAAGAGGTCAGTAACAATAGTGTTTGCTTTCTGCCATACAGTTCTAGAAGCTGAACTACCAGGGTTACTACAAAACACTATGTTTTTAATTTCATTTAACAGGCAGGAGAGTGACATGGGTTTGAATCTGAGGTCTGCTATGAACTGGTTCTGTTATTCTGTGCAAGTCACTCTGTTCCCTTTAAACAGGATGGCGACAGGGTGAGACAGTCTCGCAGATTCCATTCTTCCTTGAGCTTCCACGTTTCTAAATTCATAACCGGTCATATCTGGTCTCTGGTCAGCCCTCCAGCTTTCACACAGAACTCCTGCGTTATCCTCCCCTAATCATCCAGGAGCATCACTTTTGAGAACAGTATTTCCCTTAGCCTGTCTCCCTCTTAGCAGTAGCTTTAAGAAGGTAGATTCAGAACTTTTCCAAAAAAGAACTAAAAGAACTTTTCAACTCACACAAAAGGGAAAAAAGGAGAGTGATACCCCTGGAGGTCTGTGCAGAATAATCCAGTAGAACCCTTGCCTGAGAGCTGCCACCTCCCCCTCTGCCTCCAGCCTCCAAGCTGGCCCTGCCCACCCGTGCCCTCTCCCCTTGTTGTGCCCCTCCTCCCTAGCTTGTCCGGCTGGCAGGGTACTCACGTGGGGCTTGTTTGCCTTGGACAGTTGCCAGCTAATCCACTTTAAAATCTTGGCTTGATCTCAAATTTGCTTTCTCCTTCCACCAAACCATTTTAGAAATAGAATTTGGGTTAGTGCTGGGTGGCTGCAGAGCTGAGCTGGTTCTGGAGAGTCACGCTCCCATGCAGCTTGGAGGCAGGGATCAGCTTTGCGACAGAGCTTACTGCCCAAGCTCTCAGAATCTGACCGGGAGTTTGCCTTGAGAGGTTTGAAGACTCTGAGATAATCACACTCTCACCAAGGCCACTATGTGAGTCACAAGGACTTGGTATCAAAAGGTCTGTGGTAGACATTAACACTTAAGTATCCTCCCTTTTGCAGACTGGAGGCACCTTACAGAGCCACTTTGTATTTACTCTGGGTTGCTGCGGATTTGCTGGGTCAGGGCAGGGAGGTATAGAGGCAGCTGGAGAAGAGGTCAGTAACAATAGTGTTTGCTTTCTGCCATACAGTTCTAGAAGCTGAACTACCAGGGTTACTACAAAACACTATGTTTTTAATTTCATTTAACAGGCAGGAGAGTGACATGGGTTTGAATCTGAGGTCTGCTATGAACTGGTTCTGTTATTCTGTGCAAGTCACTCTGTTCCCTTTAAACAGGATGGCGACAGGGTGAGACAGTCTCGCAGATTCCATTCTTCCTTGAGCTTCCACGTTTCTAAATTCATAACCGGTCATATCTGGTCTCTGGTCAGCCCTCCAGCTTTCACACAGAGATCTAATCTACTGACAAATTACCTTTTGCAATTTTCTTACTTCTGGATCATATACTGGCACGATGCCACCGCTGGCAACCAAGAAATTTCTGTGGCACGGTGCTCTGTGATCTGCCTGCGTGCAGCCAACGGCTCATCAGCTGAGATGAGTTATGAAGTTGGTTTGCTTTTTAAGATGATTGGTAACATTAAAAGTGGGCCTCTCAAGGGGGGTTTTCAAGCTCTGTAAATCAGTCAAATTTTGAGTAAAATAATACTGTCATTAGAGATTCTGCCCCATGGACCTCGGCTATATTTTTAAGCAAAGTGTCTTTCATACTTCTGGGCTATATGCGATGCTGGAAGCCAGTCATCTATACGAGCAACTATTCATTTAGAGGAAAACTGGTGACCTCAACTCTCTGCATTTTAAAGACCTGTTCTAAAAAGCCAACACAATTGTCCAGTGTTGAATGTTGCTCAGGAGAAGACGGAGCTGGGCATCTGGGAGGCAGCAGATCAGCCACAGAGAGGAAGAGGACCTCTGCTTTTAGTTGCTTCCTGCTGCCATCTCCCTCGCCTACCATGGATCAGAGTAACAAAGGTAATACACTAGGAAAAACAGTTATTTTCAAATGCAGTCCTGAACGTGGATTATTCAGAAAACAAAACAAAACAAAACAAAAAACCTCACAATCTGGGTTGAAAACTTTAAAGTGGAGATGGCATTTTCCTTACTTTGGCGTGACTACCAAGGTCTTGAGAAAATCAGAATGTCTCTGTCTGGGGTTCATACAGCAACTCCAGCCCACTGAACACCAGGCGTGGGCGAGGACCGAGACTCAAGATTACAGTGTATGAAGTCCAAGTCTAGGCTTCAGAGGAGTTCAGTCGCATAGTCCTTAAAGGTGTTTACTTAAGGGTTAGAACATGCTTTGTTACCAGATGGGAGGCAACATAAACCTCTGCCTCTAAAGAAACATTTCAGGGCCCCGAGACAAAGGGCAGAGTAACAGAAGTGCTGAGGACTGTCCTGAAGACCCATCACATTTTTTCTTTCTAGCTCTTAACATTGTGCATTTAATAGGCTAGACCTCAGGAGGTCGGTCACCTGCTCAGGTCCCAAAGCTAAATGTCACACGCTGTCACAATCTCATTCTGGAGACTCAACCTTTGGAGACCCATCTGGATTTTTTTAAAGTGATGATCAATAACTTTATTCATGTATTTTTTATTATTTCATATATTTATTTTTAAGATCAATTACTTTCTTATGTATGAAGTTGCCCATTAAATTCTTTTGGATACATTTTTGGTAGACCTGTATTATACTGTCTTATTTAGATATATCTGAAAGAAAATTAAAAGAAAACTAACCAACCAAACAAACAAATGAAACAAAAACTTTGGTCTCTCTCCAACTAGAAAATGTACCAGTTGTCTCCCTGAGTTCTCTCAAAAACCATATCCTATGTTGCAATATACTTTATAATAATATCTCTATTAGCTGTCCCTTTGGGTTATTTATACCTTCTTCTATACAAACACAGATATGGGAGTTAAAAAAAGCATATCCCCATTTATAATTCTATTTAATCTACTATGACTAAAAGAGTAGCAACAAAATAGAGATCATTCACCAAATATATCTTGAAATTGTATGATATATCTGACACTATTGAGTCTCCATGTTTCCAGATCTTTGGTTTTTCTCCTTAGTGGCAAAAATCTGTGATCTGTAGGCTCTTCAGACCCCAGGGAACACGTTCTCTATTTGCTTGCCTGCTAGTCACCTGCAGTCACCTGGAGAGTCTCCTCTACTTCAGAGCCTCTTTCATGCAGGATCTTCGCTAGTCCTTCAAAACCCCAGGAAGCTGAAATCACTACCTTCACTATACAGATTTGGACACTGAGGCATGAATGATTAAGTGATCTGCACTTGCTAAGAAGTAGGCCCTCAGCACAGAGCATGCATGAAGACAGATGGAATAAGCCAGTGAAAAGGCTGGACCCTCACCAGTGCACCAGTGCACCAGTGCACCAGTGCAGGGGCCGGGCCCTCAGCAGTGCACCAGTGGAGGGGTTGGACCCTCTCTGACTACAGCCCTTGCACCCAGTGGCCTGCTTTGTGCTCTGAGAGTTCATGTGTCAGGATTACCAGGTTCTGAGAAACCAGGTGAGCCTCTTTAATAAAGAAGTCTATTCCCAGAAGGCTTCTGCAGCCAGGCTGTCCTGCTCCTTGGTAGAGGCATCATGTCACTGCAGTGAGTAACCTTGCAGGAATCCTTTGACTCGCTCCTTAGTTGGGCCCTCGCCGTCTCAAAACAGAACATTTCTTCAAAATGGTAAAACAGAATTTGGGTCATAGTTCATGACACTGATCTGACAGTTGAGAGTTTAAAAACTTCTGAGACAGATCCTGAAAGCTCCAGGCTCCTCTAGGCATTTCCCGGTTGTTTCAACATAGTGTCATTATCAGCCCACCTTGTAACTTAGATCACATTAGTTTGCTTTTGAAATCCCTCATTCAAATCACAGCCAGCCCTGGATGTTTCAGCAGTGTTCTTTCCCTTTTAAAAATTCATCAATTCTTCCAGCCAGTCTGGACATGTTGCAATATACTTTATAATAATATCTCTATTAGCTGTCCCTTTGGGTTATTTATACCTTCTTCTATACAAACACAGATATGGGAGTTAAAAAAAGCATATCCCCATTTATAATTCTATTTAATCTACTATGACTAAAAGAGTAGCAACAAAATAGAGATCATTCACCAAATATATCTTGAAATTGTATGATATATCTGACACTATTGAGTCTCCATGTTTCCAGATCTTTGGTTTTTCTCCTTAGTGGCAAAAATCTGTGATCTGTAGGCTCTTCAGACCCCAGGGAACACGTTCTCTATTTGCTTGCCTGCTAGTCACCTGCAGTCACCTGGAGAGTCTCCTCTACTTCAGAGCCTCTTTCATGCAGGATCTTCGCTAGTCCTTCAAAACCCCAGGAAGCTGAAATCACTACCTTCACTATACAGATTTGGACACTGAGGCATGAATGATTAAGTGATCTGCACTTGCTAAGAAGTAGGCCCTCAGCACAGAGCATGCATGAAGACAGATGGAATAAGCCAGTGAAAAGGCTGGACCCTCACCAGTGCACCAGTGCACCAGTGCACCAGTGCAGGGGCCGGGCCCTCAGCAGTGCACCAGTGGAGGGGTTGGACCCTCTCTGACTACAGCCCTTGCACCCAGTGGCCTGCTTTGTGCTCTGAGAGTTCATGTGTCAGGATTACCAGGTTCTGAGAAACCAGGTGAGCCTCTTTAATAAAGAAGTCTATTCCCAGAAGGCTTCTGCAGCCAGGCTGTCCTGCTCCTTGGTAGAGGCATCATGTCACTGCAGTGAGTAACCTTGCAGGAATCCTTTGACTCGCTCCTTAGTTGGGCCCTCGCCGTCTCAAAACAGAACATTTCTTCAAAATGGTAAAACAGAATTTGGGTCATAGTTCATGACACTGATCTGACAGTTGAGAGTTTAAAAACTTCTGAGACAGATCCTGAAAGCTCCAGGCTCCTCTAGGCATTTCCCGGTTGTTTCAACATAGTGTCATTATCAGCCCACCTTGTAACTTAGATCACATTAGTTTGCTTTTGAAATCCCTCATTCAAATCACAGCCAGCCCTGGATGTTTCAGCAGTGTTCTTTCTCTTACAATTTTTTGCAGAAAATAGCACTCGCAAGTCAATTTCCTGTCTCCAGCCAGTCTGGACATGTCTAGAAATTCACAGCATATTTGGATGGAGAGCATCCCTACTAGGAAGGGTTTGTAATGTTCAATTCAATAAGCATTTTCTGAGTGTCTCTGGCATGCCTAGTCTAAATAGCAAATACGTGCACAGGGACTGTTACTGTCTAGACGGCCACTTCTGTACCATTAGCTAGTAATTATTTGGCAGATATCCATCATGTTCAATGACAAGACAATTTTTCCTTGCTCCCTTATAACTTAGCCTTGCTTGACTAGAATTCTATAATTTTGGATTTCTCGGCAGTGTGGTTGCAAAGCTCCATCACCTAATACACATATAAGCAAAAGAGCCTTTATGGTCATGTCCAGAGTGACATGAACATAGTCTGAACACAATAGGAAGGGGCTTAGACCCAGAGCTCTATGGACAAAGTAAACACATCCAGTTGCCTTCAGGGAAACAACACTTTTACACGGGAGATGGATAAAGTGTTGGAGAGCTGAATAAAAGAAACTCTGGGGAAAACTATTCATATCATTTACTTAGGCACCCCTGTTAGCGTTGTCAGCAATTAATGCAGAATTAAGAATACTAGAGTGATTCTCCATCAAGGGAGAATTTACCACAAGCAATCCCAACTTCTGTTATAACATGGGGCAGTTCCCTTTCCTAGAAAGAACAGTCTGACAAGGAGGATCCCAAGTTTCAAAACCTGGGTGGGAAATGAGGAGGGGCCAGGTATTGGCCTTCTGTCAGTTTTCCTTGGTCTTCTGTTCTCAGTCTTGTCTTTTTAGCCACAATTTGGATGAAGCCACAAAAAGCATGTTTAGGCAATAACGCTGGGAAATGCATCTGATATACTGGACTGATAATCTATATTCAAACCATGCTGGAATATGGATGGAACTAAACGAGAAAATCTAACTGATATTAAGTAGTCCAACACTCTGGTTAAATGATATTAAGTAGTCAAACACTTAGGTTACTAAGTAACCTGCCCGACTAAGGGCACACCACAAAAACAGGCAGGGAGATTTTATGAATCAGCATTGTGCACCCTACTAGACTGGGGAAACCATCTTAGGGAGGAGGGCAGGCATAGTAGCTCTAGAACAAGGAGCTGAACCTGTATCAGTGAGTCACATCCAATGTACTCTATGTCATTCTGCAGGTCCCATTTTACATAGGTCATTACACACTAGAGTAAACCAGAGGAAGACAACCATGATATGCAGAGGTCTGCCAATATATTAATTCAAAGAATAGTTGGAGAAACTGAGAACCTCTCAGCAAAGGAAATTAATAGAAAAGACAAGTCAACTGTCATCAAATATCTAAAGCTTTAGGGATTACTACTGGCCAAAGATGATACAATTTGAAGATTAAAATGAAATACCTAAGAATAATGGATCATAACCCATTAGATAACAAAATAAGCCATGAGCCAACACTAACAACAAATAGCTACACCTTAGATTCTAAGGACTAGCAAATGGAAAGAGGAGTAAAGTTGCTGTATTTATAGACAAGTAGACTGAAACTGTGTCCCTTTAGATCTAATACAGAAAACATCTTATTGACAGTTAATGAACTAAGGGCCTGGAGGCCAGAACTCTACTCCAGAACTTCCAAAGATCCTGTTTGCTAAATAATCATGCGCTCTTACTCATAGGATCTAAATTTCTGTTTTCCCTCTAATAAGGACGGAAAGTTAACCTTTACTGAGTGACTAATAGGTGACAATTAAATATATTTTACTTAACCTTTCCAAAGACTCAGTGAGGTGGGTATTATCTTTGCTTTGTAGATAAGGAGACTGAGGTGCAGTAACTCACACAATGTGACACAGAGGGCAAGTGACAGAGCTGGAATTTGAACCCAGGTGTGTCCAAACTCCCCACCCCAGCACACAAAGGACGCATAAAGTGACGGCAGAGGTGTCTTGGGGTCCCACAGCCCCTCAAGGCCATCCATCCTAGCCCTTTGACAGTTATGTTTACCCTCATATCCAGCCCTATCCAACCCACAGTTGTACTATTCTCATTCCTCTGACTTAGAAGAGAAAGGCTGGGGCTTTTCAAGAAAGAAACTCACCGTTAAAATAACCCGATACCCGTGAGGTGTCTCTCCCAACAGCCACCCTGACTTCCCTCCTGGGCTCAGCCCACCTGAATCAATCCACTTTCTCCCTCTCTTCTTCAGAGTCTGTTCATCTGACTCCTTGGAAATCAATGAAGACCAGTTTCCTGGGCTTCTGGTATAGTTATGGGAAATTTTAACACTGTTGATAACCTCTATGAATTCAAAGATGCCAGTAAATAGTTTCTCTAATGAAGCACAGTGCAGTCAAGGGGCACAGCTATCCTGACCTCACTGCTCAGTGTTAGAAGAGTAAGAACATTCTAACTACAGTGCATGGTCACAGACAGGCCCTCATTTGATTTCACTGTTTCTAAGTGATATTCCAGGTTCCATCTTCCAACCTACTGCTCATATTTCCCACAGCCTGAGAAGTTAGTTGGGGGTAGCCAGTCCTCCAGCTGATCAAAGCTTTCAGCTTGCAGATAAGAAAACTTCTAGGCTTCTTTTGCATATTCATAAATATACTATTTGTATGTTTGGCCACTTTCAGACCACCTGTTTAGCTTTCTTCTTCATGCTAGAGTTTCCTGCCTGCTCTGCTCATTCATCCCCCAAGTACTTCCTGAGCATCCACGTGTGCTGTGTGCGAGGGGACAGCCATGAAACAGACAGACATAACCCCTGCCCTCATCAGGGCTTAAGAGCCTCTTACTCATAGGATCTAAATTTCTGTTTTCCCTCTAATAAGGACGGAAAGTTAACCTTTACTGAGTGACTAATAGGTGACAATTAAATATATTTTACTTAACCTTTCCAAAGACTCAGTGAGGTGGGTATTATCTTTGCTTTGTAGATAAGGAGACTGAGGTGCAGTAACTCACACAATGTGACACAGAGGGCAAGTGACAGAGCTGGAATTTGAACCCAGGTGTGTCCAAACTCCCCACCCCAGCACACAAAGGACGCATAAAGTGACGGCAGAGGTGTCTTGGGGTCCCACAGCCCCTCAAGGCCATCCATCCTAGCCCTTTGACAGTTATGTTTACCCTCATATCCAGCCCTATCCAACCCACAGTTGTACTATTCTCATTCCTCTGACTTAGAAGAGAAAGGCTGGGGCTTTTCAAGAAAGAAACTCACCGTTAAAATAACCCCGATACCCGTGAGGTGTCTCTCCCAACAGCCACCCTGACTTCCCTCCTGGGCTCAGCCCACCTGAATCAATCCACTTTCTCCCTCTCTTCTTCAGAGTCTGTTCATCTGACTCCTTGGAAATCAATGAAGACCAGTTTCCTGGGCTTCTGGTATAGTTATGGGAAATTTTAACACTGTTGATAACCTCTATGAATTCAAAGATGCCAGTAAATAGTTTCTCTAATGAAGCACAGTGCAGTCAAGGGGCACAGCTATCCTGACCTCACTGCTCAGTGTTAGAAGAGTAAGAACATTCTAACTACAGTGCATGGTCACAGACAGGCCCTCATTTGATTTCACTGTTTCTAAGTGATATTCCAGGTTCCATCTTCCAACCTACTGCTCATATTTCCCACAGCCTGAGAAGTTAGTTGGGGGTAGCCAGTCCTCCAGCTGATCAAAGCTTTCAGCTTGCAGATAAGAAAACTTCTAGGCTTCTTTTGCATATTCATAAATATACTATTTGTATGTTTGGCCACTTTCAGACCACCTGTTTAGCTTTCTTCTTCATGCTAGAGTTTCCTGCCTGCTCTGCTCATTCATCCCCCAAGTACTTCCTGAGCATCCACGTGTGCTGTGTGCGAGGGGACAGCCATGAAACAGACAGACATAACCCCTGCCCTCATCAGGGCTTAAGAGCCTGGCTATAGAGACACACATGAAACGAAAATTACACAAATAAGGATTCACACTCAACAAAGCGTCCACATGTCTCTACAGCATCCAGCACAGAGCTCGGCACTTGGTGGGTGCTTTTTCACGAGTATGCGGCTGATAGTTTTGTGGAATGTGAACCAGCTGAGTTCATCTTAGCATTGGGAGCTCAAAACTTTGACTTTCAGAGTGAAGGAAAAACATGACAGTGAATCAGGGAGACCTGGGTTCTGGTTCCTGCTTTTCCACTCACTAGGATTTTACTAGGCAAGTCACTCTGACTTTCTAGGCATTAGTTTCCTCACATGTGAATGACATGTAAGCACCAGGGTTCCTCATTAACAAAGAAATGCCTGCTGTCACAGGTGGTCTACTCTAACCACACTCACCTTGCCAGAAGACAAGGAAAGGCTGGAGCGGAGGCTTCCTAAGACAACTGTATCTGGCTGAGCTGTCTGTCTAAGGGTAGCGGGGAAGCACAGTAGCAGCTGGAAAGGAGGCATCCCCTAGACCATGGAACTAATAGGCTACTATGTCTGAACATGGGAACCATGTACTTCACTTGCCACCCCCTGACTGCTTTAAAAGAAGCACTTTCATTCACAGGATGCTCTAGGTTCTATTTTCTAAATAGCAAATCAGAAGAGAAAGGGAAGTACAGAAATAGCTTTCTCTGCATGTTTAATGAGTAGAAAAAACTAATTTTCCATCTACTCCGATAGTTAAAAATGAAAGCAGGATGTCAAATAGAATCGAACTTGACCTTGAACTTATTACTTTGTCTAGAGCATGATTTAGCACCATGATCTTAGGAGGTTTAGGGGCAACGCCATGCTTTCAGCTTGAAAGATAAGAAAACTTCTAGGCTTCTTTTGCATATTCATAAATATACTATTTGTATGTTTGGCCACTTTCAGACCACCTGTTTAGCTTTCTTCTTCATGCTAGAGTTTCCTGCCTGCTCTGCTCATTCATCCCCCAAGTACTTCCTGAGCATCCACGTGTGCTGTGTGCGAGGGGACAGCCATGAAACAGACAGACATAACCCCTGCCCTCATCAGGGCTTAAGAGCCTGGCTATAGAGACACACATGAAACGAAAATTACACAAATAAGGATTCACACTCAACAAAGCGTCCACATGTCTCTACAGCATCCAGCACAGAGCTCGGCACTTGGTGGGTGCTTTTTCACGAGTATGCGGCTGATAGTTTTGTGGAATGTGAACCAGCTGAGTTCATCTTAGCATTGGGAGCTCAAAACTTTGACTTTCAGAGTGAAGGAAAAACATGACAGTGAATCAGGGAGACCTGGGTTCTGGTTCCTGCTTTTCCACTCACTAGGATTTTACTAGGCAAGTCACTCTGACTTTCTAGGCATTAGTTTCCTCACATGTGAATGACATGTAAGCACCAGGGTTCCTCATTAACAAAGAAATGCCTGCTGTCACAGGTGGTCTACTCTAACCACACTCACCTTGCCAGAAGACAAGGAAAGGCTGGAGCGGAGGCTTCCTAAGACAACTGTATCTGGCTGAGCTGTCTGTCTAAGGGTAGCGGGGAAGCACAGTAGCAGCTGGAAAGGAGGCATCCCCTAGACCATGGAACTAATAGGCTACTATGTCTGAACATGGGAACCATGTACTTCACTTGCCACCCACTGACTGCTTTAAAAGAAGCACTTTCATTCACAGGATGCTCTAGGTTCTATTTTCTAAATAGCAAATCAGAAGAGAAAGGGAAGTACAGAAATAGCTTTCTCTGCATGTTTAATGAGTAGAAAAAAACTAATTTTCCATCTACTCCGATAGTTAAAAATGAAAGCAGGATGTCAAATAGAATCGATTACCTTGTATATCCTTGAACTTATTACTTTGTCTAGAGCATGATTTAGCACCATGATCTTAGGAGGTTTAGGGGGCATAGTCCTTAGTCTTTTCTTTTTTCCCAGTAGGGAAAATAAATTAGGGAAAATCCTAATGAATGCAGGTTATCTTTTAAAAATGCCCTTAACTTAGAAAACTAAAACGAAGCCAGGACACAGCATGTTGCCATGAGGCTGGAGGACTAAGGCCAAAATACTAGGTCTAAAACTAGGGCCAGATGGTCTTTGAAAACCCCTACCTTTATTAATGAAGCCCCTAGTATTCAGAAAAGGATCACCTCATACTCTTCCAACTCTGAGGTCAACAGATGAGAGGAGCGCCAGAGACAGAACCTTCCCCTGTTTATGCTGCACGCTCGGACCACTGAACTCCTTCCCTGGCTTGAGGAGACACACCAAGTCTCTGCTATGTGCTCCTTTCTTTGGCTCCCAATCAGAGCTCCGAACCTCTGCTTACTTGCTCCAAAGTGTTAAGAGAGCAAGTGACCGGGTTTTCTCCTTAGACAACTACGTCCCTCTACATTTCTTCAGACAACACTTCCCGATCCTCTGCACCTCAGGAACTGAGCCTCAGTACTCTGACCACAGAAGGGTATCATTTCCACCAGAGCCCCTTCAGACAGGAGGCCCCTTCCAACCAACACCTCTGTGGCCATTTCCAAAATCACTGGTCTTGTCTAACTTTGAGATGAGCCAATCACAGTCACTAGGTCTCTGGAAACTATTCCAGCCTCAGCTTCCTGAGTTCCAGCCCAAATGCCGAAGCGGCATCTCAGAAGGAGAGGAAACACAGACTTGCTCTTCACTCTCACCAGTCCTACTCAACTTTTGTGACGTGAGAGGTCTGGCTGGCCACCTCAGTCTTCTGTTCCCTCAGACAGGATCTCCACGCTGCAACATACCTCCTGCAGCGCTCCAGCTCTTTCCCCTTTGGCCGTCACACACAGACCACTGGCTACTGAGGTCAGGCTCCACTGTGGGAGAAACTCCTCTAGGGGTTACTTTCCAGGGGTGGTGGAGGCAGTAAGAAGTCTTGGGGGAAGGAAGGTTGGGGCACTGTCCTACCTTGTCACTGTCCACTGTGTTCTGGGAGGTCCTAGAGGCAATGGAGATGGTGTCTGGCTGGCTGCTCCCATCCCCCTGGCTGTCAACATCCTCCACTCCATCCCTGTAGGAAGAAGAGAAAAACAGCGGGGGTGGGGGAGGGGGGACGACTGTGGGTTTAGAGCACACAAGGATTTCCAGCTGGGCTGGCGGAGCAGAGCCTTAGCCCTTTCTAACAGGGATTTGTCTAAAATTATCCCACTAAAGGAAGCAGTCCCATGGGATTTTCAGTGATGTCACTTCTTGCACTTAGCAAATACATAATCACTATGTTGAAAACTGAGCACAGAATGACTCCCTCCCTGTAACTCTTCTGGTCCATGGAGCAGAGGGGGCAGCTATTTATTCTCACAGGGAAGGGGTCTATAATAGGCAGTAGGAAGAAGTATGTCCTGCTTAGAAGCTAGGCTTCCCTCCAACTGCCTGGGTTATCTGCAGCAATCTGAGTTCAGGGTATTCAGAGATTTTCTGCATGCTTTAACAGGATGGGGGTGGTTTGTAGCTAGTGTATAAAGAGAACAGAATGGAGAAGGACTTTTTTGACCTGTTTCTCTTGCTCAAGAAAATGGGCTGGGATATTTTCTCCAGGGGAGATGATCCTTGGGAAGGTCCTGATGCCAGACCCTCAACTCTTGCCTCTGGAGGAGGAGTTTACTGCTTTCATTTTGTTTGATCTTACTGATCACATGCTTACTGATGATGACTTCTTATTAACACAGAAGGCCAAGGCATCTTTCTCAGAGACAAGAAGCCCATCACAGATTCCACAGTAGCTTTTGAGCCAGCTGTGCTCCTGAGTATCTTATAGGACAGTCTCCCAAGAGTACTCCTGGCCTTTGGACCCCTTTCTGGGCCCCTGGACCATATAACTGTCTCATTCACATGCTCCCTCAACTCTCCTGCTTTTCCACTAGGTCCCAGTCCTACACTGAACACAAAGGCTGGGCCAAGGGGGATTAGATGCCTGGGAACTGGTGAAAACCAAAGGGTCTGTGGCAAGGAAAACCTGGAGATGTGGGCCATGGGTTGGATAAATCAGCACAGGAAATGACAGCTCTTCCTATGGGGGTCCGTGTGAAAGCTACACCCACACTACTTGTGGAGAGGTATGGCCTTAGGGGAAGTGGGAACTCACTGACTCAGAGTGTTACTCCATGGACAACATACCCCATTTATCGAAGCCACCTCAGAGTCTACACAGTTACAATCTAGAGTGTGAGTGTTGTGGACATGCGTGTGCGTGTGTGCATGTACACATGTACACATGTGGCGCATGTGTACATATATGGGGGGTACTAATCATAAAAAGTGCTTTCTCCCCAGAATACTTCTTGCACTTAGCAAATACATAATCACTATGTTGAACACTGAGCGCCGCATGACTCCCTGTAACTCTTCTGGTCCATGGAGCAGAGGGGGCAGCTATTTATTCTCACAGGGAAGGGGTCTATAATAGGCAGTAGGAAGAAGTATGTCCTGCTTAGAAGCTAGGCTTCCCTCCAACTGCCTGGGTTATCTGCAGCAATCTGAGTTCAGGGTATTCAGAGATTTTCTGCATGCTTTAACAGGATGGGGGTGGTTTGTAGCTAGTGTATAAAGAGAACAGAATGGAGAAGGACTTTTTTGACCTGTTTCTCTTGCTCAAGAAAATGGGCTGGGATATTTTCTCCAGGGGAGATGATCCTTGGGAAGGTCCTGATGCCAGACCCTCAACTCTTGCCTCTGGAGGAGGAGTTTACTGCTTTCATTTTGTTTGATCTTACTGATCACATGCTTACTGATGATGACTTCTTATTAACACAGAAGGCCAAGGCATCTTTCTCAGAGACAAGAAGCCCATCACAGATTCCACAGTAGCTTTTGAGCCAGCTGTGCTCCTGAGTATCTTATAGGACAGTCTCCCAAGAGTACTCCTGGCCTTTGGACCCCTTTCTGGGCCCCTGGACCATATAACTGTCTCATTCACATGCTCCCTCAACTCTCCTGCTTTTCCACTAGGTCCCAGTCCTACACTGAACACAAAGGCTGGGCCAAGGGGGATTAGATGCCTGGGAACTGGTGAAAACCAAAGGGTCTGTGGCAAGGAAAACCTGGAGATGTGGGCCATGGGTTGGATAAATCAGCACAGGAAATGACAGCTCTTCCTATGGGGGTCCGTGTGAAAGCTACACCCACACTACTTGTGGAGAGGTATGGCCTTAGGGGAAGTGGGAACTCACTGACTCAGAGTGTTACTCCATGGACAACATACCCCATTTATCGAAGCCACCTCAGAGTCTACACAGTTACAATCTAGAGTGTGAGTGTTGTGGACATGCGTGTGCGTGTGTGCATGTACACATGTACACATGTGGCGCATGTGTACATATATGGGGGGTACTAATCATAAAAAGTGCTTTCTCCCCAGAATACTTCTAAGTCGACTCTTCTCTCACCACCACTTGTGGGCTTGGAAATGCCAATTTATTTTAATAATAAAAGCCACACGTTCGTAGGAAGGAAAATCTGCTGTAAAAAGAAATTATGTGATGCATTTCAAAACCAAAAATAAAGGACATTTAGATCATCTGTTGTTTTAGATATCTGGAACACTGCTCCCCACCATGTGTAGATAGTTCAGAGCTGGCTGTACTTTCTCGTCCTACTCTCCTGGCCCACTGTAGGCCCTTCTGGTCCGCTCCAGATGAAGCCAACTCTGGGGGAGGTGAGGAGCCCACCCAGGAGTGTAGGTAGTATTCCCCAAGCCAATCCACTCCTCTGTAAACTCTGTCCCTGTATGCAGGAAGCCAAGCTGATGAAGTGACACAATGCTATTCTCTGTAGAGTTGTCAGGGTTTCTCACCCTCTCCTCATAGGACAACAACAAAGAAAAGGTGTGAGGCATTTCCAAGGTATGTCTACCCCCATGTTCTAGAGATGCTCAGAGACTCCCTACTAGAGGCAGAAGGGGCTCTTTCACAGAGTAACCCTGGACAGCCTCACCTGAATATCCTTTCCCATCATGGTCGTGGACCTTCAGTTCCTTATAGCTGTTTTCATACTCTTTATTGAAGTAGGGGCTTCCTACAGCTGGGTCTGTTTCTAGTGCTAAACTAAATGTGCCCCTTACCTGGACAAAGGTAACAGAAATCAAAATAACCCCTCCCCAGGACAGTCATAATTACTCTTTCAGTGCCAAGAAGGGCCTTATCCTGGCCATGCTGGTCCTGGGGCTCCTGCCCATGGAAGAATCTGTCTCTACCTTAGTCACACCCTTCTTTTGGCTACCACCTCCCTTGGAGGCTCCCAAGCCTGTGTATGCTGGTGGGCACCAAAAGGTCAGCTGACTCTTCTGAATGTGTTCTGTTTCATGAATGGGAGAGGAGAGGACAGCCTGTTGCCACCAATGTTCATCACCTCCAGAACTCTTATTTTTGTTTTGTTTTGTTTCCCAAAAGTGACATGACAGTTTTGCATGCTTTCTTTTGAAGCACCCTCCAAAAGTCACTGTAGGTAACTGTCACATGGAGACTTGAGAAAGAAATACTTCAGCAGTCACTCACTGGTCTAAAGAAAACTGGGATTCAGAAGGACCCAGAGAGATGAAGACATAAAAAGTAAGTCCTCTTCTGCCCCACAACACTGCTTATCTCAGATGACAGAAGGTGAGGACTCAGCGGGTAGGGGATGTTCAGTAAGAGCAGCAATCACATCATACCCCACCCAGGCCAGTCCTTTGGCCATCTCGCCAGCCCAGAGAGCCCTCCGCGCACCCTTCACTCTGGTGCTCAGCCCATGTCCTCTCTCCTTGGTGTCTGCAGCATTTCCTGTTCCTACAGGGGGTCCCAGCTCTTCCTGTCTAATTATCCCATGTGTGAGACATGACTGTCAGGTGCTTCTTGAGGGAATGGGCTCATATTTCCTTATATCTTCCTGGGGCACCTGGCCCAGTGTCTCTCAGAGGACAGGTGCCCACTGAAGCTCTGCTGGGTGTAACGGACAGTGACGGGTCAGTTGCTGAAAGAGGAGGTGACTCCTCTCAGGGAGGGCCCAGTGGGGTATCACAGAGAGTGGTGCCATCTGCAGAGAGCAGATGGAAGCAAAGGGTCACCCACCCCCACGCCCTAGGGCCTGGGGACCCGTGCTAGAGGCAGACATGCTGGTTACCTCTTACTATTGTTCCTCTGCTTGGCTGGTGTTTTGGGGAGCTGAATTGGCTCCTTTAAAGCTCCTTTCAGGTGAATGATCCTTTCTTGAATCACCTCTCGAATGTTCTTGATCCACTCCTGCTTGGTTTCTATGTTGGAGGCCTAGAGTGCCACAGGGAGAGAGAGGAAGAACCTCATTTCCCTTTAGTCCATTGGAACAGTTTTCAACCCTCCTCTTGCAGGCTTAAGCCATCATCAAAGATACCAAATGTCGGAGGGGTTTATTTCTCCAACTCCTAGAACAGGGCTCTGACCTCAAGACTCAGTGCAGACTTCAACAGGGAGATGTTCAAAGTCTTGAGTAACCTGAGAGGCACTGACCAGCAGTGATATCTGCCCCTGCTGGACCAAGGATGAACCCTTCGGTCACTGGATTCTCGGGGGAATACAGGAGGGGAGGTAAGGCAGCGTTTGGAGGCAGCAGCAGTTTCTCAGCTAGTCTAACTTGGATATATGCCAGGTGGCCCAACACCTATATGACTCTAGAGGCGTGTGCCGATCGAGAGTCAGTCGCAGGTTTTTAGCCTAGTAAACTTGTTCCTTGAAGGCAGTGTTCCCACTCCACAAATATCCCCTTTGTCTTCATGGAAGTTTGTTCAGGTACTTCTGCCTCATGTCAGGGAGCAGCCATGCCGACAGTTCAGAGTGAACAAATGTGAAGCTCGGTCAGGGCTGGCCTGCCTCTCCCTCGAGGAGGGGCACTTCCCTGAGAAGCACAGGCCTGGTGGGTGTGCCCTGTGCAGGATCTGTCCTCTGTTACACACGCACAACCACAAGTGCTGACTCAGTTCCCGGGCCACGGGTTCCCTGGGGCGCTGAGGTGACTCCTCAAGGCCCTTTCTCAACACCCCTCTCCATCAGCTTAGTTCCCACGCTCGTCGGCTTCACCAGAGCTTCTAGAATGTAAGGGTCCACATCTCATACACAGTCATCCTCCACAGCACTGAGCAGAAGATGTTCTGTGTGGAAGATCTTCAGGAAAAAAAACCACTGAAAGAATGTAGAGCAAATCAAGGTGACTTTTGCCAAAGGGTCAACTATTGTCCTTGCCATGAGAAGGGGCCATATGGAGAGAGCATATTTAAGTGGGCCCCATTGAGGCCACTCCCTGCTTTCTTCCCTCCATGCTCCATCAGGGGCCTGGATTTAGACAGCACTAGTCTGAGATTTCAGGCCACTTTCATGATAGAATTTGTGTCTGAATACCCATGTGAGAGGTTGTTCTCCTTAGGGAAGCCCAGTGGCCCCAGCTTTTAGGCATATCCTGCCCACAATTCCCCCATGCCCCCTTTGGCAACCCCCGACCCTGGTCTTGCACCCAACAGAGAGTGAGTGGTACTTACTTTGAGCACTGTCTTATTGTCTGAGGAGGGGGTGCGCCCAGACCACAAGGCGAATTTGCAGGGGTCGCCCTCTACGTGCTCGGTCACACCCAGCTCTGAGGTCTGTAGACAGGAAATGCCTGTGAGAGGCGGGGAAGGGGAGGGCAGTGGGGAGACTTAGGGCTGGGGTGGGAAAGGAAAGGCAACAGAGAGGAGAGGACCGAGGGAGGGGCTCTGTCAATCAAACTTAAACAGACCAGATGTTCTGTTCTTCTACCCAGGATGAAAGGACCTACAGGCACGTGCCTGATGAGCAGGTAGCAGGGAGGGAAGGTGAAGAGGGAGGCGCCCAAAGCCAACAGGAAGAAGAACGGTGAACTCTAAGATGTGAACGTGGGAGCTGAGGGGCCACTTTCCAACTAGGATGCATTCCACTTGTCCAGGATGATGTTGGTGTGGCACCAGGGGAGAGATGAGCGGTGTGTTCAACATCCCTTCCTGCCCAAGGGCACTATGCGAACAGGGAGTTTCATCTGACCCCACCTGCCCCACCTACCAGTAGCTTATTCTTGTAAACATATTTCGTGTGTCCCGAAGAGTCTTTGATCTCCTTGCTGAAAACCAGGGAGATCTCAAAGAGGAAGAGGTGTCGCTCCCGTCCCTTCCGGATCAGCGACTTGGGGTCCCACACTTGAAAGGCATCCTGCAGAATCAGCTCCCCCTGCACATCCAGGTTCTCGTCGAACCCTGAAAAACACCCGTTTCCAGCCTGTGTGGTTTCTCACGCCACATGTGGGCGCCACGCTTCACTCCCCTCTCGGAGTCAGGCTTCCTGACAGTGCAGCCTGAGTTCCCATGGCAGTCTTCTCTGCGGCTGATTCATGTGGCTCTTGAACACCTGAGGAGACAGCTCGACAGCCCTCAGGTCAGACCCCGTTCCTGCCCCAGGTCTGCTCTATGGAACCAATACCAGCAGAGTCTCCTGCAGAGCTCCTGTGCAGCCCCCAGCCTGCTGCCAGCCGGGACCTCCTGCAAGGGCACCCCATCTCTCATTCTCTCTCCACAGTCCCACTGTCCCTGACCTGAAGAGTGGGGCTGAGGACACACACTGCCTGCCCTTGACTCCACTCCATCTGTCATCGCTTCATTTTTGATGCTCCATTCCTAGGACTCCTCCCTTTGATAGCTCCTGTGCTGTGCGGTGCCCATGCCTTCAACAATTTACATTCGTAGCACTTTAACAGAGCTTCTGAAACTTTACCATATGTGAGAATCACCTGGATTGCTTATGAAAATATGGATATCTGCCCATTTCTCAGTCCCTAAGAGACTGGGATTCAGTAGGTGTGGGGTGGAGTCCATGAATGTGCACTTCTAGACAAGTTCCCAGATGCTGCTGCTGCTGGTCCACAGAGCATACCTGGAGTACCTGGGCCTGGAATACAGGTCAAGGGTAAGCTGGAGGAGAGGGTACTTACAGAGGCGGACATTCAGGGGTAGGGTGGGGAACAGGTGTGAACAGAAAAGGAGGAGGCAGAGAAAGCGTGATACCAGGAATATATGCAGATGGTCCATGCTCAGTCTACAGGAGGTAATCAAGGCTCCTTTGCATGAAGAAGTGAGGCTTTCTGAGTGAAAGGTGGCCAGGAAATACAGAAAGCAGACCAAGTCTTTTGAAGAAGGGGAGTGCATCTCCTTGCTGAAAACCAGGAGATCGGGGGTCGCTCCCGTCCCTTCCGGATCAGCGACTTGGGGTCCCACACTTGAAAGGCATCCTGCAGAATCAGCTCCCCCTGCACATCCAGGTTCTCGTCGAACCCTGAAAAACACCCGTTTCCAGCCTGTGTGGTTTCTCACGCCACATGTGGGCGCCACGCTTCACTCCCCTCTCGGAGTCAGGCTTCCTGACAGTGCAGCCTGAGTTCCCATGGCAGTCTTCTCTGCGGCTGATTCATGTGGCTCTTGAACACCTGAGGAGACAGCTCGACAGCCCTCAGGTCAGACCCCGTTCCTGCCCCAGGTCTGCTCTATGGAACCAATACCAGCAGAGTCTCCTGCAGAGCTCCTGTGCAGCCCCCAGCCTGCTGCCAGCCGGGACCTCCTGCAAGGGCACCCCATCTCTCATTCTCTCTCCACAGTCCCACTGTCCCTGACCTGAAGAGTGGGGCTGAGGACACACACTGCCTGCCCTTGACTCCACTCCATCTGTCATCGCTTCATTTTGATGCTCCATTCCTAGGACTCCTCCTTTGATAGCTCCTGTGCTGCGGTGCCCATGCCTTCAACAATTTACATTCGTAGCACTTTAACAGAGCTTCTGAAACTTTACCATATGTGAGAATCACCTGGATTGCTTATGAAAATATGGATATCTGCCCATTTCTCAGTCCCTAAGAGACTGGGATTCAGTAGGTGTGGGGTGGAGTCCATGAATGTGCACTTCTAGACAAGTTCCCAGATGCTGCTGCTGCTGGTCCACAGAGCATACCTGGAGTACCTGGGCCTGGAATACAGGTCAAGGGTAAGCTGGAGGAGAGGGTACTTACAGAGGCGGACATTCAGGGGTAGGGTGGGGAACAGGTGTGAACAGAAAAGGAGGAGGCAGAGAAAGCGTGATACCAGGAATATATGCAGATGGTCCATGCTCAGTCTACAGGAGGTAATCAAGGCTCCTTTGCATGAAGAAGTGAGGCTTTCTGAGTGAAAGGTGGCCAGGAAATACAGAAAGCAGACCAAGTCTTTTAGATAGCATTGGGGCACGGGATGTGTGTGAGTTGCTCAGTGGTGTTTGACTTTTTGTGATCCCATGGACTGTAGCCCACCCGGCTCCTCTGTCCATGGAGTTCTCCAGGCAAGACTACTGGAGTGGGCTGCTATTCCATTCTCCAGAGGATCTTCCCGACCCAGGGATCAAACCTTGGTTGCCCTCATTGAAGGCAGATTCTTTACTGTCTAAGCCATCTGGGGAAGGGAAAGTGGTGAGGGTAATGGCCCCAAAGAGAGGAATACCCCAGAGGATTAAGTAGATTTACCTCCCTACTGTCTCTGTTTGCCAGCCCAGGTTGGGATACTGAGCATTACCTCATCTCACAGTTTCCACCAAGGCTGCTCTGCCTGTATCTGCTAGGTTTTGTGGTGCTGGGAGTGCTTTATTGAAGTCTCACGCTGCCAGGTTTCTGGATCCCTAGAACGTGGTTCTAGCAAACTGAAGGAGATTTGACAAACTCCCATCAGGTTTATCTGGTTGGACTTTTCTTACCTGCTAGGAAGGGCGTGAGGGGATTTGCACACCAATGCATACGTATCTAATGCCACTGGATTGTATGCTTAAACATGATTAAGATGGCAAACTTTGTGTTATGTATATTTTGCTGTGGTTGTTTAGTCACTCAGTCATGTCTGACTCTTTTGCAACCCCATGGACTGTAGCCCACCAGGCTCCTCTGTCCATGGAATTCTCCAGGCAAGAATACTGGAGTAGGCTGCCATTTCTCTCTCCAGGGGTTCTTCCCGACCCAGGGATCAAATCTGTGTCTCCTGCACAGATGAATTCTTTGCCGCAGAGCCACCTGGGAAGACTGTGTATTTTAGTACAATAAAAAAGAGAGGGGCTTCCCTGGTGGTCCAGTGTGTAAAGAGTCTGTCTTGCAGTGCAAGGTTTGATCCCTGGCCCAGGAAGATTCCACATGCCACAGAGTGTCTGGACTGGTGTGTTCAATTACGAGCCAGCACTCTGGAGTGCACACACCCAGAGCCGGTGCTCTGCAATGAGAGAGGCCACTGCAATGGGAGACTCACACAGGCCGAAGAATAAAGATGGATGAAAATAAATGAAAACCAATAAAAGAGGCCAAAATTGTTAGAACAAGAGGACACAAGGCTAGAGATGGGGTGTGTGTAGGATTCTACCTCTTGTGATGACAGGCACCATGCAGATGCTATGCAGAGGAGCAGGACTGCTGTGGGTCAGGCTCTCACTCCTTTATAGTAAGGATGATGGCAGTGTGTCCTCCTCTATCTCTTAGGCACCACGCTGTCCACATATCTGATGTGGCAGAGGCCTGGGGCCACCTGGAGGCAGGTGATAGCTGACCTGGCCCCTGTGGATCTCCCCTCACACTTCCCTAGTACCTACAGAACAACTTTCTCCTCTCTCCCAGCCTGGCCTCATGCCTGACTTCCCTCCCATGACACAAATTCCACAGAGTTAGGAAAGGAGGAGGCTCCCTGGGGATGCTGGGAGCACAGCTACCTTCCAGCATGCTGACGTGCATGGCATCATTGGCTTTCTTTGGGACACTGAGCATCACTTCCAGGCCATCCTTGAGCTCCCCTTTTCCTTCTTCACAACAAGTTAAAAGTTCCTGCGAAAAAGGTTCACACGATTAGAATCATTTCTCCCAGCTTCCCCAACCTCCTACTACCTAACCTCTCAAGGCAACTGTATACCAACTCCTCAAGGAAGTATACACTAGCTTCATTGTCTGTGATGGTCCCCTGTGAGATAAGGAATGTGGGGTGGGCTGGGGAGGTTACTGCTAAAGAATTCAACCACCATAGTTTTCCCAGACTGAGCTTCCTCAGTTCAATCTAATCCAAGCTCGGTTCAACCCGACTCCCAAATGGCTGGTACTAGAAGTGAGCAACTAGGGTTTTCTCCACCACCCAACCGATCTAGAGGTCAGGGAATATCCCTGGCAAAACACGTGAACAGAGGTGTGGTGCTCCGCAGTCATAAAGAAGACACAAAGGGTGTGCAAAGCACACTGCACACATACATGTATCATTGCACGACTACCGCCAGCATCCTTTCTATTGACATACCTCTACTGCCTGAGTTACTTCTACCATCATGGGAGCAATTAGGGATTATGGGCAGTGTAGCTTTATCGCTTTTCAGAGTCATAAAAGATTTTTAGGTTATATGGATCAGAAGTTGGCCCTGGGGCCAACAGATGGGATTCTAGACTAGTCCTTGCATTGTCAGATGAGGACACTCTGATCAAGAGGGACACGGATTTTGCCCAGGTTATAGAAGTCATTGGAGGGCCTGCGGAGGCTTGAAGCCAAGTCTCTTGAATCTCAGTCTAGTACTCCATCCACCATGCCCACCTGTCTTCCCCTTGTCCTCCTGGAGTGTGCCCTCTCTTTTAACTCCTCCATTAAAGACTAGGTCATTACCGTCACCATAAAAGATATATAGCATCTGGCTGATGAAGAAAAGATCATTTCCAACTATCTAAGTAATCATAAAGGAATGATTTTACCCAAACAAGAGGAATGCTGGCTTTCATTTTTTCTATCAGGGTTATCTTTCTCATTTTGACACCAGGAAGGAAGAAGTTCTCCTTCTAGGGAGGGGGGAGGGGGAAGAGAAGGCAGAGGATGGGCAGATGGGTGGGGGTACTGTCAGGAAAGAAAGAAGTTGACAAGATCAAACCTTATAAACCTATCAATGACAGACTCCTGACAAACTAACGGTACTTGCTAGCAGGAGAAGCCTTATTTACGGTGTGCTTTTAGTAAGATCTATTTGGCCTGTCTAGGAGTTCTTATGGTAAACAAACCTACAATCGATGGCTCCCTGGAAAGTATCACATAAATTACATAAATGTGTAAGTAAAAAGTGATTACATTTCATGATGAAATGACTCTCTTCAGGGTGATAGCATACACCATACATCATGTAGAAACCTCGCATGTTAATCTAGACCACAGTATATCCCGATGCACTAAGAAAGGACTCAGAGCTATGGGTGGTCCTGAACTTCTCTCTGCAGTTTACCTCTGTCTTAGGATTATCTGTATGTTTGAAATTATTGGTTAAAGCTTTATACTTGGCAAGATATCTGATTAGTGAGCACATGATGTGAAAATCCAAGCCTTGGTATTATCTTTGATACATTGCCATATGAAGAAGAAGTGAGTTCTTGAGCATCCAAAGAACAGGTCAATGGCCCAGAGCAGATACTAGGTGGGTAGACAGAATCAATTATAAGCTCTGTTTTTGGTTCCAGTCAGTGTAATAGCAACACTGACCAGAAAGCTGCATTTACTTCTGCCAACCTGAAGTTCTCCTCCCTTTCCTAATTTTAACCCTCCGAAACTGTTCCCATATATCATCAAAGGAATTTCTAGGCAGAAAATAAGAGAGAAATAACAAATATGCTACAGTTTGCAACAGAAAGCAGTAATTAGTTTAACCTCCCAAAGCAATTTGGTATGCCCACCAACCAATCAACAAAACCAATGCATTCTCCTTAGATCCCTGCTACAGTTTATGATAAGGAAAAGGCTCCACATTTAATTTAGACAGAAAATGACAGCTGTAGTAGATTTACACAGAGAATATTGAATACGCTTTCACTTTAATGCAACACCTAAAGGGAGGAACCTCAGAGGATAGTGATAATTAAATATCAACTTGGATTAAGCTGACTTTAATGAGAAAATAAATCTCATATTATTTATTTATAGTAAAAACTCAGCAAACTATTTTTCTTTTGCTCAGCAAGCACTCTGCTACAAGCACATTTAAAAGAGGTCAAAATTATCTTACTAAGTCTTTTCTTCCCCCCCAAATTTTAGAACACCTCTACAACAAATTCCCCCTATTTCACTGTCTCCCTTCTTAGTTAGAGGCATAGTCCTCTCTTCATAAAACATCCAATCACAGAGTGAAGGCCCAGAACCCATCCCTCCGCCTGCTTAAAGCAAAACACAGGACAGACTATCCATCCTCCATCCTCTCCCTTGTCCATGTCACAAAATTCATCGTTCTCTTCAGGGTGATAGCATACACCATACATCATGTAGAAACCTCGCATGTTAATCTAGACCACAGTATATCCCGATGCACTAAGAAAGGACTCAGAGCTATGGGTGGTCCTGAACTTCTCTGCAGTTTACCTCTGTCTTAGGATTATCTGTATGTTTGAAATTATTGGTTAAAGCTTTATACTTGGCAAGATATCTGATTAGTGAGCACATGATGTGAAAATCCAAGCCTTGGTATTATCTTTGATACATTGCCATATGAAGAAGAAGTGAGTTCTTGAGCATCCAAAGAACAGGTCAATGGCCCAGAGCAGATACTAGGTGGGTAGACAGAATCAATTATAAGCTCTGTTTTTGGTTCCAGTCAGTGTAATAGCAACACTGACCAGAAAGCTGCATTTACTTCTGCCAACCTGAAGTTCTCCTCCCTTTCCTAATTTTAACCCTCCGAAACTGTTCCCATATATCATCAAAGGAATTTCTAGGCAGAAAATAAGAGAGAAATAACAAATATGCTACAGTTTGCAACAGAAAGCAGTAATTAGTTTAACCTCCCAAAGCAATTTGGTATGCCCACCAACCAATCAACAAAACCAATGCATTCTCCTTAGATCCCTGCTACAGTTTATGATAAGGAAAAGGCTCCACATTTAATTTAGACAGAAAATGACAGCTGTAGTAGATTTACACAGAGAATATTGAATACGCTTTCACTTTAATGCAACACCTAAAGGGAGGAACCTCAGAGGATAGTGATAATTAAATATCAACTTGGATTAAGCTGACTTTAATGAGAAAATAAATCTCATATTATTTATTTATAGTAAAAACTCAGCAAACTATTTTTCTTTTGCTCAGCAAGCACTCTGCTACAAGCACATTTAAAAGAGGTCAAAATTATCTTACTAAGTCTTTTCTTCCCCCCCAAATTTTAGAACACCTCTACAACAAATTCCCCCTATTTCACTGTCTCCCTTCTTAGTTAGAGGCATAGTCCTCTCTTCATAAAACATCCAATCACAGAGTGAAGGCCCAGAACCCATCCCTCCGCCTGCTTAAAGCAAAACACAGGACAGACTATCCATCCTCCACTCCTCTCCCTTGTCCATGTCACAAAATTCATCCTAGGAGCTTCAGCCTTGAGGGATTAACAGGGAGGCAAAGGGCAATATTTCTCTTAGAACTGCATCTTAATTGCCTGAGACCCTGACAGTGTGAACGGGAGAGTTAGTTTTGTTTCTTTTTAAAAATTCAAACCCTACCAGTATCTAAAAAGGCTTTGGGAATACTTAAATTTGAAAACTACAAAAATAAATTAAAAAAAATCTTTTGGCACAAGAACAATCATTTAGAATGGTCATACATTAAGTGGACTAGGCAAGGAAAGCATAATTATACACAGTTGTTGTTGTTGTTACTTAGTTGCTAAGTCATGTCTGATTCTTTTGCGACCCCATGGACTGTAGCCTGCCAGGCTCCTCTGCCCATGGAATTCTCCAGGCAAGAACACTGGAGTGGGTTACCACGCCCTTCTCCAGGGGATCTTCCTGATCCAGGATCACACCCATGTCTCTTGCATTGGCAGATGGATTCTTTACCACTGAGCCAACAGGGAAGCCCAACAACACAGTGCTTTTCATTTAAATCTAAAATGTTGCTCCATCCAAGGCCCATTCATTATACTTACTCGTCAGAATCCAAGACAGAACCTCCGGACTAAGGAGAAACTTCTATAAATAACCACAAAGCTAGACGCTATCTGACAGTCAAAGGCAAAGAAGGATCTCAAGCTCTTGTGGTTTAAAGGTAGGAAGCACACCAACTTCTCAGGAAAGAACCCCTCCATGCCCAACTCTAAGAGCTTAGGAAAATTTCTGTGAGTCTTTATATAAGAAACTTGAAAAACAGAATGGCATCTTCAAAGTTCTGCCCCAATAGCCATGATATTCTGCATATAGTTATTTCCAACACTAGTCTTCAATAAGGGCCAAGGGCATGATGCCCTGTGGTGATTCTCTTAGTCATTTCTGCAGGACTGGGAGACGGGAGTGCCTGGAAGTGAAGCCCTGGAGTTGAGGAAGGTGAAGGTGTGAAGGAGGAGGCTGAAGGGGAAGGATGGTGCAGGCCCTGCCCTGACCCAGAGGGGAGAGGGAAGGTCGGGGTGCCTCACTGCTGCCCCCACTCTTCTCACTGCAAAACTACAAGCACTAAGTCAGGAAAAGCCCACAGACAGGAAGGGTGGGCACACGCCAACATGACTGGAATCTAGATCGGAAACTAGGCTGGTTTTCAGGTTCTAGTGAAGCAGCTAGTGTAAGTGAGGTTCAGCAGCCTCTCATAGAGTTCAATGTCATCAGTGTTTCTCTGGAACTATCCTACTTAGGACGTGCCTCTCACTATCCTTTTTGCATTTGAGAAGTGACTTAGCACAATATAGTCAAACTTGGGGAAAACCCCACCCTTACACATTAAGAGTTAATGTAGATACAGTTATATAATTGCCTTATGATGTCAATTTACCAGGCTTTCTGTGGGGAAATGTTATATTTTCAGACTGCTAATGTATTCTTCTCTGACAAGAATCAGCCCAAATCACACAGCATTTTACATAATTTGAGTATTTGACTCTCAAAGAAAAGATTTTGGAAAAAATCCAAATCTCTGGGTTGGCTCCAGAAGAGCCCCTAACATATGGGAGCCTACAGATACAGAGTGCCACTGTATCTTAGTATGTGCTTTCAAACTATTTCCTCCTTAAAATCTCCTAGTCTTGACAAACACAGAGATGAAGGTAATGGTAGGTGCTGCCCTGGGCTTCCACTGCCCATGCTGATCGGCACTGCCCCTAAGACCTTGACCCTGGATCCAACCAAGCAGGGGGCACTAGGAGGCAAGGACAGGACAGTCTCTGTGTGCCCGTAACTGGGGTGGCGGTCCCTAAAAGCTCTACAGTGCTGGGTGCGTGTGACAACCAGTCACAATCCATCTCGGCTTCCATTTTTCCTCCTTCCCCTCAAAACAAGCATCTGGAATTTCATAGGCTAGAACATGCAGTCTGGAGGCGGCCATGCGGCATGGGCTCATTTCTGAAGCTCTGCTCCAGGTAGAGGAAAGGTCTTCAGGTGGAAACTTTCCCATCCTTGGGCAAAGCCAGGACTCCCTGGACCTGGCCGGCAGTGTGGTCAGGGTGACACAGAGGGAGGGGAGGTACCTTCAGGAGCAGCTGGTACTTGGTGATCCTCTGGACGGGCTTAATTAGGTAGGAAGAGATGGAGTTGGCCAGACCATGCCGCTGCTGTATCTCCTACAGAGATGAAAACAGACTCTGTTAGACAGAAGAACATGTGCACACAGGTTTTCTGGGAGGAGGTAGCCAGGGTGAGGGAGAGAGGAGAAAAGAAAAAGATACAAGACAATGAGAAATCTGTTCTTGGATGGAGATAAGATAAAGGGAAGATATATAAACCACAACATACAGGAAATAATCACTGTGTCTTTAGATGATAATGAGAACCATGCCTGAGCAGTAGAAAGGATCCCACCTAGATTCTGGAAAAAGTGAAAATACAGTTAGATAAGTGAGATGTATGTAGCTCATTGACAGGGTGGAGCTAAAAGAATGAGTTAGGGTTTGATGGTGAGTTTTTCAAGGGTAAAGTGCGGTAGATCTTAAACAGAAGGAAAACATGGTGAAAGCAGTGCTTCAGAAAGACTAATACAAGCCTACTAGCAGCACAGAGGGTGGAGGTCAGGAAATAGAGGCAGAGAGACCAGTTCAGAGATTAGTGCAAAAGTCCAAGTGTGTAAACATAGAATTACCATCAATCCAACAATTCCATTCCTAGGCATATACCCAAGAGAAATCAAAACATACACCCACTAAAAAATTGTATGAAATATTCACAGCAGTATTATTAAGAGTAGTGAAAATCTGGACACAACCCAAATGTTCCTCAATTGATGAATGAAAAAACTCAAATGCATTATAGTCATATAATAGAGCATTTTTTTGCCATAAAAAGGAACAAAATACCGAGACATGCTACAACACAGATGAACCTTGAAAGTTTTATGTAAGTGAAAGAAGCCAGTCACAAAGAACATGTGTCATTCCACTTTTAATGAAATGTCCAGAAGAAGAAATCTATATATAGAAAAAATAGATCGTTAGTTGCTTAGAGCTGGGGGTGTCAGTAGGATAAGGGGGACGGGTGATAGCTAAAGGGTGTACAGTTGCTTTATGAGGTGATGAAAATACTCTGAAATTGACTGTGACCATGTGTCTGTGATATGCTGAAACAAACTGTACCCTTCACAATATGCATAATACACATCTATGCCTACAGGTGTGTAACATGGGGGTTTGCCATAAATGAATATTGGTGAGAACAGAGCATCAGGGGGATTACAAGAAACATTTTAAGGCTACACAAGATAGGACTTGCTATGTGCAATGAAGAAGGGTGAAGAAGAGGGAATAATAACAATAAGTAAATTCATTTTCCTCCAACTATTCCAGAAAGTGGCAATTTCCTTACTCATTTGCCTTGTTCCTAGAGGTGTGTGGTTACAGCAGGACTTGTTCAAGGAAAATGGGCAAAACAGCTGGTAGCTTGACCCTATTTGGGCAAACGAACACTGTAGTTGATCTGGGGGCTTTGGCAGGAGAGCTCAGGCAATGAGGCAGCTTTGACTGGCTTCCCTCTCTGAGGAGATGCTGAGTTCCAGGAAGGCTGCACGTGGAGAGTGAGGAAAGGGTGGTGTCCAGTGCTGAGGCAGTCAGCCAAGCTTAGTAATCAACACGACCCCAGTCACCTTACGGTTCCCACATCTGGGGTAGAAAATTCTAGATCGTGTCAATGTATGGGCCTTTCAGGTACTTGCATCTTCTGTGCTCTCTTTACAATAGTGGATAATAAGGCTGTCTTTATTGGAGGTTTATTTCTTATACAGGGAAAACCTAAAGTAGATGGTTTCTAAGTGTACAGTTCAGAGAAGCTCTTCTGATGGGAGGGGAAAAGCTACAAAGATGACACTTTCTGGAACACTCTGGGAACAATCAGCAGAGTTTACTGTTCTCCACCTCGAGGCCAAGCTCCTGGAACTCCTCCTGGACTGGGTTTCTGGCTTGCATTGGCCTCCCTGCCTAATGTACAGGCTCATCAGGCATGATGCTGGAAATGAGGGGTAGGGTGTAAAATTTGGGGTATGTTTAACCTGTAAGTCAAAGCCTAGATGGAGAAGGAAACGGCAACCCACTCCAGTGTTCCTGCCTCGGAAATCCAATGGACAGAGGAGCCTGGTGGGCTACTGTCCATGTGGTCGAAAGAGCAGGACATGACTGAGCGACTGAAGAGCAACAAAAGCACCAAGTGTACAACCCTACCTAGCTAGCTGGAGATCATCTAGACTCAGAGTGTGTCAGAGCCGGGAGAACCGGGGTGTTAGATCTTGCTCCGTTAGTAACTGTTACTGAATCCCATGTGCATGTTTGTTAAAAATAAATAAAACTGAAAGCCTTTGCATAAATAAAAAAGCCTAGAAATTGGCTAGAAACAGGAATATGAGGAATGTAGGATTAGAGGAAAATGCAATTTAGCACCAGACACCATAACGTGTACAAAATGAATCTGGCAAACCAGCAGTTTCTTGAGGGGCTCACAAAAGGCCGAGTATGACATTTGTAACCAACCATTAAGAGACACAAAGTATGCTGCACCCAAAGAGAAAGGCAAGGGTTCACGTATGAAGCAACATATGACCACGACGGTTTAAGGAGAGGAAGACTGCTAAGAGTGGCTGTGCATGCCTGTGTGCGGTGTGTGCTGCGGGCTCACAGTCCATCCTAGGCAGTGAGAACAGCGCGAGCAAAGACAAGGAGGCAAAGAGTCTGCGGTCCGCTCAGAGCACAGGACATGTATGTTCAGAAAAATGTGAAGTGGAAGACAGGACACAGTGCATTTAAACCTTCAGAAAGGGCTTCCCTGGTGGTTCAGTGGGTAAAGAGTCTACCTTGCAGTGCAAGGGGTGCCGGTTCGATCCCTGGCCTGGGAAGATCCCACGTGCCCCGGAGCAGCTGGACCGATGTGTCCAATTACCGAGCCGGAGCTCTGGAGTGCATGTGCCCAGGGCCGGTGCTCTGCGACAACAGAGGCCACTGCAATGGGAGGCCCACACAGGCCAAAGAACAACAGGATGCATTAAAAGAAATAAATGAGAGACTAATAAAAGAGGCCAAAAAGTTAAAAAAAAAAAAAAAAAACTCCAAAAAGATCCTTCTGGATACTCTTGATAAAAACTAGAACTATCTTAGGAGAAATACATTTTTAAGGGGAGATAAAGCAGTATAGGGCATCCAATATGATACCCAATAAACTCTGATACCAAGTCAGAGAAGCACTTTTATTGTGTCTTCTGTTTAAACAAATATAACCTCAGAAATTCCACTTTGGGACCATTTCCATAGTAATACTCCATCTTTTAAATATATAACTGTTACTGAAAAATACCGACTGAAGAGCAACAAAAGCACCAAGTGTACAACCCTACCTAGCTAGCTGGAGATCATCTAGACTCAGAGTGTGTCAGAGCCGGGAGAACCGGGGTGTTAGATCTTGCTCCGTTAGTAACTGTTACTGAATCCCATGTGCATGTTTGTTAAAATAAATAAAACTGAAAGCCTTTGCATAAATAAAAAAGCCTAGAAATTGGCTAGAAACAGGAATATGAGGAATGTAGGATTAGAGGAAAATGCAATTTAGCACCAGACACCATAACGTGTACAAAATGAATCTGGCAAACCAGCAGTTTCTTGAGGGGCTCACAAAAGGCCGAGTATGACATTTGTAACCAACCATTAAGAGACACAAAGTATGCTGCACCCAAAGAGAAAGGCAAGGGTTCACGTATGAAGCAACATATGACCACGACGGTTTAAGGAGAGGAAGACTGCTAAGAGTGGCTGTGCATGCCTGTGTGCGGTGTGTGCTGCGGGCTCACAGTCCATCCTAGGCAGTGAGAACAGCGCGAGCAAAGACAAGGAGGCAAAGAGTCTGCGGTCCGCTCAGAGCACAGGACATGTATGTTCAGAAAAATGTGAAGTGGAAGACAGGACACAGTGCATTTAAACCTTCAGAAAGGGCTTCCCTGGTGGTTCAGTGGGTAAAGAGTCTACCTTGCAGTGCAAGGGGTGCCGGTTCGATCCCTGGCCTGGGAAGATCCCACGTGCCCCGGAGCAGCTGGACCGATGTGTCCAATTACCGAGCCGGAGCTCTGGAGTGCATGTGCCCAGGGCCGGTGCTCTGCGACAACAGAGGCCACTGCAATGGGAGGCCCACACAGGCCAAAGAACAACAGGATGCATTAAAAGAAATAAATGAGAGACTAATAAAAGAGGCCAAAAAGTTAAAAAAAAAAAAAAAAACTCCAAAAAGATCCTTCTGGATACTCTTGATAAAAACTAGAACTATCTTAGGAGAAATACATTTTTAAGGGGAGATAAAGCAGTATAGGGCATCCAATATGATACCCAATAAACTCTGATACCAAGTCAGAGAAGCACTTTTATTGTGTCTTCTGTTTAAACAAATATAACCTCAGAAATTCCACTTTGGGACCATTTCCATAGTAATACTCCATCTTTTAAAATTATGTATGCTTTTTCTTGTCTGGCTTTCACCCATTCAAGTGTTATTCCTTCACTGAGCAACAAGACACTTGTAGAATCATTTCTGTTACAGAAAGTCAGGCTAGAAAGATGGCCAGAGGTTTATTTTGTAAACTTGAGTATGGGAACCACGTTTGAATGTCTGACGCCCCATGCGACCTGGCACATTATCATGCACACAGCAGACATTCAAATATTTATAGAAGGAATGAGGTAGGCAGAAAGTTAGAATGATAGATATTAACATGGTCTGAATTTCAAGTGTTTGTCACTGATAGACATTCTGCTATGACTACCAGAACGGCCATCATGGCTACCACCTATCTCTCATTGAACTTCACATTTTTATTCTTATTTCTTTTCTCTGCCTTGTTCTTCTCACGCATCCTACAGTGATTCATTTATTTCTGTTCATTTTTTAGCTAATAAGCCACTCTCTGGGGACTGTTATCACATATCCATCATTCACAACAGGACTGTGTGCTCACCCCAACCAGAGGACCTGACCAGGCACATGAGCTCTTCTCTTGGCTTCCACGACAGCGCAAGTGCTCAACCCTGGCTGCACATTAGCTTCACCTGGAAATGTTTAAAACTCTCCATGCCCAGGCCAAATCCAGAGCAATCAGATCACAATCAGGGCTGGGATTGGAACCAGTATTTAAAAAACCTTTGAGGTGATCTCAATGTGCAGCCAAGATTGAAACAGTTGTATCAGAGTAGTTAGTGATTCTCAAACTTGAGTGGGTGTCATGTCACCTGGAGAGCTCCTTAAAACACAAAACTGCTGGGCTCCAGCCCTGGGGATTCTGATTCAATAGATATGGAGCCGTGTCCAAAATATGCATTTCTAACAAGTTTTCAGGCGATGATGACGTAGCTGGGCTGAGACCACACTTGCAGAACCCCTGCATTTGAGGAGCTGTATGTGCAGTAGAAGTGGAACACCTTAATTGGCACCTGCATCCTAGTACACCTTCTCTGCACGTGAGATGTATGGCTAGCTGGATTTGGTGTTGAGTGTTTAGTCGCTCAGTCATGTCTGACTGCGAGCCCATGGTGTTGAGATCTGCAGGCAAATGTGCATTATCAGAAACCACAGCACTTGAGATGGGGTAAAGCAAAATAAAAGACAGCTGTTGTTTAGTTGCTAAGCTGTGTTTGACTCTCTTGCAACCCCATGGACTTCAGCCTATTAGACTCCTCTGTCCATGAATTTTCAGGCCAGAATACTAGAGTGAGCTGCCATTTTCTTCTCTAGGCTAAGGGAAAATTTTAGTTTCACTGCGACCTGGCACATTATCATGCACACAGCAGACATTCAAATATTTATAGAAGGAATGAGGTAGGCAGAAAGTTAGAATGATAGATATTAACATGGTCTGAATTTCAAGTGTTTGTCACTGATAGACATTCTGCTATGACTACCAGAACGGCCATCATGGCTACCACCTATCTCTCATTGAACTTCACGTTCTTATTCTTATTTCTTTTCTCTGCCTTGTTCTTCTCACGCATCCTACAGTGATTCATTTATTTCTGTTCATTTTTTAGCTAATAAGCCACTCTCTGGGGACTGTTATCACATATCCATCATTCACAACAGGACTGTGTGCTCACCCCAACCAGAGGACCTGACCAGGCACATGAGCTCTTCTCTTGGCTTCCACGACAGCGCAAGTGCTCAACCCTGGCTGCACATTAGCTTCACCTGGAAATGTTTAAAACTCTCCATGCCCAGGCCAAATCCAGAGCAATCAGATCACAATCAGGGCTGGGATTGGAACCAGTATTTAAAAAACCTTTGAGGTGATCTCAATGTGCAGCCAAGATTGAAACAGTTGTATCAGAGTAGTTAGTGATTCTCAAACTTGAGTGGGTGTCATGTCACCTGGAGAGCTCCTTAAAACACAAAACTGCTGGGCTCCAGCCCTGGGGATTCTGATTCAATAGATATGGAGCCGTGTCCAAAATATGCATTTCTAACAAGTTTTCAGGCGATGATGACGTAGCTGGGCTGAGACCACACTTGCAGAACCCCTGCATTTGAGGAGCTGTATGTGCAGTAGAAGTGGAACACCTTAATTGGCACCTGCATCCTAGTACACCTTCTCTGCACGTGAGATGTATGGCTAGCTGGATTTGGTGTTGAGTGTTTAGTCGCTCAGTCATGTCTGACTGCGAGCCCATGGTGTTGAGATCTGCAGGCAAATGTGCATTATCAGAAACCACAGCACTTGAGATGGGGTAAAGCAAAATAAAAGACAGCTGTTGTTTAGTTGCTAAGCTGTGTTTGACTCTCTTGCAACCCCATGGACTTCAGCCTATTAGACTCCTCTGTCCATGAATTTTTCAGGCCAGAATACTAGAGTGAGCTGCCATTTTCTTCTCTAGGCTATTTTCCTGACCCAGGGATCAAACCTGCAGCTTCTGCTTGACACACGGAATTCTTTACCACTGTGCCACCAAGGGAGCCCCAAACAAAAGATAAACAGTGTCTCTCTTTTTATTTTTTTCCATGTTTTCTCCGTGAGAGAGAGGCTTGGGAGACCAGCAAAGAAAAATGAGGAAGAAAGGATATTAAAAACCCGTAAGTTCGAAGTAGAGAAGCATTTCCATATGCTCATCAGTGGCTCAAGAATGGAAATTCACGGGCTTCCCTGGTGGTCCAGTGGGTAAGGACACCGCCTTGCAGTGCAGGGGGCGCCGGTTTGATCCCTGGCCTGGGAAGATCCCACGTGCCGCGGAGCGGCTGGACCCATGTGTCCAATCACTGAGCCGGAACTCTGGAGCGCATGCGCCCAGAGCCAGCGCTTTGCAACGACAGACGCCACCGTGATGGGAGGCCCACAGGAGCCAAAGAATAAAGATAGAAATAAATGAAAGACCAATAGAAGTGGCCAAAAAAAAAAAAAGAATGGAAATTCACAGCTTACATCAAAGAAGGTGCCTGCATGCTCCAGGATCAGCTGGTTGGAATCAGGCTTGTTTTTACAGTAGGTGACGTACATCTGAAATTTGTCTGCCTAAAAAAACAAAGATAATAATAGATCATCATCCATTAGTTACTCCCTTCTGTCGACTGTGCCAGCAAGGATTGTGCAGTTAAACCCTCAGATATTGCATGATACAGATAATCCTATGGCAAATGGCCTGGGTTCATCAGGCCCCTGCTACCCTAACAAACTTTGGGATGCTTTTTTCCTCTCAGCAAGGGAAAAGCGCTCACTGAAAGAGAGTTCATTTTAATACTAGTCTGCACTTGATAGAATTAGAAAAACCCATTCACAGATCATCATATATCCTGAAGCGGAACAGAATTTAGTGAGAGAGTATCTCCTTTTGGGGTTACCTAAAATTGTGCTTCCCATCTTAAAAAATGACAGCATTTGCTCTAAAAAGAAAAGTCAAGAATGAAAATGAAGCGTGATCTCAGAGGGAGATCAGCTCAGACTCTAAATGTCCCCTTGGAGGCAGTATGTAGAGCATGTCAAGCGACTGTGTCACTGCCCCCCCTTCCCAGAAGCAATGATGGGAGAAAAAGAAAGACTGACCCTTTGGGGCAGGGTGTTAACAGTGAACCCTAAACAGATCGCTACTTCAAGCTAAGAAAAATCGGTAAAATTCAGCTCTTATGCCTTTGAGATCTCCTGGGTTAGTTCTCGAGAGCCTTTCCCCTGGGAAGGGTGTGTGTACTTTGGCCACGGAGCGCTTTGCCCAGCTGTGAAGCACTCTCCATCCTGATGCCTGTGTGACACTGGGGATACATCCCTCTTCTAAAAAAGTAGCTCTGTGTTAACTGTAGCAGGTTTCATTTTGGCCAGCAGTATCCCAAGTACTCTCTACATATGAACTCATTTGACCTTTATGAGAACCCTCTGTGGTGATTTCGTTTATGATCATCCCCACTTTACAGATGTGAAAATGGTGGCACAAGGGTGTTGTTGTTGCTGTTTAGTTGCTAAGTTGTGTCCAACTCTTTTACGACCCCATGGATCGTAGCCTGCTAGGCTTCTCTGTCCATTTTCCAGGCAAGAATGCTGGAGTGAGTTTCCACTTCCTTCTCCAGGGATTGAACCTCTGTGTTCTACATCGGCAAGCAGACTGTTTACCACTGAGCCACACGGGAAACCCATAATGTTGGATAAATCACTTTAAATTCCCACAGTTAGAAAGCCATGGCATCCGGGCAAGTCACCTTGAGGTTTCTTGGTCATAACTCTTGCCGTTCAGTACATTGCAAACAACTCTTTCTACGCTTTACTCCTGTACCTCACTCATACATTAAGATGATAAGACTTAAGAAAGTCACTTTGAGATTAATTCTTGGCAAAATGGGCATATTTTACACAATCACTAAAAGTTTTCTGAAATCAATTTTAGGGTTTATATACTACGAGGAGGCATTCATCATCCCTGAGAGATGCTAATAAATCATGTTTACAGCTGATCGTGAGGCAAATCCACAAAATGTATGAAATAAGACACCAAAAAAATAATTGTTTCATGTAATGGCCAATTTCACTTTTTCTCTACATTGACTGTGCACGGGGTCATACATTATTTATTAGCACTAATGTGAACTGTGCATGGGCCCAAGTCTTTACAGGTGGAAAATACACAAAATAAGAAGGCAGTCTGAGACTTCCCTTAAGAAATGAGAGTAGGCCAGGAAGCAAATGTCGGTTTCAGAAAAAGGAGGCAATTCCGCTCTAGAGTTGTGGGATAAGCTGTGATATTAATTAAATGTCAATGGACTAGTCAATATCCTAGCTCCTCTGAAATGTTTCCATCTATAAAATATAAAACATAACCACAGCCCTGCCTATTCCTTAGGGCTGTTAAGAGTGCAAACTGTCTGAATTATGAAGATATTTAGAAAAGTAATTAGCCCAGTTTGAGTAGAAGTTATAATTAATTAATTATTGAATATTTAGTACTCCTGGCCCTGGGGAAAGATTTCCATGTTTAGCTGCACTTACTGTACTAGGTGGCTTTCCCTGGAGACGTTGGCACATACATCATAAACCTGAACTCAGGATAATGTGGCATGGAGACATTAATAGAGACTAATGTTTCCATTTATATAATTAGAACCTAGTACATTCAGCCCATTTACTTGGCCCAGGACAACAGCTCTAAGAAAGAGAATGAGTAGATACACATCCTGTAGGTCAGAATTGGGATGGAGACCCAAGGAGTCTGTTCTCTATGAAGGAAGAAAATGTAAACAGTGGCTTGGTGGATCTCTAAAGTTTTAATTCCCTCATCCTCATCCTGTTAAAAATAAAACAGCTCATGGCTGGAGCTGGAATAGTTCTACCAGAGGCAGTGGTCTTATTTCAACCTCCTGACATCTCAAGTTTTGAAAGTTTTTTGAGAACTTAAGGTAGTGATTACACAACATCTAAGGACCTTTCCCGTGGAGGGCTCTGGGGGTCAGCTTTCTCACAGACCCTCTCTACAGCCCCTGGGCCTGTGTTGGAATGTCGCTGGCACCAATCCTCGGCTCAGGCACTGAACAATGATGCCATCTGGTACCACCTGTACTCCCTGAAAGCGTGGGATGGTGGGAAGAGAAGTTCAGTCAGTTACCCAGGTGACAAAGCAGTGTCCCACGTCCTCAGGCAGCTGCTCATACTTCTCCAGTTCTTTGAGGAAGATGCTGCAAGGAGGGAGAAAGGCTGAAATCAGACATCTCTGCACTGTTGACCTCTCCCCAACAGAGGCTTACACTGAGGCCCACCCAATCTCATAAACTCTCCATTATTTACACGTGACTTCTCCACTCTCTAAACATGTAGTAAGGAGCTTTTTTCCTTAGAGGCAATTCAAACTCCGCTCTAGAGTTGTGGGATAAGCTGTGATATTAATTAAATGTCAATGGACTAGTCAATATCCTAGCTCCTCTGAAATGTTTCCATCTATAAAATATAAAACATAACCACAGCCCTGCCTATTCCTTAGGGCTGTTAAGAGTGCAAACTGTCTGAATTATGAAGATATTTAGAAAAGTAATTAGCCCAGTTTGAGTAGAAGTTATAATTAATTAATTATTGAATATTTAGTACTCCTGGCCCTGGGGAAAGATTTCCATGTTTAGCTGCACTTACTGTACTAGGTGGCTTTCCCTGGAGACGTTGGCACATACATCATAAACCTGAACTCAGGATAATGTGGCATGGAGACATTAATAGAGACTAATGTTTCCATTTATATAATTAGAACCTAGTACATTCAGCCCATTTACTTGGCCCAGGACAACAGCTCTAAGAAAGAGAATGAGTAGATACACATCCTGTAGGTCAGAATTGGGATGGAGACCCAAGGAGTCTGTTCTCTATGAAGGAAGAAAATGTAAACAGTGGCTTGGTGGATCTCTAAAGTTTTAATTCCCTCATCCTCATCCTGTTAAAAATAAAACAGCTCATGGCTGGAGCTGGAATAGTTCTACCAGAGGCAGTGGTCTTATTTCAACCTCCTGACATCTCAAGTTTTGAAAGTTTTTAGAGAACTTAAGGTAGTGATTACACAACATCTAAGGACCTTTCCCGTGGAGGGCTCTGGGGGTCAGCTTTCTCACAGACCCTCTCTACAGCCCCTGGGCCTGTGTTGGAATGTCGCTGGCACCAATCCTCGGCTCAGGCACTGAACAATGATGCCATCTGGTACCACCTGTACTCCCTGAAAGCGTGGGATGGTGGGAAGAGAAGTTCAGTCAGTTACCCAGGTGACAAAGCAGTGTCCCACGTCCTCAGGCAGCTGCTCATACTTCTCCAGTTCTTTGAGGAAGATGCTGCAAGGAGGGAGAAAGGCTGAAATCAGACATCTCTGCACTGTTGACCTCTCCCCAACAGAGGCTTACACTGAGGCCCACCCAATCTCATAAACTCTCCATTATTTACACGTGACTTCTCCACTCTCTAAGCAACATGTAGTAAGGAGCAATTTAAAATATGCTGGAACTAATTTCATTAAAAATTTAAATTAATTGATCAATAAGTGCTGCTTAATAGTATTTCCCTTAAGGTTTATACTTCTTAGACTGAAAATAATGAAATATTATACTTGTGTTGGGCATTTCAATAGTAACTATGACTATTTTTTAATACAAGTAGAACATTTTGTAACATTTGAAAATACACAGATATAGGTATCAAAAGAACAAAATAATACCATCTATAATCCCAAAGATCAAGTGGAAAAATTCTGAATCTTACACTGACTTCAATTTTTAACATTCTTCTCCCATCAGGATCCAGTCTATGCTAAAAACTGAGTTAATGTTTCTTAATGCTGACAGGAAAGAAAAGTCAATGGGGAAAATGTGATAATATACTTCAAAGCTGAACTGAATTACTACTAAATTATCTGCCATTCTGGATATCTGAGCCATGGCTCCATTCTGTGTTAATAAATAATAAAGATTTGACTATATCAATTTCAAATTAATGTATTAAATAATCAGTTTTAGTTCAGAGAATATAAGCTCAAATAAGCCAGAACTATTGAAATGGAATTTGATCTTTAAAAATCAGACAAAGTTTTACAAATAACTATGAGGCTATGGGGAAATGGTCTGACAAAGATGGAAGATGACATCATCTTTGTACAGGTCAACTTGACAAAGCCTTTCAAAGTGAAAAATGTACTTAACTTTGCCTCTGCATTTTTAATTTTGTAAAATATCCTATATTTGTAGTCACACATATGTGAAATATATATACACACACACACACATGCATATTCACTGTGGCACTGTTCATAATAGCAAAAGACAGTGTATAGATGACCAAGTAAACTATAGTACATCCACAGAACCATATACTATATAGCTATAAAAATGGCAAAGCTTTGTGGGTTTTCACATGGAAGATCTCTAGGGTAAGTAAGTAAAAAAGCAAGGTGTGGGGCTTCCCTGGTGGACCTAAACAGACATTTCTCCAAAGAAGACATACAGATGGCCAATAAATACATGAAAAGATATTTAACATCACTCATTATCAGAGAAATGCATACTAAACTACACTAAAGTGTCACCTTACACCAATCAGAATGGCCAAAAAACTACAAACAATAAATTCTGGAGAAGATGTGGAGCAATGGGAGCCCTACTACACTGCTGGTGGGAAAGTAAGTTGGTACAGCCTATAAAGGTTTCTCAAAAAACTGAAAAAGCAACTACCACGTAACCCAGCAATTTTACTCCAGAGTATATATCAGAAAAAGATAAAAACACTTATTTGAAAGGATACATGTACTCTAATGTTCATAGCAGCATTATTTACAATTGCCAAGATATGGAAGCAACCGAAGTATCCAAGAGATGAATGGATAAAGAAGATGTGTATATATGTGTATATGTGTGTACACACACACACAGACTTACACCTATACAATGGAATATTACTCAGCCTTAACAATAATGAACTTTTGCCATTTGCAACAACATGGATTAACTAGGAAGATGTTATGTGAAGTGAAATAACCCAGACAGGGTAAGACAAATATTATATGATAGAACATATTGGTAGAGTTTAAAAAAAACAACAAGCTAATGAATATAACAAAGAAGAAACAGACTGATAGATATAGAGAACAAGCTAGTGGATACCAGTGGGGAGAGGAAGTGGGGAGGGGCAAGATAGGGATGGGGGAATTAAGAGGTACGAGTTACTATGTATAAAAAAAATAAGCCACAAGGACATACTGTACAATGTGGGGAATACAGCCAAGATTTTACAATAATTACAAATGAAGTATAACCTTCAAAGACTGTGAGTCACTATATTGTACAACTGAAACTTATGTAATATTGTGCATCAACTCTACAGTAATAAAATAAGAGAGAGAGAGACAGAGACAGAGAGAGAGAGAGAGAGCAGACTTTCATACAAGTGAAATGACATATAAAGAAGAGCATTCACTGCAGTATTGTCTACAAGAAAACTGGGTTGGAAACAATAGAAATATATATTTTTAAAAGTTAGTATCGTTGGAAACTGGGTGAAAAACATGGATAAAGACAGAGGAGGGTTGGGCTTCCCTGGTGGTCCAGTGGGTGGGGGGTCTGCCTTGCAGTGCAGGGGGCACTGGTTCGATCCCTGGCCCGGGAGGGTCCCACGTGCCATGGAGCGGCTGGACCGGTGTGTGTATGGATGAAAATAAATAAATAAATAAACAATAAAAGAGGTCAAAATTAAAAAAAAAAAAAAGAGGAGGGTCAGATACTGCATCAACTATTATATGCTGTTATCTAGTGCAGTAGGAGAAGAGTACAGTTTAGGAACTGAAGGCCCTTGGGTTCAAAGCCTTGCTTTGTTACGTTAGGAAGCTCTGGACACTCATCATGAATCATAGCACCCATATTACAGTGACATTGTAATGATCATAAATGAAATAATAAAAATTTTAAAAAACAAAGGAAACAGTATTAAAAAATGCAAAAGAAGCATAGTGGTGGGTGGGTCTTCCCAATCTATACATTTCTATTTAATTTTGATTTTAAAAACTGATTCAAAAATTAAGAGATATAAAGTAGATCTGAATTATTCCATCACTTTCTACCACTGGAACAAATAAATGTTATTTATTTGACTTACACTACCTGATTCCTCTTGCCCAAGCATTCTGGTAGCATCTTATAATTATAACTGGTTATGGGATATGTATGTGTGTGGTGTGTGTGTGTCTGTGTGTGCTATTTGTGTTCTCTTTTCAATGACATAGAAAGATTTAGTTTTGGTTTAAAGAAATATGTATGTGCAATTAAAAAATGTTTGGCAAGGCATTTTTGTGAGGCCAATATGCCAACGATTTATAGGATCATAGATGATATTTTTTTGTCCATCTGCCATTTAAATTTCCTACAACAAATGGGTATTACTAAGTAAAAGTCACTTTAAAATGTTTGAAGACTCCTAGCAGTATTGATTTGATGATAATCATCTTTCCCTTGAATTCTAGAGTATTCTGGTCTGAATCATAGAACAGTAATGATTATAATGCACACTGGGCTTACAAAGCACAAATATGCAGCACTCAAAAATCAATAAAGCATCATATTTATTGGGACTTTTAGAAGAACTGCAGAAATATATATAGTTAAAAGTTAGTATCGTTGGAAACTGGGTGAAAAACATGGATAAAGACAGAGGAGGGTTGGGCTTCCCTGGTGGTCCAGTGGGTGGGGGGTCTGCCTTGCAGTGCAGGGGGCACTGGTTCGATCCCTGGCCCGGGAGGGTCCCACGTGCCATGGAGCGGCTGGACCGGTGTGTGTATGGATGAAAATAAATAAATAAATAAACAATAAAAGAGGTCAAAATTAAAAAAAAAAAAAAGAGGAGGGTCAGATACTGCATCAACTATTATATGCTGTTATCTAGTGCAGTAGGAGAAGAGTACAGTTTAGGAACTGAAGGCCCTTGGGTTCAAAGCCTTGCTTTGTTACGTTAGGAAGCTCTGGACACTCATCATGAATCATAGCACCCATATTACAGTGACATTGTAATGATCATAAATGAAATAATAAAAATTTTAAAAAACAAAGGAAACAGTATTAAAAAATGCAAAAGAAGCATAGTGGTGGGTGGGTCTTCCCAATCTATACATTTCTATTTAATTTTGATTTTAAAAACTGATTCAAAATTAAGAGATATAAAGTAGATCTGAATTATTCCATCACTTTCTACCACTGGAACAAATAAATGTTATTTATTTGACTTACACTACCTGATTCCTCTTGCCCAAGCATTCTGGTAGCATCTTATAATTATAACTGGTTATGGGATATGTATGTGTGTGGTGTGTGTGTGTCTGTGTGTGCTATTTGTGTTCTCTTTTCAATGACATAGAAAGATTTAGTTTTGGTTTAAAGAAATATGTATGTGCAATTAAAAAATGTTTGGCAAGGCATTTTTGTGAGGCCAATATGCCAACGATTTATAGGATCATAGATGATATTTTTTTGTCCATCTGCCATTTAAATTTCCTACAACAAATGGGTATTACTAAGTAAAAGTCACTTTAAAATGTTTGAAGACTCCTAGCAGTATTGATTTGATGATAATCATCTTTCCCTTGAATTCTAGAGTATTCTGGTCTGAATCATAGAACAGTAATGATTATAATGCACACTGGGCTTACAAAGCACAAATATGCAGCACTCAAAAATCAATAAAGCATCATATTTATTGGGACTTTTAGAAGAACTGCATGGGGAAACACATATTTAATATGACCTCTAAGTTAGAAAAAAATTATATAATGCTGTAAGTGAGGATCAAATTTTTTCCATAGCCAAAAAGAAAACATCTTTGCTTTGTTGTTGCAAGCAGAAGTAATCTGGATCATTACCATATATAGTACAATATGCAAATATATTAGTAAAATATTCATCTATTTTTAATACACTATAGTTTTACTTCTGGAACTAAAGTCTAAAAGACATTTATTGTGTGGTTCATTCCCATGAGAACACTAAATAATATACGGTACAAAATCTTCACAGGTGGTTTTGTAGGCGTTGAGATATCCATTGCGGCTCTTTCAGGATAATCTCAGTGATGACAATGGATGGGGATCCAGCTCTAAGCCGCGAAGGGCTGAACAGGAACTGGGGTTAGGGCTGGAATGGCTGGGTGAAGGGGGTATAAAACCTAGGATGAGAACGGGTGAAAGGAAATGAACCGCTATAAAGAAAGGAGGAGTAGAAGAGAAAGAGGAGGGAATCTGGAGCCCCAGGCACCCAGGATAAAGGCTCTTGGCTGCAGGAAGCCTACACTTCCCCCTCTTGGGCTCTCACTCCAGTCCCCTCACTGTGACCCCAATGCTATACAGCCCCTTCTCTACCAAGAATGATCAAATGAATGATATAGTGGCCTGGATCATGACATTCCATAAAGACATAAAACTGTATTCTTGTTTTAGAAGTTGCAAGGGCCCTGGGACAACTCATAGAGAGCTTCCCTTTCTCCTTGACTTGTGACCAAAGGTCTGTGACTGGTCACGTAAGGTTAATTTTAAGTAAAAAGTAGTCATTATGCCCACAGAGTTGATAACTAAAGACACTGACAGCAATTTTTGGTGACAGCAGCTATCAAAAACCTAAGGGATGCAAAAAAATTAAGCTGGAACATTCCCTGACACCATACACAAAGATAAACTCAAAACGGATGAAAGACCTACAGGTAAGACCAGAAACCATCAAACACTTAGCAGAGAATATAGGCAAAACACTCCATGACACAAATCAAAGCTAGATCTTCTATGACCTGCTTACTAGAATAGCAGAACTAAAAACAAAAATTAACATGTGGGACCTAATGAAACTTAAAAGCTTTTGTATAGCAAAAGAAATTACAAAAAACGTGGACAGCCCACACAGTGGGAAAAAATAATAGCAAATGAAACAACAGACAAAGAATTTATCTCCAAAATCTACAAACAGCTCAGACAACTCAGCACCAGAAAAGTGAACAACCCAATCAAAAAATGGGAAAAGACCTAAACAGACACCTCTCCAAAGAAGACATACAGATGGCCAAAAAACACATGAAATGATGCTCAACCTCGCTTATTATTAGAGAAATGCAAATCAAAATTACAATGAGATACCACCTCACACCAGTCAGAATAGCCATCATCAATAAATTGACAGATAATAAATGCTGGAGAGGGTGCAGAAAAAAGGGAAGCCTCTTGCATTGCTGGTGGGAATGTAAATTGATACAGCCACTATAGAAGACAGTATGGAGATTCCTTAAAAAACTAAAAACAGAAGCACCCTATGGCCCAGAAATTCCACTATGAGGCTTATACCCTGATGAAATCAAAACTGAAAGACACACCTGTACCCCAATGTTCACTGCAGCACTCTATACAATAGCTAGAACATGGAAGCAACCTAGATGTCCATCGACGAATGAATGGATACAGAAGCTCTGGTACATATATACAATGGAGTACTACTCAGCTGTTAAAAGAAATGCAGAAGAATCAGTCCTAATGAGGTGGACGGATCTAGAACCTATTATACAAAGTGAAGTAAGTCAAAAAGAGAAAGACAAGTGTAGTATACTAACACATATATATGGAATCAAGTAGGATGGTAATGATAACACACACAGTGAAGTGTTGGAAAAACAAACATAGAGAACAGACTTATGGACATTGTGGGGAATGACCAGGGGGTGGGAGATTTAGAGGGAGTAACACGGAAACCTATACTATCATATGTGAAAAAGATAGCTATTGTCATTGTGCTGTGGGAATAGGGGATCCTACAGGGGTATGATGAGATGGCCTGGAGGGATGTAACGGGGAGAGGGGGTCTGGGAGTGGGGTAGAGGAGGGATGAGAGCCAGGGATATATATATATATGACTAATCTGGGATTATACATGTCTATAAACAACAAAACACTGTAAAAGCGAAAAGTAAAATAAAATTAAAAGAAACACCTATGGGAGGATGCTTTGTTTGAAAATTCTCAAGCAATGAAAGCCCTTTAAAATGAATTCAGTACATAGGAGGTTGTTTCTACAATTAATGCCTTTCCAGAAAATGAAGGTTTTAACAGCAACTGCCACTAGCCCATCCTTCCACTGACCCAAGGCCTCACTTTCCTTTCCTCGCAAAACCAAGCTCAAATCAAAGAACCAGTATCTCATCCCAGTTGTGAGGTACAGATGGCCAAAAAACACATGAAATGATGCTCAACCTCGCTTATTATTAGAGAAATGCAAATCAAAATTACAATGAGATACCACCTCACACCAGTCAGAATAGCCATCATCAATAAATTGACAGATAATAAATGCTGGAGAGGGTGCAGAAAAAAGGGAAGCCTCTTGCATTGCTGGTGGGAATGTAAATTGATACAGCCACTATAGAAGACAGTATGGAGATTCCTTAAAAAACTAAAAACAGAAGCACCCTATGGCCCAGAAATTCCACTATGAGGCTTATACCCTGATGAAATCAAAACTGAAAGACACACCTGTACCCCAATGTTCACTGCAGCACTCTATACAATAGCTAGAACATGGAAGCAACCTAGATGTCCATCGACGAATGAATGGATACAGAAGCTCTGGTACATATATACAATGGAGTACTACTCAGCTGTTAAAAGAAATGCAGAAGAATCAGTCCTAATGAGGTGGACGGATCTAGAACCTATTATACAAAGTGAAGTAAGTCAAAAAGAGAAAGACAAGTGTAGTATACTAACACATATATATGGAATCAAGTAGGATGGTAATGATAACACACACAGTGAAGTGTTGGAAAAACAAACATAGAGAACAGACTTATGGACATTGTGGGGAATGACCAGGGGGTGGGAGATTTAGAGGGAGTAACACGGAAACCTATACTATCATATGTGAAAAAGATAGCTATTGTCATTGTGCTGTGGGAATAGGGGATCCTACAGGGGCATGATGAGATGGCCTGGAGGGATGTAACGGGGAGAGGGGGTCTGGGAGTGGGGTAGAGGAGGGATGAGAGCCAGGGATATATATATATATGACTAATCTGGGATTATACATGTCTATAAACAACAAAACACTGTAAAAGCGAAAAGTAAAATAAAATTAAAAGAAACACCTATGGGAGGATGCTTTGTTTGAAAATTCTCAAGCAATGAAAGCCCTTTAAAATGAATTCAGTACATAGGAGGTTGTTTCTACAATTAATGCCTTTCCAGAAAATGAAGGTTTTAACAGCAACTGCCACTAGCCCATCCTTCCACTGACCCAAGGCCTCACTTTCCTTTCCTCGCAAAACCAAGCTCAAATCAAAGAACCAGTATCTCATCCCAGTTGTGAGGTGGGTCTTCCCAAGGCTCATTTTTCTCCACTTTGTATCATCTCATGGGGTTGTTGGAGGATTTAATAAACTCATGTAGGTTAAGAACCCAAACCACTGCCTGGCACAGAGTAGGCACTGAGTTGGTTCTTCAGGATCAGTCGTCCACAATCTGAATAAACTCCACTCCTGAAGACTCAGCCCTAGCAAGCTCTCCCCACCACGCCCCTGATGGAAAATCTAAAGTAGATTATATTCTCCGAAAACCAAATCCTGGGAAAAAAAAACTAATTGGGGATTATGTAAAAATGTGATTTCAAAGCCACATATCATCGTGTAAGCTTGGGAAATTCTGGGCTAAACTGGTTTGCTTATGGCAGGACTTCCCAAATCCTAGAATATGATGAGACATAGTCCATCTCTGAAGTAGACAGAGTGTGCCGTGCTTCCAAAATTTTCTTTGTCTAAAGAAGCACTTAGTGATCCCTACACCTGGATGTGCGCCGCCCTCTGGGGTTAGGATATGAGCATCTTTACTATTTAGCAAAACTTCCTGGGTAATTCTAACACATCGAGCCCATAGATCAGTTTTTGACAACAACTGCCCTTTCCAGTGTGCTTCCAGTGGATCCTATATCCACTCTACATGATTTAGTTTTTAAGTAAAAAGCTATCTTTTACTGGGTAAAATCAATTTCCTAATGGGAAATCAATTTACATACTGGGTAAATATCAATTCCTAACTTGGAGTATGTTGTACACTACCATCTCAAGTGACTGTTGAAGGCAAGTAGCAGTATTCAACTCTATTTTGCTTTTTAATTTGAAGCTTATGAAGATGACAGGTTATGCATGCCTGATCAGTATAATTCTACTCACTGCAAATAGACATGATGAGTTTAAATTAAAGCACAGGAGGTCACAACATTCTTCACAAATGACGGCATATTCTGCCTCAGCTGTTCTATGGCAACACCTTGGTCCTTACCATTTGAAGTTTAAATCAAATCAAAGAACCAGTATCTCATCCCAGTTGTGAGGTGGGTCTTCCCAAGGCTCATTTTTCTCCACTTTGTATCATCTCATGGGGTTGTTGGAGGATTTAATAAACTCATGTAGGTTAAGAACCCAAACCACTGCCTGGCACAGAGTAGGCACTGAGTTGGTTCTTCAGGATCAGTCGTCCACAATCTGAATAAACTCCACTCCTGAAGACTCAGCCCTAGCAAGCTCTCCCCACCACGCCCCTGATGGAAAATCTAAAGTAGATTATATTCTCCGAAAACCAAATCCTGGGAAAAAAAAACTAATTGGGGATTATGTAAAAATGTGATTTCAAAGCCACATATCATCGTGTAAGCTTGGGAAATTCTGGGCTAAACTGGTTTGCTTATGGCAGGACTTCCCAAATCCTAGAATATGATGAGACATAGTCCATCTCTGAAGTAGACAGAGTGTGCCGTGCTTCCAAAATTTTCTTTGTCTAAAGAAGCACTTAGTGATCCCTACACCTGGATGTGCGCCGCCCTCTGGGGTTAGGATATGAGCATCTTTACTATTTAGCAAAACTTCCTGGGTAATTCTAACACATCGAGCCCATAGATCAGTTTTTGACAACAACTGCCCTTTCCAGTGTGCTTCCAGTGGATCCTATATCCACTCTACATGATTTAGTTTTTAAGTAAAAAGCTATCTTTTACTGGGTAAAATCAATTTCCTAATGGGAAATCAATTTACATACTGGGTAAATATCAATTCCTAACTTGGAGTATGTTGTACACTACCATCTCAAGTGACTGTTGAAGGCAAGTAGCAGTATTCAACTCTATTTTGCTTTTTAATTTGAAGCTTATGAAGATGACAGGTTATGCATGCCTGATCAGTATAATTCTACTCACTGCAAATAGACATGATGAGTTTAAATTAAAGCACAGGAGGTCACAACATTCTTCACAAATGACGGCATATTCTGCCTCAGCTGTTCTATGGCAACACCTTGGTCCTTACCATTTCAGTAATTATGTGTCATAAATCATGGGAGAATGAGCAAAGCAAGGAGTTTACGTATCTGTGTGCATGTCTGGGGTTCTTTCAGAAATGAGCACAACTTTTAAAGAAATGTCAAGATTCAAATATCGTATGATGTCACTTAAACACGTGGCAGTAAACAATAAAGCCCTATAAAAATAATAATGATAAATAAACTAAAAAAGACCCAGTGCACACAGAAATAAAAAAAAAAAGAAAGAAAAAACAAAAAAAAAGAAAGAAAGAAAGAAAGAAAAAAGACCCAGTGCAGCTAAAAATAAATAAATAAATATCACACGCCACGGCAAACTTGTGAATATAACAAAAAAGAAGCAGACTCACAGATACAGAGAACAACCATTGGTTACCAGCAGGAGAGATGAGCAGGACCGGCAACCCAGGGGCAGGGGACTAAGAGTCATGAGCGATCAGGTACAAAAGTAAAGAAGCTACAAAGCTCTACTGTACACCACAGGGGATACAGCCAGTATCTTATAATACCTATAAACACAACAGAGCCTTTAAAATTGTGAATCACTCTATTATGCACATGTATTGTACATAATAGCACACAGCAACTACACTTCAATAAAAAAGAACTGTCAAGATCTAAGCAATGTTATTACTCGATCAAATTATTACAATGCAATACATTATGCAGTTACTTTATGAGGAAAATGCTTTCCTCCGGCTTTGGATGGCATCCTGGAAAATAAACCCTCTAGCATTATGGATAGGAAAGCTTTGTGAGCTTTGTCATTAAGTACTGTGAAAACAGTACCATTCCAAAGGCACGCTGAGTCATTCTGATTCTGTTATTCTCCCCAAAGGTAAATCTGGTCTATAACCTTACTGCTTCTGGAGGAGTGTGTCCTTCACTGAGGACCTTATCTCAAGGTGTGGCCTGCATTTAAAGGGGAGCACATGTCGTGGCCTTGTGTATGCGTGCTCTCATGCATGAGCATGCACACTGGGTGGGAAGAGGAATGAAGAAGGGCACAGTGGTAAAAGAAGAACAAGGAGGAGGCATAAACAAAGCTGGAGGCAGGCTGGGAGAAAAATATTCTGCCTCAGCTGTTCTATGGCAACACCTTGGTCCTTACCATTTCAGTAATTATGTGTCATAAATCATGGGAGAATGAGCAAAGCAAGGAGTTTACGTATCTGTGTGCATGTCTGGGGTTCTTTCAGAAATGAGCACAACTTTTAAAGAAATGTCAAGATTCAAATATCGTATGATGTCACTTAAACACGTGGCAGTAAACAATAAAGCCCTATAAAAATAATAATGATAAATAAACTAAAAAAGACCCAGTGCACACAGAAATAAAAAAAAAAAGGAAAAAAAAAAAAAAAGAAAGAAAGAAAGAAAGAAAAAAGACCCAGTGCAGCTAAAAATAAATAAATAAATATCACACGCCACGGCAAACTTGTGAATATAACAAAAAAGAAGCAGACTCACAGATACAGAGAACAACCATTGGTTACCAGCAGGAGAGATGAGCAGGACCGGCAACCCAGGGGCAGGGGACTAAGAGTCATGAGCGATCAGGTACAAAAGTAAAGAAGCTACAAAGCTCTACTGTACACCACAGGGGATACAGCCAGTATCTTATAATACCTATAAACACAACAGAGCCTTTAAAATTGTGAATCACTCTATTATGCACATGTATTGTACATAATAGCACACAGCAACTACACTTCAATAAAAAAGAACTGTCAAGATCTAAGCAATGTTATTACTCGATCAAATTATTACAATGCAATACATTATGCAGTTACTTTATGAGGAAAATGCTTTCCTCCGGCTTTGGATGGCATCCTGGAAAATAAACCCTCTAGCATTATGGATAGGAAAGCTTTGTGAGCTTTGTCATTAAGTACTGTGAAAACAGTACCATTCCAAAGGCACGCTGAGTCATTCTGATTCTGTTATTCTCCCCAAAGGTAAATCTGGTCTATAACCTTACTGCTTCTGGAGGAGTGTGTCCTTCACTGAGGACCTTATCTCAAGGTGTGGCCTGCATTTAAAGGGGAGCACATGTCGTGGCCTTGTGTATGCGTGCTCTCATGCATGAGCATGCACACTGGGTGGGAAGAGGAATGAAGAAGGGCACAGTGGTAAAAGAAGAACAAGGAGGAGGCATAAACAAAGCTGGAGGCAGGCTGGGGAGAAAAGTATCTTCAGGCTCACTATTTGCTGGCAGCCCAGCACACTGCCCTTTAATCAATGCCTTTTCATACAAGGCGAGCTAGAGACTGTTTGTAAGGGACCCGACAGTATCCAGATAGATTGAGAGCCCAGCCTGGATGAGGCTCTGGACCGCAGGCCAGGACAGCTGGTTAGCATACCGAGCAGCTGTTAAAACTACTGGAGAGTTGTGTGCACTCCAGGGAAGGTGCCAGATGCTTCACAGAAGTCTTTAATCAGCACAGTTTGGTCACCTGGACTGAACAATGAGAATCAGCAGGATCCGTCCCTTTATTTCACAGCAGAAACGTCAGCTTAGGTTAGAGACGGAGGGGAATGGTGCACAGGGCTGGACCCTTACTCAGCATATCAACCTCAAGAGGCGGCTTTCCTCGCGGGAGTGCTACCTGTTGAATATGGTTTGCTAATAATTTCCTAAATGTGTTTAACTTATGATCAGATGAATCAGAAAGTACTATACAAATATAAGTTTAATGTTAAAATACAATTAATCCCACATTTAATGTTATTCATAGGCCACTGATAGATAAGCTGTTTAGCAGCTAGGCATGGACACCAAGGAGTTAGTGTGTACGACCGTAATGAAAGTGACTTTGACACCCCTAAGTGAATGTTTAGGCTGTGTCTTGCTTTGGGTACTCCCCAATGTTTATATAAGCATCATTAAAAAAACAACAGCAATAAAATCACAGCTAAAATTTTTTTTTTTAATTTAAATTACACACCCTACTGATAGGTGTGTAAGACCTGCGTTTCTCTCTTGGAGTATAAATTTAGCATCCAAGAAAAAAGACACCAGGACGTCCCCTTCCTCTCTGCTGTGTGCTCAGTTGCTCAGTTGTGTCCAACTCTTTACGACCACATGGACTGAAGCCCTCCAGGCTCCTCTGTCTATGGGATTTTCCAGGCAAGAATACTGGAGTGGGTTGCCATTTCCTTCTCTAGGGGATCTTTCCAACCCAGGGATCAAACATGCATCTGAGGACTCCTGCATTAGAAGGTGGCTTCTTTACCACTAGTGCCACTTGGAAAGTCCCAGGAAAATGATGGTGTGGCCAAGCAGGGAGTTTTGAAGACCTGGATACTGTGTTACTAACTGGTTTGAGCAGGTTACAGAGCTTTTTAAGCTCCAGTTTCTATGAAACAAAGGAGTAGAATATAGGACGAGATTTTCCTGGAGTGGGAAAGAAGCACAGCAAGCACAGAATACAAACAAGGTGTGTGTGTTTGTGTGGAGGGAGTAGGAGGGGCAAAGCAGAGATGGCTGCTCCAGCCTGGCCCGACAGCTTCCAGAGAGGCTGTGGCCTGCACATCCCTTTTCAGTCCACGTGGGGGAGCCAGCTCCTCACGTTGTAACTAGAGATTCACCCTCTGTATTTCAGAGTGTGCTGTAAGATCAATTTAGAGGGTGGAAACCAGGGTTAAAAAGGGAGGAGAACAGAACCTAATCCAAAATATCAGAGTGCATCACATACAGTGAGGATTTCATTTTCCTTATATATATAATGTATAAGCATGTGTATATTAGGACAGGATATGTAATTTTTCTTTGGTTCATAATCAAAAATGTTTGAAAAGCACTTTGCTGACTCTCCTACCTGCAAAGGCAGCAGGGGGATCTAGCTCTATCCATCCCCGCCATCCCTCCCACCCTCCCCTTTTCTATCTACTGCCTCCCTCTATTACTGCCCCTCTTCCCTCCTTCCCTCGCCCCTCTTCTCCCCACCTCTTCTTTTCCCGGTTATCCACTGTCCTCACTTCTCCTATGTTCAGGTGTTTTATCCCACTTTCCCACTCATCCGGCCTCTCCTCCCTCCCTTCACGGTCCCTCCACCACCATTTCCACCTTGTACTACCCCCCTCCTCCCCCACCACCTAGCCCTTCCTGTGCCTCAATCTCACAGCTGCAGACATGACCGGACACAGTCTAACTGGGAGTGTGACAGACAGACCTCCCCCATCCTTGGCCCAGGCCTGAGACTCACTCCCAAACTCCTTTATTTCAAGTCATTATCGTAAGGGTGTGCCATCTGGATGACATGTCCATGAAGGAAATGGGTTCATGTGTTCCTGGGAGTTTAGGATGCACACTGAAGCTGGCTAGATATGAATCAAACCGCCAGGTTTGGGAGTGCCAGCTGTGGTCTATGGAGAGGAGAAGGGGACAGACCCAGCCCCTGGAATCTACGCCTAGTCTTTCTAGGGGACAGGTCACCTATTGTGCACGTCACTGCACCCTCTCTGGGTTGCAGCGTCCTTATCTGTAACTGGAGGTGGTTGTGCTTGATGACCAGGAAAGCCTTTTGATCCCTGACAGCAGAGATTTTATGAAAATGGTATTGCAAGGTGTGTGTGTTTGTGTGGAGGGAGTAGGAGGGCAAAGCAGAGATGGCTGCTCCAGCCTGGCCCGACAGCTTCCAGAGAGGCTGTGGCCTGCACATCCCTTTTCAGTCCACGTGGGGGAGCCAGCTCCTCACGTTGTAACTAGAGATTCACCCTCTGTATTTCAGAGTGTGCTGTAAGATCAATTTAGAGGGTGGAAACCAGGGTTAAAAAGGGAGGAGAACAGAACCTAATCCAAAATATCAGAGTGCATCACATACAGTGAGGATTTCATTTTCCTTATATATATAATGTATAAGCATGTGTATATTAGGACAGGATATGTAATTTTTCTTTGGTTCATAATCAAAAATGTTTGAAAAGCACTTTGCTGACTCTCCTACCTGCAAAGGCAGCAGGGAGATCTAGCTCTATCCATCCCCCGCCATCCCTCCCACCCTCCCCTTTTCTATCTACTGCCTCCCTCTATTACTGCCCCTCTTCCCTCCTTCCCTCGCCCCTCTTCTCCCCACCTCTTCTTTTCCCGGTTATCCACTGTCCTCACTTCTCCTATGTTCAGGTGTTTTATCCCACTTTCCCACTCATCCGGCCTCTCCTCCCTCCCTTCACGGTCCCTCCACCACCATTTCCACCTTGTACTACCCCCCTCCTCCCCCACCACCTAGCCCTTCCTGTGCCTCAATCTCACAGCTGCAGACATGACCGGACACAGTCTAACTGGGAGTGTGACAGACAGACCTCCCCCATCCTTGGCCCAGGCCTGAGACTCACTCCCAAACTCCTTTATTTCAAGTCATTATCGTAAGGGTGTGCCATCTGGATGACATGTCCATGAAGGAAATGGGTTCATGTGTTCCTGGGAGTTTAGGATGCACACTGAAGCTGGCTAGATATGAATCAAACCGCCAGGTTTGGGAGTGCCAGCTGTGGTCTATGGAGAGGAGAAGGGGACAGACCCAGCCCCTGGAATCTACGCCTAGTCTTTCTAGGGGACAGGTCACCTATTGTGCACGTCACTGCACCCTCTCTGGGTTGCAGCGTCCTTATCTGTAACTGGAGGTGGTTGTGCTTGATGACCAGGAAAACCTTTTGATCCCTGACAGCAGAGATTTTATGAAAATGGTATTGCCCAGGCTCACCTGGCCATAGCTCCCAAAACCAACAAGTACAGTTCAGATTTAAACAAAGGGGATGAACATTTCAAATAGCTGTCCTTATCAAAGCTGAAGATCGAATCCAATGTAAACTGAAAATAATGATTTTCCCAGAAGTTGTAGGCCCGTCAAAGTGGGGGGATGGCATTAACAAAACCATCACCACTTGGGGATCTATCTATGGAGCATACTACCTCACCCGAGTACTCCCAGAATGCTTAGGAAAATGCAAAAAGTGGATCCAGTTTTTGAGTAGTTAAGTGTCATGATCTGTCTATTTAGTTCTATGGAAAGGAGATGCAGCATGAACACAGGGAGAGTGGAGGCTAAAAAAACTAAGTACCACTCCAGTTAAAACCTCCAGCTTGTGTTAAAATCACTACTTGTAGCTATTAAATCCCACATACTGAATTTCTATTCTTTATAGAAATTTTGGTACTTGGGAACTTCTCCATTCAGTACCTATAGAGGCAAAGCCCCTAGAGAAAGATCACACATACACAACAATCTAATCTTGATTGTCATTTTTCAAAGTGACACCATTTGAAAGGATCAGTACGAACTAGTTGAAATATTTAACATAGTCACCTTTGGCCAAGATACTAACTGCCTCAGTTGAAATGGTTATGCACGCAGTGGCCACCTCAATCCCTCTGCCTCTCAGTCTGTCTCGAGGTCTCCCCACCTTCTTCCCTCCCTTCCCCTTCCCTTCCCTCTCTCTGGAGAAAAGACAGAGAACCTAAACTACACACTAGAAATCAGGGGTTTGTTCTTCTGTCAGGTAGCACTTAGTTATAAGATTGAACAGATGCAAGCAACTGGGATTAAAAAGAACCTTTTGATACACTTATGTTAAAAAGGGACCATTTCAGAAAAGTATTCCTGATGAGCAAACTAGAGTTTGGACCACTGTCTAGTTTTCCTAATAAGAAGTACCCAGGAAACTCCTTCATTTAGACATGCAAACATTTTGCTTGTCTAGAAGGTTCTGATAGTGGTGAATAAAAACAATGGTTTTCTGTGTCTTGAGATTTTCATAAACAAAAGAGTGAATTATGACTTGACTGGCATTAGCCATAAGTCTGCAAATTCTAATTCTATATTTAGCCCATCCATCCATTCATCCACTTAACAAATATTTACTTAATGTTTACTATGTGCCAGGCACTGGGTTTATGCAGTAAAACACCACAACCTCTTCTGGAGTTCTGCATTTTCATAGTTGGCTTAACTGCCATTTTCTCTATTACTATTAGAGATTTTAGAGGTGCTATACTTTCTACATTAGTCAAACTTTGTATGACATGAAAAGAAAGCATGTATTATGAGTAGGGTAAAGCCTTAAGTCCTCCAGATCCTATAGGAAATTAATATACAGCTTGAGTTTTTGCATGTTCCCCTAAGCTATATACTATTTAAAACATATTTTGGAGGAGAGTTTTCTAAATGCATTACAAGTTGTTTGCCTTTTCATGCAGAATATACCAATGATTCATTATTAGTTATTACTAATATAGTAACATATTATTATGCTAATTGTAATATCAGTGGCTGTGTTGGACTCTATATTGGGTTATACTAGGACATCTACACCAATATAGAATAGCTCTTGACCACTATGATTTTGCGGGGGTTCTTTTGTCTCTTTTTTGGCAGTTTATCTTTCTTTCCTGTCAGGTACTGGTATCAAGCTATCAAGCTATTTGCTCAAGTTCTTGATACTTATTTGCTCCTTCTAAATTGCTATGGGCTTGGAAACAATCTAACCAAGAAAGAAAGAGGCTTTTATGGAGGACAGTAAGGGAGCTCCTATGGGAAGATAATATTATCTTTGTGATATTTCTTTTGGTTGCTCAGAGGGTGGTTTTTATTTTCTTCTTATTTCTTATAATGTTACAAATAGGCAACATTTGCCGGGTAGCTCTGTTTTTAATCACTGAATTTACTCCTCTACAGAATACAACATTCCATATGGTTTAACTTGACTTTTCTATTTTATGGAGTTCTTAGAATTCTATTTTGTAAATGGTAGGTAGATTTTCAGTTATTTAAAAGACGACCAAACTCTTGTGATTTATTGGAGTGATACCCTTAAAGCAGAAGGTTAAGCTAGATATTCTGTTGTTGCTATTTAGTTGCTAAATTGTGTCCAGCTCTTTAGGACCCTATGGACTATAACTCACCAGGTTCCTTTGTCCCTGGGATTTCCCAGGCAAGAATAGTGGAGTGGAGCTGCCCTCTCTTTCTCCAGGGGATCATCCCAACACAGGGATTGAACCCTTTATCTCTAGTATTGGCAGGAGGATTCTTTTACCACTGAGCCACCAGGGAAGCCCAAATATTCTGTTACAGTTGATCTATTTTGAAATGAAGAGTCTTCCCTTTACACACTGATTTGGCAAAAACAAGACTTAACAGGAAGTGCATACGGTGATCTCTGTATTTCTTCTACACCTTGTCAATTTGGTAAGAATATGAGGAACATGAGACTTTTTATTAAATCCCAGAGGTCATAAGTCAGAAAAGAAAAGTAACATGACTTACTGCTTTCTAGGCAGATGTCTTCCAAGATACGTGGGTATAGGAGATAATACTCGGCTGAGCTCAGATGATGGAATTTGGGGTTAATGGTCAAGAATGGCTTTATTGGGATCTTATTAAATAGACGTGAGGAGAAAATATTTCTGTCTTTGGAGATTTCCAGACAAAACATACAGAGAGTATAAAAAATTTTGGGTTAAAAAACACTGGGAACTTTTATTAAATACTGCACAAAGTCAGAAACAGTTTATCTTTCTTTCCTGTCAGGTACTGGTATCAAGCTATCAAGCTATTTGCTCAAGTTCTTGATACTTATTTGCTCCTTCTAAATTGCTATGGGCTTGGAAACAATCTAACCAAGAAAGAAAGAGGCTTTTATGGAGGACAGTAAGGGAGCTCCTATGGGAAGATAATATTATCTTTGTGATATTTCTTTTGGTTGCTCAGAGGGTGGTTTTTATTTTCTTCTTATTTCTTATAATGTTACAAATAGGCAACATTTGCCGGGTAGCTCTGTTTTTAATCACTGAATTTACTCCTCTACAGAATACAACATTCCATATGGTTTAACTTGACTTTTCTATTTTATGGAGTTCTTAGAATTCTATTTTGTAAATGGTAGGTAGATTTTCAGTTATTTAAAAGACGACCAAACTCTTGTGATTTATTGGAGTGATACCCTTAAAGCAGAAGGTTAAGCTAGATATTCTGTTGTTGCTATTTAGTTGCTAAATTGTGTCCAGCTCTTTAGGACCCTATGGACTATAACTCACCAGGTTCCTTTGTCCCTGGGATTTCCCAGGCAAGAATAGTGGAGTGGAGCTGCCCTCTCTTTCTCCAGGGGATCATCCCAACACAGGGATTGAACCCTTTATCTCTAGTATTGGCAGGAGGATTCTTTTACCACTGAGCCACCAGGGAAGCCCAAATATTCTGTTACAGTTGATCTATTTTGAAATGAAGAGTCTTCCCTTTACACACTGATTTGGCAAAAACAAGACTTAACAGGAAGTGCATACGGTGATCTCTGTATTTCTTCTACACCTTGTCAATTTGGTAAGAATATGAGGAACATGAGACTTTTTATTAAATCCCAGAGGTCATAAGTCAGAAAAGAAAAGTAACATGACTTACTGCTTTCTAGGCAGATGTCTTCCAAGATACGTGGGGAGAGGAGATAATACTCGGCTGAGCTCAGATGATGGAATTTGGGGTTAATGGTCAAGAATGGCTTTATTGGGATCTTATTAAATAGACGTGAGGAGAAAATATTTCTGTCTTTGGAGATTTCCAGACAAAACATACAGAGAGTATAAAAATTTGGATTAAAAAAACACTGGGAACTTTTATTAAATACTGCACAAAGTCAGAAAGCATTTTCACCTTATCGCTTTCATAATCTGGCAGGGGAAATACATATTTTATGTTCTCTTTAAACTAAACTAATGCCATCTGATGACTTTACCGGGGATTTGTCATCAGGTGTTGACAAGAGAGGAGTGACTCTCCACCCCTTTTTAGACTTTTCAGAAATTGTGATCCTTTTATATCCAACTCTCACTTGCCAGGTGGCTCAGTGGTAAAGAATCCGCCTGCAAAGCAGATGTGGGCTTGACCCCTGGGTTGGAAAGATCCCCTGGAGGATGGAATGGCAACCCATTCCAGTATTCCTGCCTGGAAAAGTCCATGGACAGAGAAGCCTGGTGAACTACTGTCAATGGAGTTCCAAAGAGTTGAACATGACTGAGCGACTGAGCACACACACTTACCTCTTAGTCATTCTTAGCAAAGAATGAGGTCTCGTTCTCTAGAGCTGGACCATGCAATATGGTAGCCACATGTCACCATTTGTATTTATTAAAAAAAAAAAGTTGAAAAGGCAGTTCTCAGTAGCACTAATCACATATCAGGTGTTCCCTAAGCACACATAACCAGTGGCTACTGTATTGGACATCACAGACACAGAACATTTCCACCCTGCCAACAGCTCTACGGTGCTGTTCTAGAGTCTCTCCTCAGGGGGCTTCTGCCCCGGGGCACTGGCAGTTTCATCTGCAGCATGACAACTTCATTCAGGCAGAGCCTTGACTAGCCTGACCCTAGGGCTTCCTCTTTACTATATTCTACAACACCGAACCTCTACATTTAGCCCTTCTTCACAACAGGGTCCTGAGAGAGCTCTAGGACTTTATGTTAACATTATTTCTTGTGTCTCAAGGTTCCCTCCATTAGTACATTGGAAACTGAGTTATTTCCATAGTTGGATAGGTAATCTAACCAACCAGTATTCTCGCTGACCCTTTGTTGATGATGGAACATGTTTAGTAAGCGGTGGAAAAGACATTCAGATCAGACTGGGAGCTGGAATAAATGAGTAGAGAGGTTTTAGGGCTCTATGATTCTACTTATCTTAACAAAACATGAAGGGTTGATTGTTCCCCCTTCTAAGATGTTGACAAACATATTCCATTAGATAGTTTGATTATCTATCTATCCATCTATCATTTTCATTGAGGGTGGGGATGATGAGGTGGTTGGGAATGGAGGGAATACTTAGGTTGAAAGAAAATGTCAGTGGAATTGGAAACCTAAGGCACAAAAAGTAGGACGGTTAATCTCTGATGAATTCTAATGTCAGGATTCCCTAGAGTTTTAATAAAGAGACGCTACGTTTGCTTCCTCAAGCCTGGCTATCATTTTGATTTGATCTGGAGATATGGGCAATTAGGTCTGTCAGGACACTGGGGAGGGGCACTGCTGAATACTTGACTTCACCCTCCACTAGGAGTTTTGGACTGTTGTGGACAGAGAAGCCTGGTGAACTACTGTAAACAAAGAGTTGAACATGACTGAGCGACTGACACACACTATCAGTTTAGCAAAGAATGAGGTCTCGTTCTCTAGAGCTGGACCATGCAATATGGTAGCCACATGTCACCATTTGTATTTATTAAAAAAAAAAAGTTGAAAAGGCAGTTCTCAGTAGCACTAATCACATATCAGGTGTTCCCTAAGCACACATAACCAGTGGCTACTGTATTGGACATCACAGACACAGAACATTTCCACCCTGCCAACAGCTCTACGGTGCTGTTCTAGAGTCTCTCCTCAGGGGGCTTCTGCCCCGGGGCACTGGCAGTTTCATCTGCAGCATGACAACTTCATTCAGGCAGAGCCTTGACTAGCCTGACCCTAGGGCTTCCTCTTTACTATATTCTACAACACCGAACCTCTACATTTAGCCCTTCTTCACAACAGGGTCCTGAGAGAGCTCTAGGACTTTATGTTAACATTATTTCTTGTGTCTCAAGGTTCCCTCCATTAGTACATTGGAAACTGAGTTATTTCCATAGTTGGATAGGTAATCTAACCAACCAGTATTCTCGCTGACCCTTTGTTGATGATGGAACATGTTTAGTAAGCGGTGGAAAAGACATTCAGATCAGACTGGGAGCTGGAATAAATGAGTAGAGAGGTTTTAGGGCTCTATGATTCTACTTATCTTAACAAAACATGAAGGGTTGATTGTTCCCCCTTCTAAGATGTTGACAAACATATTCCATTAGATAGTTTGATTATCTATCTATCCATCTATCATTTTCATTGAGGGTGGGGATGATGAGGTGGTTGGGAATGGAGGGAATACTTAGGTTGAAAGAAAATGTCAGTGGAATTGGAAACCTAAGGCACAAAAAGTAGGACGGTTAATCTCTGATGAATTCTAATGTCAGGATTCCCTAGAGTTTTAATAAAGAGACGCTACGTTTGCTTCCTCAAGCCTGGCTATCATTTTGATTTGATCTGGAGATATGGGCAATTAGGTCTGTCAGGACACTGGGGAGGGGCACTGCTGAATACTTGACTTCACCCTCCACTAGGAGTTTTGGACTGTTGTGGAGAAAGTGGGGTGAGTGAAAAAGAAGTCTGACAGCCACTGACGGGGGGAGATTTCCTAGTCAGCTTTGGTCCCCTTGTTGGGAAGCCTTGCTGTTGGGTGTTTATGGCCCTCAGTGTGCTCCATTGAAACCCTCCACCGCTTACTTGTTGTGAAAATCGTAGATCTCCTGGATGTTGCCAAAGATGATATGCTCCTTGTTAAGGATCCCAGGGGGGATCTCCTCCACTCCACTGGTCATCTCCCACAGGTAGGTCTGTAAGACAGCAACAGCTGCATCACCAGCAGTCACCGCCATGTGACATACATCCAAAACAAACAGACCCTCAACCTGGAGGGTAAGGCTCAGACTAGGGATGCATGCAGAGCCTAAAAAGTGAGATAGTCACTAAGCAAACCAGAAAGAAAGAAGAATGTCCCATTATCTTGAACTGCTGTTGAGGAAATTCATCCCAGACTTCGGCAGCTGCACAGACTCAACACTCTTCTTATTTATTAACTATGTTTTGAGTTTGGTTGTGTGTCAGGGAGAGATGTAGATTTCCAGACTTAAGTTCACTGACTGTGTCATGGATTTTATTTTGAATTCATGTGTCTTACATGTTTTTTTTTTTGCTGGGTACAAGTTCCAATCTGAGAAAAGTTTCTTTTCCAAAGCACTTTAAACTCTTGTGTATTTATTTACTTTGGGGCTGTTGGAGAAGACGCCTCTGGCACTTATCTTAACAAAACATGAAGGGTTGATTGTTCCCCCTTCTAAGATGTTGACAAACATATTCCATTAGATAGTTTGATTATCTATCTATCCATCTATCATTTTCATTGAGGGTGGGGATGATGAGGTGGTTGGGAATGGAGGGAATACTTAGGTTGAAAGAAAATGTCAGTGGAATTGGAAACCTAAGGCACAAAAAGTAGGACGGTTAATCTCTGATGAATTCTAATGTCAGGATTCCCTAGAGTTTTAATAAAGAGACGCTACGTTTGCTTCCTCAAGCCTGGCTATCATTTTGATTTGATCTGGAGATATGGGCAATTAGGTCTGTCAGGACACTGGGGAGGGGCACTGCTGAATACTTGACTTCACCCTCCACTAGGAGTTTTGGACTGTTGTGGAGAAAGTGGGGTGAGTGAAAAAGAAGTCTGACAGCCACTGACGGGGGGAGATTTCCTAGTCAGCTTTGGTCCCCTTGTTGGGAAGCCTTGCTGTTGGGTGTTTATGGCCCTCAGTGTGCTCCATTGAAACCCTCCACCGCTTACTTGTTGTGAAAATCGTAGATCTCCTGGATGTTGCCAAAGATGATATGCTCCTTGTTAAGGATCCCAGGGGGGATCTCCTCCACTCCACTGGTCATCTCCCACAGGTAGGTCTGTAAGACAGCAACAGCTGCATCACCAGCAGTCACCGCCATGTGACATACATCCAAAACAAACAGACCCTCAACCTGGAGGGTAAGGCTCAGACTAGGGATGCATGCAGAGCCTAAAAAGTGAGATAGTCACTAAGCAAACCAGAAAGAAAGAAGAATGTCCCATTATCTTGAACTGCTGTTGAGGAAATTCATCCCAGACTTCGGCAGCTGCACAGACTCAACACTCTTCTTATTTATTAACTATGTTTTGAGTTTGGTTGTGTGTCAGGGAGAGATGTAGATTTCCAGACTTAAGTTCACTGACTGTGTCATGGATTTTATTTTGAATTCATGTGTCTTACATGTTTTTTTTTTTGCTGGGTACAAGTTCCAATCTGAGAAAAGTTTCTTTTCCAAAGCACTTTAAACTCTTGTGTATTTATTACTGACTGTTGGAGAAAGACGTCCTCTGGCTAGTTTTTCACTCTTCAAGCTCTGGGAGGAGACAGAGTGTCGGGCTTCTCCCCAGGACCAGATGAGGCAAGAACATCATTTTCTAATACAGCTGAGAAGTCACGGCCGAAGACTTACCTCTAAGCACTCATGTAAGTCCCTCACATAAGCCTTCTCTGTCTGGAGCAATTCTGCCATGATGAATCTGGAAAGAAACAAACAGGCTTTTAGTTGGTTAGAGAGGTAATGCCTCCCTTCCTTCAAATGTCACTGTCTTTGCCCAAGTATCTATGATGTTCTTGAATATCCTGTTTTTCTACTTTACGAGCATACATCTTTCTTTGAGTCTCTCTCCCTCTGAGCATTTGCTCTGTGTCTCCAGCATGTTTGTGCTTACCTATATTCTCTTCCCTCCTTTCAAGACCCCAGTTCTACTCCACTGTGATTCTGTGCTGGTATGTGTGTGCTTTCAGTTGCATGTGTATGTGTGTGCGCATGTGTGTGTGTAGACACAAGCATGCAGGACCACTCACACTCATTCTCACCAACTAGATGCCAACTCAGCTTCCTATATTTCTCTTACTGTAGCTCCCAGAGTGTTGATTCCTGCTCAGTTGAACTGCTGACTTACTCCAAAACAGTTCATAGTTCCACAGCCTAAACACAGTTTAAAAGCCAGAAACAGATGCCTGAGACACCACTGCCAAGACTGGGGGTTAGCAAACGGTTCTCTGTGAAGATCCAGAGAGTAATTACTTGTGGGTCATTCAGTCTCTGGCATAACCACTCAGCTTTGTTGTTGGGTATGAAAGAAGCCACAGACACATGTTAAAAAAATAAGTCTGGCTGTGTTTATGAACAGAAAAGAATTTTAATGTCACAAAATATTCTTATTTTGATAGTTCTCACCATTTAAAAATGTAGGAAATAAATTTTAGCTTATAACTTATAAATAACAGGTGGTGGACCAGATGTGGCCTGTACGGCATAGCCATAGTGTGCTGACCTCTGGTTTTCAATAGGACTATTTTACATCGTAAACTACCCTGCCTGAGGCTCAGCGGGCGATCCCAATCACAGCACAAGCTATCAATGGTGACTGCTCTTCACTCAGAAGCCTGTGCTGCACATTTGTGAGAGGAGGGCTCCTTCCTCCCTGAACTCCTAAACAACACAGTGTATGTACTCAAGCAGGCATTAGACTTCATGATGTGACACGTCAGCGCAGTGTACCCACATCATTTTCTTTCTTTCACAAATTTGTATTATAAATGGTGCTTCCTAGCAGGGATGTGATATGCAATAACATGTAACTCAGCACAAAGTATATTTTATACATTTATTTTAGATTTCCTATGTCATGTTTTCATGGTACTTTATAATGAAATCCCTATTTACAAGGTGTCACATCACATACAAATTTTGAGAAAGATTATCCCTAGAGTGTTCCCAGCTGGAAATTTCACAAGAAATATTAAAGTAAGAAGCACCTTCTCGTGGACCTTTATCTTGATGAGATTTTTTTTCAAAGCAATACATTGTTCTAGCAATAACATTTCCAGTAAAGTATTGATTTAAAAAATTCCCTTTTGGAGGAGTTAATAAGGCACTCTCTTACTATTCTTGCTCTGTTGGTGGATGGAAAGTCCATGAGCTTTGAAGTCAGACAAACAGGAACTGAAATATGCCTGGTGTTTCCTAGAGGCAGGACTTGCTCCTCCAAGCCCCAGACTACTCACTTCTGACACAGCTGATCACACAGGGCTGCTGCAAAGATTAAACAAGCTTGTGTATCAAAGTTCCTTGAACACCGTAAGTGCTTCATAAACAAGGAAAGAAGGAAGATCAGAGGGAATGTAACTCCCATGTGCTTTGAAAAGTTGTCTTTGATTTTACTGCCTTGGGTTCTGGCAAGTTCCTACCGTCTCCCCTTTTCTCCTCTGCTTCGAGTGTTTCCTGCTTTCCTTTATAATACAGCCCCCCACCTTTTTTTTCCCCCTCTTGACCTCTGGCTATTTGGTGTCCAGAGAGAGTCCGGCAGGAAGTGTAGGAAATAAATTTTAGCTTATAACTTATAAATAACAGGTGGTGGACCAGATGTGGCCTGTACGGCATAGCCATAGTGTGCTGACCTCTGGTTTTCAATAGGACTATTTTACATCGTAAACTACCCTGCCTGAGGCTCAGCGGCGATCCCAATCACAGCACAAGCTATCAATGGTGACTGCTCTTCACTCAGAAGCCTGTGCTGCACATTTGTGAGAGGAGGGCTCCTTCCTCCCTGAACTCCTAAACAACACAGTGTATGTACTCAAGCAGGCATTAGACTTCATGATGTGACACGTCAGCGCAGTGTACCCACATCATTTTCTTTCTTTCACAAATTTGTATTATAAATGGTGCTTCCTAGCAGGGATGTGATATGCAATAACATGTAACTCAGCACAAAGTATATTTTATACATTTATTTTAGATTTCCTATGTCATGTTTTCATGGTACTTTATAATGAAATCCCTATTTACAAGGTGTCACATCACATACAAATTTTGAGAAAGATTATCCCTAGAGTGTTCCCAGCTGGAAATTTCACAAGAAATATTAAAGTAAGAAGCACCTTCTCGTGGACCTTTATCTTGATGAGATTTTTTTTCAAAGCAATACATTGTTCTAGCAATAACATTTCCAGTAAAGTATTGATTTAAAAAATTCCCTTTTGGAGGAGTTAATAAGGCACTCTCTTACTATTCTTGCTCTGTTGGTGGATGGAAAGTCCATGAGCTTTGAAGTCAGACAAACAGGAACTGAAATATGCCTGGTGTTTCCTAGAGGCAGGACTTGCTCCTCCAAGCCCCAGACTACTCACTTCTGACACAGCTGATCACACAGGGCTGCTGCAAAGATTAAACAAGCTTGTGTATCAAAGTTCCTTGAACACCGTAAGTGCTTCATAAACAAGGAAAGAAGGAAGATCAGAGGGAATGTAACTCCCATGTGCTTTGAAAAGTTGTCTTTGATTTTACTGCCTTGGGTTCTGGCAAGTTCCTACCGTCTCCCCTTTTCTCCTCTGCTTCGAGTGTTTCCTGTTTTCCTTTATAATACAGCTCCACTGCCCTCTACCCTGTTTCGTTTTACTTTCCTCCCATCTTTAGCACCCTCTGGCTATTTGGTGTCCAGAGAGAGTCCGGCAGGAAGATCTGGTCATGCATTGTCTCTTCATTTCCCTCCCTGTTATACGCTGAACTGTCTCCTCCAAGACGCATAGGTTGTGTCCCAACCCCAGTCCCTCAGAATGTGACCTTATTTAGAAATAGTCATTGCAGATGCAACTAGTTATGATGCGGTCATACTGGAGTAGGCTGGGCTCCCATGCCAACATGACTGGTATCCTTAAAAAGGGGGAAGGGTAATCTGGACACAGGCCTGTGTTCAGAGACGATGCCACACGCACATGAAGACAGCCACCAATATGGCAGGAAAAGGGCCTGGTGCAGAGGCTTCCCTCTCAGTGCTCAGAAGGAACTAACCAAGCCAACACTGTTCTTTCAGACTTTTTGCCTCCAGAGCTGAGAGAAGTGCACCCTATCGCTAAAAGCACCTGCTTCATCATACATTGTTACAGAAGCCCACACAAACTGCTACACTCCCAGATGACACACAAGCTCCGACTTCACAGACCATCTTGAATTTCTTCAGCTTTAAGGGATCTGTGGCCCTACTTTATTTTAATAATAATCACAGAAGGCTTCTTAATCTTAGCACATATGATTTTTTCCCCAGCATTACCCAAAAGGACTCTGTCAAAATACTCTTCATAAAGCCTTTGAATATCTCTGACTGTATGTAATTTTGTAACACTGATGTAAAGGAAGCAGAGTGGCTAGACACGGTTTGTAAAGTTGACATGGTTCATTGTTTCTCTCTCCCAAAGCCTGATAGTTCTTGGTTAGTGTGAAATGTAGGTAGAAGGATCCTGTCTATCCATCCCAACCTCTGTAGGTGGCCATGGGGATACATCAAGTTGTCTAAAGGGATGGGTGGCAAGCAGTATAAACCAAGCACAACCATGAGGAACCTGCCAGCCATGCAGAAACTGCCCTCTGCTCCCATCCACGTATACACACAAACATACTCTTTTTTCCGGGCTGATTTCCGCTTCTCTTCATTGACCTCGTGATTGGCATCTCGGAGCTTGACCTCACGATCCTGTTTTCCTTTATAATACAGCTCCACTGCCCTCTACCCTGTTTCGTTTTACTTTCCTCCCATCTTTAGCACCCTCTGGCTATTTGGTGTCCAGAGAGAGTCCGGCAGGAAGATCTGGTCATGCATTGTCTCTTCATTTCCCTCCCTGTTATACGCTGAACTGTCTCCTCCAAGACGCATAGGTTGTGTCCCAACCCCAGTCCCTCAGAATGTGACCTTATTTAGAAATAGTCATTGCAGATGCAACTAGTTATGATGCGGTCATACTGGAGTAGGCTGGGCTCCCATGCCAACATGACTGGTATCCTTAAAAAGGGGGAAGGGTAATCTGGACACAGGCCTGTGTTCAGAGACGATGCCACACGCACATGAAGACAGCCACCAATATGGCAGGAAAAGGGCCTGGTGCAGAGGCTTCCCTCTCAGTGCTCAGAAGGAACTAACCAAGCCAACACTGTTCTTTCAGACTTTTTGCCTCCAGAGCTGAGAGAAGTGCACCCTATCGCTAAAAGCACCTGCTTCATCATACATTGTTACAGAAGCCCACACAAACTGCTACACTCCCAGATGACACACAAGCTCCGACTTCACAGACCATCTTGAATTTCTTCAGCTTTAAGGGATCTGTGGCCCTACTTTATTTTAATAATAATCACAGAAGGCTTCTTAATCTTAGCACATATGATTTTTTCCCCAGCATTACCCAAAAGGACTCTGTCAAAATACTCTTCATAAAGCCTTTGAATATCTCTGACTGTATGTAATTTTGTAACACTGATGTAAAGGAAGCAGAGTGGCTAGACACGGTTTGTAAAGTTGACATGGTTCATTGTTTCTCTCTCCAATGCCTGATAGTTCTTGGTTAGTGTGAAATGTAGGTAGAAGGATCCTGTCTATCCATCCCAACCTCTGTAGGTGGCCATGGGGATACATCAAGTTGTCTAAAGGGATGGGTGGCAAGCAGTATAAACCAAGCACAACCATGAGGAACCTGCCAGCCATGCAGAAACTGCCCTCTGCTCCCATCCACGTATACACACAAACATACTCTTTTTTCCGGGCTGATTTCCGCTTCTCTTCATTGACCTCGTGATTGGCATCTCGGAGCTTGACCTCACGATCTGAAAGGCTTGCTGGGATGATGTCCAGCTCCAGGTCCTTGTTATCCTACACACAGACAGATCACAAAGGTCACCTGGGAGATGCTCTGGGAAAGCAACTCTCCAGATTTGGGAGGTGGAGGGGGGGCAGGAGGAAGAGAGAAAGATACACCAGAGAAGGGCGAGAAGATGGGGAATCCCACCAACTGCCACCCACAAGCACTCTTCTTCATAATTCTTCAAAAAATTCTTCATAAGTTTTTTCTAAATAAGAAAAACATAAAACGTTCAAGTCAAATGTTCAGGATTAATATCTATGACAAAGAAAAAGAATGAACATATTTGATAATTAGTATCATATTTTCCCAAGGACTTTGGCCCTGATCAGATCTACACACACACACACACACGTCTAAGATTGATTATTAACCATTAAAACAGATATAAAACACAAATGCATAAATACGTAAGAAAATCTTCATATGTCAAGGGAAAATAACAAAAGTAAATATTTTTATTTAAACAAGCAACTTTTTTTTTTGGAAATAGAAAGGTAAATGATGGAACAATTAGTGAATTTTCTAACTGCCCTTCCCTACTTATTTTAACCACTGGTTGGTACTGATATAGGATGGAGACCTCTAGGAAAAAATCTCACAGGTCAAAGCTCTGAGGAGATGTTAATTCCCCCAATTTTAGTGGTTTGACCACTTTATTCTCTAGTCTGCTCTGCTTCAGAGGATGAGCCTATTTAAAGATTTAAGAATTAGAAATCCCAGGATTAAATTGCCACCCTATAGTTAGCTCTTAATTCATAGGTTACTGACCCCTATTATTAAGAAGAGATTAAAAAGTCAGTCTTCTTCACTTCCTGGCAAATAGTGTCTCTTTTCAGTTGAAATGTCAAATAGACTTTACACAAATTGCATCCCTTATTCTTGAAAGAGCACTCGTATACATACTGAGGACTCTAATCATTGGCTGATTAACATAAGTGGGTGGAAGACAGTACTGATGACGCCTAGATAAGGGTTTTAATCCTCAAAGTCAATAGTTAACTCTACACACAGAAAAACTCTGTGCTGTAGCCACAGTCCCCGTCCCCGGCTAGCTGACTTTGCAATACATGTAGCACCAGTCGTGGCGAGTTGGAAGCCAATGGCTCAGCAAGATTCAGCCCCTCCAGGAGAAAAACTGCACAAGGCAAGTGCTCTAGACATCAACAGTTCCGGAAGATTCCTCTGCAAACCCAGCAATGAGTAGCAGGGCTGAGGGAGGTGAGAAAGGAAGATGTCCGAGCTGGGAGTCCCCCCACCTACCTCTGTGTTGACTCCCAGGGCCTTCTCCAGAGAGTACCGGTACTTTCCCATCCTCAGGGAGAAGTCTCTGTAATGCTTGTCCACCGTGGTCACCCATTTCCTGATCTCCGTGGCATGAATGTGGCCTTTCTCCACAAAGCTATCAGCCAGCTGAATCAGAAGCTTCACCTTCTCCTTTGTTTGCTGACCCAAAAGATGGTCATAAGTTACTAGCTGACCTTTACTCTCCTGACCTTTCACCCCAGCCCTCTTTCCTTCTTCACAGCAGCCATGGAGACCTCAGAGACAGACTGCCTGGGTTTGTACCCCAGTGCTGTCATGGATAGGTGGGAGGTCTTGGGCAAACGACTGAAACCCTCTATGCCTCAGTTTCTTCACCTGCAAAACAGGGGTCATCGGAGCATTTACATCGGAGGCCTGTTGCGGGCATTACGTTGACAGAGTTGACAGTGGAGGATGTGCCTGGAGCACAATGCTCACAGTAAGAGCTCAGTAATCAATAAATGTTAGCCAGTATGAGTACTGATGTAAGAATCTCTTACATTAATATAGTACTCCATTGGTTTAAAGAGTGTGTTAATGTCACATCTGAGACTCATTTGAGTCTTAAGAAAAAGTCAGTCTTCTTCATTCCTGGCAAATAGTTGTTTTCTCTTTTCAGTTGAAATGTCAAATAGACTTTACACAAATTGCATCCCTTATTCTTGAAAGAGCAGTCGTATACATACGGAGGACTCTAATCATTGGCTGATTAACATAAGTGGGTGGAAGACAGTACTGATGACGCCTAGATAAGGGTTTTAATCCTCAAAGTCAATAGTTAACTCTACACACAGAAAAACTCTGTGCTGTAGCCACAGTCCCCGTCCCCGGCTAGCTGACTTTGCAATACATGTAGCACCAGTCGTGGCGAGTTGGAAGCCAATGGCTCAGCAAGATTCAGCCCCTCCAGGAGAAAAACTGCACAAGGCAAGTGCTCTAGACATCAACAGTTCCGGAAGATTCCTCTGCAAACCCAGCAATGAGTAGCAGGGCTGAGGGAGGTGAGAAAGGAAGATGTCCCAGCTGGGAGTCCCCGCACCTACCTCTGTGTTGACTCCCAGGGCCTTCTCCAGAGAGTACCGGTACTTTCCCATCCTCAGGGAGAAGTCTCTGTAATGCTTGTCCACCGTGGTCACCCATTTCCTGATCTCCGTGGCATGAATGTGGCCTTTCTCCACAAAGCTATCAGCCAGCTGAATCAGAAGCTTCACCTTCTCCTTTGTTTGCTGACCCAAAAGATGGTCATAAGTTACTAGCTGACCTTTACTCTCCTGACCTTTCACCCCAGCCCTCTTTCCTTCTTCACAGCAGCCATGGAGACCTCAGAGACAGACTGCCTGGGTTTGTACCCCAGTGCTGTCATGGATAGGTGGGAGGTCTTGGGCAAACGACTGAAACCCTCTATGCCTCAGTTTCTTCACCTGCAAAACAGGGGTCATCGGAGCATTTACATCGGAGGCCTGTTGCGGGCATTACGTTGACAGAGTTGACAGTGGAGGATGTGCCTGGAGCACAATGCTCACAGTAAGAGCTCAGTAATCAATAAATGTTAGCCAGTATGAGTACTGATGTAAGAATCTCTTACATTAATATAGTACTCCATTGGTTTAAAGAGTGTGTTAATGTCACATCTGAGACTCATTTGAGTCTTAAAGATCCCTAGGAGGCACGTGGAAGCAGTGTAGGTCTTTCTGAACCACAGATGCACTGAAAGCTTGACCACGTTCACACAGCCTGTAAATGATAGAGCCTATTTACCTCTGGTCTATAGTTTCTAGCTCTCTCCATTCAGTGCACAGGCTTGAAGAAGGCTTTCTAAACATCAAGTGAATTACCAGAATCCAAAGAAATCTAACTAGCAGATTTAAGAGTAAACTCTTTCCCTTTCACCACCAGGATCTTATCTTTAGTTTCCTTTAGTGAGAGGGAAGAGTGGACAAAGCTAGTATCCATCACAGGGTTAAGTGAGATGGAGCCATGACAGGTACTGTGTTAATTTCATTTCTAACAAGAATGTGTTGAGCACCTACTCTGACCACACTTCTGTGCAGGGGGCTGTGGGGATTGACTGGGGGAGTAAATGAAAGAAGAAAAAGAGATATTCATTTCCTCCAGGCAGTCTTTATTCCAAGAGGGACAAGCCTTTCACATTGAGTAGTTAAATAATTCAGGGCATTATGCAACTGAACATCAAAATGTAAAGTATGTATAGTTAACACTGTAGTGATTTTAAAAAAGGGTAAAAATGAAGGTGGGCTGGCAGGGGCAGGACAGGTGTGTTGTGGGTAGGCAGGGCCTACATGGGGTAAGATACAGAAATGGAAGGGCTGTCCAAACAAGCAAACACTTACTCAACTTTTATCCTAAGTATTTGGGTTTGGGATTTTGAAACTCCAAAGTCTATCAGGAAAGCCTGACAGATTTTAAGAGAAAGGAAGAATATTTAATTAATATTCTGAGAAACAATCTTTCTTTTTTCTGACTGGGGGAAAGTAGGTCCAAGGTTTAGATCATGCTACGAGAACTGAGAGAAACAGATGGAAAACTCTTGGAGCAGCAGTGGAGCAGACAAAGGAACCTTTGGTTCCTTCCTCTTGCCTCTCCAGGCTCATCTACAGTCCCTCGCACGAGAGTCTGACCCTCTCCAGATGCCAGAGAAGGCTTCAGGCCACAGAGGCCAGGAGAGAACTCGGCCACCACACGGCCAGGGCTCCTGCTCTCCAGCAACTCATTCAACACATATGAGCCTCTGATCTCTCAGGACAGTGGGCTGGTCCCCAGAAGAGCTTCTGTGTGAAGGAAATAAGGTGATATGGGGACAGGAGAAATATCTCCTTAGCCATGAAAAGGCAAAGAATAACAGCACTGCGAATCAGGTAATAAAAGATACCTGGTATTCCAAGGACTTAAAAGAAAATTATTTGTTTGGCTATGCTGGGTCTCAGCTGCAGCATGTAGGATCTAGTTGCCTGACCAGGGATCAAATCCAAGTCCCCTGCATTGGAAGCACAGAGTCTTAGCCACTGGACCACCAGGGAAGTCCCCTGAAGACTTTTATCCCATTGCATTTAGGGTTTTCCCTCCCCCAAACAGGTTTTTTTAGGTTTATTATTAACTTAAGACTAATTTTTGTAGCTATAATTAAGAAATCCATCTTTTTTTAGAAATATATATTTATTCTCTGTGATTGGTAAGGAGACCTGAGCATGAGATGGGAATATAGTTAAATAATTCAGGGCATTATGCAACTGAACATCAAAATGTAAAGTATGTATAGTTAACACTGTAGTGATTTTAAAAAAGGGTAAAAATGAAGGTGGGCTGGCAGGGGCAGGACAGGTGTGTTGTGGGTAGGCAGGGCCTACATGGGGTAAGATACAGAAATGGAAGGGCTGTCCAAACAAGCAAACACTTACTCAACTTTTATCCTAAGTATTTGGGTTTGGGATTTTGAAACTCCAAAGTCTATCAGGAAAGCCTGACAGATTTTAAGAGAAAGGAAGAATATTTAATTAATATTCTGAGAAACAATCTTTCTTTTTTCTGACTGGGGGAAAGTAGGTCCAAGGTTTAGATCATGCTACGAGAACTGAGAGAAACAGATGGAAAACTCTTGGAGCAGCAGTGGAGCAGACAAAGGAACCTTTGGTTCCTTCCTCTTGCCTCTCCAGGCTCATCTACAGTCCCTCGCACGAGAGTCTGACCCTCTCCAGATGCCAGAGAAGGCTTCAGGCCACAGAGGCCAGGAGAGAACTCGGCCACCACACGGCCAGGGCTCCTGCTCTCCAGCAACTCATTCAACACATATGAGCCTCTGATCTCTCAGGACAGTGGGCTGGTCCCCAGAAGAGCTTCTGTGTGAAGGAAATAAGGTGATATGGGGACAGGAGAAATATCTCCTTAGCCATGAAAAGGCAAAGAATAACAGCACTGCGAATCAGGTAATAAAAGATACCTGGTATTCCAAGGACTTAAAAGAAAATTATTTGTTTGGCTATGCTGGGTCTCAGCTGCAGCATGTAGGATCTAGTTGCCTGACCAGGGATCAAATCCAAGTCCCCTGCATTGGAAGCACAGAGTCTTAGCCACTGGACCACCAGGGAAGTCCCCTGAAGACTTTTATCCCATTGCATTTAGGGTTTTCCCTCCCCCAAACAGGTTTTTTTAGGTTTATTATTAACTTAAGACTAATTTTTGTAGCTATAATTAAGAAATCCATCTTTATATAAAAGTCTTAGAAATATATATTTATTCTCTGTGATTGGTAAGGAGACCTGAGCATGAGATGGGGTTTATAGCCTATGGGTAGCAACAGTCCTATCAGAGCAGCTCTAGCAGAGGAAATTATGTCCTGAAACACCAAGACTGATTTAGAGTCAATAAGGAGTATGGCTTGTGAGCAGATGTATTCCAGGTACATGTGGAAGCTGGTGGTGCACACAGACAGTGAAATGAGCAGCACGGACAAGACCTTCCTCCCGTGGCCTCACCGGCCTATGTGGCCATCTCCACTGCTCTCCATGGCTCCTAGACTCCAGCCGTGTTGAACTTCACCCGCCCCTCCTGTGGTGATCAGTGGCCCCTCCTCACCTCCGCTTTCACCCAATGGCCCGCCCCTTCTCCTTCCATAAGCTGAGTTGGGGGAGTGCCCTTCCCTGTGTTCACACAGTAGCACACACATCCGCTACCTCAGCGTGTATTGTCCCAAGTGATTCATGTGTCTCCTTCATTAGACCGTATGTTTCTAAGAGATGAGTGTGATGTCTCACTCATTTGTATCTGCAGTGTCTAGTAGGTATACCATAAATGTTGGGTAAATGCATGAGTGAGAAAATACTGTGATTTGAGGTGAGGAGAGCTAGACCAACAAGAGCCGAGGGCTTATGTGGGAAGAATAAGATGAAAAGACCTGACCCACAGATTGCACCCCATCCACGTCCACAGCCCCTGCAGAGGGCAGTCTGAATGGATTCCTTATACGTAGGTGGCACAGTGTGACCTGCTCCATGTCTGGCCACTGCTAATGAGATCAGAGATAAAACCTGTCCCATGAGGGCAGCCCATCAATGGGCAGCCAGTGACTTCAAGAGGTCCTGGCCTGACCAGGACCAGTGCATTGGAAGCACAGAGTCTTAGCCACTGACCAGGAAGTCCCTGAAGACTTTTATCCCATTGCATTTAGGGTTTTCCCTCCCCCAAACAGGTTTTTTTAGGTTTATTATTAACTTAAGACTAATTTTTGTAGCTATAATTAAGAAATCCATCTTTATATAAAAGTCTTAGAAATATATATTTATTCTCTGTGATTGGTAAGGAGACCTGAGCATGAGATGGGGTTTATAGCCTATGGGTAGCAACAGTCCTATCAGAGCAGCTCTAGCAGAGGAAATTATGTCCTGAAACACCAAGACTGATTTAGAGTCAATAAGGAGTATGGCTTGTGAGCAGATGTATTCCAGGTACATGTGGAAGCTGGTGGTGCACACAGACAGTGAAATGAGCAGCACGGACAAGACCTTCCTCCCGTGGCCTCACCGGCCTATGTGGCCATCTCCACTGCTCTCCATGGCTCCTAGACTCCAGCCGTGTTGAACTTCACCCGCCCCTCCTGTGGTGATCAGTGGCCCCTCCTCACCTCCGCTTTCACCCAATGGCCCGCCCCTTCTCCTTCCATAAGCTGAGTTGGGGGAGTGCCCTTCCCTGTGTTCACACAGTAGCACACACATCCGCTACCTCAGCGTGTATTGTCCCAAGTGATTCATGTGTCTCCTTCATTAGACCGTATGTTTCTAAGAGATGAGTGTGATGTCTCACTCATTTGTATCTGCAGTGTCTAGTAGGTATACCATAAATGTTGGGTAAATGCATGAGTGAGAAAATACTGTGATTTGAGGTGAGGAGAGCTAGACCAACAAGAGCCGAGGGCTTATGTGGGAAGAATAAGATGAAAAGACCTGACCCACAGATTGCACCCCATCCACGTCCACAGCCCCTGCAGAGGGCAGTCTGAATGGATTCCTTATACGTAGGTGGCACAGTGTGACCTGCTCCATGTCTGGCCACTGCTAATGAGATCAGAGATAAAACCTGTCCCATGAGGGCAGCCCATCAATGGGCAGCCAGTGACTTCCAAGAGGTCCTGGCCTAGGAGCTCTGACTGAACAGGGACAGAGGCGACTTGTGGGGTGGATTAAGGTGGGTTTTCTGGGAACGTAGATCAGGGAGACAAGGGAATGGGTAGCTGGTTGCAGAGCAGAAGTGAAAGCAGACAGCAGAGAGGCGGAGAGGCGGGAAGCTGAACCACAGTGGTGGTGGTGACATGAGCCTGGGATGAGCTGACCAGGTAACTTGGCTGCTGGAACTGCCCTTGGTCTCGGGTGACATCCCAGTTTTCATCTCCAGAGTTGAGACTATGCTATGTATCTTGTTCTCCCATAGGGGTGAGTCATTCAGTTTTCCTGGGCTCTTGGGGGCGTCCTGCCATATAGCTTCTGTCTTATTTCCACATCGTGCCACACAATAATCTTTTCCTCTTTGTAACTAAAGCCAGTTTGAAACTCAAATCTGCCACCAAGAACAGTAACTTACATAGACTGACAAAGTGGGGGATCAGATTGTAGAGGGGTTTACATGTTAGGTTCAGAAGTATAGATGTGATCTTGTGGACAAAGGGAAACTCTGGGGAATATAATTCATTTGGGACTGAAACTGACATCTCATTTGTCTTGAGCTTCTTATGCCCCCTAATCTATGTTTGACTCTTTCCTTTTGAATTCTAATTGTCCTCTGCTGGAAAAGACAGAGGCAAAAAAAAAAAAAGAAAAAGTTCAGTGGTTCTATTTTTCTTTCTTTTTCTTCCTTCCTTTGATGAGTTAATATTATACCATCTTCCCAAGTCAGGCCGCCTTTTTCTGAATATAGTTTGTAAAAAGTCCCTTTGGTGTCTTTGGCACATTTGACAAATCTTTGAATTTTTTCCTTCCTAGTTTTTTTTGGCCTTTCATTACTGATCTGTCACTAGTACATAGAAACAAGAGCCGAGGGCTTATGTGGGAAGAATAAGATGAAAAGACCTGACCCACAGATTGCACCCCATCCACGTCCACAGCCCCTGCAGAGGGCAGTCTGAATGGATTCCTTATACGTAGGTGGCACAGTGTGACCTGCTCCATGTCTGGCCACTGCTAATGAGATCAGAGATAAAACCTGTCCCATGAGGGCAGCCCATCAATGGGCAGCCAGTGACTTCCAAGAGGTCCTGGCCTAGGAGCTCTGACTGAACAGGGACAGAGGCGACTTGTGGGGTGGATTAAGGTGGGTTTTCTGGGAACGTAGATCAGGGAGACAAGGGAATGGGTAGCTGGTTGCAGAGCAGAAGTGAAAGCAGACAGCAGAGAGGAGGAGAGGCGGGAAGCTGAACCACAGTGGTGGTGGTGACATGAGCCTGGGATGAGCTGACCAGGTAACTTGGCTGCTGGAACTGCCCTTGGTCTCGGGTGACATCCCAGTTTTCATCTCCAGAGTTGAGACTATGCTATGTATCTTGTTCTCCCATAGGGGTGAGTCATTCAGTTTTCCTGGGCTCTTGGGGGCGTCCTGCCATATAGCTTCTGTCTTATTTCCACATCGTGCCACACAATAATCTTTTCCTCTTTGTAACTAAAGCCAGTTTGAAACTCAAATCTGCCACCAAGAACAGTAACTTACATAGACTGACAAAGTGGGGGATCAGATTGTAGAGGGGTTTACATGTTAGGTTCAGAAGTATAGATGTGATCTTGTGGACAAAGGGAAACTCTGGGGAATATAATTCATTTGGGACTGAAACTGACATCTCATTTGTCTTGAGCTTCTTATGCCCCCTAATCTATGTTTGACTCTTTCCTTTTGAATTCTAATTGTCCTCTGCTGGAAAAGACAGAGGCAAAAAAAAAAAAAGAAAAAGTTCAGTGGTTCTATTTTTCTTTCTTTTTCTTCCTTCCTTTGATGAGTTAATATTATACCATCTTCCCAAGTCAGGCCGCCTTTTTCTGAATATAGTTTGTAAAAAGTCCCTTTGGTGTCTTTGGCACATTTGACAAATCTTTGAAATTTAGCCTTCCTGATGTATTCTTATCACTTCATTATACACTTCCAACTGGCCTTTCATTACTGATCTGTCCTGTACTTATTGCTACATTTCTTTTAGGTAAGGAATCATTGAGCACCAGTATGGAAAAATAATTTCTTGAGGCATATCTTTATATTCATTTCACAAGAGAGAAAAATTATCATTAAACATGAAAAACTAAACCTTTCAAAAACATCTATCATATGTGAGCTATATTCATTCCTCTTAAGTTTCAGAAACAGGAGCATGCTCATCTTTCATCTGAATGCCTTAGATTCTACTTTTCTCACAGAAAGCACCTGACAAACCCAGTGCTCCTTTTCCTGGCTATCTGAATTCCAAGACATAATTTAATTCAACTAAAGCTCCAATTACGTTCATTATCACTGAATTCCTCTTGTTAAGAAGAATTTAGTCAAGTTTTATCCCATAGCTTCTTTCACTTTCAGAGATGAAATTATTAGTTTAAAAAGGTGTTTTCTCAACACCATTATTCATTGAGAAATGTGAATAAAAACCACAATGAAATGCCACTTTGCATCCTCTAGCATGGCTATATGAAGAAGACAAATGAGAGCCGGTGCTGGAGAGGAGGTGGAGAAGCCCCACACATGGCTGGCGGGGATGGAAATTGGTGCTCACAGTGTGGTAAACAGTCGGGCATTTCCTCAAAATGTCAATCACAGAGTCACCCCAAGACCCAGCTATCCACCTAAGAGAATGCAAAACATATGTTCACACCAACACCTGTACACAACGTTCCCAGCAACATCCTTCACAGTAGCCCCAAACTGGAAACAATTCAAATGTCTATCAACTGATGAACAGATAAACTAAATGTGGTATATCCATACGATAGAGTACCATCAAGTCACAAAAAGGAATGAAATACTGATGAAGCCTGCTATAATATGGATGAATCTTGAAAACATGCTAAGTAAAAGAAACCAGATACCAAAGGCCATGTACTATATGATTCCATGACTCCATTTATATGAAGTGTCCAGAATGGGCAGTTCACAGAGACGGAAAGCAGATTAGAGGTTGCCAGGGGCTGAGGAGAGGGGAAGGGGGGAACTACTGATGGATACAGGAGTGCTGAGACAGTCTGGAGCTGGGTGGTGGCAATGGCTGCACAACCCTGTTAAAGCACTGAGTTGTAAACAATGGAAAGCAGAAGCATCTAAAGTGTTTTGTTATTAGAAAGACTGAGTTCTTCCAAATGTCGAGATGATTAAACTTTCGTTATGGCCATGTACCTTGACCCTTCATAAAGTTTGAAACCCACAACAGGAAAATATCATTTATATTCTTCCAACTGGTTTGACTACAACATACCACAAGAAGAAAATGTTATTTTCCTGTTATCCTCACACAAATTCTCTTTATTCTCATATTTTTGTATTGCTATATAGAAAGTACCTTTGTGTATTCAGTGTTTCTTCTACTTGATCTGTTTCTTTAGAACAGAGTATAATAATTCAATAGACTCAGTATATTCTATTGCTCAATTCAATCATGTGGTCCACCATACCTACTGTCATGTGGTTTAAGGTCAATTTGTTTTCCATTTCAAATTTACTTTATTGGCTATAAAGATTAAAACCAAAGATGGCTGTTTAAAAAAGATGTTTGCTTTTGATAAGTGAGACTAGGGTGGGGCAGGAGACTACTGCCTTTCACTGGCAGGTATGCAGCTAGATGTGTTATCTTGTGGATACTCTCATGACAAACAGTCCTGAGACATGGAAATAGTCCCATTAACAGAAATAGTTACATGGAAGAGAGAACAGAGAGAGAGAGCCGAAGTAAAAGAATCATAGTAAATAGAAATTTGAGGAAGAAGGACTGTTGAAATCTACCCAGACTTCTTTTTCTCTATGTTCTCAAATATTTGTAGCCTCTCTTCAATGTATAAGATATAGTTAGGTAGGTGAATAAAGCACGGTTCTTGACCCTTGGGACCTTGCAGGCTCATACAGAACTAAATGTTATATCCATTTATATGAAGTGTCCAGAATTGGCTAAGTAAAGAAACCAGATACCAAAGGCCATGTACTATATGATTCCATGACTCCATTTATATGAAGTGTCCAGAATGGGCAGTTCACAGAGACGGAAAGCAGATTAGAGGTTGCCAGGGGCTGAGGAGAGAGAAAGGGGGGAACTACTGATGGATACAGGAGTGCTGAGACAGTCTGGAGCTGGGTGGTGGCAATGGCTGCACAACCCTGTTAAAGCACTGAGTTGTAAACAATGGAAAGCAGAAGCATCTAAAGTGTTTTGTTATTAGAAAGACTGAGTTCTTCCAAATGTCGAGATGATTAAACTTTCGTTATGGCCATGTACCTTGACCCTTCATAAAGTTTGAAACCCACAACAGGAAAATATCATTTATATTCTTCCAACTGGTTTGACTACAACATACCACAAGAAGAAAATGTTATTTTCCTGTTATCCTCACACAAATTCTCTTTATTCTCATATTTTTGTATTGCTATATAGAAAGTACCTTTGTGTATTCAGTGTTTCTTCTACTTGATCTGTTTCTTTAGAACAGAGTATAATAATTCAATAGACTCAGTATATTCTATTGCTCAATTCAATCATGTGGTCCACCATACCTACTGTCATGTGGTTTAAGGTCAATTTGTTTTCCATTTCAAATTTACTTTATTGGCTATAAAGATTAAAACCAAAGATGGCTGTTTAAAAAAGATGTTTGCTTTTGATAAGTGAGACTAGGGTGGGGCAGGAGACTACTGCCTTTCACTGGCAGGTATGCAGCTAGATGTGTTATCTTGTGGATACTCTCATGACAAACAGTCCTGAGACATGGAAATAGTCCCATTAACAGAAATAGTTACATGGAAGAGAGAACAGAGAGAGAGAGCCGAAGTAAAAGAATCATAGTAAATAGAAATTTGAGGAAGAAGGACTGTTGAAATCTACCCAGACTTCTTTTTCTCTATGTTCTCAAATATTTGTAGCCTCTCTTCAATGTATAAGATATAGTTAGGTAGGTGAATAAAGCACGGTTCTTGACCCTTGGGACCTTGCAGGCTCATACAGAAGACAACACTGCACACACATTAGTGGGAGAACAGGACGGTCCACGGCAGGTGCCTTAAGGGCTCTACAGAGAGTGGATGCAGTGCAAGGACGGGCCAGATTGTACCTGGCATGTAGGCAGGATCAGAGAGGAGGAGGCACTGAAGTGCAAAGGTGGGATTTCTTTAAAAAGCGCAAACTAGAGGGAAGAGAAGGCCGATCTAAGCTGACAAGTAGTATAGGAAAGATACAGAGGCAATAAAATAAATGATGTATTTCTCAGAGGGCAAGAAAATATATCCATTCAAGCTGGAGCATAAAATTTGCAAAAATGAGTAACTGAAGACACAGCTGGGGTGGTAGGTGGCACTGTTGTAGACATTGCTGAGTGTTAGCCTGAAGGCACTGGAGAGTCCTTAACTCTTTCAAGCTCGGTGGAATATGACCAGAGTAGTTTTAGAGAGGAACACCAACAGAGGGCAGGATGGACCGAAAGGAAGGGAAGGCTGAAAGCAGAGAACCCAATTAGGGTGACAACAATGTGAACAGAAAAAAGAAAGAAAGGAAGATTGTAAAGGAAGGATAAAATAGACTAAATGATTCTCCACATTTCTACTCTGGTGCAGGACAGATTCTGATCCTAGGAAGTTCTGAGTGTCTGCTGTGATCCATCTTATATGACTTGGATCACCAGTGGATCTGATACTATTTAGCCTATTAGTGACTCGTTGTTCACACTATCTGGAGGGCATGGATGCAAAGTGGGTAATTCAAAACCATGGAAAAGTTTTCTTGATAGTGAGACTAGGGTGGGGCAGGAGACTACTGCCTTTCACTGGCAGGTATGCAGCTAGATGTGTTATCTTGTGGATACTCTCATGACAAACAGTCCTGAGACATGGAAATAGTCCCATTAACAGAAATAGTTACATGGAAGAGAGAACAGAGAGAGAGAGCCGAAGTAAAAGAATCATAGTAAATAGAAATTTGAGGAAGAAGGACTGTTGAAATCTACCCAGACTTCTTTTTCTCTATGTTCTCAAATATTTGTAGCCTCTCTTCAATGTATAAGATATAGTTAGGTAGGTGAATAAAGCACGGTTCTTGACCCTTGGGACCTTGCAGGCTCATACAGAAGACAACACTGCACACACATTAGTGGGAGAACAGGACGGTCCACGGCAGGTGCCTTAAGGGCTCTACAGAGAGTGGATGCAGTGCAAGGACGGGCCAGATTGTACCTGGCATGTAGGCAGGATCAGAGAGGAGGAGGCACTGAAGTGCAAAGGTGGGATTTCTTTAAAAAGCGCAAACTAGAGGGAAGAGAAGGCCGATCTAAGCTGACAAGTAGTATAGGAAAGATACAGAGGCAATAAAATAAATGATGTATTTCTCAGAGGGCAAGAAAATATATCCATTCAAGCTGGAGCATAAAATTTGCAAAAATGAGTAACTGAAGACACAGCTGGGGTGGTAGGTGGCACTGTTGTAGACATTGCTGAGTGTTAGCCTGAAGGCACTGGAGAGTCCTTAACTCTTTCAAGCTCGGTGGAATATGACCAGAGTAGTTTTAGAGAGGAACACCAACAGAGGGCAGGATGGACCGAAAGGAAGGGAAGGCTGAAAGCAGAGAACCCAATTAGGGTGACAACAATGTGAACAGAAAAAAGAAAGAAAGGAAGATTGTAAAGGAAGGATAAAATAGACTAAATGATTCTCCACATTTCTACTCTGGTGCAGGACAGATTCTGATCCTAGGAAGTTCTGAGTGTCTGCTGTGATCCATCTTATATGACTTGGATCACCAGTGGATCTGATACTATTTAGCCTATTAGTGACTCGTTGTTCACACTATCTGGAGAGGGGCAGATGGATGCAAAGTGGGTAATTCAAAACCATTTTCATTTGAATTTGAAAAATGTTCTGTGCATCTGCTACCTTCCTAGTACTATTTGTTCTAGCTAGTATTGAAATGAATCTCTTATCTGATGGACAGGTTTTCATACTGGGTGAAAAGGCCCCAAAGCTCACAAATACACAGAGGAAAACTCACTACTACCAAGAGTTGAGGGTGTAGGACTCACAAAGTATAAAACCACTTCTGAAATACCACATCAGGAATGAGGCTAAAGGCCTAATTTTGTTGCAGCAGATTAGAGGGAAATTTGCCATGGTGTTAGAGGGACCTCTGAGTAAGGCAGGCATTAATATGTTCCTCCCTTGACTCTCATAAAAGCAATGCTCATCCTGGGAAGAGCATCTGCCATATCTAGAAGTGATGCCAAAGCTAGTCCTCCATGGCAGGGCGCAGGAGCCCAGGGTGAGGGACAGGATGCTACAAAGAGGGAACTGAGGCCGATCAGATTTCACTCAAACCCAAGGTCCTCAGATCAACTCCTGGCTAGAAAAACAGAAGAAAACAAGACTTCCTTCTTTTACAGCATTCTCCACCTCGGTGTGAATGGGGGTGTCAGGGTACGTGGTACATATACCACTATATGTTCTGTTCACCAGAGACCCCAGCCCAGCCCATTTTCAGGGAAAGGCCAGATGGAAGTAGTCAGTTCTGGAACCTGCTTTGTGAAACTACCCATCGCCACTAGCCCTTCTCAGAAGGTGGACTTCACAAGCCACTCAAACTTCAAGAATGTGTGGCTGATGTCCACCCACACAATATGTTATTTCACATGAACACATTCCTTTGCTGTATTTGGTCTAAAAGAACACAGCATATTCCAGAACCTGGAGCACAAGGATGAGGACCATTTAGAAGTTGAGATCCCAGGTACAGAGGTGCTACCCAGAAAAAGAAAGAAAGGAAGATTGTAAAGGAAGGATAAAATAGACTAAATGATTCTCCACATTTCTACTCTGGTGCAGGACAGATTCTGATCCTAGGAAGTTCTGAGTGTCTGCTGTGATCCATCTTATATGACTTGGATCACCAGTGGATCTGATACTATTTAGCCTATTAGTGACTCGTTGTTCACACTATCTGGAGAGGGGCAGATGGATGCAAAGTGGGTAATTCAAAACCATTTTCATTTGAATTTGAAAAATGTTCTGTGCATCTGCTACCTTCCTAGTACTATTTGTTCTAGCTAGTATTGAAATGAATCTCTTATCTGATGGACAGGTTTTCATACTGGGTGAAAAGGCCCCAAAGCTCACAAATACACAGAGGAAAACTCACTACTACCAAGAGTTGAGGGTGTAGGACTCACAAAGTATAAAACCACTTCTGAAATACCACATCAGGAATGAGGCTAAAGGCCTAATTTTGTTGCAGCAGATTAGAGGGAAATTTGCCATGGTGTTAGAGGGACCTCTGAGTAAGGCAGGCATTAATATGTTCCTCCCTTGACTCTCATAAAAGCAATGCTCATCCTGGGAAGAGCATCTGCCATATCTAGAAGTGATGCCAAAGCTAGTCCTCCATGGCAGGCGCAGGAGCCCAGGGTGAGGGACAGGATGCTACAAAGAGGGAACTGAGGCCGATCAGATTTCACTCAAACCCAAGGTCCTCAGATCAACTCCTGGCTAGAAAAACAGAAGAAAACAAGACTTCCTTCTTTTACAGCATTCTCCACCTCGGTGTGAATGGGGGTGTCAGGGTACGTGGTACATATACCACTATATGTTCTGTTCACCAGAGACCCCAGCCCAGCCCATTTTCAGGGAAAGGCCAGATGGAAGTAGTCAGTTCTGGAACCTGCTTTGTGAAACTACCCATCGCCACTAGCCCTTCTCAGAAGGTGGACTTCACAAGCCACTCAAACTTCAAGAATGTGTGGCTGATGTCCACCCACACAATATGTTATTTCACATGAACACATTCCTTTGCTGTATTTGGTCTAAAAGAACACAGCATATTCCAGAACCTGGAGCACAAGGATGAGGACCATTTAGAAGTTGAGATCCCAGGTACAGAGGTGCTACCCAGCAGCTGTGTCTCTTTGGATGTTTGGATTCCAAAGGAGATGATCCTATCTATGCATCCCCCCTTGGTTCTGTAGTCAAGCATTTCTCTGTACATCAGCTGTTCTCCTTCCCACAATGTGAAAATGACCAGACTGAGGGGTCCTGGGTGGAGGGGGTGGGCTCCAGGATGCTTCCTACCTTGGCAGGCACCCTGAAGTCCCCATATTCTTTCAGCAGTTCCTGAGTCTCCTCTGTAGTCTCCCCAGTGGAGGTATGTGTTGAGAGGTAATATTCACCTGTTTCTTGGATCCAGTCTAGTGCCTGTGGGAGGAAATGACCCACTTAGTTCTCCCCAAAGCCAGCTATTAGTAGGAAAACATGCCATGCTCTGATGTGAATGCTTGTGATGTGGAATAACATGATGAATCCAGGAAATCCTGCCATGATCTGATCAGTATATAGCTTGGAAACTGATTTTAAGAAAGAGCCCTCCTCTGTTAGACTTGGAACAACTCACCAAGAAAGACAATGTTTTGTCCATTAGACTGGGGCCTCTTCTAGGCCAGGTCCACTATTGTCCATGAGTTACAGCAATCTGCTCCCAGCATCTTTTCCCAACTCCCGGCACCAAACTCTGAATAGAGTGCTTGGTGAGGTTGAATTTCTGCTCAGTACAGGGATGCTTTCTTCTTTTCATCCCACCTCCCATCTCTACTCTGTCTGCTGCAGTGACCCTCTTTGGAACTGTCCCAAGTCTTGGTCCTCTGGGCCTCTGCAGAATCTCTATGAGACACCTCCAAGGAAAGCTCTGAGCATACCTGCTTGGCACTTCGCTCAAACACCACGTATTGCTGGCACTGGTCTAACCGGCTTCTTCAATGTCCAGAAGTGCAGGACACGGTTCTCCCTCTGTAACAGCTCACTCAGGATGGCTGCAGGGCAAAAAGAGGTTGGCAGGACACCCGGTTCTCCCTCTTGAATTTTACACCAAGCTCAAGTGTCCAAAATGTTATTTCAAGATTCCTTTGCTGTATTTGGTCTAAAAGAACACAGCATATTCCAGAACCTGGAGCACAAGGATGAGGACCATTTAGAAGTTGAGATCCCAGGTACAGAGGTGCTACCCAGCAGCTGTGTCTCTTTGGATGTTTGGATTCCAAAGGAGATGATCCTATCTATGCATCCCCCCTTGGTTCTGTAGTCAAGCATTTCTCTGTACATCAGCTGTTCTCCTTCCCACAATGTGAAAATGACCAGACTGAGGGGTCCTGGGTGGAGGGGGTGGGCTCCAGGATGCTTCCTACCTTGGCAGGCACCCTGAAGTCCCCATATTCTTTCAGCAGTTCCTGAGTCTCCTCTGTAGTCTACCCAGTGGAGGTATGTGTTGAGAGGTAATATTCACCTGTTTCTTGGATCCAGTCTAGTGCCTGTGGGAGGAAATGACCCACTTAGTTCTCCCCAAAGCCAGCTATTAGTAGGAAAACATGCCATGCTCTGATGTGAATGCTTGTGATGTGGAATAACATGATGAATCCAGGAAATCCTGCCATGATCTGATCAGTATATAGCTTGGAAACTGATTTTAAGAAAGAGCCCTCCTCTGTTAGACTTGGAACAACTCACCAAGAAAGACAATGTTTTGTCCATTAGACTGGGGCCTCTTCTAGGCCAGGTCCACTATTGTCCATGAGTTACAGCAATCTGCTCCCAGCATCTTTTCCCAACTCCCGGCACCAAACTCTGAATAGAGTGCTTGGTGAGGTTGAATTTCTGCTCAGTACAGGGATGCTTTCTTCTTTTCATCCCACCTCCCATCTCTACTCTGTCTGCTGCAGTGACCCTCTTTGGAACTGTCCCAAGTCTTGGTCCTCTGGGCCTCTGCAGAATCTCTATGAGACACCTCCAAGGAAAGCTCTGAGCATACCTGCTTGGCACTTCGCTCAAACACCACGTATTGCTGGCACTGGTCTAACCGCCGCTTCTTCAATGTCCAGAAGTGCAGGACACGGTTCTCCCTCTGTAACAGCTCACTCAGGATGGCTGCAGGGCAGAGAGCAGGCACTGGTTTCAGGAAGGCCCTAAACAAATCTAACTGGCCACTCTGACCCCACATCCCAGGTGCCAGATAACTGTGACCTTTGACTCTCCCCATTGGATTAATTCAGACACCAAAAGCAAGGGATCAAAGTCTGGTTCAGAGAGAATTTCCCAGAGAAGAGTAAGATCAGAGAGACTTAGGGGATCTGCAGATGAAGTTGCATCAATAAATCGGGGAAGGGGATGTCCCCATAGTGACTTAAAAATGACCAAAGCTGGTCCTTGATGACTGGAATACCTTGGGAAGTATTGGTGCTGAAAATAGTAACTAGCTCAAACCAGCGCCTTGGAGCCAGCAGAGAGACAATGGACTTGACAGGAGTCCCAGCCACTCCTGGAGGTTCTAGGGAAGCGCCGGGGGGAACAGGCCTGAGGATGGGGTAACTGCATGGACAACCATGTCACGTGCCACACACACTGCCCAGTACCAGGGCTGTGCTCTTAGTACTTCAACAGCACAGCTTCAATTTTAGAACTTCTAAATCATGGGCTGGGATCATGTCATCATGTCTCAAGGCCCAAACTTCCATGCTGGCTGGGACCAATCATAAGAAAAGCTGAATGAAAGTGAAAGTGTTACCCCTCAGTCATGTCCGACTCTCTGTGACCCCATGGACTGTAGTCCACCAGGCTCCTCTGTCCGTGGGATTCTCCAGGCAAGAATACTGGAGTGGGTTGCCATTCCTTCCTCCAGGGGATCTTCCCAACCCAGGGATCGAACTCAGATCTCCTGTGTTGGCAGTGATCCGAATTTCTGCTCAGTACAGGGATGCTTTCTTCTTTTCATCCCACCTCCCATCTCTACTCTGTCTGCTGCAGTGACCCTCTTTGGAACTGTCCCAAGTCTTGGTCCTCTGGGCCTCTGCAGAATCTCTATGAGACACCTCCAAGGAAAGCTCTGAGCATACCTGCTTGGCACTTCGCTCAAACACCACGTATTGCTGGCACTGGTCAAACCCGCCGCTTCTTCAATGTCCAGAAGTGCAGGACACGGTTCTCCCTCTGTAACAGCTCACTCAGGATGGCTGCAGGGCAGAGAGCAGGCACTGGTTTCAGGAAGGCCCTAAACAAATCTAACTGGCCACTCTGACCCCACATCCCAGGTGCCAGATAACTGTGACCTTTGACTCTCCCATTGGATTAATTCAGACACCAAAAGCAAGGGATCAAAGTCTGGTTCAGAGAGAATTTCCCAGAGAAGAGTAAGATCAGAGAGACTTAGGGGATCTGCAGATGAAGTTGCATCAATAAATCGGGGAAGGGGATGTCCCCATAGTGACTTAAAAATGACCAAAGCTGGTCCTTGATGACTGGAATACCTTGGGAAGTATTGGTGCTGAAAATAGTAACTAGCTCAAACCAGCGCCTTGGAGCCAGCAGAGAGACAATGGACTTGACAGGAGTCCCAGCCACTCCTGGAGGTTCTAGGGAAGCGCCGGGGGGAACAGGCCTGAGGATGGGGTAACTGCATGGACAACCATGTCACGTGCCACACACACTGCCCAGTACCAGGGCTGTGCTCTTAGTACTTCAACAGCACAGCTTCAATTTTAGAACTTCTAAATCATGGGCTGGGATCATGTCATCATGTCTCAAGGCCCAAACTTCCATGCTGGCTGGGACCAATCATAAGAAAAGCTGAATGAAAGTGAAAGTGTTACCCCTCAGTCATGTCCGACTCTCTGTGACCCCATGGACTGTAGTCCACCAGGCTCCTCTGTCCGTGGGATTCTCCAGGCAAGAATACTGGAGTGGGTTGCCATTCCTTCCTCCAGGGGATCTTCCCAACCCAGGGATCGAACTCAGATCTCCTGTGTTGCAGGCAGATTCTTCACTGTCTGAGCCACCAGGGAAGCCCAAGAAAAGCTAAAAGCTCTTCTCAAGTCCTCTCTAATGATGGTGAATGTGAGGGTGTGCATGAGGCCACAGAGCACGGCGGGAGCTACTGGAGGCATCTGTCCACGTCAGCTCCCTCGACCTACTTCTCCTGCTGTTGTTCCAGAAGCAGCTGGCTACATGTATAGATTTACAAAGTATTTAATGGTATGTTCTAAGCTTGAAGCAATGAAATATATTTTGTACTGTTAGCCTCTGGATTCCCACTGACTATATCAGAGACTAATAGAATAAACAATAATGATGGTATGAGAAGTTGACACTTACTCAGTGCTCATTATGTGGCAGACATATTTTCACAGTACCTCATTGTGCATGGACCATCTTGGTCTCCCAGGTTACTGGGGCTTTAAAGCACAAGTTACGTTGCAGGGAGCAGCCAATTCTGACTCAGTGTTGGAATGTTTCTTTGACTTGCTTTCTGGTTGCTTTTGTTATTATAATCAGACATATTGGCCTGCCTCAGAGAATCCTGCCCCTCTGCCTGACATTTAAGTGCCTTTGTTCAGAACCTTGTCCCCCTGTGGATGGCAAGAAGGAAGAAACTAACACATCCCCTGGCTGGGGCTTGCCATACTGGGAGATATTTGCAAGATTAATGCCCTTTTTCCTCCCCTCCCTCACCGCTGGTCCGTCACAGAATCTGGCATTCATAACCAATAAGAATGTCATTTTCAGATATGTCTGTCATCTTCTAGGTCTGCCAACTCACGTGGCTAGCAGAGAGAGCTTGGACTCGATAACTGTTAGTGTGTTCTATACAAAGTACACAGCCCAAACTGTAGTGCTGGTACTTAGACGTTTTTGTTGATTTTTGTGTACTTTTAATGCCCTATGGAAGTTTGGCTCTCTAAGGACAGAGTCTGTCTCTCTTCCCTTAGGGTGCGAACTTTTATGGGTCCCTATTATGGACTGTAGCCCACCAGACTCCTCCGTCCATGGGATTATGCAGGCGAGAATACTGGAGTGGGTTGCCATTCCTTCCTCCAGGGGATCTTCCTAACCCAGGGATCGAACTCAGATCTCCTGTGTTGCAGGCAGATTCTTCACTGTCTGAGCCACCAGGGAAGCCCAAGAAAAGCTAAAAGCTCTTCTCAAGTCCTCTCTAATGATGGTGAATGTGAGGGTGTGCATGAGGCCACAGAGCACGGCGGAGCTACTGGAGGCATCTGTCCACGTCAGCTCCTCGACCTACTTCTCCTGCTGTTGTTCCAGAAGCAGCTGGCTACATGTATAGATTTACAAAGTATTTAATGGTATGTTCTAAGCTTGAAGCAATGAAATATATTTTGTACTGTTAGCCTCTGGATTCCCACTGACTATATCAGAGACTAATAGAATAAACAATAATGATGGTATGAGAAGTTGACACTTACTCAGTGCTCATTATGTGGCAGACATATTTTCACAGTACCTCATTGTGCATGGACCATCTTGGTCTCCCAGGTTACTGGGGCTTTAAAGCACAAGTTACGTTGCAGGGAGCAGCCAATTCTGACTCAGTGTTGGAATGTTTCTTTGACTTGCTTTCTGGTTGCTTTTGTTATTATAATCAGACATATTGGCCTGCCTCAGAGAATCCTGCCCCTCTGCCTGACATTTAAGTGCCTTTGTTCAGAACCTTGTCCCCCTGTGGATGGCAAGAAGGAAGAAACTAACACATCCCCTGGCTGGGGCTTGCCATACTGGGAGATATTTGCAAGATTAATGCCCTTTTTCCTCCCCTCCCTCACCGCTGGTCCGTCACAGAATCTGGCATTCATAACCAATAAGAATGTCATTTTCAGATATGTCTGTCATCTTCTAGGTCTGCCAACTCACGTGGCTAGCAGAGAGAGCTTGGACTCGATAACTGTTAGTGTGTTCTATACAAAGTACACAGCCCAAACTGTAGTGCTGGTACTTAGACGTTTTTGTTGATTTTTGTGTACTTTTAATGCCCTATGGAAGTTTGGCTCTCTAAGGACAGAGTCTGTCTCTCTTCCCTTAGGGTGCGAACTTTTATGGGTCCCTATTATTGACCTCTTCCTATATCAATGCCCTTATTATGTAGCTTGTTTTGGCAAGTCACATGACTTGACAAAAGTTGTTGGTAGGACATAAGTAGGGGCCTGAGATGTGCTTATGCAGTCCACCCTGCTGCTTTGATCTCTGCCATTACCTCCATAAGAAGTTCTCCTGGGTAATTTGCCTTTTCAACCAAGGTCCCAGAATTGATCCACAAGGAGCAGACAGGAGCCCCCCTGAAGTGAAAGCACCAAAGCAGCCAGATCTGTGGTCTCAAGCAGAAGCCCAGCCAAGGTAGCTGGTCACCAGCCAATGCAGTCGCTGAACAGTAATGCTTACAGCTGTGGAACACTGAATTTGGAGGGTTGTTATACAGCAAGAACTGCTCCTTTAACAAAAACTGACTCTGGGTCCAGGAAGCAGGTGGAAAGGGAATGGATACAAGAGAGATTGTAGCTCCCTGTTCAGGTGGAAGCTACAAATGGGCAAAGACAGTGAGAACCCATGTTACCTTTAGCCTTTTTGTCTCGGAGTCAGAGTTTTGTTTGTTTGTGAGGTCCCTCCGTGGTGGCTGAGAATCAATCCAGCTTAGATGAAAATCAGGATGGGTTTCAGGTTTCATTTTTGCCCTTCTTATAAGCTTTCCTATGGGCATCGCCGTGCCCTGGCCCACACCAAGAGGTCATCCTCCCTAAAGGAAGTTCAAGCTTCCCACTGTCCTCTCAGAACTTGAAAAGCTTGCCTCGGAGAATATTTGCAAGTTTAAAATCCCGCGGGGTTTCCTTCCTTTTCCCCCCACCGCTGGTCCGTCACAGAATCTGGCATTCATAACCAATAAGAATGTCATTTTCAGATATGTCTGTCATCTTCTAGGTCTGCCAACTCACGTGGCTAGCAGAGAGAGCTTGGACTCGATAACTGTTAGTGTGTTCTATACAAAGTACACAGCCCAAACTGTAGTGCTGGTACTTAGACGTTTTTGTTGATTTTTGTGTACTTTTAATGCCCTATGGAAGTTTGGCTCTCTAAGGACAGAGTCTGTCTCTCTTCCCTTAGGGTGCGAACTTTTATGGGTCCCTATTATTGACCTCTTCCTATATCAATGCCCTTATTATGTAGCTTGTTTTGGCAAGTCACATGACTTGACAAAAGTTGTTGGTAGGACATAAGTAGGGGCCTGAGATGTGCTTATGCAGTCCACCCTGCTGCTTTGATCTCTGCCATTACCTCCATAAGAAGTTCTCCTGGGTAATTTGCCTTTTCAACCAAGGTCCCAGAATTGATCCACAAGGAGCAGACAGGAGCCCCCCTGAAGTGAAAGCACCAAAGCAGCCAGATCTGTGGTCTCAAGCAGAAGCCCAGCCAAGGTAGCTGGTCACCAGCCAATGCAGTCGCTGAACAGTAATGCTTACAGCTGTGGAACACTGAATTTGGAGGGTTGTTATACAGCAAGAACTGCTCCTTTAACAAAAACTGACTCTGGGTCCAGGAAGCAGGTGGAAAGGGAATGGATACAAGAGAGATTGTAGCTCCCTGTTCAGGTGGAAGCTACAAATGGGCAAAGACAGTGAGAACCCATGTTACCTTTAGCCTTTTTGTCTCGGAGTCAGAGTTTTGTTTGTTTGTGAGGTCCCTCCGTGGTGGCTGAGAATCAATCCAGCTTAGATGAAAATCAGGATGGGTTTCAGGTTTCATTTTTGCCCTTCTTATAAGCTTTCCTATGGGCATCGCCGTGCCCTGGCCCACACCAAGAGGTCATCCTCCCTAAAGGAAGTTCAAGCTTCCCACTGTCCTCTCAGAACTTGAAAAGCTTGTCCCTACTCCACACTCCAAGTCACTGTCACTTCCCTCCCTAGTCTTGGCCTCCAGGGTTGTATTGCTCTGTTGTGTCAAGATGACATTTGTTAGCTTCATTACCCACTCAAAAGCTAATTTCTGCAAGGTCCAGAGTAAACAATCTGTGATCAGCAAATGAGCAATTTTAAAGGTTACTGATTTTTTCCCATATAATTATAGACTGTATAGAATTCAGAGAAATATTACAGGTTATCTAGACAAGCACTTACTGAAATTTTACATGCACAAAAACGACCTGGTTCAGGTGGGATGGAGGAGCTCTTGACAAAATGTAGGTTTTGACTCAGTAGGCTTAAAGGGGGTATGAGATAGTGTTTCTTATAAGCTCCCAAGTGCTGTCAATGTTACTGGTGTGAGGACTACATTTTGTCCAGGAAGAATTTAGACATCCTCCTTCAGTCTTCAATAATAAAACTGAAGTTCTAAAGCTTAAGGAGTAAGAATAAACCTAGGTGGTTCAATGGTAAGGAATCTGCCTGCCAGTGCAGAAGGTGCAGGTTTGATCCATGGGTTGGGAAGATCCTCTGGAGTAGGAAATGGCTACCTGCTTCAGTACTCTTGCCTGGAGAATCCCACGGACAGAGGAGTCTGGAAGGCCACAGTCCAGGGGGGCACCAGGGGTCAGACATGATGAGCACACAGCAACAAAACCAGGATTAGCCTTTTTGTCCAAGCTTTATGAACTCTTCGTACGTACCCAAATTACCTTGTTTTTCCCAAAAAATGGGGGTAAGGGAATGGATACAAGAGATTGTAGCTCCCTGTTCAGGTGGAAGCTACAAATGGGCAAAGACAGTGAGAACCCATGTTACCTTTAGCCTTTTTGTCTCGGAGTCAGAGTTTTGTTTGTTTGTGAGGTCCCTCCGTGGTGGCTGAGAATCAATCCAGCTTAGATGAAAATCAGGATGGGTTTCAGGTTTCATTTTTGCCCTTCTTATAAGCTTTCCTATGGGCATCGCCGTGCCCTGGCCCACACCAAGAGGTCATCCTCCCTAAAGGAAGTTCAAGCTTCCCACTGTCCTCTCAGAACTTGAAAAGCTTGTCCCTACTCCACACTCCAAGTCACTGTCACTTCCCTCCCTAGTCTTGGCCTCCAGGGTTGTATTGCTCTGTTGTGTCAAGATGACATTTGTTAGCTTCATTACCCACTCAAAAGCTAATTTCTGCAAGGTCCAGAGTAAACAATCTGTGATCAGCAAATGAGCAATTTTAAAGGTTACTGATTTTTTCCCATATAATTATAGACTGTATAGAATTCAGAGAAATATTACAGGTTATCTAGACAAGCACTTACTGAAATTTTACATGCACAAAAACGACCTGGTTCAGGTGGGATGGAGGAGCTCTTGACAAAATGTAGGTTTTGACTCAGTAGGCTTAAAGGGGGTATGAGATAGTGTTTCTTATAAGCTCCCAAGTGCTGTCAATGTTACTGGTGTGAGGACTACATTTTGTCCAGGAAGAATTTAGACATCCTCCTTCAGTCTTCAATAATAAAACTGAAGTTCTAAAGCTTAAGGAGTAAGAATAAACCTAGGTGGTTCAATGGTAAGGAATCTGCCTGCCAGTGCAGAAGACTCGGGTTCAATCCCTGGGTTGGGAAGATCCTCTGGAGCAGGAAATGGCTACCTGCTTCAGTACTCTTGCCTGGAGAATCCCACGGACAGAGGAGTCTGGAAGGCCACAGTCCAGGGGGTCACCAGGGGTCAGACATGATGAGCACACAGCAACAAAACCAGGATTAGCCTGTGGCTTTATGACTCTCAGTCCAAGTCTCACTTCCAGGCTGTAAGATACCTCAGTCTCATGTGTACAGTATGGTAGTCACATCTGGCTACTACACTTAAAATAACTAACAATCAACGGAAGTAAACATTTAGTTCTTCAGGTGTCGTAGGCATATTTCAAATGCTCAGGGGCCACATGTGACTAGTGGTTATAATATTGCACAGTATAGATACATAGAGATCATTTGTTATTTCAGAAAATTTTCTCAGTGTTGTTCTCAACCCTTAAGACAGAAGGCAAAATATTGGGGAAAACTTTAAAGTCATTTTTTCACTCCATATTTTGATGAATCGCCACCATCCATACCATCCCACATCATACTTTTTCTTATATAAGGAGAAGAACCGGGAAGCCTGAGGTCACATGAAGACCAGGTACTAAGCTCTGGTTCACGTGGCTAAAGCAGCCGAAGGCCAGCAGGCTCTCACTGACCTTTCACTTGCTGCTCAGGTCCTCGGGTGTGGCTGGCGGCACCGGGCATGCTGACGTTGTTCCTGTGGATATACTTGAGAAAGACCTCAGCATTCCGCCGGGCCAGGGTGCAGGCCTGAAAGAAACAAGGTGTGAAGCCCCACATGTCAGTCCTAGTCCAGTAGGTACATGTGATCCAAGACACCAGAGAAGGGGTGCTGGTGATGAGGCTTCTGGGTGAACAGAGTCCCGGAGGCCACTGCAGGCCACAACTTGAGGCTCCCGTTCGAATGCAAGAGGCTCACTTATTCTTTTACTGAGTAAAGAAAAGCTCCCTGTGCCTCTCCCCTTTCCATCCCAGGCAAAAGCAGAAATCAGTTACCCTTTGACACTGTGTGTAGTAATTCAGCGTGACCACCATCACTCTCAGGCTGATGTCCCTCTGCCACATATAAGAGTGCCTCATATATGACCACTGGTGTAAGCCACCATAACATTAGCTTAATTTAGACTTGAGAAAGCAAATTTAGTAGTCAGACATATTAACCATATGTTCCAAATCTAGTGGAAATTACCCACATTTTAGAAACATGTTTGTCCATCAAACCCACTCCATCTCAGTAAGACTACTCTAAACATCCTATTTCTGGGAACAATATCTCATGAAAAGGGGTAAAAGTCACTGTACCACCCCATGAAGGCTCACAAGAGCAGTGGGTTGCAGAGAGAACAGGTCCTTCCCCTATTGTTGTACCCAGGGATGGTACAACAGGAGGCCGGGGCCCAGCAAGGGAGGGATCTAGGATCTAGGTCTACTGACAGAGTACTTCCGGTTACTCTCAAGAGCAAAGATTTTCCAAATTTCTTTTAAAAATAAAGCTGTGGGGTTCCCTGGTGGTCCAGCGGGTAAAGAGGCCGCTTTGCAGTGCAGAGGGCACTGGTTTGATCCGTGGTGCAGGAAGATCCTATATGCTGCAGAGCTACTCGACCAGTGTGTCCAACTACAAGCCAGCGCTCTGGAGCACATGTGCCCAGAGCCAGTGCTCTGCAACAAGAGAGGCCACTGTGATGGGAGGCTCACACAGGCCAAAGAATGATAAATAAATAAATAAATAAATAAAGCTGTATTTTTCCTGTTGGTAGAAGTAATACATGCTAGTCCATTAATTTTCAACCCACACTTTCAGAATTAAATTATCTCTAGACAAAACTGTTAATTTCTAACCCTTTTTATACTTAGCATCTGATTCTACAAATCATATGGTAAAAAATTATTAAATGTTGCATTTGCAATAATGGCTTCTGGGAGCTCTGGTAAGATGGCTCATGGGCCCTTCTATCCTAAGGGCCATGAACTTAACAGCTGAACAGTGGTCCAAGCTGAAGAGTCTGAAACAGATCAATTAATATATACATATGGAGAGCTTGATCTTCTGTCCACTGGACCTGTAATTCCCACAACAACACAGAGTCTCTCAACTATGGTTTTAGGAACTTATGGAAAACATCAGGATATTTTTTTCCTTCTTCAAAAGAAACATTTAATTTTATGAAGAAACACCTTTATACTTCTATTTAAAATCTTTGACATGCTCTACTTAAATGAACCTTTGTTTTGATCAGAGAGAAGATCTTCCTTGAGTGCCTCATATATGACCACTGGTGTAAGCCACCATAACATTAGCTTAATTTAGACTTGAGAAAGCAAATTTAGTAGTCAGACATATTAACCATATGTTCCAAATCTAGTGGAAATTACCCACATTTTAGAAACATGTTTGTCCATCAAACCCACTCCATCTCAGTAAGACTACTCTAAACATCCTATTTCTGGGAACAATATCTCATGAAAAGGGGTAAAAGTCACTGTACCACCCCATGAAGGCTCACAAGAGCAGTGGGTTGCAGAGAGAACAGGTCCTTCCCCTATTGTTGTACCCAGGGATGGTACAACAGGAGGCCGGGGCCCAGCAAGGGAGGGATCTAGGATCTAGGTCTACTGACAGAGTACTTCCGGTTACTCTCAAGAGCAAAGATTTTCCAAATTTCTTTTAAAAATAAAGCTGTGGGGTTCCCTGGTGGTCCAGCGGGTAAAGAGGCCGCTTTGCAGTGCAGAGGGCACTGGTTTGATCCGTGGTGCAGGAAGATCCTATATGCTGCAGAGCTACTCGACCAGTGTGTCCAACTACAAGCCAGCGCTCTGGAGCACATGTGCCCAGAGCCAGTGCTCTGCAACAAGAGAGGCCACTGTGATGGGAGGCTCACACAGGCCAAAGAATGATAAATAAATAAATAAATAAATAAAGCTGTATTTTTCCTGTTGGTAGAAGTAATACATGCTAGTCCATTAATTTTCAACCCACACTTTCAGAATTAAATTATCTCTAGACAAAACTGTTAATTTCTAACCCTTTTTATACTTAGCATCTGATTCTACAAATCATATGGTAAAAAATTATTAAATGTTGCATTTGCAATAATGGCTTCTGGGAGCTCTGGTAAGATGGCTCATGGGCCCTTCTATCCTAAGGGCCATGAACTTAACAGCTGAACAGTGGTCCAAGCTGAAGAGTCTGAAACAGATCAATTAATATATACATATGGAGAGCTTGATCTTCTGTCCACTGGACCTGTAATTCCCACAACAACACAGAGTCTCTCAACTATGGTTTTAGGAACTTATGGAAAACATCAGGATATTTTTTTCCTTCTTCAAAAGAAACATTTAATTTTATGAAGAAACACCTTTATACTTCTATTTAAAATCTTTGACATGCTCTACTTAAATTAACCTTTGTTTTGATCAGAGAGAAGATTTTTAAAATCATCTTAAAGCCCTATATGGAAGAATTTCTATTTAATCTTATTAGTAAGAGCTGATTACTAAGGGTTCTGATCAAATGCAGGTGCAGATACCAGATAGACGGGAGGAGGGCAGTGAGAGGTCATCTTTAAAAAAGAATAAAAATAAAACTTAAAGAGGTGGTCAAGTAGAGAAAATCCCTAACAAAAGAAAAGCAGTTAATTACAGAATTATAGAAAATTGGTGGCAATATGGTAGGGCATAAAAATTCTCTTTTGTGCTTTCAGAATGCTGAAAGGAAGCAGAACATAAAAGCAAGGAATTTGAGAGTAAGTGGAGCTTTTAGACAAGTTTTCACACTGAAGGCTCTGTCAGAGAGAGCTCTGTCAGAGAGAAGATCAAAAGCAGGAGAAAAGAGGCTTAGGAGAACTTTCCACACCAGCTGAAAGCTCTTCAGAGAAGGACTGTGTTTCTTCCCTGGGAAGATAGGTATGTCTCTCTTTCTACAACAGAATAAACGGTGTCACATTTATTGGTAATTGGTAATTATTAGACTGATAAATAAGATATATAAATGTATTTTTTAACTCTTGCCCCAAATTTTGCATCATCCATTTATAAAAGATGTATTTTAATAGTTTCCTATCTAGGCTTATATATTTCAATTAAAATATTTTTATAGATAAAACATACTTAGTGAAAGTATGTACGATTCTTAGTTAACATCAGTGGGATATCAGGATATATGTACATGGCACCAGTAGAAATGGAGCATCCTAATTGCCTAATTATACAGAAAGTGCTGAGAGAAATAATGTTTGAAGCGTAACTTTTCAACCTTTCAAAATAACCAGTCAACATCCTCCTTACAAATGCCTCCCTTTAGATCAAAAGCTAGAAAATACAGAGGTATGGGAAGTCCACATGAAGCAGTGAGAGAGAAAGAGACAGAGACAAAAGGAGGAGGAGGAGACGGAAAGAGAGGGAGACAGCAGATGAAGCACAAGGCTAAAGCCCCAGGCCCTGAGTGACCAGGTGCCCTGACCTTCAGAAAGGCCTCCTTTTGCTCCAGATGTTTGCTGATGAGGGGGATGACATGGTCGATCTCTGCCGCTGGCCCCAGCTTATCTCGTCCTCCGCACCAGTCCTCGTCTCTCCGGTATTCTTGTTCTAAGCTCTCCAGGACGCTACAGACCTAATGAATTATGGAGGAAAATACTCAGTCATCATTTAAGAAGTATGTAAGTGACATTTCTCACTCTAAGTCTCATTTCTAAGTCTGCGGACTTAGGTGTGCAGTACTCCTGAGAGATCTAAGAAAAGTCTAGGAGGTGGTGAGAATCCAGCTTCTGGAGCTTGGAAGACAGAATGCAATGCAGGTATGGATTCTGGAACCATTTTCTGACAGCTGATGGTTGAAGGCTATAGGAGTTGATGACATCACCCAGGGACAGTGTACACAGTAAGAAAGGAGGAAAGACTAGTCATTTGGGGGAGTTTCAAAGTTTTTTTATATATCATATGGCTATAACCTTAAGTTAACCTATGAATTAGGTAGAACAGAAAATGGAGGTTTGGGGAAGCTATCTGGGTTGCCCAATCATCTGTACTTGTCCTAGAGGAAGTAGCCTCAAGTAGAGGTAAAGCAGGAAGTTCCCTATGGTGTGTGACTTATGGACCATAAGTGAATGTCACCTTCCCCTCCCTGGGGAAAAATACTCCAGCAAAAATGTTTCAAAGGCAATGACATCTCCAGGCCCAGTACTGCAAAATGTACATTTGCTTCAGAGGGATAACAAATTCAGGTTAACTTTCCTATCTAGGCTTATATATTTCAATTAAAATATTTTTATAGATAAAACATACTTAGTGAAAGTATGTACGATTCTTAGTTAACATCAGTGGGATATCAGGATATATGTACATGGCACCAGTAGAAATGGAGCATCCTAATTGCCTAATTATACAGAAAGTGCTGAGAGAAATAATGTTTGAAGCGTAACTTTTCAACCTTTCAAAATAACCAGTCAACATCCTCCTTACAAATGCCTCCCTTTAGATCAAAAGCTAGAAAATACAGAGGTATGGGAAGTCCACATGAAGCAGTGAGAGAGAAAGAGACAGAGACAGAGAGGAGGAGGAGGAGACGGAAAGAGAGGGAGACAGCAGATGAAGCACAAGGCTAAAGCCCCAGGCCCTGAGTGACCAGGTGCCCTGACCTTCAGAAAGGCCTCCTTTTGCTCCAGATGTTTGCTGATGAGGGGGATGACATGGTCGATCTCTGCCGCTGGCCCCAGCTTATCTCGTCCTCCGCACCAGTCCTCGTCTCTCCGGTATTCTTGTTCTAAGCTCTCCAGGACGCTACAGACCTAATGAATTATGGAGGAAAATACTCAGTCATCATTTAAGAAGTATGTAAGTGACATTTCTCACTCTAAGTCTCATTTCTAAGTCTGCGGACTTAGGTGTGCAGTACTCCTGAGAGATCTAAGAAAAGTCTAGGAGGTGGTGAGAATCCAGCTTCTGGAGCTTGGAAGACAGAATGCAATGCAGGTATGGATTCTGGAACCATTTTCTGACAGCTGATGGTTGAAGGCTATAGGAGTTGATGACATCACCCAGGGACAGTGTACACAGTAAGAAAGGAGGAAAGACTAGTCATTTGGGGGAGTTTCAAAGTTTTTTTATATATCATATGGCTATAACCTTAAGTTAACCTATGAATTAGGTAGAACAGAAAATGGAGGTTTGGGGAAGCTATCTGGGTTGCCCAATCATCTGTACTTGTCCTAGAGGAAGTAGCCTCAAGTAGAGGTAAAGCAGGAAGTTCCCTATGGTGTGTGACTTATGGACCATAAGTGAATGTCACCTTCCCCTCCCTGGGGAAAAATACTCCAGCAAAAATGTTTCAAAGGCAATGACATCTCCAGGCCCAGTACTGCAAAATGTACATTTGCTTCAGAGGGATAACAAATTCAGGTTAACTTAAAAGATGATTTTTCAGTTCTAAAAATGTTGAGAGGTCATGCTGTAAGTGACCTTATGGACAAATTCAAAAGACCAAAAGCATTTCAAACAGGGCTTGGAGGATAGTTGGGTTAGGCACATCAGTTGGAGACACAAGGCAGTTTAGTGTCAGGGCTTAAGGAAGGATGTAAACATTAGAAGCTCATTCCTATAACTTTCCTTCAACAATCTATGGTTACTTGCTTGGCTAGGGCAGCAGGGGAGAGCAGCTCTAACTACCTAGACCTTCTCTGCCTGGGAAAATTGTCTCTTTTGGTAAAGATCATGGCATTGGATAGGATGCTTTTTGAGTTATGAACTGAGCTGAAAAATAAGCGGAAAGATGTCCCAAGCAGGACACTCCCATAGCCAACATGCTCCTCATGTCATGAGAAGGCCTACCCCCAAACTAGCAGGTTTCCTTAGCACCACACATCCCTACTGAGGCAAGGCCTGGAAACATGCAGGAGGCTAATGTCTTGGAAATAGACCATACACATGCAAAAACTTTAAGAAAGTGAGAGCTTGACACCCATCCCATGATAGTATTGGATTTAAAACCAATCAATTTGGGAGCTAGAAGAAATGGAAAGATGATCCAGTATAAGTTACAGGGGAAGAATCAGACATCTAGAGAGATAAAAGTCACCTTTGGTAAGGTCAGTTCAGGGTCAAACTTCCTGACTCTTAATCTAGTGTTTTGTCCTCTTCAGCATCTAGAACCATCTCAAATTAAAATCTATATATGATATTAGACAGGGATTAAGCCTCATTTTTTAAGATGGCTATTCAGTTGTCCAGCACCATTTGTTAAAAAAGCTTTACTTGTTGAATCGCTGTGTCAAGATCGATTGACTGTACACATGGGGGTCTACTCCTGGAACCTCTACTCTGTTCCACTGTGTCTGTTCTTTCACCAAGTCCACTTTGTTTTGATCACTGCAGCTTTAGATGTGTGCTGAGTCACTCAGTCGTGTCTGACTCTTTCGTCCCCATGGACTAGCCAGCCAGGCTCCTCTGTAAGGTTTCTCTGGGCAATAATACTGGAGTGGGTTGCCATGCCCTTCTCCAGGGGATCTTCCCAACCCAGGGATAAAACCCAGGCCTCCCGTATTGAAGGCAGGTTCTTTACCATCTGAACCACCAGGAAAGCCCAAGAATACAGGAGTGGGTAGCCTATCGAGCCAAGGTCTCCTGTATCGCAAACGGATTCTTCACCAGCTGAGCTACCAGCTTTACAGGAAGTCTTAAAATAAGGTAATGTAAAGCCTCCAATGCTGTTCTTTGTCAGGGTTGTTTGTGGTTATTTTAGGTTCTTTGTATTTCCATGTAAATCTTAGAATTAGCATATTTATTTCTATTTTTAAAAAAAGCTTGCTGGGATGTGACTGGGTTGTACTTAATTTATAAATCAACTGGAGAAGCTCTTTATTATGTTAGTCTGCTGCTCACACTTCTGAGGCCATCTAAGATACCATCTCTCTGAAATATCTGAAGGCAGGATCAACAGAAAGTGTAAAAATGAATGCTGGCCACAGGGCCCTCTGACAGGCAGGTTATATTAGCTCTGAGATAGACTTTCCCATGATCCCTCTAAACATTTCTCTGATCTATTTCTACCAGAGAGTTACTGAATAAAATTACTCCTTAAACTTTTATTTCATGAAGAGTCCCCTAACAGCACCTAAATCATTTAAAAATCCTCTTAACCCTTGTGCATATTATTGTGCAGATATACTAGTTTGCAACTTTATGGCCCTAAAGTAGGTATCTCCTGCCTTTTCTTCCACAGCTGCACCATCCTACTAGTTAGGCCCACAGTCCTCTAATATAGAGAGCTGTGTTTTGTCTATTAGACTGGGAAACCCATGAATGAAAGAGCTGTATGTTTTTCAAACAGTGCACAGTGCCCTATTGTGGTAAAATAACTGCATTCAGTAAATCGTCACTCTCCTTTCCCAGTCCTCCTAGGAAGCATGATTCATTGATGTTGGCTTGGACATGTGACTTGTTTTGGCCAGAAGGATGCTACAGCGTGTGACACAGGCAGACTCGGAAAGGACTCACAGAGTAGATTGTGGACTCTGGCACTTCTGCCTTTTACCATAAATGTGCCTCAAACAGCCTCCAGCCAAGAAGGAAGAGAAATACAGGAACAGATCTAGACCCAACCTGTAGCTTGGAGCCTACTTCTACCATGCTCAGCCTAAGATCAGCTGAATACTATATACTGAGGCAAAAATAAATGTTTATTGTTTTATACCACGGGGTTTGGGGCTGATTTGTTGCACAGCATTATTGTGGCAGGAGCTAACTGGTACATCACTCAAATCTACCATTCAGCATACACCTACCCACTATCTACTTCAACACCCAGATCCAGTGGGTTTGAGAAATTTATAAGAAACAAATCACACGGTCCACTTCTCTAATGGAAAGAATTATAAGGAAGCAAACTGTGGTGTTTCCACAAATCATTCTTCTGCTCTCAAAGGCCAGTGCTGAGAGGACTGACTTCCTGCCGAGGCAGATCCTGCAGATTCGCAACACTGCTCTCTGTCGGTCTCAGACCCACACATTCCGCAGCCCTCTCCCTCACCTGCTCAGAAGTTTTGTAAAAGGCCACCGAGGCGTTGACGAGTTTCAGTCGATCTTCCATCTTGAGCATGAGCTGCTGCCAGTGGAGGGCCACCTTCTCAGCACATTCCCGGATGGCGTCTGCATCATAGTGGCCAGCCTGGAGCAGCGCCTCAGCTTTCTGCTGAACCTGCAGGGCGCTCTGGTGTGTCTTCTGCAAGGAAGTGGCATGAAAGAGGGACTGGGCACAAGGGGAGGAGAGAGAGGTCCATGGGAACAACCCAGGCGTGGTATGGGAGGGGGTGGAGTGAGGCGTGAGTGGAAAGATGCAGAAAAGTTAAAGAGCTTTAAATGACTGATTCAAACATGTTGTCATCACTCTTTTTTAAAGCATACTTTAAAATATCAAACATTTTCACTAACTTCTTGGGTCTCTAACTCCTGCCCCCATCCCTTTCTCTTTTATTTACAACATTCTGTGTTTTAAAGACATTTCAGTTTCTGTGCTAGAGAAACACAATTGTGTATAAATCTGCTTCTTGACTGATTCATACATTAGTTAAATTTCCTTTTCAAATCTGATCATAAAATTCTTCATCATCAGTTTTCAGGTTACTATTGTAGTCCCATTCTGCAGATCAAACAAACATAGCACATAAAAATATCCCCATGTAAAAAAAAAATCCCCATGTAATGCAAATCTCAACCAACAATACAATCATTTTAAACATGAATGATCATTTTTAAGAGAGTTCTGGTAGAAAGAAGACAGGTTAGTAAAGCAGGAGAGCAGATCTTACAGCATCTCTTAGTTACCAAGGGAACAGACATTACAGTAGATAATTCAGACTAACACATAATCCGACACGACTACATTATTTTATGTTTGCCTTTAGGATGATCTATATTACAGAAAGTTTGTTTTCTTATTTAGGGTAAGTGTGGCTTGCATCCTCTGAGTTCATTTTTTTTTTATTCTTTATTTTAAAGGTTTTACAGAGTTTTGTTGTTCACAGACATGTATGTTCCCAGATCAGTCATATGCATATCCCTGGTCCCCACCTCCCCAGTTCCCCCCATCCCACCCCTCCGGACCATCGCCCCATGCCATTGTAAGCAATCCTATTCCCTTAGCACAATGACAATAGCTATCATTTTAACTGAAAGAGACGGGGAGAACAGGTTGGAGAACCAGGTGGCAGGGAGAGAGCTAAATGAAATCACAATTTGCTAAAATAAAGCATTGATGTGGGTAAGCTATATGACTTCAAAGAACTAACATTATCCCAACTTCATTTCAACCCAATGGCATAGTCCTAATGTGGCCTTTTGCACTTTCAGGAAAGGCTAGCTTAGCTGACAGTGGAGAAGAGCAGCTAGAAGCCCAGCACCTTGTTCTTAAATGATTGCTGCTCTTCTTGGGCTGAAGTGCAGGAACTGTTCCCCGGAGCAAATCCATTTAAGCACTCTCTGTGTGTGAATACAACCTCTCCTCTTTTCACCTCTCCCTCTCCCTTTACTTTCATCCCAGACTGAAGTCTCCACAGCCTGTCAACTACCTCCTGGCTGCCCTTTCCCGTCTCTTGAATCTGTCCTCCATGGTAGCTATGTTAGCACGATCTTCTTCAGCAACTTACTCCTTTATTTCCTTGCTTTGCTATTGAATCAGTCTTCAGTCCTAATAAGCACGTTAGCATCTGGGTTCCTAATTGCTACATGAAGCAAGAAAAAATAAACTAACAAATAAAAATGATCCAGTACAAACCCTTGGTTTCCTTCTCTGTTTTACTTATTGGTACCATTTTCTTTTGTTGTCTCCTTAATGCAGAGGTACCCCGAGATCCATTCTTGGTTTGGGTTCACTTCTGTGGAATTCTCATATATTCCATGGACACTCAGCTCAGTTCTAACCTTCTTCAAAGAGGCCTTTCTGGACAGCCTGAGACTTAGTAATTCTTTTCTGAATGTCTCCTGAATGTCTTCTGAAATACTCTCCTCTAACACTTGGCTGATTTTCCTTACTTAGACAATGAAACTCTTAGCGAAAGGACTGTTTAAAAAGACCCCCTTAAAAGCCATTTAAGTATGTATATTGTGTGCTAGGCACTGTACTTAGGCACTTTTCTAGTTCCTATGACACAACTACAAGGTGAACATACCTATTCCCACTTTACAGATTAAGAAACTGAGGCTCAACCCGGTTAATCGACTTGCCCCAAAATGTACATACAAGGAAGTGATGAAACCAGATTCAGGTCTAACCTCTTCCCAAATTTATATCCTTTCCATCATATGGCATCATTTCACATCCAGCCATTAGAATGGTATCGACAGTTTCTTACTCAGAGGAAGGGCTCACCAAGTGGACATTAGTGATTCTGACAATTATCTGATCTCTCTTCAATATACAAAGACAACATATAATTGTCATCATAAACCTGTTACTGTATGCCCTTCTCTAAGAGTACAGGAGTAACTTCAATTTTCCTATAGTTTATGCTATGTAACAAATCCTCTTCCTTATTCTGAAACTCATTATTATTAATATCTAACAGTCTTGGGAGCCTCTTCTTCCTTTTAACTTCCTGAATGATAGACTTTTATGCATATGACATAATATCTGCTTTGCTAAGCTTGAGTCATTATTTTGCATTTATTTCCACTATCTCTAATCCTATTGAGCGCTGCATCTTTGACACACAGATTATCAAGGATGTTCATATTTAGCAGGAGGACATGGAAGAAAACCAAACCAAATCAACTGAATGTATTATTCAGTTTTAACTACTGCTTCAGTCTTAATGCTTATGCTTAGACTGTGTAAGAGGATTTCAAATAAAAATGGATTTTTTAAAAGTGGGTTTTAAAATCAAGTGTGTCTGTATGGTGTTCACAGTTCTTCAAGACACATCAGTCACAGCGTTTGGATACCAGCAAATAATAATCTGGGTTTGTCGATAAAGCTGTGTCTCTGGCGAGCTGTGTACTGCTCTGTATTCTGAATGGCTCTAGGGATGTTTTACTATACCAAGTCTACTCCACGTCAACATTTTGACCTTCTTTAAGGAGACCAAAACCTTCAGACTGATGAGGCCACTCAACTAGGGTGGGCAAACATCTCGGTTTGTCCATGAGAGTTCTAGTACGTGTTGATTTTTCTGGTGGAGTTATGAATAATTCCCTCTTTTACTCTTAAAAGTGTCTGAGTTCTAACAATAGATTTTATAATCATTGTACATACAGCTGTTTTATTTTCCCTTCTAGAGCCCAGGTTTCCTTCTTATGAAGAAGTCAAATTATGTTCCCTATCAGTGATCACTGTAAGACCCTCCAGTAATAGTATCAAAATAGGTTAAATCAAACCAAACTAGTTAAATCTCTCCACGAGTGCTTGAATTCCCCCTGCCATATGTTGACCCAGTGCAGACCGTGGTCTAAATGGACACAAGTAGAGAGAAGCACAAGGCCACCTGGAGAAGGAGCATATGTTGAAATTCTGGCTCTGTTCTTGTCATTATTCTAGCCAAGCTGCTGACCCTGCCTACCTTCCATTCCCCAAATCTACCAGAAATCCTATCTGTTTTGTCATGTCCTCTTGAGTCCACAGACATAAACTTACAGGAGTCTATATCTCAACATCTATCCTAGGAATATCTGATCAAGTTGCACACATGAAATTAGAGACATAAATGCTTAGTGAGCCTCTATTCTGTAAGGATGCAACAGCATCTAATACAAATTCACATATATGACATATGCAAGTCAGATGGAATTTATTTCAATAGCATTGCTAATGTATTTACCCACTATTTTCTGCTAGCTCATTGAGATGTTCAAGTGTGTCAGGACACTTGGTTTTATTTGCCCAACAAACTGATTAAGGGACTGAAAATTGAAGTACCTGACAGGGCAAGTAAACTCTCCCACATTCAAGATAAACAAAGAGGAGGTACGGTCAAGGGCTGTCCTTTCTTTGCCTAGCATTCTTCACAGTCTCACGCCAAGCCTAGCATGTCACTGCCCAACTATTCTCTTCATTGCTATCTTCAATAAGGCTTTGACCACAGTGGGCCTAACTTTTCATTATAATGCTGATTGTCATTACAATCTTACAATGAATAGATCTTAACACCATAATATATGGGTATGCAAGTAAAATGCAACAGAGCTGCTGATAAAACTTCTTTCCTCCGGTTAGCTCTTCCTTAGAAAATGATTTGTCCCTACTTTGTGTAATGCACAGTTTCTTTTTAAGTCTCAAGTCTCTGACTTGAGATTCCAGTTAGCAGCAGCAATAGTTCTAAGAAGTTATCAGACATCTTAGAGAAATATGTCAGTCATGTTAATGCTACATTTTCACATACGATATAGCTTTTGGAAAATTAAATGGCTGAAATCCATCAATATGAGTTTAAAAATGGCTAGCAATCAGTTGGACCACTGTATTAAAGATAAACCTAATGACACAGAAAGTTAAGATTTTAGTAATGTTGTGATTTTTTAGTAGAAGACAATACCTTTGCATTTCTTACACATTCAAAAGTGGGTTAAGTTTTATACTCAAGCACAAGTGATGTGTCTTGGAGATTCTCACTCTTCATCTCTTTCCCATTAGTACTGAACTTATCTTTAACATAGTCCCCATGTCCCATTTCCTACTCTTTTCCCCATACTGCTTTAGAGCAATCAGCTCAAATCTCTTTGGGAAGGAAATGTTCCAGTACAAAGGATAATCAGAAATATTATTTAAAGCAAGAGAAAAATTCATATTGGACTCTCACAAGTGGAGTTTTATCTTAAAATAGCCTATAAAACAAGTCTTGGTGAATTTCTGGTTTCGTTTTATTCTTCAAATATGACTTCCACCAGCATTATTGAACAACTCCTTTCAGTGAATCAAACTGTCTAGTGCGCTCAGCTCCTGTGCTCACTGCTCTTGTTAAAAGGAAGATCTGGCGATGGACTCTAAATGTTAAATGTAAACCAAAGGTTTAAAAATGGAATCCTAATTTACTAATGACTTCTGCAGCTATTTCTCCCCAGTTCTGAGTGAGCTTCAACTAGAGGTGACTTCCAACCTTTTGGCTTTATATTTCTCACATGATGCATAGATCATAATATATTTTAAAAAATTCCATGGACCAGGAGCCTTGAAGGTTAAAGCACTAATAAGATAGACCCACATTTGGAGTATGAATACCTGTCTTCTAATATCAGGTATCCTTGGGTTGATGAAGCCCTGGCTTTGCTTCTCCATCAATTCCTGGGTGGTAGGGAGGCTACCTGGCCCATTTCACTAGAAAGAGTGATGGCTTCACCACATAAAGGAATACCCCATCAGCCTGCCTAAGTCTCAAGTCTCTGACTTGAGATTCCAGTTAGCAGCAATAGTTCTAAGAAGTTATCAGACATCTTAGAGAAATATGTCAGTCATGTTAATGCTACATTTTCACATACGATATAGCTTTTGGAAAATTAAATGGCTGAAATCCATCAATATGAGTTTAAAAATGGCTAGCAATCAGTTGGACCACTGTATTAAAGATAAACCTAATGACACAGAAAGTTAAGATTTTAGTAATGTTGTGATTTTTTAGTAGAAGACAATACCTTTGCATTTCTTACACATTCAAAAGTGGGTTAAGTTTTATACTCAAGCACAAGTGATGTGTCTTGGAGATTCTCACTCTTCATCTCTTTCCCATTAGTACTGAACTTATCTTTAACATAGTCCCCATGTCCCATTTCCTACTCTTTTCCCCATACTGCTTTAGAGCAATCAGCTCAAATCTCTTTGGGAAGGAAATGTTCCAGTACAAAGGATAATCAGAAATATTATTTAAAGCAAGAGAAAAATTCATATTGGACTCTCACAAGTGGAGTTTTATCTTAAAATAGCCTATAAAACAAGTCTTGGTGAATTTCTGGTTTCGTTTTATTCTTCAAATATGACTTCCACCAGCATTATTGAACAACTCCTTTCAGTGAATCAAACTGTCTAGTGCGCTCAGCTCCTGTGCTCACTGCTCTTGTTAAAAGGAAGATCTGGCGATGGACTCTAAATGTTAAATGTAAACCAAAGGTTTAAAAATGGAATCCTAATTTACTAATGACTTCTGCAGCTATTTCTCCCCAGTTCTGAGTGAGCTTCAACTAGAGGTGACTTCCAACCTTTTGGCTTTATATTTCTCACATGATGCATAGATCATAATATATTTTAAAAAATTCCATGGACCAGGAGCCTTGAAGGTTAAAGCACTAATAAGATAGACCCACATTTGGAGTATGAATACCTGTCTTCTAATATCAGGTATCCTTGGGTTGATGAAGCCCTGGCTTTGCTTCTCCATCAATTCCTGGGTGGTAGGGAGGCTACCTGGCCCATTTCACTAGAAAGAGTGATGGCTTCACCACATAAAGGAATACCCCCATCAGCCTGCCTAAGGTGCAGAGAGGGGAGGGGAGGGAGGGCAGTGAAGTTAGACTTGGGCGTTACCTCGATGGCCAGTTGGAACTGCTCGTGCTCCCGCTGTAGCTGCTCTGCTTCAGACAAAGAGCTGGCGTTGACCAGGCTGGCGTTGAGCATTGACTCCCCATTGCGGATCCACCCCAGGACCTAGGGGGTTGGGACAAGAGCACAGGTGAATGGCCCTTCAGTCAGACAGCTCACTATCTCCTACCCACAATGAAGACCGGGTAGGAAGGGTCTGAATAATTAAAATCTCCCCAGATCTCTGGAACTCTGTGTCATAAGACACTTACTGTAAGTACCAACCTCATTTCCAGCTTCACATTTTCTTTCCTACCTTTATTAATCTTCAATCCCAATATCCTCACCTCCTTAATTTAAACATTACTTTATCTGACTGCATAGCAGGTATGTTCTGAAGTTCCTTCTGGAACAAAGTATCATATAAATAAGTAAATTCTGTATGTATGGAATATTGGTATGGTATCCTTTTCTTTTTGTAGGGCCAATCCAAATATCAACACAGGCTTGAAATCTTCTATACCTAACCATTAGAAAGAATATCTTCGTTATCTAGTGAGACGAATCATTTTATGGCACTGACCGAAGTCTAACTTATTCAGTTATTTTGATCTATGTTTCATCTTCCCTCATTAGAATGTAAACTTCTGCTACCCCATTTAAAAGGAAGATCTGGCGATGGACTCTAAATGTTAAATGTAAACCAAAGGTTTAAAAATGGAATCCTAATTTACTAATGACTTCTGCAGCTATTTCTCCCCAGTTCTGAGTGAGCTTCAACTAGAGGTGACTTCCAACCTTTTGGCTTTATATTTCTCACATGATGCATAGATCATAATATATTTTAAAAAATTCCATGGACCAGGAGCCTTGAAGGTTAAAGCACTAATAAGATAGACCCACATTTGGAGTATGAATACCTGTCTTCTAATATCAGGTATCCTTGGGTTGATGAAGCCCTGGCTTTGCTTCTCCATCAATTCCTGGGTGGTAGGGAGGCTACCTGGCCCATTTCACTAGAAAGAGTGATGGCTTCACCACATAAAGGAATACCCCCATCAGCCTGCCTAAGGTGCAGAGAGGGGAGGGGAGGGAGGGCAGTGAAGTTAGACTTGGGCGTTACCTCGATGGCCAGTTGGAACTGCTCGTGCTCCCGCTGTAGCTGCTCTGCTTCAGACAAAGAGCTGGCGTTGACCAGGCTGGCGTTGAGCATTGACTCCCCATTGCGGATCCACCCCAGGACCTAGGGGGTTGGGACAAGAGCACAGGTGAATGGCCCTTCAGTCAGACAGCTCACTATCTCCTACCCACAATGAAGACCGGGTAGGAAGGGTCTGAATAATTAAAATCTCCCCAGATCTCTGGAACTCTGTGTCATAAGACACTTACTGTAAGTACCAACCTCATTTCCAGCTTCACATTTTCTTTCCTACCTTTATTAATCTTCAATCCCAATATCCTCACCTCCTTAATTTAAACATTACTTTATCTGACTGCATAGCAGGTATGTTCTGAAGTTCCTTCTGGAACAAAGTATCATATAAATAAGTAAATTCTGTATGTATGGAATATTGGTATGGTATCCTTTTCTTTTTGTAGGGCCAATCCAAATATCAACACAGGCTTGAAATCTTCTATACCTAACCATTAGAAAGAATATCTTCGTTATCTAGTGAGACGAATCATTTTATGGCACTGACCGAAGTCTAACTTATTCAGTTATTTTGATCTATGTTTCATCTTCCCTCATTAGAATGTAAACTTCTGGAAGACTAGATTAATATATGAGTCATATTTTCATATCAGCCAGTGCCTAGCATAATGCATTTCATATGACAGGAATGCAGTAACATTTTTGAAAGAGTGAAAATATCCAAGTTACTATAGAAAATTCCCACGTCACACCTGAGCAGTGGGCCCAATATTCTATGCCTTGCAAAATAGCCAGGAATACACATGTTTAAGTCTTGATTGGTTAAACAACTCACAGGGAGGATAAAGAAAACAAGAAAAATAGCATGAATCATCCATACACTGGATCATTAGAAAAAGGAAGAGTATGTTATAATTGATTTAAAGTACTTGGAGGGGCTACCCCTGGTGGTCCAGTGGGTAAGGACACCGCCTTGCAGTGCATGGGGCGCCGGTTCCATCCCTGGCCTGGGAAGATCCCACGTGCCGCGGAGCGGCTGGGCCCATGTGTCCAATCACCGAGCCGGAGCTCTGGGGCGCATGCGCCCAGAGCCGGTGCTCTGCAATGACAGATGCCGCCACGATGGGAGGCCCACAGGAGCCAAAGAACAAAGATGGATGAAAATAGAAAAATGAAAGACCAATAGAAGTGGCCCACCCGCTCCCCTCCCTTCCCAACCCCCGCCCAAAAATAAATAATAAATCTTTAAAAAATAATAATAAAAAAATAAAGTACTTGGAGGTTATGGCATAGGCTGAGTAAAATTTCTAGGTGCCCTTAATTAGTACTGGGGAAAGAAAACTCAGCTAGACAATATTAGAACAGAGAGAGAAATAGCTTTCACTGTCTAGACAGTCCTAGCTGAAATGTGGCAATTACCCAGGTAATAGAGTCAAGTGCAAATAACCAAACTGGAAGTATTAGGCCTTGAAAATCTACCTTGTGTCTGGTCATCAGAAAACTGCCGAATATTTGTTCTATTAAAGAGTCTAAGAGTTTGCATGGAGAGGGAATAAAAATTCTGAAATTTCAAGATCAGTAAATATTATCCATCTGTTCCCTCAAGGCAAAGCAGAAGACACCACAGTCTGTTTCAGATTTTTTTCTTCTCTCAACTTCATGTTAAACAACCAGTAAAATGCTAAGCCTGGTCTCCTGGTCCATAACTCTCACAGGCATTCTCTCCAAGGTCCTCCTTGTGCAAAAAGTGACTGATGCCATATTGCGCATTGATAACATCGGGACATAAATCCCACTGAAGCTGGGCTATTAGGATTGAGATGTTAATTCATGGGCAGTCTGGCAGAATGTGGATAAGATGCCAGTCTGTAAAGCAATTAGTTGCAGGAAATAACTGCTCAGCATGTATGTGTGAAATCTTTGATGCCACGGGTGTACTGTAGCTGGCTGACTAGAGGTGCTAATGATTTCTAAAAGCTGGCTGTAAGTTTGGGTACATGCATACACAGATTGCATGTCCAAATGCCTCACCCCTTTGGAAAATGGAGCTCATAATTTATATGTTTGAGTTATGTAAGTCCTTCTGGCATGATTCATCACATCTTGCTTGGTTCAAGATTCATTTGAGGGTGTCAGAGAAACATTTTCTCAATGTGCATGACAAATCAATGCTTGAGGGGCAATTCGACTCCCTCTGGGGCCTCTAGAGACTTGCTGGAATATTTTCCTCTCTATTTTCAGCCAACTGAAAACATCAGTTATAGCTTTAGTTGTGGGATCTCCATCTACCAGGTTTTCCATTTAGAAATATGATAGGTTTTAGTCTCTACATCTTTCATTAAATCATGCCATATCCTTGATATTCTTGTTCACTTTTATTTCCCAAATGTTGTTTACTGAAGGCATTCCAGAACTTTAACACAGAAGATTTGATTTTAGGAAGATAAAAATGCATGGCAGTTTAATCAATGGCTTGGGTTCAGTGGTGGGACTGATGCCAATGATTAAACTACAAGCATTTCTATCTTCCTAAAATCAAATTTCCCACGTTGAAGTCCTGGACTCAGTCCTAAAAGCAGAACTGAGACCATGTAGAAAGAGCACAAAATGGAAGTCAAAACATCTGGCTTTGTGACTACCTGGTAAAACTACTTAATCCCTCTGAGCTGCAGTGTTAACATTGGTAAAGGCAGAATAACAGTACCTTCCTTTCCTATATCAGGGTTGATGTAGCACAGTGTAAAGTGCAAAGCCTGATGGTCATTTTGTCTTGAGACAAACCTAGCTGTGATTCTTCAATTACAGCTCTCACAATGAGAAGAAAAAAAGTTCAGGAATATCAACTTCTGTTCCAGTATTTGCAGAGCTTATTGGTATATTCTGATGTGATATAGAAACCTTAGCTGTGTTGTTATCATCAGTCTTTGTACTCTGACAACTCTTGTTGGTATAATTTTTTATTGCTGTCATTCTTTTATCTTTATGGTTCATTAAACCGGTTATTTATTCTCTGTGAGCATCTGGACGAGAGAAAAGTAGTTGAAGACATTTTATAACAAACACAAGAAATATTGGTCCTGGGCTTCCCTGGTGGTCCAGTGGGTAAGGACACCGCCTTGCAGTGCAAGGGGCGCCGGTTCCATCCCTGGCCTGGGAAGATCCCACGTGCCGCGGAGCGGCTGGACCCACGTGTCCAATTGCTGAACCGGAGCTCTGGAGTGCATGCGCCCAGAGCCGGCGCTCTGCGACAACAGAGGCCACTGTGATGGGAGGCCCACATGGGTCAAAGAACAAAGATGGATGAAACCAGATGAATGGAAGACCAGTGGAAGTGGCCCGCCCACCCCCCACCCTCCCCACCTCCGCAAAAACAAACAAACAAATAAATAAATAAATAAATAAATAATTTTTTTTTTTTAAATAAATATTGGTCCTACTAATCTTCAGCTATTTGACTTTTGAAACATCACTTAATCCCCCTGGGACTCAATTTTCTTATCTGTAAAATGGTATGCCACAGGGTACATATGAAATAATTACTGTAGAAATATTTTTTTGTAAAAGTATTTTGAAAACAATACGATGCAATCCTTAAGATGAATATTTTACATCGATCATTCATCTTAGACACCAGTTTACTGATAGGTTAGATGGTCTTTAAAGCTCACTTTGAGCAACATTCAGAGACTGCACCTATAATCACAGGACAACAGAGAAACATCCCTGCAGAAATGAGGGATGGGAAGAGTATTGCTGTTTGGAGACTTGGGAGCTAGGCCATTAATTCAGCTCAGTCAGGCTGAGGTGGGTGAAGACAGAGGTCTATCGCTTCCTCAGGCCAAGGGAGCTCAGATAACCCTGAGTTAGGAGAAAAATGGACTTGGTTAACTGGACGTGAATGTCCAAAATGATGACACCACGTAAGATGGGCAAGCTGGACCTTGTGGCCACAAAGGTTGGGGAAGCTGCTTGGCTATAGCTGTGCTATCTAGGTCACACAGACAGGAAAGCTATGAGGCCCTGCTAGCACAGATGACTTATCACAAGGCACAGTCATTTCTGAAACTCTAACCATAGAAAAATTGTCATCCCCTCAGGTGGCAACTGGGAGCCTGTCATATTTCTAGTATTTCTTAGTTCTAAGAATTGACAATTTATGAGGCTATATGTGTTTACTCTTCATGGTTTTATAGACTATGACTGTACGTCTTCTTGGATGGTGCTTGTCCTTATGGCTGCCTCTTCTTTGGCGTCACTCCAACTCTTTTTAACTTCTAAGTATAGTGAATAGAACTAAATAGTATTTTTTTCTATAGAAATATGAATAAAGAGTAATATTACCTCCTTCATTTTAAATTTTCATCTTGATCATATGCAAAATTTGGCCAGTATTTAGTCCACAGCGCTAATTTAAGTCAATGTCTTTAGTAGACAAATAAGTATAATTTTTTCCCATAGCTTAAAGCTCCAACATCTTATAAATCCGTTTTGGCCTATTTTCTGTTAAATGCATGCTCTGTAGGAATATATATGGACATTCATTTAGCTTTACACCCACTAAATAGGTTTTTCAAATCTCCCTGAATTATCTAATAAATGTGAGGTCATGCTTATCAGAGTAGCAATTTCCCTAGAAAATAATCAGAGCATTCTGTGGGGTCTAGAGACTAATCTGAACAATTTTTCTAGAAGACAAGGGGCATCTGGGTGGTCTAGGACTCTGGGCCATGGGAATCAGAGGAGTGGTTTCCCTTCAAGATTGGTCATTTCTCTGGAGATGCTGGGGCCATTTATCCTAGATACAAAGTCCTAAGCAATCCCTCAGAAAGCAAATCAGTTGTATTAATCAGTTTCATTTGTTCTAAATACTTGGAAATTATTTTCAGTTAATGTCTGTGACATTATTGCTCCTCAGAGCTCCAGTTTAATATAATTGTGGTATAACTGCACATAGGTTATGAAGGCCAAATCTAAATCTTTCATCTCTGAGCTCTAATGACAGAGACATAACACTTTGTTGTCCTTTCCCTTTCTGTCTCCATTAACGACACTTCAATTAAGGTACCTTTTCGTACAGTATATTCAAAAATCGCTATAGCTGTGCTATCTAGGTCACACAGACAGGAAAGCTATGAGGCCCTGCTAGCACAGATGACTTATCACAAGGCACAGTCATTTCTGAAACTCTAACCATAGAAAAATTGTCATCCCCTCAGGTGGCAACTGGGAGCCTGTCATATTTCTAGTATTTCTTAGTTCTAAGAATTGACAATTTATGAGGCTATATGTGTTTACTCTTCATGGTTTTATAGACTATGACTGTACGTCTTCTTGGATGGTGCTTGTCCTTATGGCTGCCTCTTCTTTGGCGTCACTCCAACTCTTTTTAACTTCTAAGTATAGTGAATAGAACTAAATAGTATTTTTTTCTATAGAAATATGAATAAAGAGTAATATTACCTCCTTCATTTTAAATTTTCATCTTGATCATATGCAAAATTTGGCCAGTATTTAGTCCACAGCGCTAATTTAAGTCAATGTCTTTAGTAGACAAATAAGTATAATTTTTTCCCATAGCTTAAAGCTCCAACATCTTATAAATCCGTTTTGGCCTATTTTCTGTTAAATGCATGCTCTGTAGGAAGACATATGGAGATTCCTTCCGCTTTACACCCACTAAATGGGTTTTTTCAAATCTCCTGAATTATCTAATAAATGTGAGGTCATGCTTATCAGAGTAGCAATTTCCCTAGAAAATAATCAGAGCATTCTGTGGGGTCTAGAGACTAATCTGAACAATTTTTCTAGAAGACAAGGGGCATCTGGGTGGTCTAGGACTCTGGGCCATGGGAATCAGAGGAGTGGTTTCCCTTCAAGATTGGTCATTTCTCTGGAGATGCTGGGGCCATTTATCCTAGATACAAAGTCCTAAGCAATCCCTCAGAAAGCAAATCAGTTGTATTAATCAGTTTCATTTGTTCTAAATACTTGGAAATTATTTTCAGTTAATGTCTGTGACATTATTGCTCCTCAGAGCTCCAGTTTAATATAATTGTGGTATAACTGCACATAGGTTATGAAGGCCAAATCTAAATCTTTCATCTCTGAGCTCTAATGACAGAGACATAACACTTTGTTGTCCTTTCCCTTTCTGTCTCCATTAACGACACTTCAATTAAGGTACCTTTTCGTTCTTTTTTCAACAGTATATTCAAAAGAGAAACTCTCAAGCTGGTGTCTAAATTTAGCCCACGTGATCAATACTGACATCTAAATTAACTCCTTCTTTCCAAGTGTCAACAGCTTCCAAGTCAATATTTCCTGCTTCACCAACTTCCATCAAACACAATTGCCTTCCCTGAAACTGGATTAGATGACTTCCTAAGGAAGGAGCCCATGCTGAAAGGAGAACAAGTCTGTTTAATGAGGCAGATGGCTTAACGGAGCAGCAGTCCCTTGGCACCTGTGAGGGCTGCTGAACTTGGCCAAGGCCTTCGTGGTTTCCTAATGGCCGATCTCAGCCACCCACTACCATTTTGAACTACAATCTCCCATTTGTTATTCTTGCTGTGGTCGAGAGAAGAAGAAGGAATTTTCTCACTCCTACAGAAGAATTCTTTTTTCTTCTATAATTCATGGAATACTCAGTGGGAATGTATGCAGCTATTACTTAAGCCTAGATGATCCATATATAGGTAATCTACTTTCCCAATTGACAAACTACTTATTATCATCCCAGCTACCCATTCTGTACAGAAGGTTGAAAATTCATTTCCATTTTTATTGCAGTCAAGAAAAACAATTAGGAAGTTTATTCTAGAATGCTGTAGAAAAAATCAATAAAAAACCAAGAACAAAAGCAAAATTATATGATGTTGTTTTCTAGTAGCTAGGTCACATCCAATTCTTTGTGACTCAAGAACTGCGGCACACCAGGCTTCTCTGTCCTTTACTGTCTCCTAGAGCTTGCTCAAATTCATGTCTATTGAGTTGGTAATGCTATCTGACCATCTTATTCTCTGCTGCCCACTTTTCCTTTGCCTTCAATCTTTCCCAGTATCGGGGTCTTTTCCAATGAGTCAGCTCTTCACATCAAGTGGCCAAAGTATTGGAGCTTCAGCTTCAGCTTCAGTCCTTCCATTGAATATTCAGGGTTGATTTCCTTTAGGAATGACTGGTTTGATCTCCTTGCTGTCCAAGGGATTCTTGAGAGTCTTCTCCAGCACCACAGTTGGAAAGTATCAATCCTTTAGTGCTCAACCTTCTTCATGGTCCAACTCTCACATCTGTACATGACTACTGGAAAAATCATATCTTTGATTATTCAGACTGTTGTTGGCAAAGTGATGTCTACTTTTGAATACACTTTAAGTTTCTTATAGCTTTCTTTCCAAGGAGGAAGTGTTTTTAATTTCATGGCTGCAGTCACTGTTGGCAGTGATTTTGGAGCCCAAGAAAATAAGATCTGTCACCATTTCCACTTTTTCTCCTGCCATGAACTGATGGGTCTGGATGCTGTGACCTTAGTTTTTTGAATGTGGAGTTTTAAGCCAGCATTTTCCACGCTCTTCTTTCACTGCCATCAAGAGGCTCTTTAGTTCCTCTTCACTCTCTGGCATTAGAGTGGTGTCATCTGCATATTGAAGCTGTTGATATTTCTCCCAGCAATCTTGATTCCAACTTGGGATTCATCCAGACCAGCCTTTTGCATGATGTACTCTGCATATCAGTCAAATAAGTAGGGTGACAATATAAGACTTGATGAACTGCTTTTCTAATTTTGAACCAGTCCGTTGTTCCATGTCTGGTTCTAACTGTTGCTTATTGACCTGCATACAGGTTTCTCAGGAGACAGGTAGGGTGGTCTGGTATTCCTGTCTCAAAGTCAATTTGGAACAATATTCTTGTTATCCATTTTATCTGAGATGAAAGAAGAGCAGAGGAGAACTCCCAGCCCTGCTGAGCTCACTGTTTCATTGGGTAGGTGCCATCCCCTCTGCCAGGAGTAGGCCAAGCCTGCTCGTCTTCTCAGACATGGTGCTGCAGAGGCCAGGAAATGCCCAGACTGCATTCAGCTGGAGGACTTCCATCTATTTCTCCTGAAACTCGGGGTAGGAGTGGGGCCCAGCAGAGGCAAATCCCAGGGCCTTGGATTCCAGAGGCCTGGGTTCAAGTTTCAGCTAAGCTGTCGTGAGGCCCTGGGAATACTCATCTTATGGTACCTCAGTTTCCTCATCTGTAAAGTAAACGTACACCACTCTCTCTCTGGGGTCTATTCTTATAAACTAAGATCACAAATGACAAAGTGCTTCTCAAATGAAAGAAACTACTATCATTACTGCCAGGAGATTCAGGATTTGAATATTCATCCTCTAGGATGTCTACCATGTCCTCCTGTGTCTCTTCATACATTCAGGTGTGACCCTAGGGTAATTAAACTGAAAACAATCTGGATGGAAGTGCTGTGATCTGGCATTGCTTGGGGCTCAGAGATATCAGTGGTACACAAGAGGATCTTTAGTACAGAATGTGAAGACTGAGCACCGATTGAAAAGAACAGGAACAGAGAAGGTAATTTTGAACACTACAGTATAAGTAATATATAATAACTAAAACATTGGCATTAGCAAGAAATACCCTGAATAAAAGCGACTGAGAAATAATTAAATAAAATGTGTTTTTGCTCCCTGTGCTTAATTTAATAGACTTAAATGTAAAAGCTCTAGTATTCACAGAACATAATCTTTTGGGCAAGGCTCTGTCTAGAGAAAGCAGGGGAAAGGGATTGCTTGGGAGAGTCTGGAGCAGAAGGAGCAAACACTGAGGTGCTATGGGGTCTGCCCTGCTGGGATCCCTCCTGGACACATGGAAAGTGATGGCGAGTTCTTCCCTCAGTGTGACCTTTGTCTGGTGACCTTTCTAAACTTCAGTGGCCTTCTCTAAAAGGAGAGTAATATCTATTTCAGAGAGTGGTTGTGAGGATTGATCAAAAATATTCTTGTTATCCATTTTATCTGAGATGAAAGAAGAGCAGAGGAGAACTCCCAGCCCTGCTGAGCTCACTGTTTCATTGGGTAGGTGCCATCCCCTCTGCCAGGAGTAGGCCAAGCCTGCTCGTCTTCTCAGACATGGTGCTGCAGAGGCCAGGAAATGCCCAGACTGCATTCAGCTGGAGGACTTCCATCTATTTCTCCTGAAACTCGGGGTAGGAGTGGGGCCCAGCAGAGGCAAATCCCAGGGCCTTGGATTCCAGAGGCCTGGGTTCAAGTTTCAGCTAAGCTGTCGTGAGGCCCTGGGAATACTCATCTTATGGTACCTCAGTTTCCTCATCTGTAAAGTAAACGTACACCACTCTCTCTCTGGGGTCTATTCTTATAAACTAAGATCACAAATGACAAAGTGCTTCTCAAATGAAAGAAACTACTATCATTACTGCCAGGAGATTCAGGATTTGAATATTCATCCTCTAGGATGTCTACCATGTCCTCCTGTGTCTCTTCATACATTCAGGTGTGACCCTAGGGTAATTAAACTGAAAACAATCTGGATGGAAGTGCTGTGATCTGGCATTGCTTGGGGCTCAGAGATATCAGTGGTACACAAGAGGATCTTTAGTACAGAATGTGAAGACTGAGCACCGATTGAAAAGAACAGGAACAGAGAAGGTAATTTTGAACACTACAGTATAAGTAATATATAATAACTAAAACATTGGCATTAGCAAGAAATACCCTGAATAAAAGCGACTGAGAAATAATTAAATAAAATGTGTTTTTGCTCCCTGTGCTTAATTTAATAGACTTAAATGTAAAAGCTCTAGTATTCACAGAACATAATCTTTTGGGCAAGGCTCTGTCTAGAGAAAGCAGGGGAAAGGGATTGCTTGGGAGAGTCTGGAGCAGAAGGAGCAAACACTGAGGTGCTATGGGGTCTGCCCTGCTGGGATCCCTCCTGGACACATGGAAAGTGATGGCGAGTTCTTCCCTCAGTGTGACCTTTGTCTGGTGACCTTTCTAAACTTCAGTGGCCTTCTCTAAAAGGAGAGTAATATCTATTTCAGAGAGTGGTTGTGAGGATTGATCAAGAGATAAGTATAGGGGCTTCCCTGATGGTCCAGTGGGTAAGGACACCGCCTTGCAGTGCAAGGGGCGCCAGTTCGATCCCTGGCCTGGGAGGATCCCATGTGCCGCGGAGCAGCTGGACCGATGTGTCCAACTACCGAGCCGGAACTCTGGAGTGCATGTGCCCAGAGCTGGTGCTCTGCAACGAGAGAGGCCGCTGCGATGGGAGGCCCACAAAGGCCAAAGAACAAAGATAAATAAATGAAAGATCAATAGAAGTGGCCCCCCCAAAAAAGATTTAAAAAAAGAGAGAGATAAGTATAAAAGGCCAACAACACTCAATAAGAGGAAGTGTAATTATGGTTCCATTTCTTCAATACCACTTTGTCTAAATAGGAAGTCACCAATCATTATGCTGAAAAATCCCACTTAGTCTGTCTATAAGTATGTAGTATTTTTAAAATGTGTCATTGGTCATTGTGTGTATGTTCCTAGAGATCCTTAGGAATGGTACACAAATATCCTTTAGAACAACAGATAGTATCATGTCTCATACAGGCAAGAAATTGTCTTATAAAATTGGCTTTAATTTGGCAAGAACAGCTTCTTATAAGAATCACACACATACTGAAAAGAATGATGGGAAATGAATGATGGCTACCACTTACTGATTATCAAGCAAATATCAGCTGCTCACTAGGGCAGATAGGTGTTCCCAGTTAATCAATGTGGTTTTATAGCCTTGCCTTTCCCATGAACTCTGTGCAGGATTGAGGATAGAAAGGAAGAGAATGGATTCAGTGACTGCTGATAACAACTTGGAAAAGCACTGAGATGCTCTCTTAGATTGTTATATGGCAGAGAAATAATGCATTTGTAGTCTGAGCCACTGTAACATTTGTTAGAGTCAACATATAGCAGCCTAGCTTTCAGAAACTAATACAACCAGTCCTTAACTTACTTATTCCTAAATTCTGGTTACCTCTGTGGCTCAGTGCGCCATACTCCCGGGGGCAGGGCAGATCAGTTCTTCCTCAGTGTGACCTTTGTCTGGTGACCTTTCTAAACTTCAGTGGCCTTCTCTAAAAGGAGAGTAATATCTATTTCAGAGAGTGGTTGTGAGGATTGATCAAGAGATAAGTATAGGGGCTTCCCTGATGGTCCAGTGGGTAAGGACACCGCCTTGCAGTGCAAGGGGCGCCAGTTCGATCCCTGGCCTGGGAGGATCCCATGTGCCGCGGAGCAGCTGGACCGATGTGTCCAACTACCGAGCCGGAACTCTGGAGTGCATGTGCCCAGAGCTGGTGCTCTGCAACGAGAGAGGCCGCTGCGATGGGAGGCCCACAAAGGCCAAAGAACAAAGATAAATAAATGAAAGATCAATAGAAGTGGCCCCCCCAAAAAAGATTTAAAAAAAGAGAGAGATAAGTATAAAAGGCCAACAACACTCAATAAGAGGAAGTGTAATTATGGTTCCATTTCTTCAATACCACTTTGTCTAAATAGGAAGTCACCAATCATTATGCTGAAAAATCCCACTTAGTCTGTCTATAAGTATGTAGTATTTTAAAATGTGTCATTGGTCATTGTGTGTATGTTCCTAGAGATCCTTAGGAATGGTACACAAATATCCTTTAGAACAACAGATAGTATCATGTCTCATACAGGCAAGAAATTGTCTTATAAAATTGGCTTTAATTTGGCAAGAACAGCTTCTTATAAGAATCACACACATACTGAAAAGAATGATGGGAAATGAATGATGGCTACCACTTACTGATTATCAAGCAAATATCAGCTGCTCACTAGGGCAGATAGGTGTTCCCAGTTAATCAATGTGGTTTTATAGCCTTGCCTTTCCCATGAACTCTGTGCAGGATTGAGGATAGAAAGGAAGAGAATGGATTCAGTGACTGCTGATAACAACTTGGAAAAGCACTGAGATGCTCTCTTAGATTGTTATATGGCAGAGAAATAATGCATTTGTAGTCTGAGCCACTGTAACATTTGTTAGAGTCAACATATAGCAGCCTAGCTTTCAGAAACTAATACAACCAGTCCTTAACTTACTTATTCCTAAATTCTGGTTACATCTGTGGCTCTGTGCGCCTTACTCGACGCCAGGAGCAGGGCCAGATCAGACTCAGCCGCTGGGAAGCCCAGGCTGCAGGTGGAGGGCCAGGCTCACCTGTTTGACCTCAGCCTGGAGGTGCCGCAGTTGGAGACACTGCTCAAGTCGCTTGTGGGTCTGCTCTGCATTGAGCTCCAATTCATGTTGCTTCTCATGGAGAAATTCCAATAGTTCTTGCACCTGGGCTGCCAGATCAATGTCTTTTTCACAGATTAACTCAATCCCTGATTTAAACAGAATGTAAACAGTTAAAAACCAGGTAGTAACATAAAGACTACATTTTCTTCAACATGCTCAGGAAAGCTGGAAGTTGGCAACAGAATTATCAACACCCTCCAACCTCTACACATACCTCTGTGAAACTGGATAAATCAGGCCTATAACTGGCCTTTGTTTGAGACGCTCAAAGAAGCATACCATCTCTATTGAATTAATGGATCCTTTGTCAGGGAACAACTCTTTAGCAGATGGTCATTTTCTTATTATTAACTGGAGTCCAAGAGATAGTTTTCTGGAATCCATCCCCATACAAGGCCACATCCAGCAGTCCTTGCTAGGTGGTTTGGCAACATCCATAATATTCACAACCAAGCCTTTGGATTCCATTGGGAAATACAAAACAAAGGCCCCCAAAGATACTGTCTCGGGAACTTCTGCCAAAGGCACACACTCTTTTAGCTGGTCAGATGCAATTTACCATTAAATACAAAGTCCATTCTGGAAAGAATAGTTGGGTAGCGGTGCTTTTTATTCACCAACTACTTAGGTTCTCTAAAAAGAGTAACTCTTAGAAATGCACGCTAGCTCTCTCTTTTGTTTGTCAAAGACAGGCAAATAGATCTGATAACCACATCCCAGCAATACCACAGTGGTACTGAGTGCATATTCATTTAGAAAAACCATCACACTAACATTGTGCCCACAAAAAAGTCTGTTCATTCTTCTACTGATTCAGAGCATTAGTAAGCCCTGCCAGTCACTGACAAGGGTTCCCAATTAGTAGAAATAATGCATTTGTAGTCTGAGCCACTGTAACATTTGTTAGAGTCAACATATAGCAGCCTAGCTTTCAGAAACTAATACAACCAGTCCTTAACTTACTTATTCCTAAATTCTGGTTACATCTGTGGCTCTGTGCGCCTTACTCGACGCCAGGAGCAGGGCCAGATCAGACTCAGCCGCTGGGAAGCCCAGGCTGCAGGTGGAGGGCCAGGCTCACCTGTTTGACCTCAGCCTGGAGGTGCCGCAGTTGGAGACACTGCTCAAGTCGCTTGTGGGTCTGCTCTGCATTGAGCTCCAATTCATGTTGCTTCTCATGGAGAAATTCCAATAGTTCTTGCACCTGGGCTGCCAGATCAATGTCTTTTTCACAGATTAACTCAATCCCTGATTTAAACAGAATGTAAACAGTTAAAAACCAGGTAGTAACATAAAGACTACATTTTCTTCAACATGCTCAGGAAAGCTGGAAGTTGGCAACAGAATTATCAACACCCTCCAACCTCTACACATACCTCTGTGAAACTGGATAAATCAGGCCTATAACTGGCCTTTGTTTGAGACGCTCAAAGAAGCATACCATCTCTATTGAATTAATGGATCCTTTGTCAGGGAACAACTCTTTAGCAGATGGTCATTTTCTTATTATTAACTGGAGTCCAAGAGATAGTTTTCTGGAATCCATCCCCATACAAGGCCACATCCAGCAGTCCTTGCTAGGTGGTTTGGCAACATCCATAATATTCACAACCAAGCCTTTGGATTCCATTGGGAAATACAAAACAAAGGCCCCCAAAGATACTGTCTCGGGAACTTCTGCCAAAGGCACACACTCTTTTAGCTGGTCAGATGCAATTTACCATTAAATACAAAGTCCATTCTGGAAAGAATAGTTGGGTAGCGGTGCTTTTTATTCACCAACTACTTAGGTTCTCTAAAAAGAGTAACTCTTAGAAATGCACGCTAGCTCTCTCTTTTGTTTGTCAAAGACAGGCAAATAGATCTGATAACCACATCCCAGCAATACCACAGTGGTACTGAGTGCATATTCATTTAGAAAAACCATCACACTAACATTGTGCCCACAAAAAAGTCTGTTCATTCTTCTACTGATTCAGAGCATTAGTAAGCCCTGCCAGTCACTGACAAGGGTTCCCAATGTTTATTAATAAACTGCCAACCATCTGACCTATGATAGGAGACCTGAATCAACACCCACCAGGCAGAAGCTGTTACTTCACTCCTTGTGTAACACCCTCTACTTCCTTGTCTTAATTTTTCTGAGTACCTCTCCCAGCACGTGAGCATACATAAACACACACACACACACACACACACACACACACACTTTCTTTTCCAACCAGTACTCCTATTTACACATTATCACCAATGGGCCTGAAGGAGCCGCCTTCCAACAGATTTCTGCTTCAGGAAGAGTTGCTAATGAACTCTGAAATACAGCAAAGGCACTGCCTAGTTATCAAGATCCTTCTGTCCTCTAGTGACCAGACTGTGATTCATTATGTAGCTATCATGGAACTCACGGAAGGTGTGGAGCCCATCCCACATCAGAATCTTGATCTTGGCAAGTTACCTAAGCTCTCAGTAACTTCACTTTCTTATATGTACAATGAGATTTTATATACTACCTATCTCAGGAGCTGGTTGGGAGGATTAAATGAGATAATGCATATAAGTATCTAATGTATAATGACAATAACCATGCTTTGCTTCTCAGTCCCATGGCCTTCTTGGTTCCTGACTCAAACTTTGAACTTTCCACCTTCTTACATTCATGCCTTCTTGGTTCCTTATCTCCAACTTCATGCAAGTTGTATTACTACTTGATTCTTATGGTTCACCTATTTCTGATTTATCCCTGCTCAGATCCTTGGGTGTGGGGAAGTCCCAGACTCTGGCTTGCTTGCTTCCTTCTGACCTCTGACTCCTCTGGCTTCACAGATTCAGATTCTTCGTTCTGTCCGCATCCTTCCTCTGGATCCCCATCCTGGAATCTATGATGCAGTGTAACTGTTGTCCTGACACTGACAGCCAGGATCCCAACTAACCATGGGGCCCAGAGTGCCAAATGCCCCGGTGGGTTTTTTGGGACATAAAGAATAATCCACTGAGTGCATATTCATTTAGAAAAACCATCACACTAACATTGTGCCCACAAAAAAGTCTGTTCATTCTTCTACTGATTCAGAGCATTAGTAAGCCCTGCCAGTCACTGACAAGGGTTCCCAATGTTTATTAATAAACTGCCAACCATCTGACCTATGATAGGAGACCTGAATCAACACCCACCAGGCAGAAGCTGTTACTTCACTCCTTGTGTAACACCCTCTACTTCCTTGTCTTAATTTTTCTGAGTACCTCTCCCAGCACGTGAGCATACATAAACACACACACACACACACACACACACACACACACTTTCTTTTCCAACCAGTACTCCTATTTACACATTATCACCAATGGGCCTGAAGGAGCCGCCTTCCAACAGATTTCTGCTTCAGGAAGAGTTGCTAATGAACTCTGAAATACAGCAAAGGCACTGCCTAGTTATCAAGATCCTTCTGTCCTCTAGTGACCAGACTGTGATTCATTATGTAGCTATCATGGAACTCACGGAAGGTGTGGAGCCCATCCCACATCAGAATCTTGATCTTGGCAAGTTACCTAAGCTCTCAGTAACTTCACTTTCTTATATGTACAATGAGATTTTATATACTACCTATCTCAGGAGCTGGTTGGGAGGATTAAATGAGATAATGCATATAAGTATCTAATGTATAATGACAATAACCATGCTTTGCTTCTCAGTCCCATGGCCTTCTTGGTTCCTGACTCAAACTTTGAACTTTCCACCTTCTTACATTCATGCCTTCTTGGTTCCTTATCTCCAACTTCATGCAAGTTGTATTACTACTTGATTCTTATGGTTCACCTATTTCTGATTTATCCCTGCTCAGATCCTTGGGTGTGGGGAAGTCCCAGACTCTGGCTTGCTTGCTTCCTTCTGACCTCTGACTCCTCTGGCTTCACAGATTCAGATTCTTCGTTCTGTCCGCATCCTTCCTCTGGATCCCCATCCTGGAATCTATGATGCAGTGTAACTGTTGTCCTGACACTGACAGCCAGGATCCCAACTAACCATGGGGCCCAGAGTGCCAAAGGGTAGTTACTTCCATGAGGATCACACCAGAGGAGCCCAATAATTTCAGTGTGTGGCCACATAAAAGAATAATCCCTCTTGGGAGATTCCCCCCTTACCCTGACTCACGTCATTAGAAATTCAGCACTGCCACCACCAACACATCAACTGACGCAGTCGGGGTATATAAGGAAAGTCTGTACATGCAAAGGGACATTCATTTCTAGAGGCAAAAATAGTGTTTTACATAAGGACAATATGGGAAGAGTGGGAATTTAATTTTTCTGGTGTTTCATGGTAATAATTTCAGTATCTTTTCATGTTTATTTTTTTGTTGGTTTCATAATTCCAAGTCCCAACTCTTGAAAATCTGTGGGAGACAGAGAAGGGAATAGCTTGTTCTTCTGGCAGTCAACTTCCTCCAGTTACTATTTTCAATTACCAAGAGGGTGGGGTAGAGCATTTCCTTGACTGAAATAAGAAAATAAGAAGATATATAACAATTTATACCTTTGCAGTGCTAGGCATTATGGGATGATGCTTGACTTCCATGTTGGCTTCCTAAGAATATAATTTAAGATCCACCTGCAGAAGTAGATCCCTACTTCCAGCCACAATGCAGACTGTTTCCATCTCATTTTCCCAACTAACCACGCATTTTCATTCTGCTTGCATCTCTCATGTTTAGTATGCTGGGCTTGAGCTAAGTGGCTTTCTATGGGAAGCTCACCCTTGCCACATCACATGCAAATGGGCTCACTAAGCCTGGTACCTCATCAAAGGGGCCAGCCACCTGCTTAGAACACCATCCAGAACAGGCTCCTTACCTGCCCTGAGACTCCAGCACTTCATTTTCATCTATCTCACTTGGCATTTTTATGTGACATGAACACAGAAAATAAAACGTGTGAAGACAATGCCTACTGCACTTCTGCACTCAACCACTCATTCTGTGAATGGAGTGAATGGGAGGAACATGAAGAGTTACTTCAGTCACACCAAGAAGCACAGAAAATCACCCCTCTTTCCTGGTGCCCATAAAGACATTGACATTAGGCCCAGCTAATACCCATAAACTGGTAAGCACCACCAATCAATAGCAAATAGTGTTTTCCTGCATTGACATTACTGCTTTCAATCTAATTTGAGGTCTAACTGTCTTCCTTAGGGGATCTTCAGAGTTGCAAAAAGATGTGTTTGTCCTTTCAATCAAGTAATGACATATATTCGTAGAAATAGTTTGTTAGCCTCTCTAGAGAAAGCTGTACTGAGATTTCTTTTTGATGTGTCCCCACCCAAAGCCCTGCAAACATCCTTCCATCAAAACACTTATATTGAGGTCAGTTCCTTAGTAACTTGTCTGTGTCCTCACAGGCATGTAGGTTCCCTGAGGCCAGGGCCACTTCTATTGCATGCATCTCTGCCTCTGTAGGACCTAGCCAGTGCTTGACTCACAACACCCCAAAATACCTGTGCAGTGAACATATGGGCCTCTCTAAGGAAGAACTCAGGTACCTAAGACTCTGAGTCAACTAGTTTTCAATTACCAAGAGGGTGGGGTAGAGCATTTCCTTGACTGAAATAAGAAAATAAGAAGATATATAACAATTTATACCTTTGCAGTGCTAGGCATTATGGGATGATGCTTGACTTCCATGTTGGCTTCCTAAGAATATAATTTAAGATCCACCTGCAGAAGTAGATCCCTACTTCCAGCCACAATGCAGACTGTTTCCATCTCATTTTCCCAACTAACCACGCATTTTCATTCTGCTTGCATCTCTCATGTTTAGTATGCTGGGCTTGAGCTAAGTGGCTTTCTATGGGAAGCTCACCCTTGCCACATCACATGCAAATGGGCTCACTAAGCCTGGTACCTCATCAAAGGGGCCAGCCACCTGCTTAGAACACCATCCAGAACAGGCTCCTTACCTGCCCTGAGACTCCAGCACTTCATTTTCATCTATCTCACTTGGCATTTTTATGTGACATGAACACAGAAAATAAAACGTGTGAAGACAATGCCTACTGCACTTCTGCACTCAACCACTCATTCTGTGAATGGAGTGAATGGGAGGAACATGAAGAGTTACTTCAGTCACACCAAGAAGCACAGAAAATCACCCCTCTTTCCTGGTGCCCATAAAGACATTGACATTAGGCCCAGCTAATACCCATAAACTGGTAAGCACCACCAATCAATAGCAAATAGTGTTTTCCTGCATTGACATTACTGCTTTCAATCTAATTTGAGGTCTAACTGTCTTCCTTAGGGGATCTTCAGAGTTGCAAAAAGATGTGTTTGTCCTTTCAATCAAGTAATGACATATATTCGTAGAAATAGTTTGTTAGCCTCTCTAGAGAAAGCTGTACTGAGATTTCTTTTTGATGTGTCCCCACCCAAAGCCCTGCAAACATCCTTCCATCAAAACACTTATATTGAGGTCAGTTCCTTAGTAACTTGTCTGTGTCCTCACAGGCATGTAGGTTCCCTGAGGCCAGGGCCACTTCTATTGCATGCATCTCTGCCTCTGTAGGACCTAGCCAGTGCTTGACTCACAACACCCCCAAAATACCTGTGCAGTGAACATATGGGCCTCTCTAAGGAAGAACTCAGGTAACCTAAGAGCTCTGGGGACAGACGGGGTTAGGCTGGAATCCAGGCTATACAACCTATTAACAGTGAATCTCTGGGTTCTGAATCCCCTCTGAGTCTACATAAGATGAGAATCCCAACACTGAGTTCTCAGGGGTGGACTAAGAGAGATAAGGTAGATAGAGTGCCTGGAATGTAGTAGGCTCAAAAACACCCATGTCCCCACTTTTTCCTTCCTCTTGGGGGAAATTATATTCTTTGTTGATTAACAACAGGACTGTTGAATGACTAATATAAAACGTAAACAGAAAATCTAACCATCAGCTGTTTATGAGCTTGCTCAAAGTATATTAGAAATGATGGTGATGTGCTCACATTAGATTCATCTGGAGAACTTTAAAAGTCACCATGTCCTGGCCACAGACCAGACCAATAACATTAGAATCTCTACAGCTAGGACCCAGGCATTAGGAATTCCTGTCTTAAAGTTCTCAGGGTGATTCCAACATGCAACTGAGACTGGCTGGATAGGACAATACAATGGTTAGCAACCCAGGGACAGAGATTTCTTTGTGCTACACTCAGTTACCAGAATGCTTGGCACTCAGTTTCTCAGGGCTCAAGGCCATAGCTCATAATAAAATATTACTTTGCTCTCCTTTGCTTCCAGGTTGAGAATATCACTTAATATCATCAAGGACTGAAGTGGCTGGGGTTTAGGGTAGAGCTAGGTACTTCCGGCTTTGCTGCCTACACTAACATGGTTTCCCACTGTTTGTGTTTTTTAAATACCTGTATCTGCCTCAGATAGAGAACATTTTCTCTTTTCTCCTCCCCTCCCCACTTCTCTTTCTATGTCACTACCTCAATTAGTACCCAGTTCAGAAATTACTAAGTCCCTTAATCAGGTTTTTAGATCAGTATTTTCAACCCTGGATGTACTTTAGAATCACCTGGGAAGTTTAAATTATCTGGGCCCTACTCCAGATCAATTAAGTAAGAGTCCCTGAGGAGTGGAACCCAGACACTGGTATTTTTAAGAAGCTCTCTAGGTGATTCCAAACATGTAGTCAGGCTGAGAACCATTGTTTTTTATCAGCTTCTCTTCCCTTTCTCTCAGAGCCACGTTACTTCACCCCAGAGCAGCCTTTATTTTGGAAGAATACAGGCCTTTTCTTTCCTTTTATGATACAAGTACAATTATTTGTGGTCCATTATTTTTATGTTTATCTGTTCCTCCCAGACTGCTGTTCACTCTTGAATGATTCAGCAAACATTAATATTAAGAATTTGCTATGGGCAAGACATAACCACTCTGCTGGATGCTGGAAATGTAAAGAGAAGGAAGGAGGGGCCCCATCCTCCCGAGACATGGAAAAAATACCCCAACAGAATTCAGTGTGAGCTAGATTTTTGAAAGCTGTTGAATGACTAATATAAAACAAAGAAAATCTAACCATCAGCTGTTTATGAGCTTGCTCAAAGTATATTAGAAATGATGGTGATGTGCTCACATTAGATTCATCTGGAGAACTTTAAAAGTCACCATGTCCTGGCCACAGACCAGACCAATAACATTAGAATCTCTACAGCTAGGACCCAGGCATTAGGAATTCCTGTCTTAAAGTTCTCAGGGTGATTCCAACATGCAACTGAGACTGGCTGGATAGGACAATACAATGGTTAGCAACCCAGGGACAGAGATTTCTTTGTGCTACACTCAGTTACCAGAATGCTTGGCACTCAGTTTCTCAGGGCTCAAGGCCATAGCTCATAATAAAATATTACTTTGCTCTCCTTTGCTTCCAGGTTGAGAATATCACTTAATATCATCAAGGACTGAAGTGGCTGGGGTTTAGGGTAGAGCTAGGTACTTCCGGCTTTGCTGCCTACACTAACATGGTTTCCCACTGTTTGTGTTTTTTAAATACCTGTATCTGCCTCAGATAGAGAACATTTCTCTTTCTCCTCCCTCCCACTTCTCTTTCTATGTCACTACCTCAATTAGTACCCAGTTCAGAAATTACTAAGTCCCTTAATCAGGTTTTTAGATCAGTATTTTCAACCCTGGATGTACTTTAGAATCACCTGGGAAGTTTAAATTATCTGGGCCCTACTCCAGATCAATTAAGTAAGAGTCCCTGAGGAGTGGAACCCAGACACTGGTATTTTTAAGAAGCTCTCTAGGTGATTCCAAACATGTAGTCAGGCTGAGAACCATTGTTTTTTATCAGCTTCTCTTCCCTTTCTCTCAGAGCCACGTTACTTCACCCCAGAGCAGCCTTTATTTTGGAAGAATACAGGCCTTTTCTTTCCTTTTATGATACAAGTACAATTATTTGTGGTCCATTATTTTTATGTTTATCTGTTCCTCCCAGACTGCTGTTCACTCTTGAATGATTCAGCAAACATTAATATTAAGAATTTGCTATGGGCAAGACATAACCACTCTGCTGGATGCTGGAAATGTAAAGAGAAGGAAGGAGGGGCCCCATCCTCATACTTCTGGAGAAGCTATGGGAACACAAATACCCCAACAGAATTCAGTGTGAGCTAGAATATCAGTGTAACACACAATAGCTATCAAGCTTTACTGAACTCTTACCATGCTTGTGTTTGATTCCACTGCATCCTCACGATGATCCCATATGGCTAGGATTCCTATAGTTGCTGTTTTTCAGAGGAAGATGAGGCTTAGAGATAATGGATAACATGATCAGGGAACTCAGGAAGTGAGTGGTGTGGTGGAGATCCCAACACAGGAAGTCTCTCTCTCTCCTGACTGTACCCTTAACCTCTATATGTTCAAAGAGAAGAGTGAGCCTCACAACCTACTTTAAGAATTAATTTAAATGCTGGGGCGGGGTTTTTCTCAAGCACAGGAAATTTTAAGCACCATTGCCACAGACTTCAAAGAGTTTTCACTCAAAGACCTTGCATAAAGAGATAACTTGGGGGCTTCCCATGGTGGTCCGGTGGGTGGGGACGCCGCCTTGTGGTGCAGGGGGCGCCGGTTCGATCCCTGGCCTGGGAAGATCCCACATGCCGCGGAGCGGCTGGACTGATATGTCCAATTACCGAGCCAGAGATCTGGAGCGCATGTGCCTAGAGCCGGCGCTCTGCAACAACAGATGCCACCGTGATGGGAGGCCCACACGAGCCAGAGAACAAAGACGGATGAAAATGGAGAAATGAAAGACCAATAGAAGTGGCCCGCCTGTTCCCCTCCCTCCCCAACCCAACCTCCGCCCAAAATAAAATAAATAAATAAATCTTAAAAAAAAAAAAAATAAAAGCCACCCCAGCTCAAAAAAAAAAAAAAAAGATAACTTGATGCTTTGATTAAACCACAAAAGCAATACATGCACAGGATACACAGCTCCTGTCTTACTCCTAAGGTCACACGTATTCCGCAGTTGCATGGTCAGATGACATTAGGGAGAAGGCCTGGGGCATAACCAATGAGAGCAGCAAGGCTGAATCATGGCGCGTGAGGACTGGTGGGAACTTTAGGAATGAAGGCCCGCCTTCTACACTAGACAGAAGAAGAAACTAAGGTCCTTATAGAGAAAGGACTCTTTTCTAGACAGACAGACTGCTTGTTGGTGGTACAGCTGGACCTTGAATTCACCCAGTGTGTTTGCCCCAACGTGATTCTTTCCAGGAAACCCTGCCACTTCCCAAGTTGAGGTCCAACAGATAATCTGAAGTGATACACAAGTAAACACAGTGTTTGTATTCTCCCATCTGCTTTTAAGGCTGATGTGGACTGAAGCAAAGGTTTTTGCTTTGGTTAGGGTTGTTAGCAAATCGGGCAGACTTAGTAGAACCTGGCTGAATGTTACAAACTTCATACCTAAAAATAAGTGTAAGGAATTCCTATAAAAATTGAAACATAAGCACTTAATTAATTTAAATTTTTGCTGGGCGGGGTTTTTCTCAAGCACAGGAAATTTTAAGCACCATTGCCACAGACTTCAAAGAGTTTTCACTCAAAGACCTTGCATAAAGAGATAACTTGGGGGCTTCCCATGGTGGTCCGGTGGGTGGGGACGCCGCCTTGTGGTGCAGGGGGCGCCGGTTCGATCCCTGGCCTGGGAAGATCCCACATGCCGCGGAGCGGCTGGACTGATATGTCCAATTACCGAGCCAGAGATCTGGAGCGCATGTGCCTAGAGCCGGCGCTCTGCAACAACAGATGCCACCGTGATGGGAGGCCCACACGAGCCAGAGAACAAAGACGGATGAAAATGGAGAAATGAAAGACCAATAGAAGTGGCCCGCCTGTTCCCCTCCCTCCCCAACCCAACCTCCGCCCAAAATAAAATAAATAAATAAATCTTAAAAAAAAAAAAATAAAAGCCACCCCAGCTCAAAAAAAAAAAAAAAAGATAACTTGATGCTTTGATTAAACCACAAAAGCAATACATGCACAGGATACACAGCTCCTGTCTTACTCCTAAGGTCACACGTATTCCGCAGTTGCATGGTCAGATGACATTAGGGAGAAGGCCTGGGGCATAACCAATGAGAGCAGCAAGGCTGAATCATGGCGCGTGAGGACTGGTGGGAACTTTAGGAATGAAGGCCCGCCTTCTACACTAGACAGAAGAAGAAACTAAGGTCCTTATAGAGAAAGGACTCTTTTCTAGACAGACAGACTGCTTGTTGGTGGTACAGCTGGACCTTGAATTCACCCAGTGTGTTTGCCCCAACGTGATTCTTTCCAGGAAACCCTGCCACTTCCCAAGTTGAGGTCCAACAGATAATCTGAAGTGATACACAAGTAAACACAGTGTTTGTATTCTCCCATCTGCTTTTAAGGCTGATGTGGACTGAAGCAAAGGTTTTTGCTTTGGTTAGGGTTGTTAGCAAATCGGGCAGACTTAGTAGAACCTGGCTGAATGTTACAAACTTCATACCTAAAAATAAGTGTAAGGAATTCCTATAAAAATTGAAACATAAGCACTTAATTTATTTAGATTGGAGGGCTAAATAGCAACCAAATTCTTAATTTATCTAGTTGTTCTTTTTTTGTGACAATGGATTTTTACCTCTAGTTCAAATATAATTCACTAGACACACAGGTAAACGTCCAACCCACTTGTTCCCTGAGTCCTGTGTCTCTGAAGTTCGGCGTTCTTCAGTCACCTAGGTCCTTGGCAAGGCCTGTTCTTGGTCCACCTCCAACCTCCACCCCTGGTCCCGGCTCTGGCATGACGCTGCCCTCCCCTTTTCCAAGTCCGGAAGAACAGACACCTTCTCTGCAGGAGCAGGCACAGGGCAGCAGGCACAGGGAGCTTCTCTGAGAGTGCTGGAGCCGCTCCCCTGGAGGCCTCATGGGCTATGCCAGACTGAACAGCCAGCTGAGGAGCAGCAGGGAACAGCCAGTCCCAGCAGCGAGGGCTGAAGAGGCCCATCAAGGCTCTTTTGACAAAGCTTATTCCTAGAACAGGATATGTGGAGGTGGGCCGCCCATCTGCCTGGGGTGCTTTCACCCACTCAGACCTCATGGTTAAGGCGGCCGCCAAGCACAGGCAGTCTGCAGGGACTGCCAGCTCCCGGCAGTCTTTCTGTTACCAAGGATACCTGGCTCTTGGATAGAGTTGCGCTTGTCCAGGTTCACACCAGCACCCTGCTCCTAAGGCCACAGGTTTTCTGGCCGACAAGGCTCTCCACCTGCGAGACAGGTTGGTACTGATGGAGGGAGGGATAAGCATACCTGCAGAGGTCCTCTGCACAGCCTCTCCTCTAGGGGCTGTGCCTGCGTTCTCTCATGGTTCCCGATCTTAGCTGGATAGCCGGCTATCTCAAGCATCATGAGGACAAGCTATAGGGTGAAACCTTGAGTCCAGATAAGGCTCTCTACCAGTTTCCCTCTTCCCTCATAAGGCCTTGAAAAGGTACAGCTGTGGCCAAGAACACTGCTTTTCAAACTTTAACATGCCCACGATTTACCTGAAGATTTTCTTAAAATGCAGGTTCAGATTTATAAGTCTGGGTTCCTGCCTTTCTAATCAGCTCTCGAGTGCTGCTGGTGCTGCTGGTCCAGGGCCCACACTGAGAGTAGGTCCTAGACCAATGGTCCTAGATTAGTGCATCAGAGTCACCTGGAGGGCTTATTGTTGGGCCCCACCCCCAAGAGATGCTGATGTGGCAGATTCTGGGGATGGGCCCTTGAGCTTGCATTTCTAACAAGTACCCAAGTAATGCTGATGCTGCTGGTCTGGGGACCAGATCTGGAAGTCGTTGCCCTAGATACATCATAGATATCAGCTGCTGTGATGTAACCATTGCAATGAAAAGCAGTGGTTCTCAGCCCTGGCCACATGGAGCTATCACCTGAGGAGGTTTTGTCAATGCCCAAGTCCCATTCAGAGGTGTTAAATCAGAGTATCTGAGTATTTCCGTTTTTAAAATAGTCCCTATTAGACTACGATGTGAATGAAGGGCCCCTGCTAGAGCTGTGTGAAGCATGGCCTGCACCCTGGAAACAGGCAGCTGCAGTCTGTTCACAACACAAATGAAAATGCAAGGAAAGATAATGCTGATCAAAGTAAACAGAATTTACTAGATTGTCTCTCCTCTGGCTAGAGGTGAAGTTCCTTTGAAGGTTGGTATGTCCTCTTTCAGGTCATTAAAAGAAGCACAGCTCCCTAAAGTCAAGTTTCACTGTTAAGGTCTGTCTGACAATCTCATGATTCTAAATATCCTTCACATCAACAGAGACATGGATCAACTATATTTAAAAGAGTTGATGGCCCGAGCCCCTGCCTGCCCCCTCCCAGAGGACCTAGGGTGGTGGAGGTGAGGAGACCTGTGTTCTGGCAGTCCACTAGTTTTAGAACCAGACCAGTACCTTCTTCCTTCTGGACTAGGGAACCACTATGGGTCTTTCCAGCTCCATGTTCAAAGACTGTTTTGGAAAGTGGCAGGTGTTACATTTAGGGTTCATGCATTTGTTGGATAAACAACAAATAATTCTCAAGCAGGAAAAGAAGTCTAGTCTTGGTAATGTGGCTATGCATTTTTTAAGAAGTTATAAAGTTATATGACTTCTTACAGCTGTGGCCAAGAACACTGCTTTTCAAACTTTAACATGCCCACGATTTACCTGAAGATTTTCTTAAAATGCAGGTTCAGATTTATAAGTCTGGGTTCCTGCCTTTCTAATCAGCTCTCGAGTGCTGCTGGTGCTGCTGGTCCAGGGCCCACACTGAGAGTAGGTCCTAGACCAATGGTCCTAGATTAGTGCATCAGAGTCACCTGGAGGGCTTATTGTTGGGCCCCACCCCCAAGAGATGCTGATGTGGCAGATTCTGGGGATGGGCCCTTGAGCTTGCATTTCTAACAAGTACCCAAGTAATGCTGATGCTGCTGGTCTGGGGACCAGATCTGGAAGTCGTTGCCCTAGATACATCATAGATATCAGCTGCTGTGATGTAACCATTGCAATGAAAAGCAGTGGTTCTCAGCCCTGGCCACATGGAGCTATCACCTGAGGAGGTTTTGTCAATGCCCAAGTCCCATTCAGAGGTGTTAAATCAGAGTATCTGAGTATTTCCGTTTTTAAAATAGTCCCTATTAGACTACGATGTGAATGAAGGGCCCCTGCTAGAGCTGTGTGAAGCATGGCCTGCACCCTGGAAACAGGCAGCTGCAGTCTGTTCACAACACAAATGAAAATGCAAGGAAAGATAATGCTGATCAAAGTAAACAGAATTTACTAGATTGTCTCTCCTCTGGCTAGAGGTGAAGTTCCTTTGAAGGTTGGTATGTCCTCTTTCAGGTCATTAAAAGAAGCACAGCTCCCTAAAGTCAAGTTTCACTGTTAAGGTCTGTCTGACAATCTCATGATTCTAAATATCCTTCACATCAACAGAGACATGGATCAACTATATTTAAAAGAGTTGATGGCCCGAGCCCCTGCCTGCCCCCTCCCAGAGGACCTAGGGTGGTGGAGGTGAGGAGACCTGTGTTCTGGCAGTCCACTAGTTTTAGAACCAGACCAGTACCTTCTTCCTTCTGGACTAGGGAACCACTATGGGTCTTTCCAGCTCCATGTTCAAAGACTGTTTTGGAAAGTGGCAGGTGTTACATTTAGGGTTCATGCATTTGTTGGATAAACAACAAATAATTCTCAAGCAGGAAAAGAAGTCTAGTCTTGGTAATGTGGCTATGCATTTTTTAAGAAGTTATAAAATTATATGACTTTGCCATAAATTATGTCAGTTTTTCTTACACTCACACACAGACCAGTAATAGGAGAAATGAAGACTCTAAGAAGGCTTTCCTGGTGGCTCAGTTGGTAAAAAATCTGCCTGCAAGGTAGGAGACCCAGGTTTGACCCCTGAATTGGAAAGACTCCCTGGAAAAGGGCACAGAACCCACCCCAGTATTCTTGACTGGAGAAATCCATGGACAGAGGAGCCTGGTGGGCTACAGTTCATGGGGTCATAAAGAGGTAGACACAACTGAGTGACTAGCACTGAGAGGCATGGACTGGATATGAGGAGCCGGCCCTGAGGGTGGAGGACAGGGCAGGAGCGTGCATGCCGGGGTAGGCATGGAGAAGCACCATCTACACATCTGAAGACAAGTCACAGGGATTGCTGACGGCCTTTGGAGCCCACCTAGTTCATTTCTCCGGACCACCATGTTTGTGAATCTGTTTGTGAACCAATAATTTCCATCATTGGTTTTCCCCATTCTTCCCACAGCACCAGAAGAACCTAGCCCTATTCCTGTCTTTATCATAGCTAACTGGGAAACCTCAGACAAACAATTTCAGTTCTCATCTTCAGTTTTGTTTTTGTTAAAATAGGGACAAAACTCTTTGTTCCTTGTACCTGTGGGAAGAGAATGAATGGATGGAGCAGCAGCACCCCTTGGAGACAAGCTATTGCTCTTGTTCTCATCATCTCCCTGTGGATGCATTAGCATAGGACAGGTCACCTACCTGAAGCCTGGACCTCCATGATGTACTGGTGTAGATCCTGGCCCTGCTGGATGACCTCAAAGGTCATGTTGTTCATGGCAAGCTTCCGCTCTGTGTGGCGCTGCAGCCGCTGCTCCGCCAGCGTTAGATCCTCTGTGTTGAAGTCATTCATCTGCCGAAGCAAGTCCTCATTCCAGGCGTCAAGCTCTGCTGTCACCTGTAAGGGAACACCATCAGTACAGGCTCACTGGTCCATAAAAGACAGTTATGTGGATGCTTACTGCTTCTCGGTCTTATTTTTAACAATTAGGGTTCATGCATTTGTTGGATAAACAACAAATAATTCTCAAGCAGGAAAAGAAGTCTAGTCTTGGTAATGTGGCTATGCATTTTTAAGAAGTTATAAAATTATATGACTTTGCCATAAATTATGTCAGTTTTCTTACACTCACACACAGACCAGTAATAGGAGAAATGAAGACTCTAAGAAGGCTTTCCTGGTGGCTCAGTTGGTAAAAAATCTGCCTGCAAGGTAGGAGACCCAGGTTTGACCCCTGAATTGGAAAGACTCCCTGGAAAAGGGCACAGAACCCACCCCAGTATTCTTGACTGGAGAAATCCATGGACAGAGGAGCCTGGTGGGCTACAGTTCATGGGGTCATAAAGAGGTAGACACAACTGAGTGACTAGCACTGAGAGGCATGGACTGGATATGAGGAGCCGGCCCTGAGGGTGGAGGACAGGGCAGGAGCGTGCATGCCGGGGTAGGCATGGAGAAGCACCATCTACACATCTGAAGACAAGTCACAGGGATTGCTGACGGCCTTTGGAGCCCACCTAGTTCATTTCTCCGGACCACCATGTTTGTGAATCTGTTTGTGAACCAATAATTTCCATCATTGGTTTTCCCCATTCTTCCCACAGCACCAGAAGAACCTAGCCCTATTCCTGTCTTTATCATAGCTAACTGGGAAACCTCAGACAAACAATTTCAGTTCTCATCTTCAGTTTTGTTTTTGTTAAAATAGGGACAAAACTCTTTGTTCCTTGTACCTGTGGGAAGAGAATGAATGGATGGAGCAGCAGCACCCCTTGGAGACAAGCTATTGCTCTTGTTCTCATCATCTCCCTGTGGATGCATTAGCATAGGACAGGTCACCTACCTGAAGCCTGGACCTCCATGATGTACTGGTGTAGATCCTGGCCCTGCTGGATGACCTCAAAGGTCATGTTGTTCATGGCAAGCTTCCGCTCTGTGTGGCGCTGCAGCCGCTGCTCCGCCAGCGTTAGATCCTCTGTGTTGAAGTCATTCATCTGCCGAAGCAAGTCCTCATTCCAGGCGTCAAGCTCTGCTGTCACCTGTAAGGGAACACCATCAGTACAGGCTCACTGGTCCATAAAAGACAGTTATGTGGATGCTTACTGCTTCTCGGTCTTATTAAATAATCCACGTCTCAGACCTGTCTCTGCTTTGCATCTCTTTCCTGACCCCTAGACTACATTTAAGCAACAGTGTCATGTACCCACATGTGCATGTCTTTGATAGTGTTCTTCCAGGGTCTCAATGACTACTGTACTATTGCAGCTATACTTTGTCTACTTTGCTGTACACCTGGAACTAACACACTGTTAACCAATTAGGCTCCCGTATAAAATAAAAATGTTCAAAAAGTGTTCTCTCTGTGTTTCTACAGCAGCAGCAAACACTTAGACGATGAATTACGGTTTAGAAAGCTTTTGCATACTCCATCTCTCCATCTCACCCAACCCCAATAATCCGAGATGTGGGCAGGGTGGAGATCTCTCGGTCCACCTCACAGAGGAGGAAGCTGATACTCACACAGATGGAATGGTCTGCCCACATCTCACCCTGCTCATGAGGGGTACACCCTGAGGACTTAACTCGGTTCCTCTTCTTACTGCAAAGACTTAGTCCACCATACCATAATTGTTGTTCTAAAGATCTCATCATTGGAGAGGGCGAAATTAAGTACTGAGTCTACCTCTTTTCAAGAGACAGAAGGCTGCAGAAGCCTGGTGAATGGCCTGAGGTTACATTATAGGTTAGAGCTGGTGCATACCAAACCCAGGGATCCCGATTTGGTTCCCATGTTCTGGGTACAGGATTCTCTCTGTTACAAAGGGTGGAAATAGATATACTTTATAGTTTAGAGTGACTAAACAAAGTATAAACGTATAGCTTACTACTAGAAATCCAAGAAGATTATACTCTAGAGAAAGGCACAAATGATTCTGATGAAGACTGAAGGCTGTGATGAAGGTAACTTTGTCCTAATATGAATTTGCTAATTGGTTATTGTTCTACAGCTTCAGTCATGTGAAGTGCCCTTGTTTACTCTCAAATATGAGCCTGCAAACAGAGACTACATCCCACACTCCCTTATAATCATAGCAGACAGACATCAAGAACTCAGAAGTACTTAACTGTATAAATTCCACCTCATATAAACCCTCCCCCCAAAATCTTTTCCAAAATGTGTTTCAGGTGTGTATGTCGTGAAGTACCTAGGAAGGCAAAGGCCCAGGTACTCTCTCTCTTTTCCAGGAAGAGCAATGGATGCCTTGCCCCAGATCACACAGTGCCATATCGTGCTGGTACCCTCAGCACACAGCCTAGAGCCCAGCTAAATGATGGTCATCATGCTGGGTGTCATCCCAGCTGACACATGGCATAGGCTTCTCAGTTACCAAACACTGCTGTCCAGGAACACCAGGAGATAATGAAAAGGAATGAACAGCCTGATAGAGCCTGTTCACAATGGCGGATGACGCTGCTCCATGCTGTGCCAGGGCCATACAGACTGAAAGGCAAGCAGTTCCTCCCAAGGGGCACAGGATTCCATTCTTTGTCTAACAGTAAGACTTTCCTCTATGGAAAGTGCAGCTACTCTCTTCAGAGCAGAAATGGGGGAACTGTAAAAATATTACCTTCACAAGTCAGACATAGAAAGACAAATATTGTATGATATTACTTTTATGTGGAATTGAAAAAAAAGGTACAAGTGAACTTATCCATAAAACAAAAATAGAGTTACAGGTGTAGAATCTTTAAAAAAAAAGGGGGGGGCACACATTAACTTATCTATAAAACAGAAAGAGTTACAGATGTAGAAAACAAACTTTTGGTTATCAGGGGGTATGAGGGGGAGGGATACATTGGAAGACTGAGACTGCCACATACACACTACCACGTATAAAGCAGATAACTAATAAGAATGTACTCTGTAGCATGGAGAACTCTACTCAATATTCTATAACCGTCTTTATAGGAAATGCATGTAAAAAAGAGTGGATATTTGTATAAGTGATTGACTTTGCTGTACATCTGAAGCTAATACAATATTGTAAATCAACTATACTATAAGAAAAATTAGGAAAAAACCTTCACTGTTGTGGATTCTCACCTTATGCCCCTACCTCTTTGCAGGTCAACTAAGGAATCCACTGAGTTTAGCTTGAAAATTCAGTATTTATTTACTGTGGGGAATTCTTGGTGATTTGGGAAACAGAAGGTTGGGAGGCAAACAGGTTTTTGTTATATCCCACCCTTGAAAAGCACTTCATGCTCTAACTAGAGAAGGGAGTCAAGTTGGGAAAAAAAGAAAACATGATTTATAAGAGATTATTTATAGAATGACTAGGCCTTTGTAGGCTAGGCCTATAAACATTTTTCTTTCTTGTATTTAAAAAAATTGAAGTATAATTTATATACAATAAGATACACAAATACTCAGTTCTATGAGTTTTGACCATTTTAGATACCAGTGTTACCCTCACCAAAACCAAAATACAGTGCCTTTCCATACTAGGCACTCACCCTTCTAGATACCAGTTTTTTTACCCTCGACCAAAACCAACATATGCTGTCCAAAAATGAAAGGCAGAGCCAAGGGTGACGCTGCTCCATGCTGTGCCAGGGCCATACAGACTGAAAGGCAAGCAGTTCCTCCCAAGGGGCACAGGATTCCATTCTTTGTCTAACAGTAAGACTTTCCTCTATGGAAAGTGCAGCTACTCTCTTCAGAGCAGAAATGGGGGAACTGTAAAAATATTACCTTCACAAGTCAGACATAGAAAGACAAATATTGTATGATATTACTTTTATGTGGAATTGAAAAAAAAGGTACAAGTGAACTTATCCATAAAACAAAAATAGAGTTACAGGTGTAGAATCTTTAAAAAAAAAGGGGGGGGCACACATTAACTTATCTATAAAACAGAAAGAGTTACAGATGTAGAAAACAAACTTTTGGTTATCAGGGGGTATGAGGGGGAGGGATACATTGGAAGACTGAGACTGCCACATACACACTACCACGTATAAAGCAGATAACTAATAAGAATGTACTCTGTAGCATGGAGAACTCTACTCAATATTCTATAACCGTCTTTATAGGAAATGCATGTAAAAAAGAGTGGATATTTGTATAAGTGATTGACTTTGCTGTACATCTGAAGCTAATACAATATTGTAAATCAACTATACTATAAGAAAAATTAGGAAAAAACCTTCACTGTTGTGGATTCTCACCTTATGCCCCTACCTCTTTGCAGGTCAACTAAGGAATCCACTGAGTTTAGCTTGAAAATTCAGTATTTATTTACTGTGGGGAATTCTTGGTGATTTGGGAAACAGAAGGTTGGGAGGCAAACAGGTTTTTGTTATATCCCACCCTTGAAAAGCACTTCATGCTCTAACTAGAGAAGGGAGTCAAGTTGGGAAAAAAAGAAAACATGATTTATAAGAGATTATTTATAGAATGACTAGGCCTTTGTAGGCTAGGCCTATAAACATTTTTCTTTCTTGTATTTAAAAAAATTGAAGTATAATTTATATACAATAAGATACACAAATACTCAGTTCTATGAGTTTTGACCATTTTAGATACCAGTGTTACCCTCACCAAAACCAAAATACAGTGCCTTTCCATACTAGGCACTCACCCCTTCTAGTCAGTTCCTGACCATTCCCTTCAGGTACTACTTTCTGATTTCTACCATCACAGATTCTTAGATTCTGTATGAATGAAAGCATATAATATGGACTCTCATGTCTGGTTTCTTGTGCTCACCACACTGTATTTAGGATGCATCTGTGTTGTATCTGTTCATTCCTTGCTACTGCAGAGTATTGTTCCATGGTGTAGACATACTGTGATTTGTTTATCCATCCTCAAGCGATGAACTCCTAGGCTGTTTTCAGTCTTTGGATATCATGAACAAGGTTGATGTGAAAGATGTGCACAAGTCTCTGAGGACATAGGTTTTCATTTCTCTTGAGTCACTTAGATTGTAGGGTCATAGGCTAAGTGCATGTTTAACATTCACAAGAGGAATTTCACATTCTCTGTGAAAGTTCTAGTTGGTATTATCAGTGGTATTATTTGGCATTATCAGTTGATTTAATTTTAGCCAAGCTAGTGGGTGTGAAGTGGTATCTTATGATTTTAGGTTGTATTTCCCTAGTGACTCATGATGGTGAGCACATTTTCATATGCTCATTGACCGCAGATATCTACTTTCAGAAAGTATAGAGGTTTTTCTCTTTTCTCAAAATTTAAGTTATCTTTTGATTATAGATTTATCAGAGTTCTTTGTTTCTTTTTATTTATTATGAGTTCTTAATATATGCTGGATATAAGTCATTTATCAGATAATATATGGGAAAGAGCTCAAACAAAAGTTTTAGTCCATTTCCTTGCCTACAAGCTTAAGGGAAAGAAGAATAAGACAACAAGAATGAAAGAAAGGGTCTGCTTTTTCTTTACATTTTATTTCTGGTTTTGTTTTCATGAAACTGAGTCTATAAATAAGCTATTTGCTGCAAAAAGATCCTAGAGAGGTCCCAAGCCTGAATCTGGAGTGGACAGGCAAGTGCTGAGGGTCCTGATTAGAGCAAAGCAAAGATGAGGTACTTTAGCTGTGAGAGTAAGGCTCAGAGGTCCAGTATCTGGAGAATCTGAATCTGAACCAAAGGTGAAATATGCCCAGGAATCTATACCTGGTGTTTCTATATTTCTTCCTTCCCCTTCTTTACCTACGCTATCCGATATCATTAAGCAGAAGGGCTCAAGTCTGAAATGAAGCCTGAAGAATGAAAATTTCAAGAATTGACTCAATGCAACAGCCTGACTTTGAAGATTTCCTCCCCAGGTATACATGCTCTTTACTCTCTCTGTGTCTGACTCTTCTCAAACACTCAAACAATGATGCCCACAGTCTTGAAATAGTCTGATTTATGTATTTCTAATGTTGGCTAGAGTTTAAATTATTTTCTTTCTGGAGTACTTTCTGTGTCTTCAAGGAATACTCTGTTATTGGCTTCCCCCTCTCCACCTTCTTTCCAGGGCACAAGGCTGACACAGAGCAGGGGCTCAATTTTTAAGAAAAAAAAATTGTTTTCAAACCTGAAACTCATTTTGGTGCTCATGAACAAACCTAGCTTCCTGGCACCTTTCATGCTCTTCTGTTATGTGAACTAGGCATGTGGCTTACTCTCTACTGAGAGGTTGCTCTGCCCTATGGTCAAGCAGTCTTTGTCTCTCCTCCCACTCTGCTCAATCCTCACCACCCTCCAAAGTCAACTCTCTGGCATGAAGAGTTTCATGAAAACCCCCAGAACCTTATTTTTTTATTCTGACTTATAACATGGGACATGGGTGAATTTGCTGCTACAACAAAACTATGAAAAGAAAAAAAACTGCCTGGTGGATTAATCTGGCAATCCAACTCCATTTGGAAAGGAAACTTGGAAGAATTTGTTCTGGGAAAAAACTAGGGCCTGAACCAAATGAGTTAAAGATGAAACAGAAGGTACCCACAAGGCATTCAGCTTTCAGTCAATCTATTTTGCTTTCTCCTTCCACTCAATTAGCTCCATCTCAGCTAATGGCTCACTTTCTTGGCTCTGGGGGCCTCTCTCTGCCTTGCTCTTCTGAATTAATTGGAGTGTTAGGGTATGAAGGCCTTTTTGAGATACATTGGCAGTGTTTCTATTCTAACAATTATCTAGTCTAGAGCCACACCATAAGAGAAATCAGAGAAGGAACTAAACAGGAATTTAGATAGGCTTAGAGGCAGTGGGAAATGGAAAGCACTTCAAAATGAAGGCCAAAGGCATTCTTAGCAGATCTTTATTCCTACGCTATCCGATATCATTAAGCAGAAGGGCTCAAGTCTGAAATGAAGCCTGAAGAATGAAAATTTCAAGAATTGACTCAATGCAACAGCCTGACTTTGAAGATTTCCTCCCCAGGTATACATGCTCTTTACTCTCTCTGTGTCTGACTCTTCTCAAACACTCAAACAATGATGCCCACAGTCTTGAAATAGTCTGATTTATGTATTTCTAATGTTGGCTAGAGTTTAAATTATTTTCTTTCTGGAGTACTTTCTGTGTCTTCAAGGAATACTCTGTTATTGGCTTCCCCCTCTCCACCTTCTTTCCAGGGCACAAGGCTGACACAGAGCAGGGGCTCAATTTTTAAGAAAAAAAAATTGTTTTCAAACCTGAAACTCATTTTGGTGCTCATGAACAAACCTAGCTTCCTGGCACCTTTCATGCTCTTCTGTTATGTGAACTAGGCATGTGGCTTACTCTCTACTGAGAGGTTGCTCTGCCCTATGGTCAAGCAGTCTTTGTCTCTCCTCCCACTCTGCTCAATCCTCACCACCCTCCAAAGTCAACTCTCTGGCATGAAGAGTTTCATGAAAACCCCCAGAACCTTATTTTTTTATTCTGACTTATAACATGGGACATGGGTGAATTTGCTGCTACAACAAAACTATGAAAAGAAAAACTGCCTGGTGGATTAATCTGGCAATCCAACTCCATTTGGAAAGGAAACTTGGAAGAATTTGTTCTGGGAAAAAACTAGGGCCTGAACCAAATGAGTTAAAGATGAAACAGAAGGTACCCACAAGGCATTCAGCTTTCAGTCAATCTATTTTGCTTTCTCCTTCCACTCAATTAGCTCCATCTCAGCTAATGGCTCACTTTCTTGGCTCTGGGGGCCTCTCTCTGCCTTGCTCTTCTGAATTAATTGGAGTGTTAGGGTATGAAGGCCTTTTTGAGATACATTGGCAGTGTTTCTATTCTAACAATTATCTAGTCTAGAGCCACACCATAAGAGAAATCAGAGAAGGAACTAAACAGGAATTTAGATAGGCTTAGAGGCAGTGGGAAATGGAAAGGCACTTCAAAATGAAGGCCAAAGGCTTCTTGCCAGATGAGATTCACTCAATAATCCAGTATTCTTCAGCCAAAAACTGGCCCCAGGGACTTGGTTTTAGCAGTGGCCTTGGGTTCTGTTCTCAGAAAGCCCTCTTCTCTGACTCCTCCATTTTTGAGTCCTTCCCAGTTAGAGGATGTGTAGAAGATACTTTCGCCCCTCACTCCCAGGTGTCTCTGATGATGAGAACAGACCATAGGTAGCACTCATTTGGCCCTCTCTTCCCGCTTCCTATGGTCTGTTCTCATCATCTTAGCTCTTTATTATCAGCTGCAACGTTGGAAATCTCACTGCATAGTCGCTTTCTTCAAATCATTTTTAGATCCTGGTGATCATGATGAAGATCATGCTTGAAAGAAGATATTTTACTGTGTGTTTATTATGGGATAAACAGTATTAAGCATTTGATTTTCTTTTATTTCATCCTCATAGCAAAAATAGGAGAAAACGAAGGCACAGAAAAGTCCCATCATTTGCTTCTGGGTTTCAGAGTTGATGGTGGCAGAGCTGAGCATTCAACTACAAGGTCAAGGGCTCGTAACCATGGTGTCATATCAATAGAGCTGGTCCAAGAACTACCTTCCAGGGATAGCTTTCTTTTTATTTCTCTCATGGCACATAAGGGACTGTTTAACCTTTCCTCTGTTTTCTTCTCACAAACTCAATAATAACTCCATTTTCTTCACACGAACCTTTTAAATTAATCATGTGCTTTGAACATATCAATAAATTGTATGTTTGTGGCTTTATATAATACAAGGAACAATTTATGCTTTCAAAAAACACACAGTCTTACCCCAATAGGACATTTTTGTTGAAGAGTTCGGTAAATTTCAAAAATTGACTGAGTACTTACATTCAGTATAAAGGTCATGTTAATCTATCTGGGATTTTTTGGTCTCTCAGGAGCTTTTGGGGCTTCCCTAGTGGCTCAGATGGTAAAGAATCTGTCTACAATGCAGGGGACCTGAGTTCAAGTCCTGGATCTGGAAGATTCCCTGGAGAATGACATGGCTACCCACTCCAGTATTCCAGCCTGGTGGGCTACTGTCCATCGGGTCTCAACGAGTTGGATACAGCTGAGCAACTGACACTTTCAAGTGCCTTTGCCATGAGAAGGAGAAACATCTTCACTTGGGCACTGCGGTGTGAATGTTGGGACAAAACTTGTGGCAAAGAGAAGTGTAACCTCTTTGCGTGGCAAGAGCAAAGGCCTGTGGCTCTCACAGCAGTTACATGAACACTCAGGGATCACCTAACAGAACTGGGTAACAAATTCAGAGAGAAACAATGGAAGAGAATAAGATGGGGTGCTTGTTAAAATGTGGATGCAAATACATACACACATACATATGTATATACAGTACATTTGTATATATTGTTAAGGTATTCTATTACTAATAACAATGTTAACTGCAATGTATTAAAGTGTAAAGTGCTAGGTTCTTGAGTTCTATGTGTTAATTCATTAAATCCTTAATAACTCTATGGACTGGGAATTAGCCTTCCAGAGAAAAATAATTTTCAGATGAGGAAAACAAGGGAGTAACTTGCATAAAATCACACAATTAGTAAAGCTGGTGAAACGAGTTTTAAATCTGGGGGTACATTCAGTGACTGCATAGACTGGATTCAGCAAAGAGTGAGTGTGTGCACGTGTGTGTGTATCAACACTACCAACTGTCCTTTATATTTTTTTTCTCATGGCACATAAGGGACTGTTTAACCTTTCCTCTGTTTTCTTCTCACAAACTCAATAATAACTCCATTTTCTTCACACGAACCTTTTAAATTAATCATGTGCTTTGAACATATCAATAAATTGTATGTTTGTGGCTTTATATAATACAAGGAACAATTTATGCTTTCAAAAAACACACAGTCTTACCCCAATAGGACATTTTTGTTGAAGAGTTCGGTAAATTTCAAAAATTGACTGAGTACTTACATTCAGTATAAAGGTCATGTTAATCTATCTGGGATTTTTTGGTCTCTCAGGAGCTTTTGGGGCTTCCCTAGTGGCTCAGATGGTAAAGAATCTGTCTACAATGCAGGGGACCTGAGTTCAAGTCCTGGATCTGGAAGATTCCCTGGAGAATGACATGGCTACCCACTCCAGTATTCCAGCCTGGTGGGCTACTGTCCATCGGGTCTCAACGAGTTGGATACAGCTGAGCAACTGACACTTTCAAGTGCCTTTGCCATGAGAAGGAGAAACATCTTCACTTGGGCACTGCGGTGTGAATGTTGGGACAAAACTTGTGGCAAAGAGAAGTGTAACCTCTTTGCGTGGCAAGAGCAAAGGCCTGTGGCTCTCACAGCAGTTACATGAACACTCAGGGATCACCTAACAGAACTGGGTAACAAATTCAGAGAGAAACAATGGAAGAGAATAAGATGGGGTGCTTGTTAAAATGTGGATGCAAATACATACACACATACATATGTATATACAGTACATTTGTATATATTGTTAAGGTATTCTATTACTAATAACAATGTTAACTGCAATGTATTAAAGTGTAAAGTGCTAGGTTCTTGAGTTCTATGTGTTAATTCATTAAATCCTTAATAACTCTATGGACTGGGAATTAGCCTTCCAGAGAAAAATAATTTTCAGATGAGGAAAACAAGGGAGTAACTTGCATAAAATCACACAATTAGTAAAGCTGGTGAAACGAGTTTTAAATCTGGGGGTACATTCAGTGACTGCACTAGACTGGCATTCAGCAAAGAGTGAGTGTGTGCACGTGTGTGTGTATCAACACTACCAATGTTGTGCTCATTAAGGTTCAATTCCATTCCAACTAACAATGGTGAGGAAAGGTCTAAAACATTTCATTGTGGTAAGATGTCTGAAATACATGAGCCGCCAATGTAAATGCACATTTTTTTTTTTTTCTATTGAGGCAGTTCCGCTTTATTAGTGAAGACTCACAGCTTTTATATGCAAGTGAAGGGGGTCTTGCGTGGGGCTTCCTATAGATTACACCAATCAAGCTAAAGGTCAAGCAATCATCCATGAGCGTGGAAACCAGGGGAACCAATCAGAAATTTTGACCATCACTTAACAATTTAGATCACTCCCTCGTCTCTTCCTATAGGCACCGTCTTAGCTCCAAACTGCAAACATGTGCTTAAGCTTCTTTAAACAATGTGCTTAAGCTTCCTTTCACTCCCACGTCCCTTCACATAGGCGCCATATTAGCTCCAAACTGAAACAATGTGCTTAAGCTTGCTTATGCTTGCAACGGTCCTTTCAATTCAGAGTGCCACATTAGCCCCTCTTTTATTTTAAAATTAGGAGACTCTTGATGAGGCAAGGCATAGAGCTAAGAGGCAGCCAGCCTCTAGCCTCGTCAGCTCCCAACAGCAGCTGTGCCTGTCTTAGGTTTTCCTCTTCTGAGGATCTTACCCATCATTGGCTAACCAGCCATCTTACTTCATCAGCTCCCTCAGCGGCTGTGCCTGTCTTAGGTTGTCCCCTTCTGAGGATCTTACCCGTCATTGGTTAACCAGCCATCTTACCGGGGCTGGATGGAATTTTTAGAGCATTTTTCATTCAAAAGCCTCATTATATGCCTCGAGTGATTTCTTGAAGGGCCATATTGACCCAGGGGTTTTGTGGGTGCCCAACGTGGAATCATCTTCTAGGACCTGAGCAATCATAATTATTTTTGTTGGTACTATCTATTGTGGGCCATAACGCCTTGAGCTTAAACAGTATAGCTAGTAAGGCAACAAAACAAGCAAATAGAAAACATTTTTAAATTGATGGTTTTCCATAGCCAGAAATCATTAGACTGGCATTCAGCAAAGAGTGAGTGTGTGCACGTGTGTGTGTATCAACACTACCAATGTTGTGCTCATTAAGGTTCAATTCCATTCCAACTAACAATGGTGAGGAAAGGTCTAAAACATTTCATTGTGGTAAGATGTCTGAAATACATGAGCCGCCAATGTAAATGCACATTTTTTTTTTTTTCTATTGAGGCAGTTCCGCTTTATTAGTGAAGACTCACAGCTTTTATATGCAAGTGAAGGGGGTCTTGCGTGGGGCTTCCTATAGATTACACCAATCAAGCTAAAGGTCAAGCAATCATCCATGAGCGTGGAAACCAGGGGAACCAATCAGAAATTTTGACCATCACTTAACAATTTAGATCACTCCCTCGTCTCTTCCTATAGGCACCGTCTTAGCTCCAAACTGCAAACATGTGCTTAAGCTTCTTTAAACAATGTGCTTAAGCTTCCTTTCACTCCCACGTCCCTTCACATAGGCGCCATATTAGCTCCAAACTGAAACAATGTGCTTAAGCTTGCTTATGCTTGCAACGGTCCTTTCAATTCAGAGTGCCACATTAGCCCCTCTTTTATTTTAAAATTAGGAGACTCTTGATGAGGCAAGGCATAGAGCTAAGAGGCAGCCAGCCTCTAGCCTCGTCAGCTCCCAACAGCAGCTGTGCCTGTCTTAGGTTTTCCTCTTCTGAGGATCTTACCCATCATTGGCTAACCAGCCATCTTACTTCATCAGCTCCCCTCAGCGGCTGTGCCTGTCTTAGGTTGTCCCCTTCTGAGGATCTTACCCGTCATTGGTTAACCAGCCATCTTACCGGGGCTGGATGGAATTTTTAGAGCATTTTTCATTCAAAAGCCTCATTATATGCCTCGAGTGATTTCTTGAAGGGCCATATTGACCCAGGGGTTTTGTGGGTGCCCAACGTGGGAATCATCTTCTAGGACCTGAGCAATCATAATTATTTTTTGTTGGTACTATCTATTGTGGGCCATAACGCCCTTGAGCTTAAACAGTATAGCTAGTAAGGCAACAAAAACAAGCAAATAGAAAACATTTTTAAACCGTGTGAATGGGCTTTGTATCCATAGCCAGAAATCATTAACCCCCTTTTGTAAGGCAAAAGCAGGGATATCTCACATCACAGTCCAAGCGTGACAGAACGCTTAATATCTCGATAGCTCTGGCGTGTAGATCAAGCTGTTGCTGGAGTCCCATTATGGCAGCCCTCAGGTGTTCAAGTTGGTGTAGGCTGGTCTGAAGTCCCTGGGCAGAGGCGGTGGACATGTTGTTTACCGCTGTGATGGTGTGCACTTGTTGAATTCCGAGCACGGATGTTGTTACTTGAAATTCGGATTACTCCAAGAAGATGCCTCTCTAGAGGGAGGTGCCGTGCTGTGGCCCCTGTAGGCTGCTTGTCAGTTCTCTTTCAAATCCGCAAGGTGATGTTGCCTTCTACTTTCTCACCGTCAGGCCCCACTTTGGGCACCAGCTTCTGCGGGGGCGTTCCGAAGAAAGGAAGGCAGCGGGATTGCCCCCGGCTGAACTGGGAGATCTTGGAGAGGGGTGGGTCTTGCTGCCGTGCCCCCCAGTCCCCCGGCAGGTGGGAAACAATCAGACATGGCAGGGGTTCTATTGAGGCAGTTCTGTAAATGCACATTTTTCTGTTCCATAATTTTATCATTTTTATTAAAATGAAAGCTAAATAGTCTCCATGGACCTACAAGAGTTGGCTGATAGGGAAAGACATATTGCAGCTAAACAGAGTCTCACTGCATGGGAGGGGATATTTCATCTATAATGGATATATATATTTACATGTTCCTTGGACTGCAAGGAGATCCAAACAGTCAATCCTAAAGGAAATCAACGCTGAATATTCATTGGAAGGACAGATGCTGGAGCTGAATCTTCAATACTTTCCAATGAGAGTTGACTCATTGGAAAAGACCCTGATGCTGGGAAAGACTGATGGCAAAATGAGGCGACAGAGGATGAGATGGTCAGATAGCATCACCAACCCAATGCACACGAATTTGAGCAAACCCTGGGAGATAAAAGGGGCCAATTTCAGAGTTAGCCAGCTGCAGATTTGGAGCTTAAACAGTATAGCTAGTAAGGCAACAAAAACAAGCAAATAGAAAACATTTTTAAACCGTGTGAATGGGCTTTGTATCCATAGCCAGAAATCATTAACCCCCTTTTGTAAGGCAAAAGCAGGGATATCTCACATCACAGTCCAAGCGTGACAGAACGCTTAATATCTCGATAGCTCTGGCGTGTAGATCAAGCTGTTGCTGGAGTCCCATTATGGCAGCCCTCAGGTGTTCAAGTTGGTGTAGGCTGGTCTGAAGTCCCTGGGCAGAGGCGGTGGACATGTTGTTTACCGCTGTGATGGTGTGCACTTGTTGAATTCCGAGCACGGATGTTGTTACTTGAAATTCGGATTACTCCAAGAAGATGCCTCTCTAGAGGGAGGTGCCGTGCTGTGGCCCCTGTAGGCTGCTTGTCAGTTCTCTTTCAAATCCGCAAGGTGATGTTGCCTTCTACTTTCTCACCGTCAGGCCCCACTTTGGGCACCAGCTTCTGCGGGGGCGTTCCGAAGAAAGGAAGGCAGCGGGATTGCCCCCGGCTGAACTGGGAGATCTTGGAGAGGGGTGGGTCTTGCTGCCGTGCCCCCCAGTCCCCCGGCAGGTGGGAAACAATCAGACATGGCAGGGGTTCTATTGAGGCAGTTCTGTAAATGCACATTTTTCTGTTCCATAATTTTATCATTTTTATTAAAATGAAAGCTAAATAGTCTCCATGGACCTACAAGAGTTGGCTGATAGGGAAAGACATATTGCAGCTAAACAGAGTCTCACTGCATGGGAGGGGATATTTCATCTATAATGGATATATATATTTACATGTTCCTTGGACTGCAAGGAGATCCAAACAGTCAATCCTAAAGGAAATCAACGCTGAATATTCATTGGAAGGACAGATGCTGGAGCTGAATCTTCAATACTTTCCAATGAGAGTTGACTCATTGGAAAAGACCCTGATGCTGGGAAAGACTGATGGCAAAATGAGGCGACAGAGGATGAGATGGTCAGATAGCATCACCAACCCAATGCACACGAATTTGAGCAAACCCTGGGAGATAGAGGAGGACAGAGGAGCCCGGTGTGCTGCAGTTCATGGGGTTGCAGAGTGTCAGACATCACTTAGCAATTGAACAACGTATTTTATGTGTATTACCACTGTGAAACTAAACTAAACTACCATAGTCATTTGTTCTTCTTGTAGTCTAGTGCTAGTTTTTTTGTTAATCAATGTATAAAATGATGAGATGAGTGAATTCTAATACAGGTTATTTTAAAAGTATATCACAGAATTTCACTCTGTTTTAGAAATATATACAATCTGTCTAAAGAGTTAAAATATGTATTTATGTAGCTATACGAAATCTTTGAGGATACTGCAAGAAGCAGTATGGAAAAGGACTTAGCAATAAAGAAATCCACACAGTTGATTTTTTGACTTTTGGCAAAAAAATGTACTAACATATTGCCACACTCTAACGGATGAGTTCCAATGTTCAGTTACCTAATTTCTATTCCAACTGGATAATTTAGATAATGAAACACAGTTTTTATGACTGAGTTCATGTTCTTTTTCCCACTATGATGAAAATTCAGATCTTTTACAATCATGACTGATACTGAGGGGATCCTGAGTCTTTATTTTGTCCATATCTTTGCCTCTTAATGAGTTAAAACTCGTAAGAATCTATTCTGTTTTCAAAAAAAATCTCTCCTCTGTTGAAGAGCTCCTATGATATACATTTTTCACCTATTCTAGAATTTATCAGTGCTTGAGTGTCACAATGGGTTTTCTCCCATGAAGGTTAAACTCCATGCTGGAGCCTACATTCAGTTCTGCATCCATACCAGAAAGGAGAAGCAGGCAGCATCTGCTAACTTGCATGGGAGGGATATTTCATCTATAATGGATATATATATTTACATGTTCCTTGGACTGCAAGGAGATCCAAACAGTCAATCCTAAAGGAAATCAACGCTGAATATTCATTGGAAGGACAGATGCTGGAGCTGAATCTTCAATACTTTCCAATGAGAGTTGACTCATTGGAAAAGACCCTGATGCTGGGAAAGACTGATGGCAAAATGAGGCGACAGAGGATGAGATGGTCAGATAGCATCACCAACCCAATGCACACGAATTTGAGCAAACCCTGGGAGATAGAGGAGGACAGAGGAGCCCGGTGTGCTGCAGTTCATGGGGTTGCAGAGTGTCAGACATCACTTAGCAATTGAACAACGTATTTTATGTGTATTACCACTGTGAAACTAAACTAAACTACCATAGTCATTTGTTCTTCTTGTAGTCTAGTGCTAGTTTTTTTGTTAATCAATGTATAAAATGATGAGATGAGTGAATTCTAATACAGGTTATTTTAAAAGTATATCACAGAATTTCACTCTGTTTTAGAAATATATACAATCTGTCTAAAGAGTTAAAATATGTATTTATGTAGCTATACGAAATCTTTGAGGATACTGCAAGAAGCAGTATGGAAAAGGACTTAGCAATAAAGAAATCCACACAGTTGATTTTTTGACTTTTGGCAAAAAAATGTACTAACATATTGCCACACTCTAACGGATGAGTTCCAATGTTCAGTTACCTAATTTCTATTCCAACTGGATAATTTAGATAATGAAACACAGTTTTTATGACTGAGTTCATGTTCTTTTTCCCACTATGATGAAAATTCAGATCTTTTACAATCATGACTGATACTGAGGGGATCCTGAGTCTTTATTTTGTCCATATCTTTGCCTCTTAATGAGTTAAAACTCGTAAGAATCTATTCTGTTTTCAAAAAAAATCTCTCCTCTGTTGAAGAGCTCCTATGATATACATTTTTCACCTATTCTAGAATTTATCAGTGCTTGAGTGTCACAATGGGTTTTCTCCCATGAAGGTTAAACTCCCCATGCTGGAGCCTACATCATTTCCTGCTAATGAGTTCCCTGCATCCATACCAGAAAGGAGAAGCAGGCAGCATCTGAACTTTCATAATACCACCTGGCTTCAGGTCCCCAGCTCCTTACCTACTCCATTACAGAATGATCTGAAAGTTTCCATCAGAGACCTTTGATAATTTAACAAAAAAGTGACATGCCAGAATACTAAAGCTATGTAAAGAATTCTATTTTTATGGAAGATCTTAGGGGAAACTGCCAATGATTCTGAAATCAATTTGACAAAAGTCTAGAAGAAACTCTCAGATAAATATTTTGTGAGAATTCTGGTTTACTTTACAGCATTCATTCTGTATTTCCTTTGCAAAAGATCTGGGGTTCATTTACAAAAAACCATAGGGATCCCAAGGGAACCTACAAAGATGAATCCCAAATAGATTTTTTTTCTTGATATAATTGCTATGTTGGTGAGCTTGAGGCACATTACAACATGGAAAGCAGCAAAGCTTTGCACAGTCCCACACTGTGTCTATGGAGGAAAGGGTGATGAAACTGGACTAGAAGATGGTGTGGCCCTCTGAAGGAACGACTGTGCAGGCTGAGGGCCCTGTGTCACTGAAGGAAAATGTCCAGTGAGGCACTGCAGAGCTCTGCCTGATCTGGCCAATGTTTCAAATTGTTGAAATACTGAGAGCAATAATTACTTAAATTTAGTTTGATAGGCTGAAGAACCGGGCAGGGAAAAGAAAACGGTAAAATTTGAGAGGAAAAATACATAAAAAGCTTTGATTTAAATTTTTTAAAAAGTTAGGAGTATTGGAAACATGTACCTAGAAAAAACAACCAGAGGCTTTTAAGGAAGCAGAAGCCTCAACAATGCAGGTGATGCAGTCACAGAAAAGTCTCCTGGGCCGTGTGTGTTGAACACCTGCGTCCTGGACACACGGCTCCCTGAGGGAGTGGGGGGAGTTGGGAGGGCTGGGGTTGGGGTATAACCATGAGGGCTAACTAGAGTCCCGCCAGCTGGGGGCAGCCAGGCAACAGTGTGTACCCAGGAAGTGGTGAGTACACTGGGGCTATATCCCATAGATGAGGGCTAACAGTGAAGAGAAGTCGTTATACAAGTTTTAGAATCAGAGGGGACTGCAGAAATAACTTTACACAATCTCAGCACCCTTGGATAAAGGAAAGGAGGCCTATGATTAACATTTTCTAATATTTTTAAGGCATCCAAAAAGAGGGAGCAGTTTTGTTCTGTTTTTCCAGAGGGCAGAAGCAGGACCAAAGGGCAAAAGGAGATCCTGGTTCAATACACTAATGAGACCCTGAGTTCCCTTCTCTCCCCAGCTGTGCCCCCAGGCTCTGGTGAACTCTGGTAGAGGCTGGATGGCATTCTTCAGAGATGTCAAGTCCTGGCCACCAACTTTTACCTGTCCTCTCAGTGTCACCTGACTGGGAAACCTTGCACGGGCAGCCCAAAAAAGGGAAACATTCTTGCCTTGGTGTTCTCATCAAATTGTGAGCCTATATGTGTCATATAATTATCACATTATGAATGGTTCTGTTTCTGTGGTTCTTTCCAATGAGCCTCCCTCCCCGCCTATAGCAAGGACTGTTTTATTCTCAGTGTCCCACACAATTTGAGGGGCATAGTAGCTGCGTGCTAAATGTTTATCATGTTGAATCTCTATTAGGTAAAGGCTGACTGAACAATCTCATTCTAGCATAAAATGCAAAACACCTCTGCATACAGCCAATCACAGTATTGAAAGTATCAGTGAATGACTATCCACTTTCTCTCCTCTAGGGAGAATTTTCCTTCTTGAAGGCCATTATTCCCCCCAGCCTCAGGCTGGCCCCAGCCTGTTCTAATGTGAACCCCATGGATTTACAGCTGGTTATTCCATTCCTGATGCTGGTTAATTGTGCAGATTAATTTTCAGATTTATTGACAAAACTTGACTGAAAGTAATTACAGAGTCAGAAATTTAAAAGAACGATTATAACTGTGGCCCATTTTTTTGTGAAGTCCCTTGTATAGATTATTTTTCTTGGTGTTATTCCTAGTACTCTCCAACATGGGTATGCCCATTCCAGGGGATGCCCAAGACTTCCCACTAATAACAGAGAGAAAACTCTTCAGTATATAAATAAGCATATATATGTGCATATATATTATGATCAAGTTAATAAAAAAGATACGACATTTCCATGGACTTCCATAGTATACTGAGACCAGAGTCTCACTCAGACCACCCGGCAGACAGTGTGGTGGGAGCACTCCTCAGGGACATGGGAAGGACCTCAGTACAGACAGGCTGATGGGCTCATTTGTTCAGCTGCTTTCAGCATATTTCAAACTGTTATTCTTTTCATGTGCCCAGTTAAATGGACTTATCTATTATCTAGTTTTAACTAAACTTCCCTTCACAAAAAGACATGCAGCTTAATCAGGTTCCTCAAAGAAAACACAGCTTGAAGATAATACTAATCATGAAAGCACAAGAGAACTTTGAACTCTTTGGCAGCAACATGATGGGGTAAAGAAACAATGACAATCTAATCAGATCTGTCAAGAAACCAGGACCAAAAAATAATGGAAAGTTATCAAGAATATTATTTGAAATACAGAACTGTGACTTCTAATGAAAAACTCAAACTTCACCCTAAGGGCACAGTGAGTTGAGATTATTAGTGATAATATTTTGAAAGTTCAAAAACATTTTATTGAGAGAGTATCTAATCAAAAGAGTGTGCAGACTACTGAACTGTCCCTGCTTTAAAATTTTTTAATTTCTTTTTTTTTAATTTTTCTTTTTTGCTTTTACAGAGTTTAGTTGTTTACAGATATGTATAATCCCATATTAGTCGTATGTATATTTTTTTATTTCTTTTTGATCACTCTGATTTATTGTAGAAAAGGTGAAATGCATGGAGGCATGAAAAATAAGAAGAAATTATCCATAGTCTTACAAAATAAACATTTGCATTTGGTGAAGTGTCTTTTCTATTATAACTATTTCTTATAACTTATCTTTTCTAGAAGGAGGCTGAACCTACAGAGAAAAAACTATATAGGACATCTATGGATCACTTCATCTAGTCTCCAGGGATATGAAGAAGGCGTGTCAGGAATGTAGCCGCAGTGATTTTTTTTTTAACTTTTGCCTACTACATCTGGGATAAGGTTCACTCTCAGCAGAGTACCTTCAACCCTATCCCAGGTACTCTGGGAGTCATATAATTAAGAAAAGGAAGCTAGTGTAGCAACTCATGTGGTACCTAAATTTTAAAATTAATTAGCCCATGTTAGCCATTGTGATATGGTTAAGGAGTTGCACTTAGATCCCCAGATGTCAGGGGGCAGGTCTACACTGGTTTTCAGTAGTCCCTAAGAATTCTGACTACGTCCATCAAATGCCTTCCTTTAGGGAAGGAAAGCATAGCTGTAGGTCCTGCAGGTGACAGCTGCCCAGTTAAATGGACTTATCTATTATCTAGTTTTAACTAAACTTCCCTTCACAAAAAGACATGCAGCTTAATCAGGTTCCTCAAAGAAAACACAGCTTGAAGATAATACTAATCATGAAAGCACAAGAGAACTTTGAACTCTTTGGCAGCAACATGATGGGGTAAAGAAACAATGACAATCTAATCAGATCTGTCAAGAAACCAGGACCAAAAAATAATGGAAAGTTATCAAGAATATTATTTGAAATACAGAACTGTGACTTCTAATGAAAAACTCAAACTTCACCCTAAGGGCACAGTGAGTTGAGATTATTAGTGATAATATTTTGAAAGTTCAAAAACATTTTATTGAGAGAGTATCTAATCAAAAGAGTGTGCAGACTACTGAACTGTCCCTGCTTTAAAATTTTTTTTTAATTTCTTTTTTTTTAATTTTTCTTTTTTGCTTTTACAGAGTTTAGTTGTTTACAGATATGTATAATCCCATATTAGTCGTATGTATATTTTTTTATTTCTTTTTGATCACTCTGATTTATTGTAGAAAAGGTGAAATGCATGGAGGCATGAAAAATAAGAAGAAATTATCCATAGTCTTACAAAATAAACATTTGCATTTGGTGAAGTGTCTTTTCTATTATAACTATTTCTTATAACTTATCTTTTCTAGAAGGAGGCTGAACCTACAGAGAAAAAACTATATAGGACATCTATGGATCACTTCATCTAGTCTCCAGGGATATGAAGAAGGCGTGTCAGGAATGTAGCCGCAGTGATTTTTTTTTTTTTTTAACTTTTGCCTACTACATCTGGGATAAGGTTCACTCTCAGCAGAGTACCTTCAACCCTATCCCAGGTACTCTGGGAGTCATATAATTAAGAAAAGGAAGCTAGTGTAGCAACTCATGTGGTACCTAAATTTTAAAATTAATTAGCCCATGTTAGCCATTGTGATATGGTTAAGGAGTTGCACTTAGATCCCCAGATGTCAGGGGGCAGGTCTACACTGGTTTTCAGTAGTCCCTAAGAATTCTGACTACGTCCATCAAATGCCTTCCTTTAGGGAAGGAAAGCATAGCTGTAGGTCCTGCAGTGACAGCCTATGCCCTGGCTTGTATCAGCTCCACACATCTCTCATTATAGAAACCACCTTCAGTTTCACACTCTGAATCTTCTCTAGAAGTTTGCCCTTTACCCCCACAGTGAAACACTAGCTGGTATTTGAAATAAGCTCATCACCCTCGGAAATAACTTATGACACTCTGACTTGAAGCAGAATTTTTCCATAGGTTTGGCAGGATTTCCATTTCTATCTAAGATGAAGAACATCATTTCCCCAACTTTTGGGCCACACCCAAAATAAGCAACAAGACCTCTTCTAAAACCTGGGTGCAGGACCAAATTTTTATCCCTCTCATTTTATCTCCCTTATTTGATCTATTCACTATTTTCATTTCCATCATTTGATTAGACCCTCATACTACTTCTCTACTTCAGCTCCTCTGCATACTGAGTTGTCCAAGTTGTGTCAGGGTGGGATGGATGACTTTTATACAACACAAAGGCTGAGAAATGCAAATCCTACAATTTAAATATCAAGCTCTTCTACTGAAACATTTAAAAAAGATCCAATTCTAAAGAATTTGATTTATAGTCAACTTTATTTTTTTTTAAAGCATATTTTTAAAAAATAGGCTTTGGATTGGACACTGCAGGCAAACACACCCTAGTGGTGCCCTTGGCTGATGTCAATAGCTACAGCGATGCCCCTGGCTGATGCCAATGGTGAAGTGAAGCTAACTGACCCATTCTGGAGCTAAACCAGCAGTTCAGACCTCCAAACCACTGCCATCTCACCAAATAAAGCTTAGACATCCAACCCCCTAGGCTATTTCCTTCCCCTTAAGCATTTTTTGATATGGACTTGGAATGACAGAAGAGTAACACAACACACAAACACATCAACGAACACAACAGCCAAATTCCCACACCTGCAAACATAAGTTCCTCCATGGATGTATTCACTCTCCGTGGGTGAAATGGAGTCAGGGAAGGATGGTGGGAGTGTCTGCAGCCAACACCGTGGCAACCAAATATTACCGCTGTTTATTTCTGTGAGTCCCTAAGAATTCTGACTACGTCCATCAAATGCCTTCCTTTAGGGAAGGAAAGCATAGCTGTAGGTCCTGCAGTGACAGCCTATGCCCTGGCTTGTATCAGCTCCACACATCTCTCATTATAGAAACCACCTTCAGTTTCACACTCTGAATCTTCTCTAGAAGTTTGCCCTTTACCCCCACAGTGAAACACTAGCTGGTATTTGAAATAAGCTCATCACCCTCGGAAATAACTTATGACACTCTGACTTGAAGCAGAATTTTTCCATAGGTTTGGCAGGATTTCCATTTCTATCTAAGATGAAGAACATCATTTCCCCAACTTTTGGGCCACACCCAAAATAAGCAACAAGACCTCTTCTAAAACCTGGGTGCAGGACCAAATTTTTATCCCTCTCATTTTATCTCCCTTATTTGATCTATTCACTATTTTCATTTCCATCATTTGATTAGACCCTCATACTACTTCTCTACTTCAGCTCCTCTGCATACTGAGTTGTCCAAGTTGTGTCAGGGTGGGATGGATGACTTTTATACAACACAAAGGCTGAGAAATGCAAATCCTACAATTTAAATATCAAGCTCTTCTACTGAAACATTTAAAAAAGATCCAATTCTAAAGAATTTGATTTATAGTCAACTTTATTTTTTTTTAAAGCATATTTTTAAAAAAATAGGCTTTGGATTGGACACTGCAGGCAAACACACCCTAGTGGTGCCCTTGGCTGATGTCAATAGCTACAGCGATGCCCCTGGCTGATGCCAATGGTGAAGTGAAGCTAACTGACCCATTCTGGAGCTAAACCAGCAGTTCAGACCTCCAAACCACTGCCATCTCACCAAATAAAGCTTAGACATCCAACCCCCTAGGCTATTTCCTTCCCCTTAAGCATTTTTTGATATGGACTTGGAATGACAGAAGAGTAACACAACACACAAACACATCAACGAACACAACAGCCAAATTCCCACACCTGCAAACATAAGTTCCTCCATGGATGTATTCACTCTCCGTGGGTGAAATGGAGTCAGGGAAGGATGGTGGGAGTGTCTGCAGCCAACACCGTGGCAACCAAATATTACCGCTGTTTATTTCTGTGAGTCTCACTCCCAATTACCAAAGAATAGTAACTCATACCCTCTCTTTCCTTTATTACTTTTGTCATCCCATATTCATTCATTCATTCCTTTCCATATGCCAATATCTGCAATTTTCCACTGGCATTTTCATTGTTCTTTCAATATATGCTTTTTTGGGGGGGGGGAGGTGGAGAGGGAGGGGGGTGGGCGGGCCATTTCTATTGGTCTTTCATTTATCTGTTTTCATCCATCTTTGTTCTTTGGCCCGTGTGGGCCTCCCATCGCGGTGGCCTCTGTTGTCGCAGGGCACCGGCTCTGGGCGCATGCGCTTCAGAGCTCCGGCTCGGTAATTGGACACATCAGTCCAGCCGCTCTGCGGCATGTGGGATCTTCCCAGGCCAGGGATCAAACTGGTGCCCCTTGCACTGCAAGGCGGTGTCCTTACCCACTGGACCACCAGGGAAGCCCTCAATATATGTTTTAATACCATTTGCAACCTGAAATCCCTGAGAGTACAGATTCAAAATAAATTATAAATAAAAAGTATAAGTAAATTCACTTGATGGTATAAAATGAGTTGGAAGGATAATTAAGATCTAGATTTAAAGATTTATCTCTTCCTTTATTTTAGAAACTGTCCAGAAAGTACCTTTTTGAACATGACATCTTTAAGTGAAAGACTGCAGGGGGTTCCAGGAAATTAGGGTAGAGGTGAAGAAAAGATAGGTCATAAGAGAGTCAGGGACAGGAATTTAGGACTGCTTTCTTTCTTTCTTTCTTTTTTTTTTTTATATATATAAAAAAAAATTCTGATTCTCATTATAAACATTTTTGGTCTTAGAATCGAAAAAGAGGGCATCTGTTGCCAGGACAGTTTTCTGGTCCTATGTTAGATTGGGAATGACATAGAGACTAGGATTTCAACATTTGAAAAAGTAATAATTTTCCTTCCCAAACCAGGTCTACAGAAGTTTCCACAGATGTTGTTGGGAAGATTAATCCCAGATTCCCAAAAGCCTAAACTTGGAGGAGATGGTTAGAATGCAAAGTAAGGTTTTAATGAATGGCAGATAGAGAATTGGTTTTCCTCCACAACACATCAGCCAGCAGCAAAGATAAGACACGACTCTTTTTTTCCCTTAATTTAACCCTCTGCCATCTCTAAAAAGGACAATGGGCCATAGGTGTTGAATGCTTTTCACACCCCTACTGGCCTGGCTTTAGTTACTGGATCAAAGCAGAAAATAATAAAAAGTGGATATTATGTGGGGCAGCCATTATTAGTAGGCATCATCAAGAGGACATAAATATACTGGAACATCAGATTCTGACCTTTCCAGGATGAGCTGAGACATCAATGAGATCAACCAGCAAATGGTCTTTGCACACACTTAGTTTCTTAATAAGCAGAAAGCAAAGGATGTGGGTCTTCCTTCCTGTGGCTCCTGACATCCTGGCTGCTGTCCATCTAGGCCCTCATCTACAGCATCAGCTGAGGAGACCAAATCATCTTAACACCTTCCTACTCCTATAGAAGCTATAGAGTCCAAAAAGTCTACCTTAATCACCAAACAACCAACTCCATGATCTTCCAGGAACCAAAATGCCAAGTAAGAGTGTGATCCAACAAACCCTTCTCAATGGAGTCATCCCAGCCAGAGAACGAGGAGAGGAACTCTGTTTGGCGGTAGGGACTGGAAGGAATCCAACATGGTGGAACATGAATTTCCCAATCTCTAACAATGTATCATGATGCATAATCCCCTCTGGTCCCCTGAGTCTACTGTACAACAGATCTTTCAGCTCTGGAGCCGTGCCCTCAGCCAGGAAGCCGCCTGCCCTCCCCCTACCCCTCCTCTTCATGTCTACCTCAATGGTGTACTGCTCAAAGATGCGCAGCTGCAGGAAGATGTCCAGTTTGATCTTGCGTTCGTGGAACAGCTCCTCCATCTGCACCTGGGCATCGTCAAGCTGCTGCAGCACTGACTCGATGTGACTGATGGAGCTAGTATGGGGTGTCTTGTTGTTGGACACAGCCGAGTCCCTGTGGCAGAGCGGGAGAGAGAAAGGAGGGGGCTTGCTATATTAAAAGTGACAGAGGAGCAGGAAACCTTCCTCATCTCAGCAAGGGGGATGGGAATCAGTTGGGTCATTCAAGCAATAGATGTTTATTTGACTCCTACTGTGAGACTTGGGCTTTCCTGGTGGCTCAGCAGTAAAGAATCCACCTGCAATGCAGGGGTCACAGGAGACGCACGTTCAGTCCTTGGGTTTGGAAGATCCCCTGGAGAAGGGCATGGCAGCTCACTCCAGTATTCTTGCCTGGAGAATCCCATGGACAGAGGAACATGGCAGGCTATAGTCTATAGGGCCTCAAAGAGTCGGACATGACTGAAGTGACTCAGCATGCACAGTGAGCCTGGCACTTCCTGCTTAGTATGTGAACCAAAGACACATGTAGCCTCTCTGGGGTTCACAGAACTACAGCTCCAAGACTAGCTGCTGTCCTATTCCTCAAACAGAAGTGTAACAGGAATCAAATGAAATAACGCATGCAGAAGGATTCTACAAATATTACAGAAATGGAGTAGTTCTAAACATATATGCAGTCTAATATATACATATTCCAATACACACACACAAATACACATATCACAATACATAAAAGCAGACAAATTAAAAGCATATGGAAAAAATCCTTCCTAGTTTTACCTCACAGGATCATGGTTAAAACAAAATGAGGTTATGGTTGTCTAAACTATTCATCCCCTTTATAATTCTATGCCAGAGAACGAGGAGAGGAACTCTGTTTGGCGGTAGGGACTGGAAGGAATCCAACATGGTGGAACATGAATTTCCCAATCTCTAACAATGTATCATGATGCATAATCCCCTCTGGTCCCCTGAGTCTACTGTACAACAGATCTTTCAGCTCTGGAGCCGTGCCCTCAGCCAGGAAGCCGCCTGCCCTCCCCCTACCCCTCCTCTTCATGTCTACCTCAATGGTGTACTGCTCAAAGATGCGCAGCTGCAGGAAGATGTCCAGTTTGATCTTGCGTTCGTGGAACAGCTCCTCCATCTGCACCTGGGCATCGTCAAGCTGCTGCAGCACTGACTCGATGTGACTGATGGAGCTAGTATGGGGTGTCTTGTTGTTGGACACAGCCGAGTCCCTGTGGCAGAGCGGGAGAGAGAAAGGAGGGGGCTTGCTATATTAAAAGTGACAGAGGAGCAGGAAACCTTCCTCATCTCAGCAAGGGGGATGGGAATCAGTTGGGTCATTCAAGCAATAGATGTTTATTTGACTCCTACTGTGAGACTTGGGCTTTCCTGGTGGCTCAGCAGTAAAGAATCCACCTGCAATGCAGGGGTCACAGGAGACGCACGTTCAGTCCTTGGGTTTGGAAGATCCCCTGGAGAAGGGCATGGCAGCTCACTCCAGTATTCTTGCCTGGAGAATCCCATGGACAGAGGAACATGGCAGGCTATAGTCTATAGGGCCTCAAAGAGTCGGACATGACTGAAGTGACTCAGCATGCACAGTGAGCCTGGCACTTCCTGCTTAGTATGTGAACCAAAGACACATGTAGCCTCTCTGGGGTTCACAGAACTACAGCTCCAAGACTAGCTGCTGTCCTATTCCTCAAACAGAAGTGTAACAGGAATCAAATGAAATAACGCATGCAGAAGGATTCTACAAATATTACAGAAATGGAGTAGTTCTAAACATATATGCAGTCTAATATATACATATTCCAATACACACACACAAATACACATATCACAATACATAAAAGCAGACAAATTAAAAGCATATGGAAAAAATCCTTCCTAGTTTTACCTCACAGGATCATGGTTAAAACAAAATGAGGTTATGGTTGTCTAAACTATTCATCCCCTTTATAATTCTATGCCAAAGTCATGGTTAGTGTTATGAAACAGGCCTCAAGCTGTACTTAGGAAAGCCTGAGGTCTGGAAACTGCTAGCCTGGCTTAAATCCCTTCTCTCACATACATGGGCTGGTGACCTTGGGAAATCATCTCCCTGAATCCCAGTTGCCTCCTGTAAAGGGATTTCATAATTCCCACCCTGTTCATGGCATAGTTTGCTGTTAAATAAGATGACATGTATGACCGTGCTCTGTGACCAGGAATGTGCTGTATGAATGATTGCTAGTTCTGAAAGCAGCCTGATGTGTCAGGCGCTGACTGAGGCACAGGTCCCGTAGGGGAGAGTAGAGTCTAGGGCACAAGAAGCTGAACAACCAACCAAGGCTTCAAAGAGGATGAGCCCTGATTTGGGCATTTGAAGAAAAGGATGGACCAAGGAGATGGGAAAGGTGAGATTTCTGAGCACAGAAGATCTGTACGAAAGCACCAAGAGTAGATGACACGTCACCGAGGGTATAAAGAGATAGCACTGATCTTCTCAGACAAGCAAGGTGATAACACCTCCAAAGAGATCATTACAATAAGAAAACTGGAGTTCAAGAAGTTTAGATTCTATAGGGCCTTGAGTGAGCAAGCTAGAGCCCACAAACTTGAAAGAAACAGGCACCTTCTTTATCTCATGACATCTTGGTTTCTGATACAATTCCAGAAGTCAGAGGGGAAAGTCATGTTGAATGCTCTCATTAGCAGCTTTTCTGAAAACCAGGTCCTTTAGGCCCGTGTCTGTCTCAGAAGCAACAGGATCTGAGCTCACACTGTTTTTGGAGGGAGCACAAGGCCAGTTTACCAAGAGTCTCTCCTTCTGTTATCTAAAGAGCTTCTATTCCCTCCCTTCTCATCCTGGCCTATTTGTGGATGAAAGCCCACCATGCCCAGCTCCCCTCAGTCATGAAAAGAACTCAAGAACTACATGGTAGGTTTGCTGAGGACAGGGCTATTGGGGGGATGTGGCCATTATTTCTGATGACTCGCCTCAGTCTTTCTCCATCACTCAGCTTCGAGAAGGAAGAGGAGGCTTTCTGGCCATTTTGTACAGCACCTCTGTTGCTGTCATATTCATTAGGAATCATGGAGCTCATGCAAAATCACCTCAGGTGCTCTGGTGTGAAGAGTCATGAGACCTAGGGGAGATGTGTCACTGGTGTGTGTGAGGCATCCTGCCAATGTCTACTAGGCATTGTTTACTTTCCCTCTGACTGGTCTTGACATCAAGAAAGGAAGCCCAGGCAAGTGTCAGACTAGTGGAGGAAGGAACAGTCACCAGCGGTTCTTATCACAGGCCCATGGTCCTCTCTGAAACTCATGGAGCTTAAACGTGTAAGACAGGCATGTCTCCACTGTCACTGAGTAGCCTTCAGCCCTCAGGCATGGTGCACGGTGGGCAGGGCATCTGTCACAGACTCAGTGTCACAGAGAGACCAGCCAAGTTTGTGAAAAGTATTCAGAGAGAACACACAAAGGCCATCACATAATTCTAGAGTTGACAAGTTCCTAGAGTGAACCCCTTAATCACATAGATGAAGCAGCTGAGGCCCAGAGATTAAGTGACTGCCCACAATTTGGAATTTTCTTCAGAAGCAATGAACAGTGGAGTTTCCTAGATAGGCAGACAAGACTGTCATGTATTATATATTCATGAAGATAAACCAGGGGAAGAAAGGAAAGAGGCTGTCTTGTTAGTATGCAGTAGGAGGACTCAGAACATGGCATGTGCATGTTTGGAATAGAAATGATCAATCCAACAGAAAAACATGCCAGGGCTATTTTAAGGCAAGTTCTTATTGTTTATTTAATTGGACAAATGGTATGGGGGGGGGTGATGAATGAGGAGGAAGCCCTCTCCAATAGAAGTAATTCCCTCTGGCCCCAGGATTGTCCTGGCTCTTGCTGATGAGATTATTTCTGTCTGGAGCTGGCAGAGGTCCCAGAACTCTGATTGGGGGATAGGAACAAGTCCCTGCAGGTAGACATCATTAGTGCCATCAAATCCTATTTACATAGCACCTGAGCCCATGTCTGGTTGCTGAGGGCTTGCTCAAGGCCTCATGACACTTTATCTGACGAGGTGATGCCCCTGACAGGGACAGGAAACTAGATATTGATGCAAATAGGACGGAGGCAATGGGGTGGATTATTATAAATGAATATAAGGTATCAGACAGTATTTTCTAAGATTCCTTCTTAGCTATATTTGTTTAGGGTGATAGAGAAGGAGCTTTATTTTCTGGTTTCTAACTAGGCAAGAGTCATGAGACCTAGGGGAGATGTGTCACTGGTGTGTGTGAGGCATCCTGCCAATGTCTACTAGGCATTGTTTACTTTCCCTCTGACTGGTCTTGACATCAAGAAAGGAAGCCCAGGCAAGTGTCAGACTAGTGGAGGAAGGAACAGTCACCAGCGGTTCTTATCACAGGCCCATGGTCCTCTCTGAAACTCATGGAGCTTAAACGTGTAAGACAGGCATGTCTCCACTGTCACTGAGTAGCCTTCAGCCCTCAGGCATGGTGCACGGTGGGCAGGGCATCTGTCACAGACTCAGTGTCACAGAGAGACCAGCCAAGTTTGTGAAAAGTATTCAGAGAGAACACACAAAGGCCATCACATAATTCTAGAGTTGACAAGTTCCTAGAGTGAACCCCTTAATCACATAGATGAAGCAGCTGAGGCCCAGAGATTAAGTGACTGCCCACAATTTGGAATTTTCTTCAGAAGCAATGAACAGTGGAGTTTCCTAGATAGGCAGACAAGACTGTCATGTATTATATATTCATGAAGATAAACCAGGGGAAGAAAGGAAAGAGGCTGTCTTGTTAGTATGCAGTAGGAGGACTCAGAACATGGCATGTGCATGTTTGGAATAGAAATGATCAATCCAACAGAAAAACATGCCAGGGCTATTTTAAGGCAAGTTCTTATTGTTTATTTAATTGGACAAATGGTATGGGGGGGGGTGATGAATGAGGAGGAAGCCCTCTCCAATAGAAGTAATTCCCTCTGGCCCCAGGATTGTCCTGGCTCTTGCTGATGAGATTATTTCTGTCTGGAGCTGGCAGAGGTCCCAGAACTCTGATTGGGGGATAGGAACAAGTCCCTGCAGGTAGACATCATTAGTGCCATCAAATCCTATTTACATAGCACCTGAGCCCATGTCTGGTTGCTGAGGGCTTGCTCAAGGCCTCATGACACTTTATCTGACGAGGTGATGCCCCTGACAGGGACAGGAAACTAGATATTGATGCAAATAGGACGGAGGCAATGGGGTGGATTATTATAAATGAATATAAGGTATCAGACAGTATTTTCTAAGATTCCTTCTTAGCTATATTTGTTTAGGGTGATAGAGAAGGAGCTTTATTTTCTGGTTTCCAAGGAATGGTAGAAAGGTCGTATGTGGGTAAGCGGAGAGCCGAGCAGGGCACATCACACACTTTTTACATTCTCATGAGGCCTGAGGCAACCATTTGGGAGCACATTTTGCTGGAGCACTGGAATTCAGAAGCAGTCTGAGACCAGATGCCAAATAACACAATATTCTATAATGGCTACTTCTCCACATGACCAAATACGCCATCATTCATAGCGAAGGTGCTGTTTATTTTCTACTGAATACTGTTAAACTTTTGTTGTATTTATTTTACTTATTGATCACTGAATGTCTTCAATGATACATAATTCTTTGAAACATAAGAGCTTTTGCACTGACAATTTCTTCTAAATTCAAGTTGCGTATGGTGTAGGCATTTTTACATCTGACAGATGGAGAAACCAAAGCTCACACAAGACCACAAAGCTGGCTGCAGCCGAGCCAAGACCAAGACATGATGACTTATCTCGTGTCTAGTCCGAGGCATTTCCCACTGGAAAGCACCGCCCATGCTGACCTGGCCTCGCTGGGCTCCCCAGGAGGGAGGCGCTGACCTGAGCTGCTGGATAAGGTCTTCGCCCTCCTTGATGACGTTGAGCGTGGCATCCAGAGTGGCAGTCTGCTGTTGTTGGAACTGCTTGATCAGTTCCTGGACTGCATCCACAGAGTCTGCACAGACATCCTCCAGCATCTCCTTCTGAAGGTCTTCCATCCATGTCCACAGCTGTGGGGGCCCCGGGTGCCAGAGCAAAAACCCCCAGGATTGTCCTGGCTCTTGCTGATGAGATTATTTCTGTCTGGAGCTGGCAGAGGTCCCAGAACTCTGATTGGGGGATAGGAACAAGTCCCTGCAGGTAGACATCATTAGTGCCATCAAATCCTATTTACATAGCACCTGAGCCCATGTCTGGTTGCTGAGGGCTTGCTCAAGGCCTCATGACACTTTATCTGACGAGGTGATGCCCCTGACAGGGACAGGAAACTAGATATTGATGCAAATAGGACGGAGGCAATGGGGTGGATTATTATAAATGAATATAAGGTATCAGACAGTATTTTCTAAGATTCCTTCTTAGCTATATTTGTTTAGGGTGATAGAGAAGGAGCTTTATTTTCTGGTTTCCAAGGAATGGTAGAAAGGTCGTATGTGGGTAAGCGGAGAGCCGAGCAGGGCACATCACACACTTTTTACATTCTCATGAGGCCTGAGGCAACCATTTGGGAGCACATTTTGCTGGAGCACTGGAATTCAGAAGCAGTCTGAGACCAGATGCCAAATAACACAATATTCTATAATGGCTACTTCTCCACATGACCAAATACGCCATCATTCATAGCGAAGGTGCTGTTTATTTTCTACTGAATACTGTTAAACTTTTGTTGTATTTATTTTACTTATTGATCACTGAATGTCTTCAATGATACATAATTCTTTGAAACATAAGAGCTTTTGCACTGACAATTTCTTCTAAATTCAAGTTGCGTATGGTGTAGGCATTTTTACATCTGACAGATGGAGAAACCAAAGCTCACACAAGACCACAAAGCTGGCTGCAGCCGAGCCAAGACCAAGACATGATGACTTATCTCGTGTCTAGTCCGAGGCATTTCCCACTGGAAAGCACCGCCCATGCTGACCTGGCCTCGCTGGGCTCCCCCAGGGAGGGAGGCGCTGACCTGAGCTGCTGGATAAGGTCTTCGCCCTCCTTGATGACGTTGAGCGTGGCATCCAGAGTGGCAGTCTGCTGTTGTTGGAACTGCTTGATCAGTTCCTGGACTGCATCCACAGAGTCTGCACAGACATCCTCCAGCATCTCCTTCTGAAGGTCTTCCATCCATGTCCACAGCTGCGGGGGAGAGAGCAGACACTCTACTCAGGGTGCGTGCGAGAGGCCAGGGCTGGGTTAAGGACAAGAGTGTAGAACTCATCTCTCCAATCTACCCTCCATTGCACCCTATGGGTGAGTCTGTCTGTCTGTATTTATATTCACTACCCATCTCTTCTAAGTTTACTCCATTAGTACAGGCATTTGCCAAGGCAAGAACTACCCTAAGCATTACTTCCCAGTGGCTCAGGAAAACTGGTCTTAGAGTAGGAAGCTCATTCATTTTTGAGAGAGTGAGAATAGAAAACTGATGATGGACAAATTCTGTTTCATCTTTCATAAAAGAGAGCTCTGCATACTTCCTGAAGGCAGCTCGAGGCTGATTCCTAGAAATCTATCATGACTTTACAAACATGTAAGAAAGAATGGGATGCTCAACAAGAACCAAGAGAAATTAATTAATACATGCTAGACTAAATTATTTTGCTCTTCTTGGGATTGCTTTGTTGATTAGAATGTTGAATGCTAGAGAGGTAGTTTATCTTAATTTCAGCATAAGTATGACACATTTCCCTCAAGACATTCAAGATGACGAAATGCAGTCAGGGTGATACTACTGGTCAGACAATTTTAAAAGAGCTAAATGTAGTGTTTCGAATGGAATAAGTACTGGAAATGAAGAGGAGTTGAATGACTAAAAACACATTTATTGATACTCTTTCTCATACTGAAAACAGGTCTCCAGTGGCCTGCCACAGTGCCCTACTTCTAATTGCTCTCATTGAGCATTCTCACGAACGATGGAGCCAAAGACTAGTCTGATGTTTACTTAGAAACAAGCAGTCTTCTCCTGGTTAGTGGGAAAGATAAACTCATGGCTCTACCAGGAGAAGAGCCAGTAAAGAAAAAGTGATGACGTGAGCTTCCGGGGTGGCAGGGGCGTGACCTGAGCTGCTGGATAAGGTCTTCGCCCTCCTTGATGACGTTGAGCGTGGCATCCAGAGTGGCAGTCTGCTGTTGTTGGAACTGCTTGATCAGTTCCTGGACTGCATCCACAGAGTCTGCACAGACATCCTCCAGCATCTCCTTCTGAAGGTCTTCCATCCATGTCCACAGCTGCGGGGGAGAGAGCAGACACTCTACTCAGGGTGCGTGCGAGAGGCCAGGGCTGGGTTAAGGACAAGAGTGTAGAACTCATCTCTCCAATCTACCCTCCATTGCACCCTATGGGTGAGTCTGTCTGTCTGTATTTATATTCACTACCCATCTCTTCTAAGTTTACTCCATTAGTACAGGCATTTGCCAAGGCAAGAACTACCCTAAGCATTACTTCCCAGTGGCTCAGGAAAACTGGTCTTAGAGTAGGAAGCTCATTCATTTTTGAGAGAGTGAGAATAGAAAACTGATGATGGACAAATTCTGTTTCATCTTTCATAAAAGAGAGCTCTGCATACTTCCTGAAGGCAGCTCGAGGCTGATTCCTAGAAATCTATCATGACTTTACAAACATGTAAGAAAGAATGGGATGCTCAACAAGAACCAAGAGAAATTAATTAATACATGCTAGACTAAATTATTTTGCTCTTCTTGGGATTGCTTTGTTGATTAGAATGTTGAATGCTAGAGAGGTAGTTTATCTTAATTTCAGCATAAGTATGACACATTTCCCTCAAGACATTCAAGATGACGAAATGCAGTCAGGGTGATACTACTGGTCAGACAATTTTAAAAGAGCTAAATGTAGTGTTTCGAATGGAATAAGTACTGGAAATGAAGAGGAGTTGAATGACTAAAAACACATTTATTGATACTCTTTCTCATACTGAAAACAGGTCTCCAGTGGCCTGCCACAGTGCCCTACTTCTAATTGCTCTCATTGAGCATTCTCACGAACGATGGAGCCAAAGACTAGTCTGATGTTTACTTAGAAACAAGCAGTCTTCTCCTGGTTAGTGGGAAAGATAAACTCATGGCTCTACCAGGAGAAGAGCCAGTAAAGAGAAAAACTGATAGAAGGAGCCAGAAGATGCAGATTGTGGCTTCTGTTCTTCCCATAACTTGTGGTGCCTTTGGGTGAATCATCTTTGCACCCCAAGACTTCATATGTAACACAGGCTGGGGAGAGCATAGAATAAAATACGTTAGAACCATATGTATGGTTCTACCATTCTGTAAGTCTTCCATGTTAAAAATATGGATAAATATGCATCTTAAGAATATTATTTTATCTTGATGGATCTCAGTACAGTAAATCATGGTGTGGCCTTTGTAACAGGGATAATGGACAATAAAGAGAGACAAAACTAGTCTTCAGAGCTTTAACAAGTTACTCTTTGTCCTTTAGAGAGGAAAGGCCCTTGGTGTGACAGAAAAGGCTGAATTCATAAGATTAAGAAGCCATGGAGGTAACAAGCGGGTACAAAGGGTGTTCTTTTTGGACAGGTGAGAACTTCTCACCTGAGAGCCTCGGTTTCCTAACCTACAAAATGGGAAGAATATGATTTGCCCTGTTCACTTCAAAGATTATGAGAAATAAATTAGTCATTATCAATGCTTTCAATAAACAAACAGCATTATTGATAACCCTACAACAAATTATTATTATTCAGTGTTTCTGTCATTTAACACCTTGTGTCTGGTTGTAATTAATTCAATTTATATGAGTTTTCCAGACCATTTAAGCTGAGATACATTTTTCTACAGGTACGAATGTATTTATTTCAAATCAGTATGAAATCAGAAAGTTCAAGCAAATTTTGCTCTTCTTGGGATTGCTTTGTTGATTAGAATGTTGAATGCGAATTTTTTAAAGTAAAAGACATTAGAGATGACGAAATGCAGTCAGGGTGATACTACTGGTCAGACAATTTTAAAAGAGGTAAATGTAGTGTTTCGAATGGAATAAGTACTGGAAATGAAGAGGAGTTGAATGACTAAAAACACATTTATTGATACTCTTTCTCATACTGAAAACAGGTCTCCAGTGGCCTGCCACAGTGCCCTACTTCTAATTGCTCTCATTGAGCATTCTCACGAACGATGGAGCCAAAGACTAGTCTGATGTTTACTTAGAAACAAGCAGTCTTCTCCTGGTTAGTGGGAAAGATAAACTCATGGCTCTACCAGGAGAAGAGCCAGTAAAGAGAAAAACTGATAGAAGGAGCCAGAAGATGCAGATTGTGGCTTCTGTTCTTCCCATAACTTGTGGTGCCTTTGGGTGAATCATCTTTGCACCCCAAGACTTCATATGTAACACAGGCTGGGGAGAGCATAGAATAAAATACGTTAGAACCATATGTATGGTTCTACCATTCTGTAAGTCTTCCATGTTAAAAATATGGATAAATATGCATCTTAAGAATATTATTTTATCTTGATGGATCTCAGTACAGTAAATCATGGTGTGGCCTTTGTAACAGGGATAATGGACAATAAAGAGAGACAAAACTAGTCTTCAGAGCTTTAACAAGTTACTCTTTGTCCTTTAGAGAGGAAAGGCCCTTGGTGTGACAGAAAAGGCTGAATTCATAAGATTAAGAAGCCATGGAGGTAACAAGCGGGTACAAAGGGTGTTCTTTTTGGACAGGTGAGAACTTCTCACCTGAGAGCCTCGGTTTCCTAACCTACAAAATGGGAAGAATATGATTTGCCCTGTTCACTTCAAAGATTATGAGAAATAAATTAGTCATTATCAATGCTTTCAATAAACAAACAGCATTATTGATAACCCTACAACAAATTATTATTATTCAGTGTTTCTGTCATTTAACACCTTGTGTCTGGTTGTAATTAATTCAATTTATATGAGTTTTCCAGACCATTTAAGCTGAGATACATTTTTCTACAGGTACGAATGTATTTATTTCAAATCAGTATGAAATCAGAAAGTTCAGAATATTGGTCACTATAACTTAAAGTTACTTCAGACTTTCTGGCTGCTATTTTTCCTGGAGCAAAACCATTTCCCAGCTGTGCTGAAGTCCTTGGGCACAGAATAATGGAATCTCTGAAGAATTATTATATAAAGAGGCAAAATAGCATATCAGTTAAGAACTTCTAAATCAACAATATATCAATTTAAAAGTAAAATAATGAAGGAAGAAAAAAAGAAAGGGAGGGAGGCAGAAAGATAGAAAAAGAAAAAAACAGTTCTGTCCCATAATACCTCTATAATTTTAGATAAGTAATGTACCCTCTTGTTTTTTCCCTGTCAGTAAAATTGGAATAGTAATAGTTCTTACCCCTACAGAGTTGTAAAGATTACTAATAATTTGATATATATGTGTGTGCTATGTCTTTATGTATACACAGAAAAATAAGTAAGATATATGTGTATGTATATATATTATACACACATTCTACATTTATATAAATTTTATCTATAAATATATACATATAATACGTACATCACTTAGAAACAATGCCTGGCATATATTAAGTGCTAGATATTATTATATTTAAAAGATACTTTTATGCAAGCCACTTCCAGTTCCCACCAGAATACACAGGAAAAGTTTGAAGTACTCTATTTAGAAATTGGTCAATCAATTTGACAAATAGGATCAATACTGGATTTGATCCTTCAGTATGCTAGGATGAGCTGGACCCCTCTTGTCCACTTCCAGTTCGAAATTTCCAAAAAAACCAGAATAAGAGGAAAGGCCCTTGGTGTGACAGAAAAGGCTGAATTCATAAGATTAAGAAGCCATGGAGGTAACAAGCGGGTACAAAGGGTGTTCTTTTTGGACAGGTGAGAACTTCTCACCTGAGAGCCTCGGTTTCCTAACCTACAAAATGGGAAGAATATGATTTGCCCTGTTCACTTCAAAGATTATGAGAAATAAATTAGTCATTATCAATGCTTTCAATAAACAAACAGCATTATTGATAACCCTACAACAAATTATTATTATTCAGTGTTTCTGTCATTTAACACCTTGTGTCTGGTTGTAATTAATTCAATTTATATGAGTTTTCCAGACCATTTAAGCTGAGATACATTTTTCTACAGGTACGAATGTATTTATTTCAAATCAGTATGAAATCAGAAAGTTCAGAATATTGGTCACTATAACTTAAAGTTACTTCAGACTTTCTGGCTGCTATTTTTCCTGGAGCAAAACCATTTCCCAGCTGTGCTGAAGTCCTTGGGCACAGAATAATGGAATCTCTGAAGAATTATTATATAAAGAGGCAAAATAGCATATCAGTTAAGAACTTCTAAATCAACAATATATCAATTTAAAAGTAAAATAATGAAGGAAGAAAAAAAGAAAGGGAGGGAGGCAGAAAGATAAAAAAAGAAAAAACAGTTCTGTCCCATAATACCTCTATAATTTTAGATAAGTAATGTACCCTCTTGTTTTTTCCCTGTCAGTAAAATTGGAATAGTAATAGTTCTTACCCCTACAGAGTTGTAAAGATTACTAATAATTTGATATATATGTGTGTGCTATGTCTTTATGTATACACAGAAAAATAAGTAAGATATATGTGTATGTATATATATTATACACACATTCTACATTTATATAAATTTTATCTATAAATATATACATATAATACGTACATCACTTAGAAACAATGCCTGGCATATATTAAGTGCTAGATATTATTATATTTAAAAGATACTTTTATGCAAGCCACTTCCAGTTCCCACCAGAATACACAGGAAAAGTTTGAAGTACTCTATTTAGAAATTGGTCAATCAATTTGACAAATAGGATCAATACTGGATTTGATCCTTCAGTATGCTAGGATGAGCTGGACCCCTCTTGTCTGTTTTTTACAACTCTGTCCGGGGCTATCTAAGGAAAATCTAGAGATTGAAAAGTCTAGAAATTTCCTTTTTAAAAAAGCAAGAAAAGACAAGACTATGTGAAGAGAGACAGGGAGATAGAGATTAAAATTGAGGACAGGAAACAGGTCACTTAAGAAAAACAAACAGTGTATTCACAGAGAATAGGCACTGTATGAAAGACTGCTCAGGAGGAGGCTGGCACTCCTATTACAGGAATGAGAAAGTACAGAGGTTCATTGATATCTTGAGGAATTTATTTTATTCAAGATAATTTTGTTCTCAGCACCATCCTTAAGCTATTTTAATAGCTTCATAACTTACGAGTTCCTTTTGTATCCTTCTTAGTAAAAAACTTGGAACACCTCTGGTGTAGGTCTAGGGAAGAAAGTCAGCAATATTCCTTTCTGAGGAAATCCACCATAACTCAGGACACTCCCTCCACCTGGTAGTCATGTAGCCAAATTGTAGGGACCAGAGACCAAACTTGCAAAGACAAGATGACTGTGCTACAGCAAAAAGACTAGAGAAAGACTAGGTATGTCTGAGGATACACACTGACCTCAGGAGTCAGTATCATTGAAAATAATGTGTCCTACTCCATGTATTCTCTGATTAATGAGTTGAAGTTGATTTCTCAGATTTCTGGTCATGTATTCTACTCTATTATAAAGAAAATTTTGTCAAAGGTAGATTAAAATCTGCCACTAAGGAAAAATCAGCTAAGAGATCAATGAAGTACAACACAGATGCCACTCAGCCCAGTGGTCAGCAGCCTGATAAGGAAAGGATAGGGCCAGTCTACCTTCAAGAGGATAAAATGTCAAATAAAATTGCTAGGGGATTTAATTCAGAGATCGGGAAGTACCTATCAGTAACAAAAGGTTAGTGATATATTTCTCCATTTTTTCCTTTTGTAAAAACAAAACCAAAACTTCCAGTTCCCACCAGAATACACAGGAAAAGTTTGAAGTACTCTATTTAGAAATTGGTCAATCAATTTGACAAATAGGATCAATACTGGATTTGATCCTTCAGTATGCTAGGATGAGCTGGACCCCTCTTGTCTGTTTTTTACAACTCTGTCCGGGGCTATCTAAGGAAAATCTAGAGATTGAAAAGTCTAGAAATTTCCTTTTAAAAAGCAAGAAAAGACAAGACTATGTGAAGAGAGAGAGGAGATAGAGATTAAAATTGAGGACAGGAAACAGGTCACTTAAGAAAAACAAACAGTGTATTCACAGAGAATAGGCACTGTATGAAAGACTGCTCAGGAGGAGGCTGGCACTCCTATTACAGGAATGAGAAAGTACAGAGGTTCATTGATATCTTGAGGAATTTATTTTATTCAAGATAATTTTGTTCTCAGCACCATCCTTAAGCTATTTTAATAGCTTCATAACTTACGAGTTCCTTTTGTATCCTTCTTAGTAAAAAACTTGGAACACCTCTGGTGTAGGTCTAGGGAAGAAAGTCAGCAATATTCCTTTCTGAGGAAATCCACCATAACTCAGGACACTCCCTCCACCTGGTAGTCATGTAGCCAAATTGTAGGGACCAGAGACCAAACTTGCAAAGACAAGATGACTGTGCTACAGCAAAAAGACTAGAGAAAGACTAGGTATGTCTGAGGATACACACTGACCTCAGGAGTCAGTATCATTGAAAATAATGTGTCCTACTCCATGTATTCTCTGATTAATGAGTTGAAGTTGATTTCTCAGATTTCTGGTCATGTATTCTACTCTATTATAAAGAAAATTTTGTCAAAGGTAGATTAAAATCTGCCACTAAGGAAAAATCAGCTAAGAGATCAATGAAGTACAACACAGATGCCACTCAGCCCAGTGGTCAGCAGCCTGATAAGGAAAGGATAGGGCCAGTCTACCTTCAAGAGGATAAAATGTCAAATAAAATTGCTAGGGGATTTAATTCAGAGATCGGGAAGTACCTATCAGTAACAAAAGGTTAGTGATATATTTCTCCATTTTTTCCTTTTGTAAAAACAAAACCAAAACAAAACTCGGAGGGAAAGGAGGTCTTGAGTGGAACTGATATTTACTGGGGACAATTCTTGATTCTGCACTTCTCTGGCTAGTTCTATGATCATGTGAAAACTGAAAAAAAAAAAAAAAGTACTTCATACTTAAAGTACATGTGCATGAGTGTGTGTACATGTGGTTTCTCTTCAGAAGCTGAGGTAAAGAAGAGGGTTGTGATAGAAATGCCTCTCTAAACAGAAAAAACTGCAGTCACATCTTTGACACCAAGATACCCAAAGTCCAGAAGTTCAGCAACATTTGAGGATATTTGCACTACCAAGTTAAGACACTATATACCACCTGGAAAGCTTGAGTAGGAAACCATAGGAAATATCCGAGAACTACGCACAAGTTGCCCCCTGGTGTCACCAAGCTTAAATTGCAGGCTCATGATTCTGAATAAGCATCCCTGAAGCATAAACATAAAACTTCAGCATGGGGTTTCCTTGGTGGTCCAGTGCAGAGAGAGTCCGCCTTGCAGTGCAAGAGGCACCGTTTCGATCCCTGGCTTGGGAAGATCTCACGTGCTGTGGAGCGACTGGATGGGCGTGTCCAATCAGGAGCTGGCACTCTGGAGTGCAGGTGCCCAGAGCCGGTGCTCTGCAATGAGAGAGGCCGCTGCAATGGGAGGCCCACACAGGCCAAAGAATAACAAAAAAAAAGATGGACGAAAATAAATATAAAAAAAAAATTAACGAGGCATGATGGGGAAAAAATAATTTAAAAAAACCACAGGGCTTCCCTGGTGGTCCAGTGGGTAAAGACACCGCCTTGCAGTGCAAGGGGTGTCGGTTCGATCCCTGGCCTGGGAAGATCCCACATGCCGTGGAGCGGCTGGACCGATGTGTCCAATCACGGAGCCGGAGCTCTGGAGCGCCCAGAGCCAGTGCTCTGGGACAACAGAGGCCACTGCGATGGGAAGCCCACACAGGCCAAAGAACAAAGATGGATGAAAATAGACAAATGAAAGACCAATAGAAGTGGCCCACCCACCCCCTCCCTCCCCAAAACACCCCCCCAAAAATAAATAAATAAATAAATGTTAAAAAAAAAACACACACACACAACAAACTTCTGTGTAACTAAACTATGAGTAAGGTGTATTCCTACTGTCTGAATTCCCTGCAGGTCCCCTTCTGTGTATGTGTCCATTCATCTTATTCTTGAAGAGCATGCCTAGATTGCTTTGAAAAGAATCCAAATCAAAGTCACTTCTATTATTAATTTATTCATTATCAGGGAGCCAATAAGACTGGGTGAGAATGACCTCACGGTTCAAGTTATGACAAGCCATTGCCAGAATGAGGTGAAATCACGGAGCGAGTGAGGCAGCTTAGAAGCAGTCACCACATGTTTCTTCCTGCTGTCCTCTATTTCCATTTCTCGCCCCTAGCACAATCCTCTTAACCCTCTGGTTATCTATAGTCTAACACATCAGCACTGTACCCTTGTCATCAGCCCACCTACTCTCCAGAAAGAACCTCCTATTTCAGCCATTTCCAGACCTCTTTCTTGATCAAACATACCTGTGCTAGGACCATTCTTTCAGGGTTCTTCTCTCTGGTTGGCATTATTTGGTCCCTGCTTCCCAGATTACTCAGTGGTAGATAATCCACCTGTCACTGCAGGAGACGCAAGAGACGAGGGGTCCATCCCTGGGTAGGGAAGATACCCTGGCATAGGAAATGGCAACCCACTCCAGTATTCTTGCCTGGAAAATTCCATGGACAGAGGAGCCTGGCGGGCCACAGTCCATGGCGTAGCAAAGAGTCAGGCACAACTGAACACACATGCATAAGATATATACACTTAGGAGTCTTTATGTGTTCTTTCTCTCAAATAACACATGTAATTTTGGCCAAAATTACCTACATCCAAAAGAATGAACTAATTTGAGAATCTCTAGAACTTAGGTAGAGGGGGAGCTAAGGCAGCCTTTCAATGCCCTTATATAAAGTTTGCTCTAAGACTGAAACCAGTGAGAGCTCAGGAAGGATTAGTGCACAGACCCCATTCTGCTTACATAGAGGGACAGCTTGAGAAAAGGGCAACTGAAAAGGGAAGGGAGGGACAAGTAAGAAACTAGGAGCTTTAAGGAAATAATGAGGCTTATGAATGAGTGGTTAAGGAAAGAGGTAATTTTACTCTGTCACTTTCTCCTGTTGATTGGCTGTACCGTTTGCCCAATTCTGGTAGCCATTGTGTTGATATAGTTGATTAACTCATAGAGATATGGAAAAGGAACACCAATTCTATGGATGAATCACCTCTCCCCCATTTTGAAGACATCATTTTCCTTTGGTATTGACTACCAGTTTTATTTCTTAAATAAATACCATACCAGCCTAACAACTGATATAGAAGAAGAAACTGTTTTGTTCCTGAGGTCAATAATCCCTTTTGAAGACTGATTTAGTTTTGATTCTATAGTGGGCAGATAAAGGAATATGTGTATATGTGTGTACCTGTGGCATTTGTGGTGTGTGTACCTAGTTGAGCAGGAAACAGCACGAAAGAATGATTTCACAGGGTTATAGACAATTGCAAATGGGCATTTAATTAAGCATCTAACGAAGATTATCTTGGCCACATTCCTTAGTTCATTTGACTCTCACATTATGACTACAAAAATATCTAAAAATGGATATTTTGAAAACCCAGCAACTGCAGCATTTCCATGGAAACACAGCAAGGAGAGAAAATTCTGCTTGGACAGTCTCTGTAGAACAGATGACACTTGTCACAAATACCTTTTCCCTGGACAAAGGAAATGAGGACTCGAGTAAATACTTCTCCCTCCATTCTCCCTGAGCTCTCCAGACCAGTAGTCAGTGACCCTCTTGTCCCCTGGCAAAAGGAAGAGATTTGAAAGTTCACCCCAATTTCTATTAATAGCTGAGGTTCTGGATGCATAAGAAGGTCATTTCTCTCGTTAATGTAGCTCTTCTCTCAAAGTAGGGATGGGATAGAAATAACATTTATTGGGGTTGTTCCTGACTTTCAACTGACAATATCATTAAACAAAATGTATAATAAAGTTTGCTCTAAGACTGAAACCAGTGAGAGCTCAGGAAGGATTAGTGCACAGACCCCATTCTGCTTACATAGAGGGACAGCTTGAGAAAAGGGCAACTGAAAAGGGAAGGGAGGGACAAGTAAGAAACTAGGAGCTTTAAGGAAATAATGAGGCTTATGAATGAGTGGTTAAGGAAAGAGGTAATTTTACTCTGTCACTTTCTCCTGTTGATTGGCTGTACCGTTTGCCCAATTCTGGTAGCCATTGTGTTGATATAGTTGATTAACTCATAGAGATATGGAAAAGGAACACCAATTCTATGGATGAATCACCTCTCCCCCATTTTGAAGACATCATTTTCCTTTGGTATTGACTACCAGTTTTATTTCTTAAATAAATACCATACCAGCCTAACAACTGATATAGAAGAAGAAACTGTTTTGTTCCTGAGGTCAATAATCCCTTTTGAAGACTGATTTAGTTTTGATTCTATAGTGGGCAGATAAAGGAATATGTGTATATGTGTGTACCTGTGGCATTTGTGGTGTGTGTACCTAGTTGAGCAGGAAACAGCACGAAAGAATGATTTCACAGGGTTATAGACAATTGCAAATGGGCATTTAATTAAGCATCTAACGAAGATTATCTTGGCCACATTCCTTAGTTCATTTGACTCTCACATTATGACTACAAAAATATCTAAAAATGGATATTTTGAAAACCCAGCAACTGCAGCATTTCCATGGAAACACAGCAAGGAGAGAAAATTCTGCTTGGACAGTCTCTGTAGAACAGATGACACTTGTCACAAATACCTTTTCCCTGGACAAAGGAAATGAGGACTCGAGTAAATACTTCTCCCTCCATTCTCCCTGAGCTCTCCAGACCAGTAGTCAGTGACCCTCTTGTCCCCTGGCAAAAGGAAGAGATTTGAAAGTTCACCCCAATTTCTATTAATAGCTGAGGTTCTGGATGCATAAGAAGGTCATTTCTCTTGATGATGTAGCTCTTCTCTCAAAGTAGGGATGGGAAGTTTTATTTTTATGAAATAACATTTATTGGGGTTGTTCCTGACTTTCAACTGACAATATCATTAAACAAAATGTATAAAACAACTAAAAGATGCCAAGGAAAATTAAATCACCCATAATATTCTTCACTTCTTTGTACATTTCTTTCTAGTCTATACTCTAAGTGTGTGATCAAAATGGTGGTCACGATGTATATACAGCTTTTCATATATTATACCACAAGCACTTTCTCCTGCCATTAATGATCTTTGACAATGTGACTTAACAATAACTATAATAGTTCACAATATGGATTCATTATGATTTGTTTAATGAATCACTTAACGTGTAATATTTAGATGGTTTCTAATTATTCAAGATTGTTAGTAACACTGCACTTAAATGATTAGAAGGCTTTAACCCTCCAGATACCTTAGTCACCAAGAACCCACAAAGCAGGCACACAGAATCAAGCAGAGTCTTCAATATGCCAAATGAATGAGCCTGGGGAATATCTTCTTCATATGTTCCTTTTGTTTCCCCTCTGATCCTAATTAAAGTACATATTTGGTAAACCTGAGCAGAATATTATGCTTCCATTCAGTCTATTTACTGAACTCAATTACCAAGTAATTGAGAAAAACATCCATAGTAACTCAAAATTCCCTCACAGACTTGTGGACTAGCAAACTTGGCTACTAATCTTGCCTTGAGTAAAAAGTCAGAAGTTTGCCCACAGAGGCAAGTGGAAGGAGTCAAGAGTTTATAGATCAGATAGGATCCATATTTAGCGAAGTTTGAGAGGTGGCATGTTTTGAGAGGTATTAAACAGAACAGGGAACGAGCAAACCATAGGTGTTTTTCCCTTCTTCATCCTGAAAAAAAACCAGCAACTGCAGCATTTCCATGGAAACACAGCAAGGAGAGAAAATTCTGCGACAGTCTCTGTAGAACAGATGACACTTGTCACAAATACCTTTTCCTGGACAAAGGAAATGAGGACTCGAGTAAATACTTCTCCCTCCATTCTCCCTGAGCTCTCCAGACCAGTAGTCAGTGACCCTCTTGTCCCCTGGCAAAAGGAAGAGATTTGAAAGTTCACCCCAATTTCTATTAATAGCTGAGGTTCTGGATGCATAAGAAGGTCATTTCTCTTGATGATGTAGCTCTTCTCTCAAAGTAGGGATGGGAAGTTTTATTTTTATGAAATAACATTTATTGGGGTTGTTCCTGACTTTCAACTGACAATATCATTAAACAAAATGTATAAAACAACTAAAAGATGCCAAGGAAAATTAAATCACCCATAATATTCTTCACTTCTTTGTACATTTCTTTCTAGTCTATACTCTAAGTGTGTGATCAAAATGGTGGTCACGATGTATATACAGCTTTTCATATATTATACCACAAGCACTTTCTCCTGCCATTAATGATCTTTGACAATGTGACTTAACAATAACTATAATAGTTCACAATATGGATTCATTATGATTTGTTTAATGAATCACTTAACGTGTAATATTTAGATGGTTTCTAATTATTCAAGATTGTTAGTAACACTGCACTTAAATGATTAGAAGGCTTTAACCCTCCAGATACCTTAGTCACCAAGAACCCACAAAGCAGGCACACAGAATCAAGCAGAGTCTTCAATATGCCAAATGAATGAGCCTGGGGAATATCTTCTTCATATGTTCCTTTTGTTTCCCCTCTGATCCTAATTAAAGTACATATTTGGTAAACCTGAGCAGAATATTATGCTTCCATTCAGTCTATTTACTGAACTCAATTACCAAGTAATTGAGAAAAACATCCATAGTAACTCAAAATTCCCTCACAGACTTGTGGACTAGCAAACTTGGCTACTAATCTTGCCTTGAGTAAAAAGTCAGAAGTTTGCCCACAGAGGCAAGTGGAAGGAGTCAAGAGTTTATAGATCAGATAGGATCCATATTTAGCGAAGTTTGAGAGGTGGCATGTTTTGAGAGGTATTAAACAGAACAGGGAACGAGCAAACCATAGGTGTTCCTTCTTCATCAGCCCATCCAAGGATACTCACCTCTAACTACCCAATAATCTGCTTCTGCCTGCTATACAGGTTCTAGAGGAAAGCTCCCTCAGGCAACTTGGACTTTCCATCTGCCCTCCTTTGTTTCCACTGTCTGTAGAGTTCAAATCAAAGAACTGGAGGAGATTAAGGATGCAACTGCATGGACTTTCCTGCACCTTTTTTTCCCCCATTTTCCACTTTTTTTTTTTTTAGGAGAAATGGCTAGCTTTTCATTGTCAAGTAAATCTGTTCAATATTTATTCAGCGTCATTATGTGTCAGACACAGCAGTAGAAATACTAGAATCTATATTTATACATCTAAGTCCACAAGTGCATGCTATACGTGAGCACCCCCGATTTAATGAGGAAGAGCCAATCATCTCAATGAGATTCTAGTGTTGTCAATGAGGTGCACACACAGTGTTCCTGTCCTGTCTGAGTGGGAAGCTGGATGGCCCAGGGAAGAATTTCAAGATGATGCCTGAGTTGAGTCCTCATGTTCTTTATTAACCCTACTGTAGAGATGCTCTAAGAATAAATTTGGGAGGGAGTTTTCTGTTAGGAAAAAAATAGGTAGAATTGTACTACTCAGTTTTGTAATAGTCATCATCATAACTATTACCAAGTAATTGAGACTAAGCAATTTTCCCAAGGACACACAGCACGCCTCATGAAGATCTAGATCTGGAAATCTGGCACCTAAGATCTTACTGCACCTAACATGTGTGTGTATAACACATATGCTTAAGTGTGTACTTACACACACACATCATATTCTCTACTCTGTCTATAAGAGGCCACAGACAGATTCGTTTGGGTATAGGAAGGTAACCGAGAGAACATGGGCAGATATAAAGTCCTGCAGGATGGCCCTGAGGAGCAGCTCCACCATGCTAGCCACTCAGAATGATGACTATCAGAATCTGTATGATCTGAGAGCTGGAGATCTCTTGAAAAGAAAGAGCCTCACAATCACACACCCCTTTGCGTCCAGGCAGAACTGCTCCTCATTTCTTTCATATGTTGGGGTCCAAAAGAAAGAGACTATGTTACTTCCCAACAGCGTCGAATATATTCCTGTGTGGAAAAAAACGCTTCCAAATCTGTGTCCTGGCCTTTATACAACAAAAGGCCAATGAGAAATAGCAGGAGGTTTGGAGTAAAAAAAGATTTGGGATCCATGGTCGAAAACAAGTCTCAGGTTTAAAGAGGACCAGACTTTGCAAGGTTTGAAAGTATCTGGGAAGACCATAGTTAATAACTGCACTCCTGACCATGCCTTTACTTTTTTCAACTAAGAGCTACCCTGCCCATCAAGTTTCTGTCATGGGGTTTGAAAAGGTAAAGAGGAAAAACATGAGTAGGGAGAAGGAAGAAGGGCCGATGAGAGGAGGAGATAGAGACGGAAGAAGGAGGAGAACATACATGGTGGCACGTTTTGGGTCAAGACTCCGTTAAGCAGCTTAGACAGGTTCTTTCCTGGGTCCTAGTTTTGCCAATCTTATGAGATTCAATGAGGTGCACACACAGTGTTCCTGTCCTGTCTGAGTGGGAAGCTGGATGGCCCAGGGAAGAATTTCAAGATGATGCCTGAGTTGAGTCCTCATGTTCTTTATTAACCCTACTGTAGAGATGCTCTAAGAATAAATTTGGGAGGGAGTTTTCTGTTAGGAAAAAAATAGGTAGAATTGTACTACTCAGTTTTGTAATAGTCATCATCATAACTATTACCAAGTAATTGAGACTAAGCAATTTTCCCAAGGACACACAGCACGCCTCATGAAGATCTAGATCTGGAAATCTGGCACCTAAGATCTTACTGCACCTAACATGTGTGTGTATAACACATATGCTTAAGTGTGTACTTACACACACACATCATATTCTCTACTCTGTCTATAAGAGGCCACAGACAGATTCGTTTGGGTATAGGAAGGTAACCGAGAGAACATGGGCAGATATAAAGTCCTGCAGGATGGCCCTGAGGAGCAGCTCCACCATGCTAGCCACTCAGAATGATGACTATCAGAATCTGTATGATCTGAGAGCTGGAGATCTCTTGAAAAGAAAGAGCCTCACAATCACACACCCCTTTGCGTCCAGGCAGAACTGCTCCTCATTTCTTTCATATGTTGGGGTCCAAAAGAAAGAGACTATGTTACTTCCCAACAGCGTCGAATATATTCCTGTGTGGAAAAAAACGCTTCCAAATCTGTGTCCTGGCCTTTATACAACAAAAGGCCAATGAGAAATAGCAGGAGGTTTGGAGTAAAAAAAGATTTGGGATCCATGGTCGAAAACAAGTCTCAGGTTTAAAGAGGACCAGACTTTGCAAGGTTTGAAAGTATCTGGGAAGACCATAGTTAATAACTGCACTCCTGACCATGCCTTTACTTTTTTCAACTAAGAGCTACCCTGCCCATCAAGTTTCTGTCATGGGGTTTGAAAAGGTAAAGAGGAAAAACATGAGTAGGGAGAAGGAAGAAGGGCCGATGAGAGGAGGAGATAGAGACGGAAGAAGGAGGAGAACATACATGGTGGCACGTACAAGCACAGAGTTTAGGACAGATCAAGACTCCGTTGCACTGAGCAGCTCTGTAACCTTAGACAGGTTCTTTCCTGGGTCCTAGTTTCCCTATTTGAAAATATGTTTAATAAAGTCTGTATCATAAAATCCTTGTAAGGATTACATAAGATGATGTATGTTTCTAGCAAGTACTAGGTATTCAATTAAAAAAGATACTACCTAATATACATTGAGTGCTTGCAAAGGACCAAATCTTAGGCTAGGTAAATCATGCATATCATATCAGGCTTAATTTCTATCATTATTAATTATTACTATCAATATCAAATAAAGAATGAGAAGAGAAGAAAAAAGGGAAACTTGAATTCATACTGGAACCATTAAGGGCCACTGAGTCCTAGTGATGGGGCAACCCAAGGCCAGAGACATAGCAATTAGCACAAACTCACAGAATTTTATAGCAGCAGGATCTGGACTAGGATCCCAGCCGCCATGTACAGGAGGGAGGAGGCAGGAGATGTAGCTAGAGAGGTTTCCTGGGAGCCTCAGTCACCTGTTCAGGAGTGGCACCTCCCTAGGAACTAACCTGGTCCACCCCTTCCTTGGCAGCCTACACCCCGAAAATCCTCACAAGGAACGTGACTCTTGTTCATTCATGCTCACTTCTCTCACCCACAGGCTCATAATTAAAAGAGAATACACATGCCTTTTGTTTCTGGGACCCTTATTAAGAAACAAGTGAGGCACAAGCAAGCAGGCAACCAGGCAGGAAAACCTGGATTAAAGCTAATCCGCTTGTTTTACAGACACTCATCAGAGAGTGGTCGTAGTCCCATGGAAAAGGAGCAGAGCCAGCTTCACAGGGCTCCCCAGCCCATCATCTGCCTGAGGAATCTCAGTTCAGAAAACATTATCTTTTCATGTTTAACTCGGGCAGGCATGCAATGATTTGCATTCATTCCCACAAAGTGTCAGAAAAGCCTGTGAAGGAGAAAAAAAACAGGCTTCTTAATGCATTTCAAGTATCAAAAACCAACCTAAGGAAGGTTAATTTTAAAAAAAAAAAAAACGGAAGAAGGGGAGAACATACATGGTGGCACGTACAAGCACAGAGTTTAGGACAGATCAAGACTCCGTTGCACTGAGCAGCTCTGTAACCTTAGACAGGTTCTTTCCTGGGTCCTAGTTTCCCTATTTGAAAATATGTTTAATAAAGTCTGTATCATAAAATCCTTGTAAGGATTACATAAGATGATGTATGTTTCTAGCAAGTACTAGGTATTCAATTAAAAAAGATACTACCTAATATACATTGAGTGCTTGCAAAGGACCAAATCTTAGGCTAGGTAAATCATGCATATCATATCAGGCTTAATTTCTATCATTATTAATTATTACTATCAATATCAAATAAAGAATGAGAAGAGAAGAAAAAGGAATCTTGAATTCATACTGGAACCATTAAGGGCCACTGAGTCCTAGTGATGGGGCAACCCAAGGCCAGAGACATAGCAATTAGCACAAACTCACAGAATTTTATAGCAGCAGGATCTGGACTAGGATCCCAGCCGCCATGTACAGGAGGGAGGAGGCAGGAGATGTAGCTAGAGAGGTTTCCTGGGAGCCTCAGTCACCTGTTCAGGAGTGGCACCTCCCTAGGAACTAACCTGGTCCACCCCTTCCTTGGCAGCCTACACCCCGAAAATCCTCACAAGGAACGTGACTCTTGTTCATTCATGCTCACTTCTCTCACCCACAGGCTCATAATTAAAAGAGAATACACATGCCTTTTGTTTCTGGGACCCTTATTAAGAAACAAGTGAGGCACAAGCAAGCAGGCAACCAGGCAGGAAAACCTGGATTAAAGCTAATCCGCTTGTTTTACAGACACTCATCAGAGAGTGGTCGTAGTCCCATGGAAAAGGAGCAGAGCCAGCTTCACAGGGCTCCCCAGCCCATCATCTGCCTGAGGAATCTCAGTTCAGAAAACATTATCTTTTCATGTTTAACTCGGGCAGGCATGCAATGATTTGCATTCATTCCCACAAAGTGTCAGAAAAGCCTGTGAAGGAGAAAAAAAACAGGCTTCTTAATGCATTTCAAGTATCAAAAACCAACCTAAGGAAGGTTAATTTTCTTTCCTGAGCAGCAATCTGACTTTAATTAATACTTGATTAAAATTAATTCTTGGGGGGCCACAAGCATGTATACACTTAATGAGCTCATCTGCCAAGGGTGTTATTACAGAAGATGCTAAATGTGTCTCCCCACTGGCCACTTACTCAGAGGGCTCCACGTGAGTCAGAAATGAAACACAACCACAGGTCTGTAGCCCTCCTGCTTGCTCTCCTACCAACATGTAACATGATCCATCCTTCTCTCTCATCTACACTTTGTGAATGATTCAGGGGCCAGATTTAAGCCCAGCTGACCTCCTCCTGCGTGGATGGCACCCCAGTCCCCTCTACCCCCCAATAGCTGTCACTCCACAGTAAGAAAGGTCAGGACCATCTCACTTTATTAACACACTTCATTAAGAAGATTTAATTTTCTTTTCTTTTTTTAAAATAAAAACACTGAACAGATTCACAAACTCTAAATATTCCTTGCTAGTAGCAAAGATGATTTAAGTTCTGCGGGACTCTCATTTCTGATAGGAAACAGCAACCAAGAGAAATTGGGTGTGGAGTGGGAAAGAAATCTGAGAGATCCTTTGTTTTTGCTTCTTAAGGGGACTATTTCTATACCAAGAATCCCCAAATTTCTGCATCTACAGACTGAATGCTCCAAAAGACTCCCCAAACTACTTGCCTCCCCAGCCCTCTCCTCACTAGAGATGAGGAGGAAATTTTGCCCCATGTCTGTTGAGACCTCAGTGCAGGTGATTAGGAGCAAATTGTTAATATCATCACCCATAAGAGGCTAGTAACCCCCGGACCACCCAGGACCCCAGGCAGGCCTTGAGAGCTAGGAAATTCACCTGACCCTTGCCAGAACAAAGCAGCCCAGCCAGTGCCCCTCCTCCCTAGATGCTCATACCTCTTTGGTGTGAGTGTGGAAGGAGACAGACATGTCCAGCAGAAGCTTCCGCTGTTCCACCCTGCGCACGAAGTCTTGGATGCGCACCTCCAGGTGTCTAGCTGCCTTGTAGATCTCCTCCGGGTCGCATTCCCCTGTCTGAGCCAGCTGCTCCGCTGCTTCTAGGAGCTTGTCCGCATTGGTGTATGTATTCTGCCGGCAACGACAGTGAGAGAAAGTCAACTTTCAGTCACGAACGAAGTTTCACGTCTTCCCCAGCCCACCTGGGCTGCCCAGAGCTGGAGCGTGGGGCGTGGGCACTGAGCCCAGAGCTCCTTAATCTGGCACTGAGGAGCCGAGCGCCCAGCTCATCTACTGCCTCTCAGCAAGCCAGCAGCCTGCCTGGCAGCTTAGCACAGGCGGGTACTAGCTAGGTGCCTCCTCTGTCCCTGGGATTTCTCCCAGGTGGGGTGTCCTGGAAAGAAGAGAGCAGACAGGCTAGAATCTCCACTTCACAGCCTCGCCTGGACCCCCTTCCCTAACGGAGATCCATCACTGCCCTCACCTCTCAGGCTATAACTGCCCAGAGTTGGAAATATCTCATCCACGAAGACCGGCTGGGTTTCTAGATGAGAACACCAGAGAAATAACTGGGAAATTCGCTTGACTTTTCCCCCAAGTCCCTTGCAACTACTGGTGTTTATCTTTTGGAACAGAGCTATCTTTTTGGACGTGGAAAGGGTCAGAACTCAAGGAACTGACAGAAGGAAGCAGCCACAGCCAGAGTGAGGCGAGGCAGGCTATTCCTTGTGTACCCAGCAAAGGCTTAAAGCTTGCAGGAAGGCTGGGGGAGGCATCTGGTGATTTTCTCTTAAGCTACTGCATACACACACACATTCACACGTGCATACGTTCACTTTTACATGCACACTCTCCTCCAACCTCTGTCTGTGTTCTCTAGAGCATTTTGAAAGGAAACTAACATGTAATTATTGCTCATCAGGATGGAGTCCCTGCCTCTGCAATACACACATGTCAGTTATTACATGGATGTCATGAATACACCTTTTCCTGGGTAGGCTTCCTGTAAAGAGAGCTCCAGATAGACCCTGAATTAGAGTCACTGACTCAGATGACATTACGTTTCTTATTATCCGTATAGTGACACAAGGCCCTACAGAGGGCCTTCCACTTTAAACTTTAGGGAATCTCAAGAAATAGTCGACATGTCCAGCCCACCTGGCACGCTGGCCCCGGGCTAGCTGGTAGCCCCGGTGATTCCCTGTCTGAGCCAGCTGCTCCGCTGCTTCTAGGAGCTTGTCCGCATTGGTGTATGTATTCTGCCGGCAACGACAGTGAGAGAAAGTCAACTTTCAGTCACGAACGAAGTTTCACGTCTTCCCAGCCCACCTGGGCTGCCCAGAGCTGGAGCGTGGGGCGTGGGCACTGAGCCCAGAGCTCCTTAATCTGGCACTGAGGAGCCGAGCGCCCAGCTCATCTACTGCCTCTCAGCAAGCCAGCAGCCTGCCTGGCAGCTTAGCACAGGCGGGTACTAGCTAGGTGCCTCCTCTGTCCCTGGGATTTCTCCCAGGTGGGGTGTCCTGGAAAGAAGAGAGCAGACAGGCTAGAATCTCCACTTCACAGCCTCGCCTGGACCCCCTTCCCTAACGGAGATCCATCACTGCCCTCACCTCTCAGGCTATAACTGCCCAGAGTTGGAAATATCTCATCCACGAAGACCGGCTGGGTTTCTAGATGAGAACACCAGAGAAATAACTGGGAAATTCGCTTGACTTTTCCCCCAAGTCCCTTGCAACTACTGGTGTTTATCTTTTGGAACAGAGCTATCTTTTTGGACGTGGAAAGGGTCAGAACTCAAGGAACTGACAGAAGGAAGCAGCCACAGCCAGAGTGAGGCGAGGCAGGCTATTCCTTGTGTACCCAGCAAAGGCTTAAAGCTTGCAGGAAGGCTGGGGGAGGCATCTGGTGATTTTCTCTTAAGCTACTGCATACACACACACATTCACACGTGCATACGTTCACTTTTACATGCACACTCTCCTCCAACCTCTGTCTGTGTTCTCTAGAGCATTTTGAAAGGAAACTAACATGTAATTATTGCTCATCAGGATGGAGTCCCTGCCTCTGCAATACACACATGTCAGTTATTACATGGATGTCATGAATACACCTTTTCCTGGGTAGGCTTCCTGTAAAAGAGAGCTCCAGATAGACCCTGAATTAGAGTCACTGACTCAGATGACATTACGTTTCTTATTATCCGTATAGTGACACAAGGCCCTACAGAGGGCCTTCCACTTTAAACTTTAGGGAATCTCAAGAAATTCCAAAGAAACCCCAAGGCTGTGTCTTTGTGGTTTCTAGCCAATAAAGAAAAATTTATGGCAGAGACAAAGCAAGCCTGCTGTTTAGTTAAGTTGGGAACTAATAAGAGGTAAATAAAAAGCAAAAGTGAAGTGTCCCCTGCATGTAAGGTGAACAACTTGCCCTGCTTTGCCCAAGACTTCCCTGGTGGTTCAGATGGAAAATACTCAACCTGCAGCACAGGAAACCCAGGTTCGATCCCTGGGTCAGGAAGATCCCCTGAGAAGGGAATGGCAACCCACTCCAGTATTGCTGCCTGGAGAATCCCATGGACAGAGGAACCTGGTGGGCTACACCCCATGGGGTTGCAGAGTTAGACACAACTGAGCAACTAACACTTTCCAGTTTTAGCATTTAAAGTCCTATATCCTGGAAAGCCTGTCACGCCTGAGCAAATCAGGATAACTGGTCACCCTAACACATATTCAAGACTGTAGATGTTTCAGGCTACATATATGATATATATTGCCTCAGAGGAGAATAAAACCATCCTTAAGGGAAAAAATGTGACAACACATTAAACAGGGACAGCAACACAATAATAATTAGGAGTTAATGTTTCTTATTCAGGTGCTAAGAACAAAGTGAGTGAAAACCAAGAATAATAATAGCCAATGATGACTGAATATTTTTCACATGATAAGGACCATGCTGAAGGTTCACGTGCGTATTAATTCACTTAATCTTCACAATAACCTTCACCTGTAAAGTCATCAGCCCCACTTTACAGATGAGGAAACTGAAGCAATAAGTATTTCTGGCTAAGGTTGCGTGTCTCAAAAGTGGTAGAACAAAGATTAAAATCTTGCTGTTCAGCTTCAGAGCTCAAGCTCCAAATCATTACGGGACTATATCAGTTGAAGAAGGGCCTTTCACACCCTGCTAAGGTGTTTTGGTCTGAGGTAGGGGGAGGGCACTGAACAGTTGCCTGTATACCCCACCTCTATGCAGATGAAGGCGTAAGCCTGGGGTAGGCAGTGAGGGTGCTTTTATGTCACTCCATGCCCTCTTTATCCTGTCCCGCACCCGGCCTGAGGTCCTTCCACTTTAAACTTTCAGGGTAATCTCCAAGAAATTCCAAAGAAACCCCAAGGCTGGTGTCTTTTTGTGGTTTCTAGCCAATAAAGAAAAATTTATGGCAGAGACAAAGCAAGCCTGCTGTTTAGTTAAGTTGGGAACTAATAAGAGGTAAATAAAAAGCAAAAGTGAAGTGTCCCCTGCATGTAAGGTGAACAACTTGCCCTGCTTTGCCCAAGACTTCCCTGGTGGTTCAGATGGAAAATACTCAACCTGCAGCACAGGAAACCCAGGTTCGATCCCTGGGTCAGGAAGATCCCCTGAGAAGGGAATGGCAACCCACTCCAGTATTGCTGCCTGGAGAATCCCATGGACAGAGGAACCTGGTGGGCTACACCCCATGGGGTTGCAGAGTTAGACACAACTGAGCAACTAACACTTTCCAGTTTTAGCATTTAAAGTCCTATATCCTGGAAAGCCTGTCACGCCTGAGCAAATCAGGATAACTGGTCACCCTAACACATATTCAAGACTGTAGATGTTTCAGGCTACATATATGATATATATTGCCTCAGAGGAGAATAAAACCATCCTTAAGGGAAAAAATGTGACAACACATTAAACAGGGACAGCAACACAATAATAATTAGGAGTTAATGTTTCTTATTCAGGTGCTAAGAACAAAGTGAGTGAAAACCAAGAATAATAATAGCCAATGATGACTGAATATTTTTCACATGATAAGGACCATGCTGAAGGTTCACGTGCGTATTAATTCACTTAATCTTCACAATAACCTTCACCTGTAAAGTCATCAGCCCCACTTTACAGATGAGGAAACTGAAGCAATAAGTATTTCTGGCTAAGGTTGCGTGTCTCAAAAGTGGTAGAACAAAGATTAAAATCTTGCTGTTCAGCTTCAGAGCTCAAGCTCCAAATCATTACGGGACTATATCAGTTGAAGAAGGGCCTTTCACACCCTGCTAAGGTGTTTTGGTCTGAGGTAGGGGGAGGGCACTGAACAGTTGCCTGTATACCCCACCTCTATGCAGATGAAGGCGAAAGCCTGGGGTAGGCAGTGAGGGGTGCTTTCTCCCGGACGAGTCTGTCACTCTCCATGCCCTCTTTATCCTGTCACACAGCAGCGCTCATGCTCAAGTAATGATGCGCTTCCCTGGGTACCTCCCTACTGGTCTGCGTACCCCTTAAAGATAGGTCCCATGTCTCACTCATCTTGGGTTCTTCATCTTGGGTTCTACACCATGGCTGGTAGACCATAAACACTTACTAAATGCCTGTTGAGTGAATAAGACTCAGGGCTAGAAATGAAATTGAAGAGTGGCTGAAAATCACATTTATAAGGCAAGGAAGAGCTAGATAACAGATTTAACAGCAAGAGAGGGACAAGAGAGACAGTGCAAGGGCATCAGGGCCAGTACTAAAAGCTGGGCTCCCTGTTCTACCCGCTGCTCAGCTCTCTTCCCCATCATAACTAGAAAGAGCCTTTAAATTCTGAGCCAGTCAAACCTCTCATTCACATTAATCTGTTCAGTGGCGTCCCACTCCTTTTGGGGTAAAACTCCTCAGGGTGCCATGCAAGACCCTTCTTTATCTGACACTTGTTTTTTTTTTTTTCCCCTTCAGCTTCAACTTCTATCACTCTGTTAAAGCAGCCTGTGAAATAAATTGCTTATACTTCTGGAAACTCACAGCCGTGAATCTTCCCCTGTACTTCTGTCTGGGGTATCTTTCCCCTACTTTTTTTTCCAACATGATCAACTCTTCCTCGCCCTGTAAGACCTAGCCCAGGTACATCTACTTCTCTCCCAAGGTTGGCTAATATGAGCCTCTCTGAGCTCTCAGACTGATCTGCAGCAACCCTCTCCTGGGTACATGCCATATTCTTCTGGCTAATACTCTTCCAACTGAGCTATTTTGGCTACCTTACATGCCATATTCTAATGCCAGTGTTTGCCTTTCTGATCCACTTAGGGGCAGGTAAAGTCTTTCAGTTCTTTCCCTTAGTGCCTGGCACCAAGTAAGTGCTCTATAAAAATTTAATGAATGAATTATTAAAGAATATGTTAATCCCCACCAATCCTAAATGTTGAATCCTTGGCTTTTGTCTACTACTTGGTACAAAACCTTACATGCTAGAGGTTTTTTTTTTTTTTTAATTTTTTTATTCTTTATTTTAAAGATTTTACAGAGTTTTGTTGTTCACCAACATGTATGTTCCCAGATCAGTCATATGCATATCCCTGGGCCCTCCCCCTACCCAGTTCCCCCCTCCCCCCCCTCCAGACCATTGCCCCAAGTGATTGTAGGTACTCCTATTCCCTTAGCACAATGACACTAGCTATCTTTTCCACACATGACAGTATAGGTTTCCATGTTACTGTCTCCATGCCTCCCCCTCCCTATTTCTTCCCCACAATGTCCATATGTCTATGCTCTGTCTGTTTTTCCATGAGTTCACTGCATGTGTTATCAAGACCGTCCTACTAGATTCCATATATGTGTGTTAGTACGCTGTATTTGTCTTTCTCTTTTTGACTTACTTCACTTTTTATGATAGGTTCTAGAGCTACATGTTAGAGTTTATGTTCAATGTTCAATCTCATTTGGTTTATCCTACTTCCTGGCAGAATCTTGATATAAGAATGTGCTTATAGAATATCATTTAAAGTACTAATGGAGCAATCCCTGATCCCAACGGGTAAAACTCCTCAGGGTGCCATGCAAGACCCTTCTTTATCTGACACTTGTTTTTTTTCCCTTCAGCTTCAACTTCTATCACTCTGTTAAAGCAGCCTGTGAAATAAATTGCTTATACTTCTGGAAACTCACAGCCGTGAATCTTCCCCTGTACTTCTGTCTGGGGTATCTTTCCCTACTTTTTCCAACATGATCAACTCTTCCTCGCCCTGTAAGACCTAGCCCAGGTACATCTACTTCTCTCCCAAGGTTGGCTAATATGAGCCTCTCTGAGCTCTCAGACTGATCTGCAGCAACCCTCTCCTGGGTACATGCCATATTCTTCTGGCTAATACTCTTCCAACTGAGCTATTTTGGCTACCTTACATGCCATATTCTAATGCCAGTGTTTGCCTTTCTGATCCACTTAGGGGCAGGTAAAGTCTTTCAGTTCTTTCCCTTAGTGCCTGGCACCAAGTAAGTGCTCTATAAAAATTTAATGAATGAATTATTAAAGAATATGTTAATCCCCACCAATCCTAAATGTTGAATCCTTGGCTTTTGTCTACTACTGGGTACAAAACCTTACATGATAGAGGTTTGTTTTTTTAATTTTTATTCTTTATTTTAAAGATTTTACAGAGTTTTGTTGTTCACCAACATGTATGTTCCCAGATCAGTCATATGCATATCCCTGGGCCCTCCCCCTACCCAGTTCCCCCCTCCCACCCCTCCAGACCATTGCCCCAAGTGATTGTAGGTACTCCTATTCCCTTAGCACAATGACACTAGCTATCTTTTCCACACATGACAGTATAGGTTTCCATGTTACTGTCTCCATGCCTCCCCCTCCCTATTTCTTCCCCACAATGTCCATATGTCTATGCTCTGTCTGTTTTTCCATGAGTTCACTGCATGTGTTATCAAGACCGTCCTACTAGATTCCATATATGTGTGTTAGTACGCTGTATTTGTCTTTCTCTTTTTGACTTACTTCACTTTTTATGATAGGTTCTAGAGCTACATGTTAGAGTTTATGTTCAATGTTCAATCTCATTTGGTTTATCCTACTTCCTGGCAGAATCTTGATATAAGAATGTGCTTATAGAATATCATTTAAAGTACTAATGGAGCAATCCACTGATACCTGTCATTGTCCCAAACTGGGGCAAGAATCATAATCGGCTTCTGCCCACCTTCTGACAAAAACTAACAAGAGCACTAGTCTTTTCAACTGCTGAAGCTGCTGGGGCTGACTTTGAGTAACAGTGCTTCAGGCAGCATATCTCCAAACAGCATCTGAAACACTGGCAAAGTAGCCGATATTCCCAACATATGCTGAAGTTGTAAGTTGTGGGAGCTTCTTGACATGCTGTAAAGTATCGCTCTAACAGGCTGAGTTCAAAAGAAAGTAGATCTCGGGATCGAGCCAAGATGGTAGAGGAATGAGGGGAAGATTTCACCAGCTCCCCAACAGAATCACCAGAACTAATCAAGAAATGAACCACCACCAGCAAACCAGCCGCTAGACAACAGAAGAATTCCATAGGCCCGCGAGAGTAGAAGAGTGAACAGCCAGATCTCTCCCGGAGCTAGGGTTCTAAGAATCCTCTATCCTAACCCCCACGTGGGACCGCATTGACGGAGAGTGCGCCAGCAAGTGCCCTAAAAGGGAGCCTAAGCAGAGCCTTGGGGGAGAGAAGGCAGTGCTCAGTGTGAAAACTCCAAGAATCCGCCCGGATCGCCCGCAGAAATTAAGACACTGCGAAGATAGGATACCGGAGCAGGGCCAAGCAGAATGCGCTTGCTGCCCAGCGACCTGAGGCCGGACGGAACGCGGGGAGTGCTGCCTAGCGACCGACCGGGAGATGGGAGGGAGCGCCCAGTGTGAAAATCGCGCCTCTCGGCCGGGCGAAGATCGCGACTTTACACCTGGCACCGGGTGAGTTCAAACACTCCTAGTGTGGAACTAGCTGAAGGGGAGGTCGCCCACAGATTGCTGACTAGGGATCAGGCTCGAGCCAGATGGGGAAACTTGTGCCTGCCTTTGGGACTTGGAGGCGCAACCGGCAGTGCGTGCGCGCCAGTGGCGGAGGAGCCCGTGCACCCCCATAGCTACACCCGCAGCGGAGGAAGCTGGGAGAAGGGCAGGTATTGGAGGCTACCGGCGGGTGCACGGCAGAGCCAGGACGCCCCCGCCCAACACGGGATTGCGCGCGCGCTGCGGCCCCCCGCCCAACAGACTGGGATCAGCCCGCGCCCCCGCCCACCCCGGGACGGAGCGCGCGCCGCGGTCCCCCGCCCAACGGACTGGGATCAGCCAGCCATCCCGGCCAGCACCTGAGCTTGCAGACCGGTGCCATAAGGGAAAGGCTATTATCATCAAGACAATACCGTCGACAGCAGATTGGCTTCCACCAGGCAGATGAGAGGATAAAAACCAGGGACAGTATTTAGCTTTTTTGTTTATCTGTTGCGGACGGTTCTGTTTATTCGTTTGATCGGTCAGGTTTGGCCTTTTTTTTTTTTTTTCTCTCTTTTTTTCTTGTGTCTATTCTTATTAAGTTTCTCTTCCCTTTTTAATTTTTAATTTCTTTTTAAAAATTTTTAATTATTTTTTTTTAAAATTTTAATTCTTGGAAACTTCTAATTTTCTTTCCTCTTTCCCACTGCTTCCTCCCTCTATGTTCTAAATCTAAACTTTCTCCTATCTACCACTATCTTCTAAATAAATATTTCCTATCTTCCTGTCTCCACTATTCTCTTCCAGCTGCACTAAACAATACAACACACTAATCTTGGCTACATAACCCTATAAAATCCTTCCAAGACGAATCTATTCCTTCTCATTACCCATACACTCTCCACCTCCTCACCCCCAACACATGTCTTAGTTAAAAATTGCTTTCATTGTAATAGTCCAAGCCAGGACCTTGCCCTGGATCTATTTTTCCAGGCACTATTTTAATTAATTCAGAGCTTAACGGGCAAGTATCATCTTCGATTGTGTTGTTTGCCAGAAAAATTTCCTATGCTTTGTCACTGTAAGACTGGTTAGATGTGGTTATTGCTGTGTATGTATGTATATATTATGATTATGTTAGAAAAAAGAGAAAGACAAGTATAGTATACTAACTCATATATATGGGATCTAGTAAGATGGTCATGATAACACACACAGTGAACTCATGAAAAAACAGAGAATAGACATAAAGACATTGTGGAGACCGAACAATGGGAGGGAGTAACATGGGAACCTATACTGTCATGTGTAGAAAAGATAGCTATTGTCATTGTGCTAGGGGAATAGGAGTACCTACAACCACTTGGAGCAATGGTCTGGAGGGATGGGGGGGGGAACCTGGGTGGGGGGAGGGCCAAGGGATATGCATCTGATTGATCTGGGAACATTCATGTACAAAAATAAATAAATAAATAAATAAATAAATAAAGAAAAAAAAGAAAAGAAAAGATGGTCAACATCATATGTCATTACAGACATGGAGATTAAAATAACAATGAGTTAACTTTCAGTAGGTGAATGAATAAATGAACAATTCCACTAAAAGAAATACCCTAAAAAGACAAAAACCAAAAAAAAAGAAAGAAAATACCCTAAAAGAAAGAACGAGGAAATTAAAATGGTGGACTAGAGAATATTCATTAACACAATAGAAGGTACTACTAGAGAAACAGAGAAATGAAAAGACAAAAGAAGAATAGCAAAACAGCAGATGTAGATCCTACTGTAGCCAGTGTATTTCAGTCACCTGCCACAGTGATTGGTTTATCAATATTTACACAACCCAGATTGATCCATTATGAAGTTAGCCTGGTCAGTAATTAAGGAATCACTCTCCCACTGGACAAGAAAAAGGATAATTGAGTTAATGCTGTCCTTTACCTCGTGAGGATGGGTGGACCCAACCTAGGGATGTTGCTGACATGAGGCAAATGCAGAAACAGATAAGGAAAAAGAAACTGATGTTGGGCTAGCATTGCTGGGTTAGGAGCATTCCCACTTAAGGACCTAAGGTATTTCTGGGTGGATGAGTTGGAAAAGTCCAGCCTATAAGAGCATGGCTTTGCTAATACAGACTCCTTGTGTGAATAAAATAGCACCCCTTCCTCCAGGTAGGCCCAGCTCCTTGCCTGGGCGTATGGATGGTGAGCTGGATCCAGGTCTCACTTGCCCCCTTACCTAGGCATCTTTGAGCATTGCACAGTCTTTGCAATGTTGCACTGGATATACTGACTGAAACCTGCTCTTCCTCTTCAGTTTTTATACGAGTCAATGTATTTCCCCTTTTTAATTAAGCCAACTTAAAGTCTTTTCTATTATTTTCATAACTCATGCAGAATTATTACCATAACATGAGGTGCTACTAAGAACAGATTAAAAAACCTTGGAACTTTGTAAGCTGACAATGTGGGCTGGAGGGTAATAAAGATGATTCTATAGATCTCAAATAGGAAGTTGGGGACACCTCTGCATACTGCAGCAAAGAGTGGGTTAAAGTACTCCCCATTGTGCTTTGGGACTCTGAGTCTGTTTCTACCAAGACTGTGGTTTGGCATCTGGTAGAAAAAATAATCAAGATTTTGGAGATTTTAAATACACACTGTGACCTTGAGGTAGGTCTTATGTGAGTGATACAAGCTTAGGCTTCAGGTGGCCTTTCTCGAAGCAGAAAGGGAACGTAATGCAGTAGTTGCTGTCTTAACCAATGTCTGCTGAACTGATTACCTGGCCAGGTAAAATGCTCCATTCTTCTGTAAAACATCTTAACCTAAGCCTATTGTCCTCAGAATGTTCTTGGGTTAGGTGTTGCCCTTAACCCACTAAGCCCACCTGTTTCCACCAACTGAGTTTTACGGCTCCCTATTTATTTGTGTCTTCTCCTAAGCTTATTTATGCCAGTAATGCTTATGGTGATTTCTGAAGTTAGTAAGAAATGAAGAATTACAGAAACCAATGAACTATAAGTATGACAAGAGAGGTTCTCCCTCCCACCCCAGAAAGCTAGATTAATGCTTTGGAAAGACTTGATAATAAAAGTCAACAGCTTAAAAATTATTCTCAAACTATAAAAATTGGGGGAAATTATAAAAAAGGATTTTTCTCTCTTCACTTCACCTGTTCCTTTAAATTGTCACACCACATTATAAAAAGAAAACAAGAACAGAAGAAACTATAAATCTTATGCCTCAACATAGTATGTCTAAGGTTCAATGTGAGAAAAGACATTTATTTGAAGAACTTGGCCTCATGTTGAAACACTGATGAATGGATGAATGGAAATACAATGTTTAGAATCTGTTTGTAAAAAAAAAAAAAAAAAAGAAAACATCTGCATGCTTTTATGACTGTCACCCACCAGGGACACACCTCTTGCTCCTCAGATGCTAATATTTGAACTAATATCACGGAACACCATAGCAAACCAGACATAGAGCCTACACCCTCTGACCAATCATCAAACCAAGGATCCTCGGAGTGGAAGCCCTGATTCCAAGACCCCATACTATCAAAGAACATACAACACTAGAGATTGTTCACCTGTAAACAAGACCTAACACCACCCAAGACACAAACCACTGAACCCTTCTAGAAGGACAGAAACCCAAAGGAAGAGAGAATTCAACCAAGAAGCCTGGTGGGGAAAAGAACTCCACACACACAGACACACACAGAGAAACAAAAACTAACCTAATAATGAAACGACAGAGAAACACTGCACAAATGAAGGACCAAGCTAGAGAAACACAGCTTCAAATGACAGAGGAGGAGATAGACAAATTATCTGAAAGAGAATTCAGAAAAGCTATACTAATGAGGATGCAAAACACCAAAAACAGAATATTAGAGGAAATTAGTGCATTGAGAAAAGACATGAAGGAAATGAAAAAAAAGCAAATAGAGACCACCAACTCAATTGCTGAACTCAAAAATACTATAGAAGGTCTCAACAGTAGAGTATTGGAGGCTGAAGAACGGATAAGTGAGCTGGAAGACAGAATGGTGGAAATAAGTGCTGAAGAACAGAACAAAGCCCAAAGAATTAAAAGAACTGAGGATAGCATCAGAGACCTCTGGGACAATATCAAACGCACCAACATTAGAATTATAGGAGTTCCAGAGGAAGAAGAGGGGAAGAAAGGTTACGAAAAAATTCTTGAAGAGGTTATAGTCGAAAACTTCCCCAACATGGGAAAGGAAATAGTCAACCAAGTCCAAGAAGCACAAAGAGTTCCATCCAGGAGAAACCCCAGAAGAAACACACCAAGGCACATACTAGTCAAACTAATGCAGACTAAATATAAAGACAGATTACTAAAAGCAGCTAGAAGCAAACAACAAATAACATATAAAGGAAACTCCATACGTCTATCTGCGGATCTCTCAACAGAAACCCTGCAGGCCAGAAGAGAATGGCAGGACACATTTAAACGGCTAAAAGAGAATAACCTCCAACCAAGAATTCTCTACCCAGCAAGAATCTCATTCAGAATTGATGGAGAAGTCAAAAGCTTCTCAGACAGACAAAAACTAAAAGTATTCTGTACCACAAAACCAGCCCTACAACAGATGTTAAAGGGCCTGATATAGCCAATAAATACAAAAGAAGAAGAAGTCCTAAAAATCAAACCCCAAACTTCTAAGAAGATGACAATAGGAACATTCATATCAATAATTACTTTGAATGTAAATGGACTAAGTGTTCCAACCAAATGACACAGGCTGGCTGAATGGATCAAGAAACATGACCCATATATATGCTGTTTACAAGAGACCCACTTCAGATCTAGAGACACCCATAGACTGAAAGTGAGAGGCTGGAAAAAGATATTCCATGCAAATGGAAATCAAAAGAAAGCTGGGGTAGCAATCCTAATATCAGACAAAATAGCTTTTAAAGCAAAGAAGATCCTAAGAGACAAGGCAGGTCACTACATCATGATTAAGGGATCCATCCAAGAGGAAGACAAAACAGTCATGAATATCTACGCACCCAACACAGGGGCACCTCAATACATAAGACAGATACTTTCAGACTTAAAAGAAGAAATCAATAATAACACAATAATAGTAGGAGACTTTAACACTCCTCTCACACCAATGGATAGATCACCCAAACAGAAAATTAATAAAGAAACACAAGCCTTAAATGCCACACTAGAAAAGATGGACCTCATCGATATCTTTAGGACGTTCCATCCAAAAGCAGAAGAATACACTTTCTTCTTAAGTGCTCACGGAACATTCTCCAGGACAGACCACATCTTGGGCCACAAATCTAACCTCAGTCAATTCAAGAAAACTGAAATTATATGAACCATCTTCTCGGACCACAATGCAATGAGACTAGAGATCAACTACAGAAAAAAACCGCTAAAAATACAAACACATGGCAATTAAACAACACATACCTAAAAAACCAACTGATTACTGAGGAAATCAAAGGAGAAATTAAACAATTCCTAGAAGAAAATGACAATGAACATATGACCGTGCAAAACCTATGGGATACCGCAAAAGCAGTTCTAAGAGGGAAATTTATAGCAACCTCAAGAAACTAGGAAAATATGAAGCAGATGACCTAAAAGCTTCTCAGACAGACAAAAACTAAAAGTATTCTGTACCACAAAACCAGCCCTACAACAGATGTTAAAGGGCCTGATATAGCCAATAAATACAAAAGAAGAAGAAGTCCTAAAAATCAAACCCCAAACTTCTAAGAAGATGACAATAGGAACATTCATATCAATAATTACTTTGAATGTAAATGGACTAAGTGTTCCAACCAAATGACACAGGCTGGCTGAATGGATCAAGAAACATGACCCATATATATGCTGTTTACAAGAGACCCACTTCAGATCTAGAGACACCCATAGACTGAAAGTGAGAGGCTGGAAAAAGATATTCCATGCAAATGGAAATCAAAAGAAAGCTGGGGTAGCAATCCTAATATCAGACAAAATAGCTTTTAAAGCAAAGAAGATCCTAAGAGACAAGGCAGGTCACTACATCATGATTAAGGGATCCATCCAAGAGGAAGACAAAACAGTCATGAATATCTACGCACCCAACACAGGGGCACCTCAATACATAAGACAGATACTTTCAGACTTAAAAGAAGAAATCAATAATAACACAATAATAGTAGGAGACTTTAACACTCCTCTCACACCAATGGATAGATCACCCAAACAGAAAATTAATAAAGAAACACAAGCCTTAAATGCCACACTAGAAAAGATGGACCTCATCGATATCTTTAGGACGTTCCATCCAAAAGCAGAAGAATACACTTTCTTCTTAAGTGCTCACGGAACATTCTCCAGGACAGACCACATCTTGGGCCACAAATCTAACCTCAGTCAATTCAAGAAAACTGAAATTATATGAACCATCTTCTCGGACCACAATGCAATGAGACTAGAGATCAACTACAGAAAAAAACCGCTAAAAATACAAACACATGGCAATTAAACAACACATACCTAAAAAACCAACTGATTACTGAGGAAATCAAAGGAGAAATTAAACAATTCCTAGAAGAAAATGACAATGAACATATGACCGTGCAAAACCTATGGGATACCGCAAAAGCAGTTCTAAGAGGGAAATTTATAGCAATACAATCCCACCTCAAGAAACTAGGAAAATATGAAGCAGATGACCTAACCCTCCGCTTAAAACAATTGGAAAAAGAAGAACAAAAACATCCCAAAGCCAGCAGAAGATGAGAAATTATAAAGATAGAGCAGAAATAAATGAAAAAGAAATGAAAGAAACTATAGTACAGATAAATAAAACAAAAAGCTGGTTCTTTGAAAAGGTAAACAAAATTGACAAGCCCCTGGCCAGACTCATCAAGAGAAAGAGAGAGAACCAGATCAACAAAATCAAAAATGAAAAAGGAGAGATTACAACAGATCATGCAGAAATCCAAAGGATTCTAAGGGACTATTATGAGCAACTCTATGGCAACAAACTGGACAACCTGGAAGAAATGGACAGTTTCTTGGGGAAGATCAATCTCCCAAGACTGAGCCAGGAAGAAACAGAAACTTTGAACAACCCAATCACAAGCTCAGAAATTGAATCTGTGATTAAAAATCTACCCAAAAATAAAAGCCCAGGGCCAGATGGCTTCACAGCCAAATTCTACCAAACATTTAAAGAAGAGCTAATGCCTGTCCTTCTAAAACTCTTTCAAAAAATTGCACAGGAAAGAAAACTTCCAAACACATTCTATGAGGCCACCATCACCCTGATACCCAAACCAGGCAAAGACAACACAAAAAAGGAAAATTACAGACCAATTTCCCTGATGAACTTAGATGCCAAGATCCTCAACAGAATCCTAGCAAACAGAATTCAGCGACACATCAAAAAACTCATACATCATGATCAAGTCGGGTTCATCCCAGGCATGCAAGGATTCTTCAACATCCGCAAATCAATCAATGTGATACACCATATCAACAAATTGAGAGACAAAAATCACATGATCATCTCAAAAGATGCACAAAAAGCCTTCGACAAAGTACAACATCCATTTATGATAAAAACTCTTCAGAAAATGGGCATAGAAGGAACCTATCTCAACATAGTGAAAGACACATATGAGAAGCCCACAGCGAACATTATTCTCAATGGTGAAAAACTGAAAGCATTCCCTCTAAGATCAGGAACAAGACAGGGGTGTCCACTTTCACCACTACTATTCAACACAGTCCTGGAAGTTCTAGCAACGGCAATAAGAGAAGAGAAAGAAATAAAAGGAATTCAGATTGGAAAGGAAGAAGTCAAGCTCTCTCTTTTTGCAGACGACATGATATTATACATAGAAAATCCCAAAGACTCTATTACAAAGCTACTAGAGCTAATCAACAAATTCAGCAAAGTCGCAGGATACAAAATCAACACACAGAAATCACTGGGATTCCTATACACAAACAATGAAAAATCAGAAAATGAAAGCAAAGAGGCAGTCCCCTTCACCGTTGCAACCAAAGGAATCAAATATCTAGGAATAAACCTACCCAAAGAAACAAAAGAATTGTACACAGAAAACTACAAGACATTCATGAAAGACATTAAAGAAGACTTAAACAGATGGAGAGATATTCCATGTTCCTGGGTCGGAAGAATCAATATTGTGAAATGACCATACTACCAAATATCATCTACAGATTCAATGCCACCATACTACCAAAAATAAAAGCCCAGGGCCAGATGGCTTCAAAAATTCAAAAAAGGCCTGTCCTTCTAAAACTCTTTCAAAAAATTGCACAGGAAAGAAAACTTCCAAACACATTCTATGAGGCCACCATCACCCTGATACCCAAACCAGGCAAAGACAACACAAAAAAGGAAAATTACAGACCAATTTCCCTGATGAACTTAGATGCCAAGATCCTCAACAGAATCCTAGCAAACAGAATTCAGCGACACATCAAAAAACTCATACATCATGATCAAGTCGGGTTCATCCCAGGCATGCAAGGATTCTTCAACATCCGCAAATCAATCAATGTGATACACCATATCAACAAATTGAGAGACAAAAATCACATGATCATCTCAAAAGATGCACAAAAAGCCTTCGACAAAGTACAACATCCATTTATGATAAAAACTCTTCAGAAAATGGGCATAGAAGGAACCTATCTCAACATAGTGAAAGACACATATGAGAAGCCCACAGCGAACATTATTCTCAATGGTGAAAAACTGAAAGCATTCCCTCTAAGATCAGGAACAAGACAGGGGTGTCCACTTTCACCACTACTATTCAACACAGTCCTGGAAGTTCTAGCAACGGCAATAAGAGAAGAGAAAGAAATAAAAGGAATTCAGATTGGAAAGGAAGAAGTCAAGCTCTCTCTTTTTGCAGACGACATGATATTATACATAGAAAATCCCAAAGACTCTATTACAAAGCTACTAGAGCTAATCAACAAATTCAGCAAAGTCGCAGGATACAAAATCAACACACAGAAATCACTGGGATTCCTATACACAAACAATGAAAAATCAGAAAATGAAAGCAAAGAGGCAGTCCCCTTCACCGTTGCAACCAAAGGAATCAAATATCTAGGAATAAACCTACCCAAAGAAACAAAAGAATTGTACACAGAAAACTACAAGACATTCATGAAAGACATTAAAGAAGACTTAAACAGATGGAGAGATATTCCATGTTCCTGGGTCGGAAGAATCAATATTGTGAAAATGACCATACTACCAAATATCATCTACAGATTCAATGCAATACCTATCCAACTACCATTGACATTTTTCACAGAACTAGACCAAAGAATAACACAGTTCATATGGAAACACAAAAGACCTCGAATAGCCAAAGGAATCCTGAGAAAGAAAAATGGAGCTGGAGGAATCAACCTCCCTAACTTCAGACTCTACTACAAAGCAACAGTCATCAAGACAGTATGGTACTGGCACAAAAACAGGATTATAGACCAATGGAACAAGATCAAGAACCCAGAGATAAACCCACATACCTATGGATACCTTATTATTTTTTTTTTTTTTTTAGGGCTGGGGTTGGGTTGGGGAGTGAGGGGAGTGGGCGGGCCACTTCTATTGGTCTTTCATTTATCTGTTTTCATTCATCTTTGTTCTTTGGCCCGTGTGGGCCTCCCATCGCGGTGGCCTCTGTTGTTACAGAGCACCGGCTCTGGGCGCACGCGCTCCAGAGCTCCGGCTTGGTAATTGGACACATCGGTCCAGCCGCTCCGCGGCACGTGGGATCTTCCCAGGCCAGGGATCGAACCGGCACCCCTTGCACTGCAAGGCGGTGTCCTTACCCACTGGACCACCAGGGAAGCCCTAGATACCTTATTTTTGACAAAGGAGGCGAAAACTCTAAAATGGGACAAAGACAGCCTCTTCAACAAGTGGTGCTGGGAAAATTGGACAGCTACATGCAAAAAAATGAAGTTGGAACATTCCCTGACACCATACACTAAGATCAACTCAAAATGGATTAAAGACCTAAATGTAAGACCAGAAACCACATGATATTATACATAGAAAATGATATTACAAAGCTACTAGAGCTAATCAACAAATTCAGCAAAGTCGCAGGATACAAAATCAACACACAGAAATCACTGGGATTCCTATACACAAACAATGAAAAATCAGAAAATGAAAGCAAAGAGGCAGTCCCCTTCACCGTTGCAACCAAAGGAATCAAATATCTAGGAATAAACCTACCCAAAGAAACAAAAGAATTGTACACAGAAAACTACAAGACATTCATGAAAGACATTAAAGAAGACTTAAACAGATGGAGAGATATTCCATGTTCCTGGGTCGGAAGAATCAATATTGTGAAAATGACCATACTACCAAATATCATCTACAGATTCAATGCAATACCTATCCAACTACCATTGACATTTTTCACAGAACTAGACCAAAGAATAACACAGTTCATATGGAAACACAAAAGACCTCGAATAGCCAAAGGAATCCTGAGAAAGAAAAATGGAGCTGGAGGAATCAACCTCCCTAACTTCAGACTCTACTACAAAGCAACAGTCATCAAGACAGTATGGTACTGGCACAAAAACAGGATTATAGACCAATGGAACAAGATCAAGAACCCAGAGATAAACCCACATACCTATGGATACCTTATTATTTTTTTTTTTTTTTTAGGGCTGGGGTTGGGTTGGGGAGTGAGGGGAGTGGGCGGGCCACTTCTATTGGTCTTTCATTTATCTGTTTTCATTCATCTTTGTTCTTTGGCCCGTGTGGGCCTCCCATCGCGGTGGCCTCTGTTGTTACAGAGCACCGGCTCTGGGCGCACGCGCTCCAGAGCTCCGGCTTGGTAATTGGACACATCGGTCCAGCCGCTCCGCGGCACGTGGGATCTTCCCAGGCCAGGGATCGAACCGGCACCCCTTGCACTGCAAGGCGGTGTCCTTACCCACTGGACCACCAGGGGAAGCCCTAGATACCTTATTTTTGACAAAGGAGGCGAAAACTCTAAAATGGGACAAAGACAGCCTCTTCAACAAGTGGTGCTGGGAAAATTGGACAGCTACATGCAAAAAAATGAAGTTGGAACATTCCCTGACACCATACACTAAGATCAACTCAAAATGGATTAAAGACCTAAATGTAAGACCAGAAACCATCAAACTCTTAGAGGAGAATATAGGCAAAACCCTCAAGGACATCAATCAAAGCAAGATCTTCTCTGACCCATCAACTAAAATAGTGGAACTGAAAAGAAAACATGTGGGACCTCATGAAACTTAAAAGCTTCTGTACAGCAAAAGAAATTACAAAAAAGCTGAACAGACACCCCACAGAGTGGGAGAAAATCATAGCAAATGAAACAGCAGACAAAGAATTAATCTCCAAAATCTACAAGCAACTCAGACAACTCAGCACCGGAAAAGTGAACAACCCAATCAAAAAATGGGAAAAAGATCTAAAGAGACGCCTCTCCAAAGAGGACATACAGATGGCCCAAAAGCACATAAAACGATGCTCAACCTCGCTTATTATTAGAGAAATGCAAATCAAAACTACAATGAAATACCACCTCACACCTGTCAGAATGGCCATCATCAAAAAATCTGCAGATAATAAATGCTGGAGAGGGTGCGGAGAAAAGGGAACCCTCTTGCATTGCTGGTGGGAATGTAAATTGATACAGCCTCTATGGAAGACAGTATGGAGATTCCTTAAAAAACTAAAAATAGAAGCACCCTATGACCCAGTAATCCCACTATTAGTCTTATATCCTGATGAAATCAAAACTGAAAGAAGCAACTGTATCCCAATGTTCATTGCAGCTCTCTATACAATAGCCAGAACTTGGAAGCAACCTAGATGTCCATCGACGAATGAATGGATACAGAAGCACTGGTACATATATACAATTGAACACTACTCAGCTGTTAAAAGAAATGCAGAAGACTCAGTCCTAATGAAGTGGCTGGCTCTAGAACCTATCATAAAAAGTGAATGACTAACAGTTCCCAGGCCAGGGATCGAACCGGCACCCCTTGCACTGCAAGGCGGTGTCCTTACCCACTGGACCACCAGGGGAAGCCCTAGATACCTTATTTTTGACAAAGGAGGCGAAAACTCTAAAATGGGACAAAGACAGCCTCTTCAACAAGTGGTGCTGGGAAAATTGGACAGCTACATGCAAAAAAATGAAGTTGGAACATTCCCTGACACCATACACTAAGATCAACTCAAAATGGATTAAAGACCTAAATGTAAGACCAGAAACCATCAAACTCTTAGAGGAGAATATAGGCAAAACCCTCAAGGACATCAATCAAAGCAAGATCTTCTCTGACCCATCAACTAAAATAGTGGAACTGAAAAGAAAACATGTGGGACCTCATGAAACTTAAAAGCTTCTGTACAGCAAAAGAAATTACAAAAAAGCTGAACAGACACCCCACAGAGTGGGAGAAAATCATAGCAAATGAAACAGCAGACAAAGAATTAATCTCCAAAATCTACAAGCAACTCAGACAACTCAGCACCGGAAAAGTGAACAACCCAATCAAAAAATGGGAAAAAGATCTAAAGAGACGCCTCTCCAAAGAGGACATACAGATGGCCCAAAAGCACATAAAACGATGCTCAACCTCGCTTATTATTAGAGAAATGCAAATCAAAACTACAATGAAATACCACCTCACACCTGTCAGAATGGCCATCATCAAAAAATCTGCAGATAATAAATGCTGGAGAGGGTGCGGAGAAAAGGGAACCCTCTTGCATTGCTGGTGGGAATGTAAATTGATACAGCCTCTATGGAAGACAGTATGGAGATTCCTTAAAAAACTAAAAATAGAAGCACCCTATGACCCAGTAATCCCACTATTAGTCTTATATCCTGATGAAATCAAAACTGAAAGAAGCAACTGTATCCCAATGTTCATTGCAGCTCTCTATACAATAGCCAGAACTTGGAAGCAACCTAGATGTCCATCGACGAATGAATGGATACAGAAGCACTGGTACATATATACAATTGAACACTACTCAGCTGTTAAAAGAAATGCAGAAGACTCAGTCCTAATGAAGTGGCTGGCTCTAGAACCTATCATAAAAAGTGAAGTAAGTGAAAAAGAGAAAGACAAATACAGTATACTAACACACATATATGGAATCTAGTAGGATAGTCTTGAAAACATACACAGTGAACTCATGGAAAAACTGACAGAGCATAGACATAGGGACATTGTGGGGAAGAAATAGGGAGGGGGAAACACGGAAGGAGTAACATGGAAACCTATACTGTCATGTGTGGAAAAGATAGCTAGTGTCATTGTGCTAAGGGAATAGGAGTGCTTACAATGGCTTGGGGCGATGGTCTGGAGGGGTGGGATAAGGCGAACTGGGGGCTGGGGGTGGGGACCATGGATATGCATATGACTGATCTGGGAACATACATGTCTGTGAACAACAAAACTCTAGAAAACCTTTAAAATAAAGAATTAAAAAAAAAAAAAAGAAAAAGAAAAAGTACTACTTAACAACAACAACAAAAAAACTAACAAGAGCTTCTACCCCAGGGCAAGTCCAAGCTGATTGAGTACAGCACCTAGGCATTCTTCAACTCCTCAGTCTCCTATCCCTTGCCGTGGGTTTGGTCCCTTGTTGACATTTCCTAATTGGTACTGCAAAAATAGGTCATGAGTGTGGGGACATCAAATCTTCAGCCCCTGGGTTTGTAAGCAGGGCCTGTGGTAGCCAGAGCCCTGTGTCAGAAATTTCGGCTGTACAGATGGCTGCATTTCCTGCTCTTCCCTCCCCCCAATGCCTATGTCCACCAGGTAAAAGGCTCTGGATAATTCAGCCCTTGTGTCAATGGGCATAAACGCTCATCTTCACTTTATTCTCATCTTTATTGTGCTTTGCAGATACTGCTTTTTATGTTACATATTGAAGGTTTGTGAAATCCTATGTTAAGCAAGTCTACTAGCACTGTTTTCCCAACAGCATCAGCTCACTTCGTGTCTCTGTGTCACATTTTGGTAATTCTCAAAATATTTTAAATTTTAAATTATCATTATCTTTGTTGATTTTTTAAAAAATTTTGGCCTCTTTTATTGTTTTTTTATTTATGTATTTTCATCCATCTTTATGCTTTGGGCTGTGTGGGCCTCCCATTGCAGTGGTCCCTCTCGTCGCAGAGCACTGGCTGGCTCTGGGTGCATGCACTCCAGAGTGCTGGCTCATAATTGAACACACAGGTCCAGCTGCTCCATGGCACATGGGATCTTCCCAGGCCAGGGGTCAAACCAGTGTCCCTTGCACTGCAAGGTGGACTCTTTACCCACTGGACCACCAAGGAAGCCCTCTTTGTTGATTTCTGATCAGTAATCTTTGATGTTACTACTAGGACTTGCTGAAGGCTCAGATGATGGTTATCATTTTTTAGCATTTTTCAATATCATGGAGGGTATCATTCATTTACACCAAAGGGTCTCCTTGTTTCTGATCATCTCTACAACTGTGCATACAGAAATAACCCAAACATGAATCCTCCCGAAATTTAGGTTCATATTTGACTTTATAAACACGTCTCTAAAAGTCCCAAACTAAATCCTTCAGAAATTTAGTTGCCTATTTGACTCTATAAACATGTTTCTAAAAATCCCATCAGCTCCCCAAGTCACCATATCCTCTGAAACCACTACTGGATCACATTTGCTATTCTCAATCATGCTGAACTGACAGCAGGAACCAGGGATATGTTTTCCCTTCATAATACACCTATGTCCTAGATTTCAGTTTCCAAGTGTCCAGAAGAAAGCTTCTGACAGAAGTAAACAACCAGGCAGGGTGTTGCAGCATTATGTATCAAGACTCAGGTGATCACACATGTCATCACCACAGTGAGGACGGGGGCTGGACTAATCCAAATCTTCCTGGGACATTGTAAGTATGTAAGGACCTCCCAAAGCTCACCCTGTAGCTGGGAAAGTCTCTCCTGGTGAAGAATACCCAGAGAGCTGTAACTCTCCTGAGGGACAGGATAAAGTTCTAGACTTAGATCAGGCAACCTATCAGTATGACGCAGGAGACCCTCCAAGACGGCCATGGAGATGAGGTTTCCACACATGCTGATGACCCTGAGATGGGAGCAGCAGCTCGGGACAGGCAGAATGGCCATGAGGTGGGAGTCCATGACCCCACCACACAGGTCACAGGTCTAAGTCCAGTTCCACAAGTGCGCCTGCAACTTTCTCCGGCAGAACTTAGAGGAGCTCAGGACTAAAGCTGGTCAGGGTAACACCATTCAGATTCAGGCCCTTTAGCTAACAGATGTTTGGGCACTGGGACAGATAGGTCAAGTCAGATTATGTATGCAGGCAGTTCGGGGTTATTTTAAGGAATCCTATCTTCCAGGCCTCAAACCAGTGTCCCTTGCACTGCAAGGTGGACTCTTTACCCACTGGACCACCAAGGAAGCCCTCTTTGTTGATTTCTGATCAGTAATCTTTGATGTTACTACTAGGACTTGCTGAAGGCTCAGATGATGGTTATCATTTTTTAGCATTTTTCAATATCATGGAGGGTATCATTCATTTACACCAAAGGGTCTCCTTGTTTCTGATCATCTCTACAACTGTGCATACAGAAATAACCCAAACATGAATCCTCCCGAAATTTAGGTTCATATTTGACTTTATAAACACGTCTCTAAAAGTCCCAAACTAAATCCTTCAGAAATTTAGTTGCCTATTTGACTCTATAAACATGTTTCTAAAAATCCCATCAGCTCCCCAAGTCACCATATCCTCTGAAACCACTACTGGATCACATTTGCTATTCTCAATCATGCTGAACTGACAGCAGGAACCAGGGATATGTTTTCCCTTCATAATACACCTATGTCCTAGATTTCAGTTTCCAAGTGTCCAGAAGAAAGCTTCTGACAGAAGTAAACAACCAGGCAGGGTGTTGCAGCATTATGTATCAAGACTCAGGTGATCACACATGTCATCACCACAGTGAGGACGGGGGCTGGACTAATCCAAATCTTCCTGGGACATTGTAAGTATGTAAGGACCTCCCAAAGCTCACCCTGTAGCTGGGAAAGTCTCTCCTGGTGAAGAATACCCAGAGAGCTGTAACTCTCCTGAGGGACAGGATAAAGTTCTAGACTTAGATCAGGCAACCTATCAGTATGACGCAGGAGACCCTCCAAGACGGCCATGGAGATGAGGTTTCCACACATGCTGATGACCCTGAGATGGGAGCAGCAGCTCGGGACAGGCAGAATGGCCATGAGGTGGGAGTCCATGACCCCACCACACAGGTCACAGGTCTAAGTCCAGTTCCACAAGTGCGCCTGCAACTTTCTCCGGCAGAACTTAGAGGAGCTCAGGACTAAAGCTGGTCAGGGTAACACCATTCAGATTCAGGCCCTTTAGCTAACAGATGTTTGGGCACTGGGACAGATAGGTCAAGTCAGATTATGTATGCAGGCAGTTCGTTATTAAGAAGTTGTTCAAGGGGTTCTTTAGGCATCTGAGTCTCTGGTTCAGACGGCCTTCCAGGAAAGATGGAGATTACATCAGGAGATCCCAGAGGATCTGGGCCTAAGGATCTGAGAGGTAAACTGTAGAAGGTCCTGATCATTCTGCTCCTCAACACCAGCTGCATGAATGCGGGAGAGAAGGAGTCTCTGAACATTGGCTATCTTGCCCAGCAGAGGAGTATACATGGCCAGGGTGGAGAGCTTCTGAGTGAAACTCAATTCCACCTCCTGCACACAGTCCAGCTTCACCATACTGAGAACTTCAATATTTTCCTGGGACATTGAAATAATCTTCATCTTCTTACAGCACAGGTGTATGAAGCCTTTTCTCTGCTCCACCCACCTGAAGAGGTAAGTGAGGAATTCACCCAGGGCTGTTTTCTTGAGACAAAGTTTGATGAACACCTCCAAGGGAGCCCAGGGATGCTTTGTCCTTGACGTGTCTTCAGCCACTGGTGCCATAAGTGAGCCTGAGGGCATGAGGTCTGTGTCTCCAGACCATGTCCCCTATATGTCCCAGCCAGTGTTTCTCAAGTCCAGCACCTTAAGTTTGCACCTCCTGGGGTGAACCTTCTGGATCAGCAGGACATCAAGGCCATCCAGCACTGCTTGTAAGGTTCCTTTGTGAGGTTGCTTCATGAGAGTCCCAAGAGGCAGGCAGGCAAAGGGCCAGGCTTGCACCATGGCCTTCAGAGTCTCACTGTATCTGCAGAGAAGGCAGCCATGAATAATGGTGGGTAGAGCACAGTAGGCAGATACTTGAGATAGGAGACAGCCAAGGCTTCGTCTCTCAAAAGGCTCATTGCTGCTAAGTTCACAAGTCTGGGTGGGTTGTTAACACTCATCCTGAGTCTGCCCTGAATGAAATCCAGCTCTGATCTATTTGGTGGGATTCGCAGGCCTCGGAGTTGGTGGGAATACAGGCAGTGACTCTGGGAGTAACACCATTCAGATTCAGGCCCTTTAGCTAACAGATGTTTGGGCACTGGGACAGATAGGTCAAGTCAGATTATGTATGCAGGCAGTTCGTTATTAAGAAGTTGTTCAAGGGGTTCTTTAGGCATCTGAGTCTCTGGTTCAGACGGCCTTCCAGGAAAGATGGAGATTACATCAGGAGATCCCAGAGGATCTGGGCCTAAGGATCTGAGAGGTAAACTGTAGAAGGTCCTGATCATTCTGCTCCTCAACACCAGCTGCATGAATGCGGGAGAGAAGGAGTCTCTGAACATTGGCTATCTTGCCCAGCAGAGGAGTATACATGGCCAGGGTGGAGAGCTTCTGAGTGAAACTCAATTCCACCTCCTGCACACAGTCCAGCTTCACCATACTGAGAACTTCAATATTTTCCTGGGACATTGAAATAATCTTCATCTTCTTACAGCACAGGTGTATGAAGCCTTCTCTCTGCTCCACCCACCTGAAGAGGTAAGTGAGGAATTCACCCAGGGCTGTTTTCTTGAGACAAAGTTTGATGAACACCTCCAAGGGAGCCCAGGGATGCTTTGTCCTTGACGTGTCTTCAGCCACTGGTGCCATAAGTGAGCCTGAGGGCATGAGGTCTGTGTCTCCAGACCATGTCCCCTATATGTCCCAGCCAGTGTTTCTCAAGTCCAGCACCTTAAGTTTGCACCTCCTGGGGTGAACCTTCTGGATCAGCAGGACATCAAGGCCATCCAGCACTGCTTGTAAGGTTCCTTTGTGAGGTTGCTTCATGAGAGTCCCAAGAGGCAGGCAGGCAAAGGGCCAGGCTTGCACCATGGCCTTCAGAGTCTCACTGTATCTGCAGAGAAGGCAGCCATGAATAATGGTGGGTAGAGCACAGTAGGCAGATACTTGAGATAGGAGACAGCCAAGGCTTCGTCTCTCAAAAGGCTCATTGCTGCTAAGTTCACAAGTCTGGGTGGGTTGTTAACACTCATCCTGAGTCTGCCCTGAATGAAATCCAGCTCTGATCTATTTGGTGGGATTCGCAGGCCTCGGAGTTGGTGGGGAATACAGGCAGTGACTCTGGAGTGAGAAGCTTCTGCATTTCTTCTTTGGTGTTTGAGGCTTTTACAGAACTTTCTAAGACATGTGCTTCCTTCCAGCCACTAACTTCTAATCAGAAGGCACTGCATGATTAAGATTCCACAGTGTCCCTCAGGTTAATCCTTATTGGGTTACTGTCAGTCTCCACAAGAATTAATGGAGTCAGACCTTCATTCACGAAAGAAAAAGAATGAAGGAAGGGATGGCATCAAGGACTTATTCATTGATTTACCTCACAAAATTGGATTGAGTTTCACTAATATGGACAGTTGTGTCCCTAGGTATGAGAAAGGGAAGGGATTATGAGTTCTTGGCATTACACGAAACACAAAGTCAAAAACAATGTCTTGAACATATCATCATTGGGAGATATTTGGCAAAATCAAAGTCATTAAATGTCTCAGAATTAAAACAGCCTCGTAAAGTCAGTGGTGGCATTTCTGAAGGAAACAAAACAAACTCCTATTTCTTTCAACTTGTCACTTAGGTGTTAATATGGGAAACAGCAGATTATGAGTGTATTCAGAGAGCAAGGGATATGCAACTGTAGTTGTAGCTGGCCCTCTAGGCTTAAGTCCTGACTTCTCTAAAGGATATCTGGTCAAAACCCTAATGAGAACTAACGGTGGATGCTAAGCAGTGTGGTGGTGGCCATTCCTAACGGGACCCTGTGAATGACTCAAATAGCATTATATATGTTATTTGCTTTTCTCTTGGGAAAGGGGGACAGTAAAGATTTTTCTTTGGGTGATATTTAGAATTAAACAGGAGAGACTAAGAGGAGACAGTGTCATCTCTGAGGGTGTTTCCTACTAGAATGTTGATACCAGAACAGCAAACTTACTTGAAAAGACTAAATCTGAGAATGTGAGCAAAGGGAGACACAACAAACTCTGTGAAGGAAGACATTTTCATGCCTGAGAGCCACAACTGGTGGTCACTGTAGGCTCTTTGGGAACTTGAAGCAGGGATGAAATAAATGTGGATCAGTCCCATCTAGCTGTGTCTTCAATGTAGCCACTCCTACCAGTAAACACTGTCATTTAGGTTCTTCACAGAGAGGATGGTCCAAGATGAAAACTGATGCCAGGCATATTCTAGGCACATCATCAGATGGTCAATACCAAAATCAGACTGATTATATTCTTTGCAGCCAAAGTTGGAGAAGCTCTACACAGTAAGCAAAAACAAGACCAGAGCTGCCTGTGGCTCATATCACAAACTCCTTACTGCAAAATTTAGACTTAAATTGAAGAAAGTAGGGAAAACCATTAGACCATTCAGGTATGATCTAAATCAAATCGATTACAATTATACAGTCAAAGTGACTAATAGACTCAACAGATTCTGTCTGATACAGTGTCTGAAGAACTATGGACAGAGGTTCATAACACTGTATAGGAGGCAGTGATCAAAATCATCCCCAGGAAAAAGTAATGCAAAAAGGCAAGATGGTTGTCTGAGGAGGACTTACAAATAGCTGAGAAAGGAAAAGAAGTGAAAGGCAAAGGAGAAAAGGAAAGATATACCCATCTGAATGCAGAGTTCCAAAGAATAGCAAAGAGAGATAAGAAAGTCTTCCTAAGTGGACAATGCAAAGAAATAGAGGAAAACAACAGAATAGGAAAGACTAGAGATCTCTACAAAAGAAGTAGAGATACTAAGGGAATATTTCATGCAAAGATGGGCACAATAAAGACAGAAATGGTATGGACAGGTGGCAAGAATACACTGAAGAACTGAACAAAAAAGACCTCAATGAACTAGATAACCACAATGGTGTGATCACTCACCTAGAGCCAGACATTCTGGAGAGCAAAGTCAAGTGGGCCTTAGGAGGCATCACTACAAACAAAGTTAATGGAGGTGATGGAATTCCAGCTGAACTATTTCAAATCCTAAAAGATGATGTTGTTAAAATGCTACACTCAATATGCCAGTAAATTTGGAAAATTCAGCAGTGGCCACAGGAGTGGAAAAGGTCAGCTTTCATTCCAATCCCAAAGAAAGGCAATGGCAAAGAATGTTCAAACTACTGCACAATTCGACTCATTTCACGAGGTAATGCTAGCAAGGTAATGCTCAAAATCCTCCAAGCTAGGCTTCAAAAGTACATGAACTGAGGACTACCAGATGAACAAGATGGATTTAGAAGGAACCAGTCAAATGGCCAACATCCATTAAATCATACAAAAAGCAAGAGAATTCCAGGAAAACTTCTGCTTCATTGACTACGTTAAAGCTTTTGACTGTGTAGATCACAACAAACTGTGGAAAATTCTTCAAGAGATGGGAATATGAGACCACCTTAATTGCCACCTGAGAAACCAGTATGCAAGTCAAGAAGCAACAGTTAGAACTGGACGTGGAACAATGAACTGTTCAAAATTGGGAAAGTGGTACATCGAGGCTGTATATTGTCACCCTGCTTATTTAACTGTATGCAGAGTACATCATGTGAAATACCAGGATGGACGAATCCCAAGCTAGAACCAAGATTGCTGAGAGAAATATTAATAACCTCAGGTATGCAGAAAGCTATGATTTTCCAAGTAGTCATGTATTGATGTGAGAGTTGGACCATAAAGAAGGCTGAGCACCAAAGAATTGATGCCTTTGAACTGCAGTTTTAAAGAAGACTCTTGAGGGGCCTTTGGACTGCAAACAGATCAAACTAGTCAAGCCTAAAGGAAATTAACCCTGAATATTGATTGGAAGGAATGATGCTGAAGCTGAAGTTCCAATAGTTTTGGCTAAAACCAGGGAAAAGCAAAGATGGGCACAATAAAGACAGAAATGGTATGGACAGGTGGCAAGAATACACTGAAGAACTGAACAAAAAAGACCTCAATGAACTAGATAACCACAATGGTGTGATCACTCACCTAGAGCCAGACATTCTGGAGAGCAAAGTCAAGTGGGCCTTAGGAGGCATCACTACAAACAAAGTTAATGGAGGTGATGGAATTCCAGCTGAACTATTTCAAATCCTAAAAGATGATGTTGTTAAAATGCTACACTCAATATGCCAGTAAATTTGGAAAATTCAGCAGTGGCCACAGGAGTGGAAAAGGTCAGCTTTCATTCCAATCCCAAAGAAAGGCAATGGCAAAGAATGTTCAAACTACTGCACAATTCGACTCATTTCACGAGGTAATGCTAGCAAGGTAATGCTCAAAATCCTCCAAGCTAGGCTTCAAAAGTACATGAACTGAGGACTACCAGATGAACAAGATGGATTTAGAAGGAACCAGTCAAATGGCCAACATCCATTAAATCATACAAAAAGCAAGAGAATTCCAGGAAAACTTCTGCTTCATTGACTACGTTAAAGCTTTTGACTGTGTAGATCACAACAAACTGTGGAAAATTCTTCAAGAGATGGGAATATGAGACCACCTTAATTGCCACCTGAGAAACCAGTATGCAAGTCAAGAAGCAACAGTTAGAACTGGACGTGGAACAATGAACTGTTCAAAATTGGGAAAGTGGTACATCGAGGCTGTATATTGTCACCCTGCTTATTTAACTGTATGCAGAGTACATCATGTGAAATACCAGGATGGACGAATCCCAAGCTAGAACCAAGATTGCTGAGAGAAATATTAATAACCTCAGGTATGCAGAAAGCTATGATTTTCCAAGTAGTCATGTATTGATGTGAGAGTTGGACCATAAAGAAGGCTGAGCACCAAAGAATTGATGCCTTTGAACTGCAGTTTTAAAGAAGACTCTTGAGGGGCCTTTGGACTGCAAACAGATCAAACCAGTCAATCCTAAAGGAAATCAACCCTGAATATTCATTGGAAGGAATGATGCTGAAGCTGAAGTTCCAATAGTTTGGCTACCAGATGCAAAGATATGACTCAATGGAAAAGACCCTGATGTTGGGGAAAAATAGAAGGCAAAAGAAGAACGGGAGGACAGAAGACGAGATGTTTGGATTGCGTTGCTGAGTCAATGGACATGAGTTTGGGCAAGCTCTAGGAGATGGTGAAGGACAGGAAAGCCTGGTGTGCTGCAGTCCATGGGGTCACAAAGAGTCGGACATGACTCAGTGACTGAACTGAACTAAACTGATGAGATGACACCACTCTTATGGCAGAGAGCAAAGAAGAACTAAAGAGTCTCTTGATAAAGGTGAAAGAGGAGAGTGACAAAGCTAGCCTAAAACTCAACATTCAAAAAATGAAGATCGTGGCATCCGATCACATCACTTCATGGCAAATAGATGGGGAAAAAATAGTGACAGACTTTATTTTCTTGGGCTCCAAAAACACTGTGGATGGTGATTGCAGTCATGAAATTAAAAGATATTTGCTTCTTGGAAGAAAAGCTATGGCAAACCTAGACAGTGTATTAAAAAGCAGAGACATTACTTTGCTGACAGTAATCCATGTAGTCAAAGCTATGGTTTTTCCAGTAGTCATGTGAGAGCCAGACCATAAAGAAGGCAAAAAGAAATGATGCTTTTGAACTGTGGTGTTGGAGAAGACTCTTGAGAGTCTCTTGGACTGCAAAGAGGTCAAACTATTCAGCCCTAAAGGAAATCAACCCTGAATATTCATTGGAAGGAATGATGCTGAAGCTGAAGTTCCAATAGTTTGGCTACCAGATGCAAAGATATGACTCAATGGAAAAGACCCTGATGTTGGGGAAAAATAGAAGGCAAAAGAAGAACGGGAGGACAGAAGACGAGATGTTTGGATTGCGTTGCTGAGTCAATGGACATGAGTTTGGGCAAGCTCTAGGAGATGGTGAAGGACAGGAAAGCCTGGTGTGCTGCAGTCCATGGGGTCACAAAGAGTCGGACATGACTCAGTGACTGAACTGAACTAAACTGATGAGATGACACCACTCTTATGGCAGAGAGCAAAGAAGAACTAAAGAGTCTCTTGATAAAGGTGAAAGAGGAGAGTGACAAAGCTAGCCTAAAACTCAACATTCAAAAAATGAAGATCGTGGCATCCGATCACATCACTTCATGGCAAATAGATGGGGAAAAAATAGTGACAGACTTTATTTTCTTGGGCTCCAAAAACACTGTGGATGGTGATTGCAGTCATGAAATTAAAAGATATTTGCTTCTTGGAAGAAAAGCTATGGCAAACCTAGACAGTGTATTAAAAAGCAGAGACATTACTTTGCTGACAGTAATCCATGTAGTCAAAGCTATGGTTTTTCCAGTAGTCATGTGAGAGCCAGACCATAAAGAAGGCAAAAAGAAATGATGCTTTTAAACTGTGGTGTTGGAGAAGACTCTTGAGAGTCCCTTGGACAGCAAGGAGATCAAACGAGTCAGTCCTAATGGAAATCAACCCTGAATATTCATCAAAAGGACTGATGCTAAAGCTGAAGCTCCAGATACTTTGACCAGCTGATGTGAAGGGATGACTCTGGAAATGATCCTGATGCTGGGAAAGATTGAAGGTAGAAAGAGAAGGAAACTAAATAGAGGATGAGACGGTTCCATGGTATTACCAACTCAATGGACACGAGTTTGAGCAATCTCCAGGAGATGACATAGGACAGGGAAGCCTGGTATGTTGCAGTCCATGGGGTTGCAAAGAGCTGGACACAACTGAGTATCTGAAGAACAACAACAACATTCTAGGGGCTCTGGGAGCTGAACCGTAATCCCTCACATTTTCGTAATTCTCTAAGTATTTTAAATTCTTTCACTATCTTTTTTGATTTTTCATCAGTGATCTTTGATGTTCCTACTATGACTTGCTGAGGGCTCAGATGATGGTTACCATTTTTTAGCAATAAAGCAATTTTCAAAAAGGCATATGTATTGCTTTTTTTAGACATAATGTGATGACACACCTACTGGACTATAGTGTAAACCAGACTTTTATATGCACTGGGAGACAAAGACTCATGTGACTCATTTTGGCATTTGCTTTATCGCAGTGGTCTGGACTTGACCCTGCAATAGGTCTGCTGTGTGCCTGTGCTTCCACGTCCCCTGCTGCAGCCAGGGCTCATGACGTTTTGGCCTTCCTCAGGGAGGAAAGAGTATTGCAGGATAACTTGTCTCTAAAAACATGGGCATCCTAGCAGCATAGCTGTGGTTTCAGCCTTCTTAGGCCAAAACAGAGGGACAAGAGGTAGACTTTTTAAAGGCAGGGAGTGGAAAAGGCAGTGAGCAAAAACACTTCTGGCATTAAGAGTTTACTTCCCTGATAATATGAAATTAGCATTTTTGGACTTATTCTCTGCGGATTAGGATGGATGAGGCCAAAGTTCCCTTTAAAATTCAAAAGAGGCCATATGAACTGGAGAGTGTAACAACTGGAGGGCCAGGATACAACTCCCTCCTCCTGATGATTATTTTTTCAGGCTTGGAAATGGACACTTACCGTATCTTCTAATGTGGCCAGTCCAATGTTTAAGTAGTCATTCAAAAGTTCCTTTATAAGACTCTAATTTAGCACTGGGAGTGGGTATCCCATATAAACAGGAGTTAGATTCCCAGGATAAAGTAAACATTCAGTTGCGCAAACGGTACTATTTTTTTGGTCATGCTGCCTGGCATGTGTGGGATTTTAGTTCCTTGTTCAGGGATCAAACCTGAACCCCCTGCAGTGGAAGAGCAGAATCTTAACCCCTGGACCACCATGGAAGTCCCTGTAGCATATTTAAAATACAGACCTGGCTTCCCAGGTGGCTCAGTGGTAAAGAATCCACCTGCTAATACAGGATACCTGGATTCAATCCCTGGGATGGGAAGATCTGCTGGGAGAAGAAGTGGCAACCCAGTCTAGTATTCCTGCCTGAAAAACCGCAAGGACAGAGGAGCCTGGCAGGCTACAGTCCATAGGATCTCAAAGAAGCAGACATGACTGAGCATGCATGCACACTGATATAGCACATCAGTACAATTGGTCAAAATTTATAGCTAGGGTGCTATAGGACATGTTTTTCAGTTTTCATGCCAGAGCATCAGGCACATATTTCTCCATCATCTGTTGGCTCTTGCAGAGGAAGAAGGAATGGACTCCAATGAAAGTGAAGTGGTCTTTGCTAGGAAGCAAGAGGGTGGAAAGGAGGAAACTACTTGGTACCAGGGATGGGTTAACCCACCACATTACATCTGCTGGAAGGACGTCTGCCTACGTGTCCTGAATAAGGGAATAAACAATGGTCGGCTCCATTAGGACAATTTGTATGTCCAAACAAGCAGCAGCTAATTACTAGTCCTAATCAGATGCTCCTAACCAGACTGTCTACACAAATCTGCTACAAGTCTACTAATTGGGACTGATACCAAAATAACCATTGCAGATGTCAATACCTCGCAACACAAATGGTGTGGGAGCTGACATTATCTCTGGGAACCTAAACACTGGCTTTATCACATTCACATACATGATTGTCATGTATGTGACACTGTCATACACATCTCTGCTTGCTGGAAAGCATTTTCCTCTGCACATCTAAAATACTTCAATGCCTTTTTCTATCAACAGTAAGTGGTGTATTTTCAGAATTTCACATTTTAAAAGTAAAGTTTCACTTCCTACAGTCTAACTTTCACGTGTTTAAAGGTGTTCCCTAGGCTGAGGAATTCTGAGAAAAGAACAGCAATTGTTCTTTGTCAGGGTGTTCTCTTTTACTGATTTTCTCTTTCCTTCTTATCCTCTGTAACCCTCTTCATTTACAAGCTATGCTTTAAAGAAACTTCAATGCATTTTCTTCAGCTTCAGGCTGGAAGCCTTTTATCTAGGCACTCTCTGGCAAGACAGCAGAAGAGATAATGAGAATTAACTATTAGCATATTACCTATTTAATATAATGATAAAAAGTAATACTTTGTTTCTGGACCAAGAGGCAGGGACAGTTCTAGAGGCTGCCAATACTGGTTACAAAATATGATCTGATAGAAAACATAAGGTGCAGCTTGTAAGCAAGGACCAGCCAGATCAGGAAATGTGGCCACCCTAGGGACTGAGATACAAAGCAAGGAAGGACTTTCTCCCTGACTCTCCCACCTGTGCTTCCAGGGCAAAGACAGCAGTAGAAGGCAGAGGCAGGGCCAGGCCTGATGCTCAGACTGAACAGAACGAAGGTGGTGCACTCAGGAATGGACCAAGAGGCCAGAGGCTGGCCGGGAGCTGTAGGCTGGAGCTAAGAGAAGACCCCCAGGGAGATGAACAATTAGGAGCTCAAAACCAGGAGAGCGCCAAGCAGACACAGAGCTCTGAAGACTGCAGAGAGAAGCATTTAATCCTCTTCCCACTAAGCAAGTCCCAGATGCAGCCAGCTGGCAACCATATTGCTGTTGGGAAGCAACCTACCACTCTGGGAATTTGATAACACAGTTCCTACTCTGGCCACGTCCCCCTCCCTCCTTCCCTCACTCAGCTCAGACGGGCAAAATAATGAAGGGGGACATGTAACCACCAACAAAGAACAAGGACAAAAGTGTTTCAGAAGGAAGAAGGCAGACAAGTGTACAGATATGAATTTGTGGATTGCCCAGTCAGCTGGCCCTATAGAAGTTCATTCTCACATGGAATTCTTAAAGTCAAAGAAACAGCAGTTAGTGACGCAGTATCCCCATGGAACAGAGATGAGTTGGGCCACCTGCTGCAGGGTTTGGCAATTCAGGAAATTGGGGAGGTGGGGAGATGTACCCAAAGTGCTATTTTCTCTCAAAAGAGTAACTCTGCAGTGTTTCTGTTTTTCCTGTTTTCAATCTTCTATGTTTGGCTGTCAGTGGGAGGCAGTGGGTGTGAGAGGGAAAAGGCAAGGGCTTTGGAGAGAAAAGACAGTTGACTTGAAAATACTGCTGAAACCCTGGGGCTTGTGGACTTACTTTCTCTTCTGTTCCACCCTGAAAAGGACAGGCAGGAAAGGTGCGGCTGGCCCAGGGCAATGGAGTGGGTGAGTGCAGGAGCATATAGGCACAGAGAGGGCACCACGTGACAGGAAGGCCAAGACTGGAGTGACACAAAGGAACACAATGATGGTTAGCAAATACCAGAAGCCCAGAGAGAAGCTGGGAACAGACTCTCCCTCACAGAAGGAACTACCGATACCTCGAATCTTTGTCTTTTAACCTCCAGAGCTGTGAGACAATGCACTTCTGTTGTCTTAAGCCACTCTGTGGCACTTTGTTACAATTGCCCTGGGAAACCAACACAGGGCCTGCTCTGTATACTGTAGGATGTTTGGCTGCACGCCTGGCCTCTGCCCACAGGATGCCAACAGAAACGCCTTGCCCAGATGTCATAACCAATAATGTCCTCAGACATTGACAAAGAGTGCTTAGTCATTTAGTTGTGTCCAACTTTTTGTGACCCCATGGACTTTAGCCCACCAGGCTCCCCTGTCCATGCGGATTCTCCAGGCAAGAATAATCCAGGGGATCTTCCCAACCAAGGGTTTGAACCCAGACCTCCTGCACTGTAGGCAGATTCTTTACCAACTGAGCCACCAGGGAAGCCTGGGTGACTATAATTGCAACTCCTATCTATGGTTGAAACCACCTAAGTGTTGGGCTCTCAGCCTGGCTGAAAGTCTAAGGTGGCAGAAATGTCGTCTTTTGCCCTAAAATTGCTACAGGTTTTGAATGAATGGTAATGTTCCTAAAGACCAGAAAAACTTGGAGAATTTAGGGCTGTAATGAATTTAACAGTTTACTTAGTAGTTTAAATAGAGTAAAAATGGTTTATAGAAGTAAAAAAATAAATATAACCAGAATGTTCAATATTGGGGATGGGGGGTGGTTACTACATTGTGGGCTTCCCTGATGGCTCAGACAGTAAAGAATCTGCCTACATTGTAGGAGAACCAGGTTCAGTCTCTGGGCTGGGAAGATCCCTTGGAGAATCGATAGGCTAGCCACTCCATTATTTTTGCCTGAAGAATTCCATGGACAGAGGAGTCTGGCTGGCCACAGTGCCTGGGTTTGCAAAGAGTTGGACATGACTGACTAACAGTTTTAATACACTGTGGTAAGACCACACAGTCCTCACAGTTATGTTTTTGAAGACTATTTAGTGATCTGAGGAAGTATTCCTGATGTAGGGGTAAATGAAGAAGTCAGCATAAACTGAAGTATAGTTCTGGCCCTATCTATCTACCCAGAGGACGGGACCTCTCCCTCACAGAAGGAACTACCGATACCTCGAATCTTTGTCTTAACCTCCAGAGCTGTGAGACAATGCACTTCTGTTGTCTTAAGCCACTCTGTGGCACTTTGTTACAATTGCCCTGGGAAACCAACACAGGGCCTGCTCTGTATACTGTAGGATGTTTGGCTGCACGCCTGGCCTCTGCCCACAGGATGCCAACAGAAACGCCTTGCCCAGATGTCATAACCAATAATGTCCTCAGACATTGACAAAGAGTGCTTAGTCATTTAGTTGTGTCCAACTTTTTGTGACCCCATGGACTTTAGCCCACCAGGCTCCCCTGTCCATGCGGATTCTCCAGGCAAGAATAATCCAGGGGATCTTCCCAACCAAGGGTTTGAACCCAGACCTCCTGCACTGTAGGCAGATTCTTTACCAACTGAGCCACCAGGGAAGCCTGGGTGACTATAATTGCAACTCCTATCTATGGTTGAAACCACCTAAGTGTTGGGCTCTCAGCCTGGCTGAAAGTCTAAGGTGGCAGAAATGTCGTCTTTTGCCCTAAAATTGCTACAGGTTTTGAATGAATGGTAATGTTCCTAAAGACCAGAAAAACTTGGAGAATTTAGGGCTGTAATGAATTTAACAGTTTACTTAGTAGTTTAAATAGAGTAAAAATGGTTTATAGAAGTAAAAAAATAAATATAACCAGAATGTTCAATATTGGGGATGGGGGGTGGTTACTACATTGTGGGCTTCCCTGATGGCTCAGACAGTAAAGAATCTGCCTACATTGTAGGAGAACCAGGTTCAGTCTCTGGGCTGGGAAGATCCCTTGGAGAATCGATAGGCTAGCCACTCCATTATTTTTGCCTGAAGAATTCCATGGACAGAGGAGTCTGGCTGGCCACAGTGCCTGGGTTTGCAAAGAGTTGGACATGACTGACTAACAGTTTTAATACACTGTGGTAAGACCACACAGTCCTCACAGTTATGTTTTTGAAGACTATTTAGTGATCTGAGGAAGTATTCCTGATGTAGGGGTAAATGAAGAAGTCAGCATAAACTGAAGTATAGTTCTGGCCCTATCTATCTATCTATTTGGAAGAAAACCCACTACTGCCAAGGATGACTGCCAGTTTGGGATCCATCTATAAACATTACTACAATGTAGCCCATGCTATTCTATCACATTACAGCTAAGAACACTGAGGCTTGGAAAGGTGAAAGAATTTGAATAAACTCACAGAGCTGGTGAATGGTAGATGTCAAGGTGGAATTCACATTCATTTGACTCTAAGCAAAACATTATTTGCATTTTGCTGTGATGACTGGAAATTTGCCAATAAATATTAATAGTTTATATGTAACTATCTTTAAGTTATATTAGGCTTGAGTTTTCTTTTCCACTATTTCCTTGTTTCCAAATGTTCTATGTTGAACATGTATTAATTTTATAGTCAAAAAATGGGAAAATCATTCAAAGTATAAAAATTACATGCAGCACATTCTTTAGAAATTATTCCAAAAAATAAACCAAATTTTATGTTTGCATATGTTTGCTTTTTTTTTTTTGTATGTAGAAGAAGAAAAATATACAAGCTAACTGTGATTGCCTTGGGAAGAAGGGATTAGGAGTGGGCGTGAAGGGATAATTAGCATTTTTATTTACACACATCTTTGCAAGGTTTTACTTGTTATTATTAAAATTATAAATCTCTCTCAAACTTTGACCAACACTAAATAAAAGAATTTTAAAGGAAAACATGAGGATCTAATATATCTTTGTCAATTGAGTAACATCCAGAAATACAAATAATTTTCATTATAAATGTATTTATCTTAGAGATGCATACAGTTCCTAGTTCTGGGATCAAGAAGACACTAATTCTTGACCAACCACTGTGAAATATTCAATCATACAACAATATACCATCTCTCTGTGGCCCCAATCAGAGATTTCACCTTTTTCAGTTTGGACTGTATTACACTGCTCATCACAGCTCAGAAGAAACATGATTTTGATATGACATATATATGCAAAAAAGATACAATCAAAAATAATCACCTGTGAAATCTTGGAAATTATTTCTTATGGCACAATGCCAGCATCAGTTACCTAGGACCCTGAGTTGTCTCCCTCAGCAGGCAAATATAAGAGACTTGTCAAATTTGAAAACACCTAAAAGTGAGGTGGGTTCTCAGACAATACTCCCCAGAGCCTCTGTCTGGAATGCTGCCGTAGGGTCTGGTTGAAAGCCTTCTTTATCCCCATCACACACCTATTAAAGCCCGCATGCCCACGGCATGGAGCTGACAGCAGCTCAGAGTAACAGGCAGGGGCTGTCCCTGGGTACTTATGTGTATGAAACTGACAAGCTGACATGACTGAAATGCTTGGGGCCCAAACATGGAGTGATACAAAGATCAGAGGAATAACCGGAGAGATCTACTTCTAGAAGAACCATCCTCCCTCGTCCCATCTTGCTGATGCACTCTGGGACGGGGGCTTCAGTGGCTTTAGAGGGTCTGGGTCACTTATATCTCACCTTCCCCAGGAGTACCACTAAGATCATCATCATCACCCAAGAGAAATATGGCTTTTAGCCACAGGACAGCTCCAGGGCCCATGGGAAATGACACATATTGCTTTACGGGCGATACTCCCTGATCAGGCCTCCCTGAATGCAAGTCAGCCCTAGAAGGGCTGGGAAAAGGAAAACCTTGGCTTCTGCAGTGGCCCTGAGAGTTCTTCTACTCATGACTGAAATTAGTGAACAGTGCCGTGCATCCTGAGGCATCAAAAAAAAGGTGAACTACGCTCAGAACGGTCTATATATAAAGCATGAAAAGTTTCAACTGTATTTCAGAAAGTTTACCAGCAATAAAGGTGAACCTTGAAAAAACTTCAGCATGAAGTGCTGAGAGTTAAGTCTTGGTTCTCTGTGAAATAACATTATAAATGTATTTATCTTAGAGATGCATACAGTTCCTAGTTCTGGGATCAAGAAGACACTAATTCTTGACCAACCACTGTGAAATATTCAATCATACAACAATATACCATCTCTCTGTGGCCCCAATCAGAGATTTCACCTTTTCAGTTTGGACTGTATTACACTGCTCATCACAGCTCAGAAGAAACATGATTTTGATATGACATATATATGCAAAAAAGATACAATCAAAAATAATCACCTGTGAAATCTTGGAAATTATTTCTTATGGCACAATGCCAGCATCAGTTACCTAGGACCCTGAGTTGTCTCCCTCAGCAGGCAAATATAAGAGACTTGTCAAATTTGAAAACACCTAAAAGTGAGGTGGGTTCTCAGACAATACTCCCCAGAGCCTCTGTCTGGAATGCTGCCGTAGGGTCTGGTTGAAAGCCTTCTTTATCCCCATCACACACCTATTAAAGCCCGCATGCCCACGGCATGGAGCTGACAGCAGCTCAGAGTAACAGGCAGGGGCTGTCCCTGGGTACTTATGTGTATGAAACTGACAAGCTGACATGACTGAAATGCTTGGGGCCCAAACATGGAGTGATACAAAGATCAGAGGAATAACCGGAGAGATCTACTTCTAGAAGAACCATCCTCCCTCGTCCCATCTTGCTGATGCACTCTGGGACGGGGGCTTCAGTGGCTTTAGAGGGTCTGGGTCACTTATATCTCACCTTCCCCAGGAGTACCACTAAGATCATCATCATCACCCAAGAGAAATATGGCTTTTAGCCACAGGACAGCTCCAGGGCCCATGGGAAATGACACATATTGCTTTACGGGCGATACTCCCTGATCAGGCCTCCCTGAATGCAAGTCAGCCCTAGAAGGGCTGGGAAAAGGAAAACCTTGGCTTCTGCAGTGGCCCTGAGAGTTCTTCTACTCATGACTGAAATTAGTGAACAGTGCCGTGCATCCTGAGGCATCAAAAAAAAGGTGAACTACGCTCAGAACGGTCTATATATAAAGCATGAAAAGTTTCAACTGTATTTCAGAAAGTTTACCAGCAATAAAGGTGAACCTTGAAAAAACTTCAGCATGAAGTGCTGAGAGTTAAGTCTTGGTTCTCTGTGAAATGAAACTATGCAGAACAGTTCATTCTCCAAGGACGAGAAGGAAATGAGGTGAGACAGCAGTACAAAGTGATGATGCGATGCTCATTGCCCTCTGGGTAATGAGTGATCAGTTAAGATGCATAGGCCTGGGTAAGTTTTCAGAAAGAGGCAAGTTTTCGAGCCAACTTTTAAAAAGTCTAAAATGTGAAGGCTAAAAACAGGAATACACCAGGCAAGGGAACGGCTAAGGCAAAGATCTAGGTTGGGAACCTGGGAGGATGTGGGGTTTCCTGCTTCAAGACAGGGTTAGTGATACACAGGGGTATAAAGCAGAAGTGGCTTATCTCTGCTCAGAGAAGCACAGTGCGGGAGTCAGAGAGCCCAGCTCTAGCTCTCGCTGTGGAATAAGACCCAAGCAGCAGCCCTGTGCTATGGAACAGTGGTGGGGAATGGGGTGGGGGTGGGGGGCAAGAGAGACAGAAGACGGAGAGCTACACAAAGCATGGGGCCATCTCCACTCTCTTCTCAAATAGGGACAGACTCAGAGATTCACTCTGGGATGGAAAACACTATATATCCACCAAGGACTTTTCACCACAGACTGTCCCCCAAAACTCAGAGCCCTCTGAGATCTCAGGATACCCATTTTCAAAGAGGAAGCAACATCTTCTTCCTGTTTCCTTAGGTGATCAAGTGAAGAGACTCGTGCACTGGAGCATTTCCTTGGAGCAGAGACTGCTCAGTCTCCTCCTATACAGCCTCCAAGGAAAAGGGCAGAATCTGAAAAGCTGGTGATCCCTATGAGATAGGGAAGGGTCAAAAGGTAGGCTCACATTTCATCATTCACCTCATTATCTGGAGTTCTTGAATGTTCCTTTCACAGGCCATCAAGTGTCTTCCAACCTTAATCCTCACTGTGAAAACCTCGGCAAGGATCATGAGTAATTAAGTACTACTCCCCTCCCTCACCATGACAAAGGGGAAATTAAGCAATAAGGTTATGTGAACGGAGGTGCAATAAAGAGGAGCAAGCTGGGTAGGTGGTAAGGTCTGGCAGGACATGGACGTTCGCATAACCCTAAAGAAGGTCGAGGGAAGAGTCTCTGTAGGCCCCGGGCTTTCTCAAAGCTGTGAGCAGGGCTTCCGTGCTCTCTCTCTAGGTACAAAGCATCATGTTGTTTTCATTTCCAGAATCCACCTCAGAACCCAAAGTCTCCCTGATCTACCCTCACATAAACATCAGGACAAGGCATATTAAATCAAAATCACTAGCTTTTGTTTTAGAATGTGGGAAGTTTCCCAGCTAATTGTGCTACGCATGGGAATTTGGCCTTTCAAACAGTGTCAAAAGTCTGGGGCATGAAGAGTTCAGTTAAACTCAGAGACTGGTCAGCACACTCCCTCTTGGGAAATGCCCGGTATGGGGCAGCAGCATCAATCTTTTCAGTATCTTTAGCTCCTCTTTTCTGAGTGTGTTCCAGACATGATCTCATCCACTGTCATTATATGCTCCAAATAATACTGATAATTTGCCCTGTGCTATGGAACAGTGGTGGGGAATGGGGTGGGGGTGGGGGGCAAGAGAGACAGAAGACGGAGAGCTACACAAAGCATGGGGCCATCTCCACTCTCTTCTCAAATAGGGACAGACTCAGAGATTCACTCTGGGATGGAAAACACTATATATCCACCAAGGACTTTTCACCACAGACTGTCCCCCAAAACTCAGAGCCCTCTGAGATCTCAGGATACCCATTTTCAAAGAGGAAGCAACATCTTCTTCCTGTTTCCTTAGGTGATCAAGTGAAGAGACTCGTGCACTGGAGCATTTCCTTGGAGCAGAGACTGCTCAGTCTCCTCCTATACAGCCTCCAAGGAAAAGGGCAGAATCTGAAAAGCTGGTGATCCCTATGAGATAGGGAAGGGTCAAAAGGTAGGCTCACATTTCATCATTCACCTCATTATCTGGAGTTCTTGAATGTTCCTTTCACAGGCCATCAAGTGTCTTCCAACCTTAATCCTCACTGTGAAAACCTCGGCAAGGATCATGAGTAATTAAGTACTACTCCCCTCCCTCACCATGACAAAGGGGAAATTAAGCAATAAGGTTATGTGAACGGAGGTGCAATAAAGAGGAGCAAGCTGGGTAGGTGGTAAGGTCTGGCAGGACATGGACGTTCGCATAACCCTAAAGAAGGTCGAGGGAAGAGTCTCTGTAGGCCCCGGGCTTTCTCAAAGCTGTGAGCAGGGCTTCCGTGCTCTCTCTCTAGGTACAAAGCATCATGTTGTTTTCATTTCCAGAATCCACCTCAGAACCCAAAGTCTCCCTGATCTACCCTCACATAAACATCAGGACAAGGCATATTAAATCAAAATCACTAGCTTTTGTTTTAGAATGTGGGAAGTTTCCCAGCTAATTGTGCTACGCATGGGAATTTGGCCTTTCAAACAGTGTCAAAAGTCTGGGGCATGAAGAGTTCAGTTAAACTCAGAGACTGGTCAGCACACTCCCTCTTGGGAAATGCCCGGTATGGGGCAGCAGCATCAATCTTTTCAGTATCTTTAGCTCCTCTTTTCTGAGTGTGTTCCAGACATGATCTCATCCACTGTCATTATATGCTCCAAATAATACTGATAATTTACATCTGTTCTGTGCTCTAGACTGTGTTTATAAGTACATTATCTCATTTAATGCTTACTTCAACCACGATGGAATAAATGTTATTCCCATTTTGTCGATGTAGAAAGGAGGTTAGGTGACCTGTACATATAGCTGGAGTGGCTCTGGGCTTCCTACCCAGATGCTCCAATCCACGTATCCTTCCTTCTCACTGGGTCTTGTTTCTCCCACAAGGAAAAAGGGAGGAAGAATCTGTAACTTTCACTTTGTTGATCATGAGGTTATGGCTTTAATTACTGAAGGGCCTTCACGTGAGACACAGAATAAGGAAGGAGAGAATCTGGGAGAATAGCATGTCAAAGTCATCTGGCACCAAGTCATCTGATCTCCTGAAGCCATGATGTGATGTAATTCCTTGGGGTAAACTTCAAACCTTTCTAACTTCATAAACTTATAAAACCTTTATCCAAGTGACAGCTACAGCAGGTGGATCAGACCCAAGTTTTGCATCCATATACTCCTCTCTCCTGTAGCTATGGGGTTTTTTTTCTTCTTTTTAAGCACATGAGGTGACTTTGTGAATTTCCAAGACACTAAAAAGTCCATAATTTTTGGCAGAGTCCAAGGCTCCCAAAGAAGAAGACTAAAACATGTCTATCACGTGAATCTGGAGTTCCCTTTTTAGCCTTATTCACTGCCCCTTCCCTTGAAGCTATTTTCAAATTCTAGGCATGTGATGGACTAAAGTCCACTAGAGCTATTTCAATCCATATGGCATTTGGCATTGCTGAGGCTCAGATATATTGTACAAAATAGCCCACAGTGTGAAACACCATAGAGATGCATAATTACAGCTGAGGTTGCCAGTGCTCCTAGAATATAGTAGGACAGCTGCATTAGTCTCTCAAAGTGAAAGTGTTATTTGTTCAATCATGTCCGACTCTTTGCAACCCCATGGACTGTAGCCTGACAGGCCCCTTCATCCATGGAATCCTCCAGGAAAGAATACTAGAGTGGGGCTTCCCTGGTGGTCCAGTGGGTAAGGACACCGCCTTGCAGTGTAAGGGGCGCCGGTGCGATCCCTGGCCTGGGAAGATCCCACGTGCCACGGAGCGGCTGGACCGATGTGCCCAATTACCAAGCTGGAGCTCTGGAGAGCTCTGAGCATGTGCCCAGAGCCGGTGCTCTGAGACAATAGAGCTCATTGCGATGGGAGGCCCACACGGGCCAAAGAACAAAGATGGATGAAAACAGATAAATGAAAGACCAATAGAAGTGGCCTGCCCGACCCCCTTAAACCCTTAAAATAAAATTAAAAAAAAGAATACTAGAGTGGGTAGCCATTCCCTATCTTCCTGTCCCAGGGATTGAAACTGGGTCTCCCACATTGCAGGCAGATTCTTTACCATGTGAGCCACCAGGGAAGCCTGTCCTAGTCTCCACCAAAATCCAAGTGGCAGTGCCTTGGCTTGGCTAGGAATTTGCCTGGTGTATCCCAGGACAAATAAAGGCACCTCTCCTGATGAGGCTTGGATGTCCTGGTACCAGTAGGAGGCCACAGGATCTCAGCTCCCTCTGCCCCAAACCTGGTGCCTTTCCAGATGGAATAACCAGATGCAATGCTCTGTGTCTGGCAGAACTTGGTAGTGGGCTTTTCTCCTATTAAAAATTTATTTCAAACAAAATTGGTTCATGAGATATCTTCAGTTGCTCACCAGCAGAGAAAAAAGACACAGATCTATTTGGTGAGCTGTTCTTGTTGGTGATGTAAGTTTAGTTCTGGGTTTGCATAATACATAGTCTGAAGCCCTTTTACCTGAAGCCCTTAGGTGCTGGTTCCTGGAACTCTTGCCCCAGAGGCACTCAGTTCTCCAAAGCCTTCACCCTAAAGCCCAGAATATCCTGATTTGTGCATCACAGCAACAGAGGACTCATGTCACAGAGCTCTTACGGGTCCTGGAAAGTACTACCACCTAAAACCACACTTGCATCAGAGCCTAGTGCTGCATCCAGACTAGAGCCTTTCGGGAAAGGATCTCCCAAGAGGGGATGGAACAAACAAAGGAAAATAAAAAGGAGGTATGAAAGAAAAAGGACACCGCCTTGCAGTGTAAGGGGCGCCGGTGCGATCCCTGGCCTGGGAAGATCCCACGTGCCACGGAGCGGCTGGACCGATGTGCCCAATTACCAAGCTGGAGCTCTGGAGAGCTCTGAGCATGTGCCCAGAGCCGGTGCTCTGAGACAATAGAGCTCATTGCGATGGGAGGCCCACACGGGCCAAAGAACAAAGATGGATGAAAACAGATAAATGAAAGACCAATAGAAGTGGCCTGCCCGACCCCCTTGCTCCACAGCCTGCCTACGCCCCCCCCCCGCAAAAAAAAAAAACCCTTAAAATAAAATTAAAAAAAAGAATACTAGAGTGGGTAGCCATTCCCTATCTTCCTGTCCCAGGGATTGAAACTGGGTCTCCCACATTGCAGGCAGATTCTTTACCATGTGAGCCACCAGGGAAGCCTGTCCTAGTCTCCACCAAAATCCAAGTGGCAGTGCCTTGGCTTGGCTAGGAATTTGCCTGGTGTATCCCAGGACAAATAAAGGCACCTCTCCTGATGAGGCTTGGATGTCCTGGTACCAGTAGGAGGCCACAGGATCTCAGCTCCCTCTGCCCCAAACCTGGTGCCTTTCCAGATGGAATAACCAGATGCAATGCTCTGTGTCTGGCAGAACTTGGTAGTGGGCTTTTCTCCTATTAAAAATTTATTTCAAACAAAATTGGTTCATGAGATATCTTCAGTTGCTCACCAGCAGAGAAAAAAGACACAGATCTATTTGGTGAGCTGTTCTTGTTGGTGATGTAAGTTTAGTTCTGGGTTTGCATAATACATAGTCTGAAGCCCTTTTACCTGAAGCCCTTAGGTGCTGGTTCCTGGAACTCTTGCCCCAGAGGCACTCAGTTCTCCAAAGCCTTCACCCTAAAGCCCAGAATATCCTGATTTGTGCATCACAGCAACAGAGGACTCATGTCACAGAGCTCTTACGGGTCCTGGAAAGTACTACCACCTAAAACCACACTTGCATCAGAGCCTAGTGCTGCATCCAGACTAGAGCCTTTCGGGAAAGGATCTCCCAAGAGGGGATGGAACAGACAAAAAGGAAAATAAAAAGGAGGTATAGGAAAAGGAGAAAAAGGATGAAGGAATGGGGAGGAGGAGAGAGGCTTCAAGTGTTACTCTTTTTGAGGAATTCCCTAATCCCCACCCCATCATCACTACCACGATCACTGTCACCATCTCCAACATCATCTCAGTCAGTTTTAGGTCTTCACATTTCCCTAGCGTACATGTATCTACAATGGGGAACTGGAAAGGCTGGGGCGGGCACTTGTAAATTGCTCTTCTCTGAAGCTTTCTCTTGGGAAGTGATGCTGAATGCTTGACTTAAACCCAGCCCTCTGTTTTCAGTGCTTATCTTGCTTCTTTCTGCCAACTTATAACTGTACCTACTTTTTTTTTTTTTTCTGGGGTGGGGAGGGAGGGGACGAGAGGGCCACTTCTATTGGTCTTTCATTTAACTATTTTCATCTGTCTTTGTTCTTTGGCCCATGTGGGCCTCCCATCGCGGTGGTCTCTGTCGTCGCAGAGCGCCGGCTCTGGGCGCATGTGCTCCAGAGCTCCGGCTCGGTAATTGGACACATCAGTCCAGCCACTCCGCGGCACGTGGGATCTTCCCAGGCCAGGGATTGAACAGGCGCCCCTTGTGCTGCAAGGCAGTGTCCTTACCCACTGGACCACCAGGGAAGCCCCCTATAACTGTACCTACTTTTAATAGCCTATAATTAAAAGTTACTAGAATCTGGGAAAGAGTAAAAAGTCTTCATATTAAAGATTTTATCACCCAAAACCAAAACCACTGTAGATACCCATAGCTGATGACCACTTGCATGGGATTATAAGACACAGATCTATTTGGTGAGCTGTTCTTGTTGGTGATGTAAGTTTAGTTCTGGGTTTGCATAATACATAGTCTGAAGCCCTTTTACCTGAAGCCCTTAGGTGCTGGTTCCTGGAACTCTTGCCCCAGAGGCACTCAGTTCTCCAAAGCCTTCACCCTAAAGCCCAGAATATCCTGATTTGTGCATCACAGCAACAGAGGACTCATGTCACAGAGCTCTTACGGGTCCTGGAAAGTACTACCACCTAAAACCACACTTGCATCAGAGCCTAGTGCTGCATCCAGACTAGAGCCTTTCGGGAAAGGATCTCCCAAGAGGGGATGGAACAGACAAAAAGGAAAATAAAAAGGAGGTATAGGAAAAGGAGAAAAAGGATGAAGGAATGGGGAGGAGGAGAGAGGCTTCAAGTGTTACTCTTTTTGAGGAATTCCCTAATCCCCACCCCATCATCACTACCACGATCACTGTCACCATCTCCAACATCATCTCAGTCAGTTTTAGGTCTTCACATTTCCCTAGCGTACATGTATCTACAATGGGGAACTGGAAAGGCTGGGGAGGGCACTTGTAAATTGCTCTTCTCTGAAGCTTTCTCTTGGGAAGTGATGCTGAATGCTTGACTTAAACCCAGCCCTCTGTTTTCAGTGCTTATCTTGCTTCTTTCTGCCAACTTATAACTGTACCTACTTTTTTTTTTTTTTTTTTTTCTGGGGTGGGGAGGGAGGGGACGAGAGGGCCACTTCTATTGGTCTTTCATTTAACTATTTTCATCTGTCTTTGTTCTTTGGCCCATGTGGGCCTCCCATCGCGGTGGTCTCTGTCGTCGCAGAGCGCCGGCTCTGGGCGCATGTGCTCCAGAGCTCCGGCTCGGTAATTGGACACATCAGTCCAGCCACTCCGCGGCACGTGGGATCTTCCCAGGCCAGGGATTGAACAGGCGCCCCTTGTGCTGCAAGGCAGTGTCCTTACCCACTGGACCACCAGGGAAGCCCCCTATAACTGTACCTACTTTTAATAGCCTATAATTAAAAGTTACTAGAATCTGGGAAAGAGTAAAAAGTCTTCATATTAAAGATTTTATCACCCAAAACCAAAACCACTGTAGATACATATCTATATATCATTAAATGAAAAAAGCTGATGAACAACATACATATATGCATAAATAAATACCTGGAAGAATAAATACCAAAAATATTAGCAACTGTTAAGAGAGACAACTGAGTGGGAGGATTATTTTTGTTTCTTTTCGTCCATCAGTACTTTTTATTGAAAATGTGTAATTTTGTAATTAGATTTTTTAAAAAAATGAAAAAGAAACTTCACTTGGAAAAAAAATGAGAATTGAACAAGCTCAGTTTTTCCAATTACTCTGAATGTACGTGAGCTAGAAGCTTGGGCTCTGGCATCAGTATCAGACTCTCTGGGTTCAAAGCCTGCCTAATTATTCATCTGCAAATTGAGGATAACATTTAAATCTACTCCACAGGGTTGCTTCAAGGATGAAATAAGATATTTCTTATAAAGGTAGGTATTCAATAAATGACGTTTATTATTATTTCTTATTCTTACATGTTTATAGCACAGGTTTAAAATTCTTCTCAAAATGCTTTTATCCAGGCAAAATATTTTTATTGTAGAATTTCCATAGATTTCCCCCCTCAATGCAAATCCATCCCATTCTCCCTCTTATTTTCAGCTGCAACAGTGCTGGTTTCCAGAGGCCTACTCTGCAGGCACAGTGTCACAGAAATTAAAAAACAAAAAAGAAGACAGAAGAGAAAGGAAGTAGTTAGTGTTTGAAATTAATTGTTGCAAGACAAGGTAATACATGGTTTGCTTCCAGAATTAATACCCGGCAGATGAGGAAGTTTTCCTCTGGAAGAGTTTTCCATGTTTCCTTTCTAAATCATGTCAGTGCTCCCTGGGTCAGGAACTTGGTTTTTCCCACCAGTGTGTTAGTCTCATTGTGCAAAGTAAGTATGTTGTCACTTTGTGAAACTAGTGGCAACACACTTGGGACCCTTCTAAGGAGGTCCACTGAGGCAGAGAACCCTTTCGAAGGGAGAGTGCTCTCACTGGGTGCCCAGACTCTCGCCCCATCCTTCCCCTTTCCTGAGGCCCCAAGGCAGCCTCAGCTTCAGTCCCATGACAGAAATCAAATGGAATCAGATGTCTTACCACCAGATTGGCCCTCCATATCAGGTTTCACTAGCAGCTAACCCAGCTCTGTCCTGGTACCCACATTTGATAGACTTTTACCCTCATCCCTTCCTTACCTGGTGCCCTAGCAACCCTGTCTCTGTTGCAGTTTGCTAGATGTTAAGAGAGCTTGCAATCTGTTAAGTCTTCTCAAATGCAAACCACTGACTTCCTCCATGGATCCCTAAACACATGGCTCCTGGATGCCCAATGCTCGGTATCCCTTATCTATCACCCCAAGGCAGGATGCACCATTACTCTATTGCCTTTCCATGGTTCTGACTGGTCACACTGGATGGACACCTCTTCCATACGCTTAACCTGACGGCCAAGTTTAGTTCCTGTAGCTGATCATTCCATTTGGCCCCAGCCCATCTCAAAGGACAAGTCTACTCTTTCCAACATAACTAGGTGGACTAGACCACAGCAGGCCGAGTCTTAAAAGGTGACAGCATAGTATGTGATAACCCATCCTAGAGGGGAGTGAGGCCTGGCAGTATCCCATCACCACCACTACCCTGGTCATCACTGCTTCCACAGAGCCACAATTCACCAGCTACCTCCTAGGAACAAAGTCCTCTATTAGGCACAGTCCATGTGTTATTTTTAACCTTCATATCACTTTTGTGGGGGAGATGTTACTATCTCCATTTTATACACGGGTTTTTTGGGGGGCCTCTTTTTTTTTATTGGTCCTTCCATCCTAATTTTTTGACCTGTGTGGTTCTCCCATCACTATGGCCTCTCGTTGCAGAGTACCAGCTCTGGGTGCATGCGGTCCAGAGTGCTGGCTCGTAATTGGACATACTGGTCCAGCCACTCTGTGGCATATGGGATCTTCCCGGGCCAGGAATCAAACCGGCACCCCTTGCACTACAAGGCAGACTCTTTACCCACTGGACCACCAGGGAAGCCCACTATCTCAATTTTAGAGAGGACACTGAGCCTTAGGGAAATTGACTGTCACAGGATCCAAGGTCAACAAAGGCAAAGAACAAACTGACCACAAATGCTCACTTTTCTTCACTATATCATAAAAATTACAACTGAGAGGGACGTCTCAAATAGTCTTGTGGAGCTATCAAGGGGGATGTGTTCTAGAAACAAGAAGCTTTTGTTAATGGTAACCTGAGGTTGGCATAAAGTAAAAGAAAGAGACAAAATAATACCCTGGGCTGAGCCAAGTGCAGTCCACTTTGTGCTAGGAAATGGAAATGAAGGCTCAGCCAGATATTGGCCAAGTTAATTGTCAAATAGTCCAAGCTCCAGCAGAGAACAGAGCCAGCTGTTACCAACCATGGGTATATGTGTTTTAGGAAAGGCAAAGGATAGGCAGAGAAAGTGAGAGGAGTCATAAGGTTCCCACAGCCCTGGGATCACACAGAACTTTAAGATTAAGAAGATGTCACAGAGGGTCATGAAGAAGACCCTGGAGTCCAAGGGAATTCCTGGACAGAAGGAGGGAAAGAGTGTCATTCAGCAGTCCTGTGGCCACAGGGTAACATGTGGCTGTCTGAGGGGTTACCCAGATCCACACATAGAAAGGACTAGGAACTGGTTCTGGGGTGGTACTGGGCACCCTGCTGGGTCTGATCCCAGAGACATCCAAAGCTTTTCTGAATCAAGAGACTCTACAGCAAAGGAGTTGAGAGTCAGGGCTCTGGAGCCAGACTACTGGGGTTTGAATTCAGTTCCACCACTTACTACCTCTACCAATTTGAGTTTTTATTTCACCTCTTGGCCTTAGACTTCTTGTCTATAAATGGGAATATCAATACCTAATTCATGGGATTTTATAAGAATGAAGTGAATGGTGACTGCCATGCACTATGGCCTCTCGTTGCAGAGTACCAGCTCTGGGTGCATGCGGTCCAGAGTGCTGGCTCGTAATTGGACACACTGGTCCAGCCGATCTGCGGCACGTAGACCCCCCCACGCCAGGGATCAAACCGGCACCCCTTGCACTACAAGGCAGACTCTTTACCCACTGGACCACCAGGGAAGCCCACTATCTCAATTTTAGAGAGGACACTGAGCCTTAGGGAAATTGACTGTCACAGGATCCAAGGTCAACAAAGGCAAAGAACAAACTGACCACAAATGCTCACTTTTCTTCACTATATCATAAAAATTACAACTGAGAGGGACGTCTCAAATAGTCTTGTGGAGCTATCAAGGGGGATGTGTTCTAGAAACAAGAAGCTTTTGTTAATGGTAACCTGAGGTTGGCATAAAGTAAAAGAAAGAGACAAAATAATACCCTGGGCTGAGCCAAGTGCAGTCCACTTTGTGCTAGGAAATGGAAATGAAGGCTCAGCCAGATATTGGCCAAGTTAATTGTCAAATAGTCCAAGCTCCAGCAGAGAACAGAGCCAGCTGTTACCAACCATGGGTATATGTGTTTTAGGAAAGGCAAAGGATAGGCAGAGAAAGTGAGAGGAGTCATAAGGTTCCCACAGCCCTGGGATCACACAGAACTTTAAGATTAAGAAGATGTCACAGAGGGTCATGAAGAAGACCCTGGAGTCCAAGGGAATTCCTGGACAGAAGGAGGGAAAGAGTGTCATTCAGCAGTCCTGTGGCCACAGGGTAACATGTGGCTGTCTGAGGGGTTACCCAGATCCACACATAGAAAGGACTAGGAACTGGTTCTGGGGTGGTACTGGGCACCCTGCTGGGTCTGATCCCAGAGACATCCAAAGCTTTTCTGAATCAAGAGACTCTACAGCAAAGGAGTTGAGAGTCAGGGCTCTGGAGCCAGACTACTGGGGTTTGAATTCAGTTCCACCACTTACTACCTCTACCAATTTGAGTTTTTATTTCACCTCTTGGCCTTAGACTTCTTGTCTATAAATGGGAATATCAATACCTAATTCATGGGATTTTATAAGAATGAAGTGAATGGTGACTGCCATGCAGAAAGAACTCAGTAAATATTACTGTTGTTATTATTAGTATTGTTGTTATTAGGATTTCCTTGAAAGGGAGATGGAAGAGGTGATACTTGAGATGAGTGTTCAAAGATGAACAGAAGTTGGTTGGGGTAGTCAAAGGTACGGAGCTGGGAAGGATTAAAGAGGAGACCACACTGAAACTTGACAGTATGACCTGTTCAGGTAAACATTGAGGCAGCAAAAGCAGAGACAGGGTAGAGGGAACACAGGAGGGATAAAGGTGAAACCAGAGAAGTCAGCAGTCAGTCCTAAAAGGTATATGTTCTCAAGAGCTTGAGGGGCTTTCCTGGGGTCTAGATGCTAAAAATCTGCATGCCAATGCAGGGAACATGGGTTTGATACCTAGTTCAAGAAGACCCCACATGCCAAGGGACAACTAAGCTAATGTGCCACAACTACTGAGTCTGACCTCTAGAGCCTGTGCTCTGCAATAAGAGATGCCACTGGAATGAAAATCCCATTCACCACAACTAGAGAGTAGCACCCACTTGCTGCAACTAGAGCCAGCACCCAAAATGAAGATCCAGGCCAGACAAAAAGTAAAAGTCAGGCTATCTTTAAAACAAACAAACAAACAAACAAACAAAAACAGTTTGAACTTTATCCCAATGGGAAGTATTCTAATGAGCTCCATAACAAATACACTAGCATGATGGGATGAAAATTTTAGGAAAACCACTTTGGTAGCAATTTGGGTATGGATTTAACAAGAGAATTACTAGAGTCAGGGAAAATGGAAGAATACTACAATAATTCAATCAAGAGATAACAAGACCCTGATCTAGGGCAGCAGTAAAGAAGATGGAAGGAAAGCAACATGTTAAAGACATAGAGTCAGTAGGACTTTGCGAAGGATTCATGAAGGGTGAGTCAAGAATGACTCCCACGTTTCTGGCTCAAGCAGTTGGGCTGGTGCTCTTCACTAGCACAGGAAATACAGGGGGACGAGCTCACCTGGAAAGGGTAGGAGATGATCAAGTAAATTTTGGACATGAGTTGAGATTTTCAAAGGAATGAAGTGAATGGTGACTGCCATGCAGAAAGAACTCAGTAAATATTACTGTTGTTATTATTAGTATTGTTGTTATTAGGATTTCCTTGAAAGGGAGATGGAAGAGGTGATACTTGAGATGAGTGTTCAAAGATGAACAGAAGTTGGTTGGGGTAGTCAAAGGTACGGAGCTGGGAAGGATTAAAGAGGAGACCACACTGAAACTTGACAGTATGACCTGTTCAGGTAAACATTGAGGCAGCAAAAGCAGAGACAGGGTAGAGGGAACACAGGAGGGATAAAGGTGAAACCAGAGAAGTCAGCAGTCAGTCCTAAAAGGTATATGTTCTCAAGAGCTTGAGGGGCTTTCCTGGGGTCTAGATGCTAAAAATCTGCATGCCAATGCAGGGAACATGGGTTTGATACCTAGTTCAAGAAGACCCCACATGCCAAGGGACAACTAAGCTAATGTGCCACAACTACTGAGTCTGACCTCTAGAGCCTGTGCTCTGCAATAAGAGATGCCACTGGAATGAAAATCCCATTCACCACAACTAGAGAGTAGCACCCACTTGCTGCAACTAGAGCCAGCACCCAAAAATGAAGATCCAGGCCAGACAAAAAGTAAAAGTCAGGCTATCTTTAAAACAAACAAACAAACAAACAAACAAAAACAGTTTGAACTTTATCCCAATGGGAAGTATTCTAATGAGCTCCATAACAAATACACTAGCATGATGGGATGAAAATTTTAGGAAAACCACTTTGGTAGCAATTTGGGTATGGATTTAACAAGAGAATTACTAGAGTCAGGGAAAATGGAAGAATACTACAATAATTCAATCAAGAGATAACAAGACCCTGATCTAGGGCAGCAGTAAAGAAGATGGAAGGAAAGCAACATGTTAAAGACATAGAGTCAGTAGGACTTTGCGAAGGATTCATGAAGGGTGAGTCAAGAATGACTCCCACGTTTCTGGCTCAAGCAGTTGGGCTGGTGCTCTTCACTAGCACAGGAAATACAGGGGGACGAGCTCACCTGGAAAGGGTAGGAGATGATCAAGTAAATTTTGGACATATTGAGTTGGAGAACCCTTTGAAAAATCAAAGTGGAAGTGTCCAGAAGGCCAGTGGATTTTCAAACAGGAAGCACAGGGGTGATGTCAGAGATAAGATATGAATTTGGAAGCCATCAGAGGGGCAGCTGAGGGTGGGAAAGAGTATAAAGTCATGCAGGCAGTGTAAAGTGAGAAGAGACGGTCTGGGGAACAATCCTGGGCAAAATGAAGAGCCTAAGAAGAGTTGGACAGACATGTGGAAACCAGGAGAACAGGTGGCATGACAATGGAATTTAAAAAGTGATTGAAAAAAATAAAAGGAAAAAAAAGTGATTGACAGGGTCGAATGCTTTAGGAAGACCAGTTAATACCTAAAAATTGTCCTTTGGACGAAAACAAAAACAAAAACAAAAGGAAATGTTCAGGTGGAGAGTTTGGAAAAATTAACCTCTGTTGGCCAGAGAGAACAGAAGCCCAATGACAGAGGTCAAAGGGCATCTAGGAAGTAAAGTACAGGTGTAAATATAAATTGCTCTTTCAAGAACTTGGGCTTTTGGGCTTCCCTGGTGGTCCAGTGGGTAAGGACACCGCCTTGCATTGCAAGGGGCGCCGGTTCAATCCCTGGCCTGGGAAGATCCCACGTGCTGCGGAGCGGCTGGACGGATGTGTCCAATTACCAATCCGGAGCTCTGGAGCGCATGCACCCCAAGTCAGTGCTCTGAGACAACAGAGGCCACTGCGATGGGAGGCCCACATGGGCAGAGGAACAAAGATGGATGAAAATAGATAAATGAAAGACCAACAGAAGTGGCCTGCCCGCCCCTCTCCCTCCCCAACCCACCCTCCCCCCAACTCCCTCCCCAAAAAAAAGTTAAAAAAAAAAAAGAAAAGAATTTGGGCTTTTAAGGCAAGGAGAAATGGGAAAGTAGAGGGTTTTTTTGTTTGTTTGTTTTTTAAGATGGGAAAAACTTGAGGATGTTTAAGGAAAAAAGAGTTGCCTCTACTGGAATGACAGGAAGCACAATACATCACAAGACATACCAGCTTCCATGGTGGCTCAGATGGTAAAGAATCTTCTTGCAATGGGAGAGACCCAGATTCAACCTCTGGGTTGGGAAAATCACCTGGAGAAGGGAATGGCTACCCACTCCAGTATTCTTGCCTGGAGAATTCCATGGACAAAGGAGCCTGGCAGGCTATAGTCCATGGGTTTGCAAAGAGTCAGACATGACTGAGCGACAACACCGATACTGAAATCACAAGACTTTTCTGATACTGACATCACAAGACTTTTCATTCTGGTTTTGGACAGCTTATAAAAAAGCAATTGAGGTTTAGAAATGATACATGAATTAAGCTAAAATTAGCTTCAGCATACCTTTCACCCTATCTCTTCTACAGGAAGCTTTCAACCATCAAACCTCCACCCGCTCCCCTGCCTTCCATAAAAAAAAATATTTACTCAGAATGGAACATACCCGGTTATTTCAACTTCACCATCTAGGCAGCCTTTCAACAATCACAGTATAGTTTCTCAATGTCCTTTTGAAAATATGTTTTCTCGAATTAGGCACAATATTGCACATGTGATCTAAATTGTATGTAAAGAACTCCTTATTTCTTTGGTTTAGAAATTATATTTTAATTTGCATCATCATTCAAATGTCTTTACTATTCCCCTTTACGCTAAATGCAATATCTAAACTCCTTCATCTAAAAGTTAAGGTTCTTGAGAGTCTTTTGAGCTTTTCTAAAATGATCCGCTTTCTACACTGTATTAATAGAATTCTTTGTTCTCATCAATTTATTGATGTTTTATTTACACTGTCATGATTTACAGGAGATGCCAGGAAATTTGAGGGCTCTCATAAACACCATAGCTTTCCTTGAGCCTGAACTGAAATCGTATCAGACTTTCTCATATCCTCTATCTGACAGAGGAGACTGCAGTCCTCTTGAGTCACAAACCTGGCTTTCTGTTTGCTCTCCTTTAATTTATATTATTTCCCTATATTGTTTACTACCCTCAGGTTTGTTGATCTCATATAGATAAGAAGCTTTCTGACATATCCTCAGCCCCCCTGGTAAGAGTCTAAACTGAAAATCTTGTTTGATTGTCATTTTTTAACCAATGCTCGATACCCTAAAGTGTCAGAAATATTTATATTTTATCTGTGTTAATATTTATATTTTATCTACTTGCTACACATGCCTTTGTTATATATGGATAAGAGAGGCTATAGATACTGTCTGCAATCTGTATTCTTGTCATTTTTTCTAACCTAAGTTGATCTAAGGGCATTTCCTTCAGAAGATGCTTCTATCTCACCTGTGGGCCTCACATGTCTGGTTTTGGCTTTACTGGGGGTAATTTTCTCCTTCTACTTCAAAATTCAATAAATCCTTTTAGACAGATCAACATGGTTTCCTGCAAAGCACATCCTTCCCAATCTTTACAAGATGCACTCTACCCTTTGCCAGAAGTACGTTATCCTGGCTTCATAGAATATAGTCCAGAAGACTTTTTAAAACACCATTTACACAGGCAACCATTTTCATCCCGATTTCAACTTAAATCTAGGCAGCCTTTCAACAATCACAGTATAGTTTCTCAATGTCCTTTTGAAAATATGTTTTCTCGAATTAGGCACAATATTGCACATGTGATCTAAATTGTATGTAAAGAACTCCTTATTTCTTTGGTTTAGAAATTATATTTTAATTTGCATCATCATTCAAATGTCTTTACTATTCCCTTTTCGCTAAATGCAATATCTAAACTCCTTCATCTAAAAGTTAAGGTTCTTGAGAGTCTTTTGAGCTTTTCTAAAATGATCCGCTTTCTACACTGTATTAATAGAATTCTTTGTTCTCATCAATTTATTGATGTTTTATTTACACTGTCATGATTTACAGGAGATGCCAGGAAATTTGAGGGCTCTCATAAACACCATAGCTTTCCTTGAGCCTGAACTGAAATCGTATCAGACTTTCTCATATCCTCTATCTGACAGAGGAGACTGCAGTTCTCTTGAGTCACAAACCTGGCTTTCTGTTTGCTCTCCTTTAATTTATATTATTTCCCTATATTGTTTACTACCCTCAGGTTTGTTGATCTCATATAGATAAGAAGCTTTCTGACATATCCTCAGCCCCCCTGGTAAGAGTCTAAACTGAAAATCTTGTTTGATTGTCATTTTTTAACCAATGCTCGATACCCTAAAGTGTCAGAAATATTTATATTTTATCTGTGTTAATATTTATATTTTATCTACTTGCTACACATGCCTTTGTTATATATGGATAAGAGAGGCTATAGATACTGTCTGCAATCTGTATTCTTGTCATTTTTTCTAACCTAAGTTGATCTAAGGGCATTTCCTTCAGAAGATGCTTCTATCTCACCTGTGGGCCTCACATGTCTGGTTTTGGCTTTACTGGGGGTAATTTTCTCCTTCTACTTCAAAATTCAATAAATCCTTTTAGACAGATCAACATGGTTTCCTGCAAAGCACATCCTTCCCAATCTTTACAAGATGCACTCTACCCTTTGCCAGAAGTACGTTATCCTGGCTTCATAGAATATAGTCCAGAAGACTTTTTAAAACACCATTTACACAGGCAACCATTTACTTCTTGGCCTCCCTTCTTTCTCATAGCCACAGCCATAGTACTTCCATTGCCACCTACAACTTAGAAGTCATTAGGAATACAGTCCCACTTTCTTCTGAGTTTGCTGTTTGTTCCACACAGGAAGCAGCAAAAGTGGAGGGTGGGGGAGGGAAGGGGCACAATTCATAGCCTTGATGAGAAGTTCTTGGCAGGTTCTCTGTAATATGCTGGATATTGATTCCAACTCCCTTTCAGTTTTCCACATCAAGTCTACACAATGTGACCTTAAAAGCCCTTAGTTGCGCCATGTTTTCGGGGCCGCTGGATTCGCTCCACAACGGCCCACACTCTGTCTGCAGAGTGTGCTTTCTCTGAATCTGAATAAATCTATTTCTTACCTGTCAAAAAAGAAAAGAAACCCTTAGTTGGGGGCTTTCCTGGTGGTCCTGTGGGTAAAGAGACTGCCTTGCAGTGCAAGGGGCACCGGTTCAATCCCTGGCCTTGGAAGATCCCATGTGTCGCAGAGCAGCTGGACCGGTGTATCCAATTAAAGAGTCGTGCTCTGAAGTGCATGAGCCCAGAGCCAGTGCTCTGCAATAAGAGAGGCCACTGCAATGGGAGGCCTACACAGGCCAAAGAATAAATATGAATGAAAATAAATAAAAAGCAGTCAAAGAGGCCAAAATTTAAAAACAAAACAAATTAACAAAAAACCCTTAGTTGGGGAGGGGGGCCAAGATGGCAGAGGAATGAGGGGAAGATTTCACCAGCTACCCAACAGAATCACCAGAACTAATCAAGAAATGAAAGACCAACAACAGACCAGCCGCTAGACGACAGAAGAACTCCTTAGGTCTGCGAGGGTCGAAGAGTGAACAGCCAGAACTCTCCCGGAGCTCCTGTTCTGAGAACCCTCTATCCTAACTCCCACGCCGGACCAGCAGAGAGCACGCTAGGAAGTGCCCTAGGAGAGAGCCTGAGAAAAGCGTCGCGGGGCAGTGGGGAGGGGGAGGGGGGAAGAAGGCAGCGCCCAGAGCGAAAATTCCAAAAATCCGGCTGAATCGCCCGCAGAAATTGAGACACTGCAAAGATAAGATACTGGAGTGGGGACGTGTGGACCGCAGTTAGGGAGTTTCCGGTGGAGTGCTGCCTAGTGACCTGGATAGAGCCGGAGAGAGAGCGCCCAGCGCGAAAATTGCTCCGCTTGGCCGGGCGAAAATCGCGACTTTCCGCCTGGCACCGGGTAAGTTCAAACACTGCTAGTGGGGGGCTTGCTGAACGGAGAGGGGAAGTCGTCCACGGGTTGCCAACCAGGGACCGGGCTTGAGCCGGACCGGAAAGCTCATGCCCGCCTTTGGGCCTTGGACGCGTAACCGGCAGTGCGCGCGCCAGTCATGGAGGAGCCTGTGCACCCCCAGAGCTGCAGCTGCAGCGGAGAAAGCTGGGAGAAGAGCAGGGATTGGAGGCTACCGGTGGGTGCACAGTAGAGCCGGGGCGCCCTCCTCCAACACGGGACCGCTCGCGCTGCGGCTCCCCCGCCTGACAAATTGGGATCAGCCCGCCTCCCTGGCCAGCACCTGAGCTCGCAGCAAAGCCTTTGTTTTACTGAAAACAAAAACAGAAACCATAGCAACCGGTGCTGTAAGGGAAAGATTACATCATCAAGACAACACCATCGAGAGCAGATTGGTTTCCACCAGGCAGATGAGAGGATAAAAACCAGGGATAGTATTTAGCTTTTTTTGTTTGTTTCTTTGGTGTGGATGGTTTTGTTTATTCAATTGATTGGTCAGGTTTGGGTGTTTGTTTTTTGTCTCATTAAGTTTTTCTTCCCTTTTTAATTTTTAATTTCTTACAGGGAGAATGGCAGAGGAATGAGGGGAAGATTTCACCAGCTACCCAACAGAATCACCAGAACTAATCAAGAAATGAAAGACCAACAACAGACCAGCCGCTAGACGACAGAAGAACTCCTTAGGTCTGCGAGGGTCGAAGAGTGAACAGCCAGAACTCTCCCGGAGCTCCTGTTCTGAGAACCCTCTATCCTAACTCCCACGCCGGACCAGCAGAGAGCACGCTAGGAAGTGCCCTAGGAGAGAGCCTGAGAAAAGCGTCGCGGGGCAGTGGGGAGGGGGAGGGGGGAAGAAGGCAGCGCCCAGAGCGAAAATTCCAAAAATCCGGCTGAATCGCCCGCAGAAATTGAGACACTGCAAAGATAAGATACTGGAGTGGGGACGTGTGGACCGCAGTTAGGGAGTTTCCGGTGGAGTGCTGCCTAGTGACCTGGATAGAGCCGGAGAGAGAGCGCCCAGCGCGAAAATTGCTCCGCTTGGCCGGGCGAAAATCGCGACTTTCCGCCTGGCACCGGGTAAGTTCAAACACTGCTAGTGGGGGGCTTGCTGAACGGAGAGGGGAAGTCGTCCACGGGTTGCCAACCAGGGACCGGGCTTGAGCCGGACCGGAAAGCTCATGCCCGCCTTTGGGCCTTGGACGCGTAACCGGCAGTGCGCGCGCCAGTCATGGAGGAGCCTGTGCACCCCCAGAGCTGCAGCTGCAGCGGAGAAAGCTGGGAGAAGAGCAGGGATTGGAGGCTACCGGTGGGTGCACAGTAGAGCCGGGGCGCCCTCCTCCAACACGGGACCGCTCGCGCTGCGGCTCCCCCGCCTGACAAATTGGGATCAGCCCGCCTCCCTGGCCAGCACCTGAGCTCGCAGCAAAGCCTTTGTTTTACTGAAAACAAAAACAGAAACCATAGCAACCGGTGCTGTAAGGGAAAGATTACATCATCAAGACAACACCATCGAGAGCAGATTGGTTTCCACCAGGCAGATGAGAGGATAAAAACCAGGGATAGTATTTAGCTTTTTTTGTTTGTTTCTTTGGTGTGGATGGTTTTGTTTATTCAATTGATTGGTCAGGTTTGGGTGTTTGTTTTTTGTCTCATTAAGTTTTTCTTCCCTTTTTAATTTTTAATTTCTTTTATTTGATTTTTAATTTGTAATTTTAAAAAAATTTAATTCTTGGAAACTTCTAATTCTCTTTCCTCTTTCCCACTGCTTCCTCCCTCTATGTTCTAAATCTAAAACTTTCTCCTATCTACCACTATCCTCTAGATAAATATTTCCTACCTTCCTGTCTCCACTATTCTCTTCCAGCTGCACTAAACAATACAACACACTAATCTTGGCTACATAACCCTATAAAATCCTTCCAAGACGAATCTATTCCTTCTCATTACCCATACACTCTCCACCTCCTCACCCCCAACACATGTCTTAGTTAAAAATTGCTTTCATTGTAATAGTCCAAGCCAGGACCTTGCCCCGGATCTATTTTTCCAGGCACTATTTTAATTAATTCAGAGCTTAACGGGCAAGTATCATCTTCGATTGTGTTGTTTGCCAGAAAAATTTCCTATGCTTTATCTCTAAAAGACTGGTCAGATATGGTTATTGCTGCGTATATATGTATACCTTACGACTATGTTAGAAAACAGCTGCATGCTTTTATGACTGTCACCCATCAGGGACACACCTCTTGCTCCTCAGATGCTAGTATTTGAACTAATATCACGGAACACCATAGCAAACCAGACATAGAGCCTACACCCCCTGACCAATCATCAAACCAAGGATCCTCGGAGTGGAAGCCCTGATTCCAAGACCCCACACCATCAAAGAACATACAACACTAGAGATTGTTCACCTGTAAACAAGACCTAACACCACCCGAGACACAAACCACTGAACCCTTCTAGAAGGACAGAAACCCAAAGGAAGGGAGAATTCAACCAAGAAGCCTGGTGGGGAAAAGAACTCCACACACACAGACACACACAGAGAAGCAAAAACTAACCTAATAATGAAACGACAGAGAAACAGTGCGCAAACGAAGGACCAAGCTAGAGAAACACAGCTTCAAAGGACAGAGGAGGAGATAAACAAATTATCTGAAAGAGAATTCGGAAAAGCTGTACTAATGAGGATGCAAAACACCGAAAACAGAATATTAGAGGAAATTAGTGCATTGAGAAAAGACATGAAGGAAATGAAAAATAAGCAAATAGAGACCACCAACTCAATTGCTGAACTCAAAAATACTATAGAAGGTCTCAACAGTAGAGTATTGGAGGCTGAAGAACGGATAAGTGAGCTGGAAGACAGAATGGTGGAAATAAGTGCTGAAGAACAGAACAAAGCCCAAAGAATTAAAAGAACTGAGGATAGCAGCAAAGACCTCTGGGACAATATCAAACGCACCAACATTAGAATTATAGGAGTTCCAGAGGAAGAAGAGGGGAAGAAAGGTTACGAAAAAATTCTTGAAGAGGTTATAGTCGAAAACTTCCCCAGCATGGGAAAGGAAATAGTCAACCAAGTCCAAGAAGCACAAAGAGTTCCATCCAGGAGAAACCCCAGAAGAAACACACCAAGGCACATACTAATCAAACTAATGCAGACTAAATATAAAGACAGATTACTAAAAGCAGCTAGAAGCAAACGACAAATAACATATAAAGGAAACCCCATACGTCTATCTGCGGATCTCTCAACAGAAACCCTGCAGGCCAGAAGAGAATGGCAGGACACATTTAAACGGCTAAAAGAGAATAACCTCCAACCAAGAATTCTCTACCCAGCAAGAATCTCATTCAGAATTGATGGTGAAGTCAAAAGCTTCACAGACAAGCAAAAACTAAAAGTATTCTGTACCACAAAACCAGCCCTACAACAACTGTTAAAGGGCCTGATATAGCCAATAAATACAAGAGGATGCAAGGATTCTTTAATATCCACAAATCAATCAATGTGATACACCATATCCACAAATTGAGAGACAAAAATCACATGATCATCTCAAAAGATGCACAAAAAGCCTTCAATAAAGTACAATATCCATTTATGATAAAAACTCTTCAGAAAATGGGCATAGAAGGAACCTATCTCAACATAGTGAAAGACATATATGAGAAGCCCACAGCGAACATTATCCTCAATGGTGAAAAACTGAAAGCATTCCCTCTAAGATCAGGAACAAGACAAGGGTGTTTTTCCCTAGTCCTGGAAGTTCTAGCAAAAGCTTATCTGAAAGAGAATTCAGAAAAGCTATACTAATGAGGATGCAAAACACAGAAAACAGAATATTAGAGGAAATTAGTGCATTGAGAAAAGACATGAAGGAAATGAAAAATAAGCAAATAGAGACCACCAACTCAATTGCTGAACTCAAAAATACTATAGAAGGTCTCAACAGTAGAGTATTGGAGGCTGAAGAACGGATAAGTGAGCTGGAAGACAGAATGGTGGAAATAAGTGCTGAAGAACAGAACAAAGCCCAAAGAATTAAAAGAACTGAGGATAGCAGCAAAGACCTCTGGGACAATATCAAACGCACCAACATTAGAATTATAGGAGTTCCAGAGGAAGAAGAGGGGAAGAAAGGTTACGAAAAAATTCTTGAAGAGGTTATAGTCGAAAACTTCCCCAGCATGGGAAAGGAAATAGTCAACCAAGTCCAAGAAGCACAAAGAGTTCCATCCAGGAGAAACCCCAGAAGAAACACACCAAGGCACATACTAATCAAACTAATGCAGACTAAATATAAAGACAGATTACTAAAAGCAGCTAGAAGCAAACGACAAATAACATATAAAGGAAACCCCATACGTCTATCTGCGGATCTCTCAACAGAAACCCTGCAGGCCAGAAGAGAATGGCAGGACACATTTAAACGGCTAAAAGAGAATAACCTCCAACCAAGAATTCTCTACCCAGCAAGAATCTCATTCAGAATTGATGGTGAAGTCAAAAGCTTCACAGACAAGCAAAAACTAAAAGTATTCTGTACCACAAAACCAGCCCTACAACAACTGTTAAAGGGCCTGATATAGCCAATAAATACAAGAGGATGCAAGGATTCTTTAATATCCACAAATCAATCAATGTGATACACCATATCCACAAATTGAGAGACAAAAATCACATGATCATCTCAAAAGATGCACAAAAAGCCTTCAATAAAGTACAATATCCATTTATGATAAAAACTCTTCAGAAAATGGGCATAGAAGGAACCTATCTCAACATAGTGAAAGACATATATGAGAAGCCCACAGCGAACATTATCCTCAATGGTGAAAAACTGAAAGCATTCCCTCTAAGATCAGGAACAAGACAGGGGTGTCCACTTTCACCACTCCTATTCAACATAGTCCTGGAAGTTCTAGCAACAGCAATAAGAGAAGAGAAAGAAATCAAAGGAATTCAGATTGGAAAGGAAGAAGTCAAGATCCTTCTTTTTGCAGATGACATGATATTATACATAGAAAATCCCAAAGACTCTATTACAAAGCTATTAGAGCTAATCAACAAATTCAGCAAAGTCACAGGATACAAAATCAACACACAGAAATCACTGGGATTCCTATACACAAACAATGAAAAATCAGAAACTGAAAGCAAAGAGGCAGTCCCCTTCACCATTGCAACCAAAGGAATCAAATATCTAGGAGTAAACCTACCCAAAGAAACAAAAGAATTGTACACAGAAAACTATAAGACACTCATGAAAGACATTAAAGAAGACTTAAACAGATGGAGAGATATTCCATGTTCCTGGGTCGGAAGAATCAATATTGTGAAAATGACCATACTACCAAATGTCATCTACAGATTCAATGCAATACCTATCCAACTACCATTGACATTTTTCACAGAACTAGACCAAAGAATGACACAGTTCATATGGAAACACAAAAGACCTCGAATAGCCAAAGGAATCCTGAGAAAGAAAAACGGAGCTGGAGGAATCAGCCTCCCTAACTTCAGACTCTACTACAAAGCAACAGTCATCAAGACAGTATGGTCCTGGCACAAAAACAGAACTATAGACCAATGGAACAAGATCGAGAACCCAGAGATAAACCCACGTACCTATGGGTACCTTATTTTTGACAAAGGAGATGAAATTCTAAAATGGGACAAAGACAGCCTCTTCAACAAGTGGTGCTGGGAAAATTGGACAGCTACATGCAAAAAAATGAAGTTGCAACATTCCCTGACACCATACACTAAGACCAGAAACCATCAAACTCTTAGAGGAGAATATAGGCAAAACCCTCAAGGACATCAATCAAAGCAAGATCTTCTCTGACCCACCTACTAGAATAGCGGAACTAAAAAGACAAATGAACATGTGGGACCTAATGAAACTTAAAAGCTTTTGTACAGCTGAAGAAATTACAAAAAAGCTGAACAGACACCCCACAGAGTGCGAGAAAATCATAGCAAATGAAACAGCAGACAAAGAATTAATCTCCAAAATCTACAAGCAACTCAGACAACTCAGCACTGGAAAAATGAACAACCCAATCAAAAAATGGGAAAAAGATCTAAAGAGACGCCTCTCCAAAGAGGACATACAGATGGCCCAAAAGCACATAAAACGATGCTCAACCTCGCTTATTATTAGAGAAATGCAAATTAAAACCACAATGAGATACCACCTCACACCCGTCAGAATGGCCATCATCAACAAATTGACAGACAATAAATGCTGGAGAGGGTGCAGAGAAAAGGGAACCCTCTTGCATTGCTGGTGGGAATGTAAACTGATACAACCTCTATGGAAGACAATATGGAGATTCCTTAAAAAACTAAAAATAGAAGCACCCTATGACCCAGCAATCCGTCTCTTAGGCTTATATCCTGATGAAATCATAACTGAAAGAAACAACTGTACCCCAATGTTCACTGCAGCTCTCTATACAATAGCCAGAACTTGGAAGCAACCTAGATGTCCTTCGATGAATGAATGGATACAGAAGCCCTGGTACATATATACAATGGAACACTACTCAGCTGTTAAAAGAAATGCAGAAGACTCAGTCCTAATGAAGTGGCTGGCTCTAGAACCTATCATAAAAAGTGAAGTAAATCAAAAAGAGAAAGACAAATACAGTATACTAACACACATATATGGAATCTAGTAGGATAGTCTTGATAACACACGCAGTGAACTCATGGAAGAACAGACAGAGCATAGACATATGGACATTGTGGGGAAGAAACGGAGGGGGAGGCATGGAGGGAGTAACATGGAAACCTATGCTGTCATGTGTGGAAAAGATAGCTATTGTCATTGTGCTAAGGGAATAGGAGTGCTCACAATGGCTTGGGGTGATGGTCCGGAGGGGTGGGATGGGGCGAACTGGTGGGGTGGGAGGGACCAGGGATATTTATGATGATCGGGTCAAGGACATCAATCAAAGCAAGATCTTCTCTGACCCACCTACTAGAATAGCGGAACTAAAAAGACAAATGAACATGTGGGACCTAATGAAACTTAAAAGCTTTTGTACAGCTGAAGAAATTACAAAAAAGCTGAACAGACACCCCACAGAGTGCGAGAAAATCATAGCAAATGAAACAGCAGACAAAGAATTAATCTCCAAAATCTACAAGCAACTCAGACAACTCAGCACTGGAAAAATGAACAACCCAATCAAAAAATGGGAAAAAGATCTAAAGAGACGCCTCTCCAAAGAGGACATACAGATGGCCCAAAAGCACATAAAACGATGCTCAACCTCGCTTATTATTAGAGAAATGCAAATTAAAACCACAATGAGATACCACCTCACACCCGTCAGAATGGCCATCATCAACAAATTGACAGACAATAAATGCTGGAGAGGGTGCAGAGAAAAGGGAACCCTCTTGCATTGCTGGTGGGAATGTAAACTGATACAACCTCTATGGAAGACAATATGGAGATTCCTTAAAAAACTAAAAATAGAAGCACCCTATGACCCAGCAATCCGTCTCTTAGGCTTATATCCTGATGAAATCATAACTGAAAGAAACAACTGTACCCCAATGTTCACTGCAGCTCTCTATACAATAGCCAGAACTTGGAAGCAACCTAGATGTCCTTCGATGAATGAATGGATACAGAAGCCCTGGTACATATATACAATGGAACACTACTCAGCTGTTAAAAGAAATGCAGAAGACTCAGTCCTAATGAAGTGGCTGGCTCTAGAACCTATCATAAAAAGTGAAGTAAATCAAAAAGAGAAAGACAAATACAGTATACTAACACACATATATGGAATCTAGTAGGATAGTCTTGATAACACACGCAGTGAACTCATGGAAGAACAGACAGAGCATAGACATATGGACATTGTGGGGAAGAAACGGAGGGGGAGGCATGGAGGGAGTAACATGGAAACCTATGCTGTCATGTGTGGAAAAGATAGCTATTGTCATTGTGCTAAGGGAATAGGAGTGCTCACAATGGCTTGGGGTGATGGTCCGGAGGGGTGGGATGGGGCGAACTGGTGGGGGTGGGGAGGGACCAGGGATATTTATATGACTGATCTGGGAACATACATGTCGATGAACAACAAAACTCTATAAAACCTTCAAAATAAAGAATTAATAAAAAAAAAAAAAAGAAGAAGAAAAAACCCTTAGTGGGGAATTATCCACCATATAAAACATCTTTTTTTTTTCTGACAGTGGTCATAAGACCCCTCCCATCAGCTCAGGCCAGTAACCTCTCCCTAGTGCTTTGTGGGAGGAATGTCCTGAGACCACCTCAATGGGAAGAGTGCCAGGCAAGCTCCAAAGGGTAAGATCGTTCTTCATTTCTCTGTTGTTTCACATTTTTCAATTTGTCCACTTCATGACATTAATTTATCAGCATTCTCCTGGCTTTCTTTCTCACTACTTTTTCTATCCTGCCTAAGAACTTTTCATCATCTCTAAGAAACTAGAGTGTGAAAAAGTATCTCTTTAATCTCTCTCTCCTCTTCCTTTTGCTTGCATTTGCAGCAGCTGCAATTGGTCACCATCTCAGGTGTGAAAAGAAGGATGGAAATTACTACAAAGGTCATGCTAGGAAGGCGTATTTTTTTGATCATCAGATGAACTAAGGGCTTATCTTGGTTTCACTAGATACACTTGTTGAAAGCCCTAAGAGTAAAGATTATCTTTCCTCTGGAACTTTTTAGAGGGTTATGATATGCTTGCTGCATGTTTTTCATTAGATTGTGAGTTCCACAAGGCAGAAACTGTGCATTTGTTCCATTTTCTATAGGGCCCAACACAGAGACTTGGTGGGCCATGGAAACCGAGTGCAGTTGTCCATCTCTATGAATTACCCTCCTCTATCCTTTGCCCTTAGTACTTTGGTAAGTTAGCTGATTATACTTGGAGTATCTTTGATGTCCAACGTCATTAGTAGGTCCACTAAAATGTTTCTGTTCCATTTTTTTAACCTCTTTTTGACTCCAGGACTCAGAATGAGGGTTTCTGTTGTTGTTGTTTTGTGATGGTTTTTTTTTTTTTTTTTTGGTGTATTCAAGTTTGAGGAAAAGCAAGGGTCAGCTAGAGAAATAACTAACCAGAGATTACTGAATGAAATACTTAATTGTGTCTGTGTTTTTAATATTTCTTTAAATCTTTCTTTGAATGGCCTGTTCTTCCAAAAATGTTACACTAATGCGTATCTGCTTAAATGTAACTTGGTGCTTTGAGATTTTAAATAATACACATTTGAATGTAAATGCTTGCTAATTTTTGACTAAACTAGCTCACAGAGAGCCTGGCATTTCAGATAATGAGGTCATAAAGCAGACCATTAACGGAGCAGGCACAGCTGCTCTCTAAACCATAGGCACTCGAGTACTCCCCTATGAGTCACAGAAAATACCTTAGGACAAAATGACAGCACCAAAGTCCATTCTACCTCCTGAGCAGATAGGAACACAACTACCCCCTGGCTGCTATGGTCTTATGGACAGCAACTCCGTCCCTGTGCTTGTTTATATTCCCAATGACACTCAACACGCAACACCTACACACTGTGAAATAGTGAAAAAGAAATGACACAGCCATCGGTGATTTCTGGCCTCCAAATGTGAATAAGCATTCTCCAAACTGTGACCCAGTGGATGCTGCCACCCCATAGTGACTGCTGAGAGCTGGTGGAATCAAAGAAGCAAGGTGAACAAAAAACAGGATTGGCTCCAGAGTGCTGAGGTGAATAAGAAAGGAATGAATTCAGCGTGCCCAGAGGCGCACCTTCCCATACACACAATGCTAGAAGTCCTTAACTTGAGAACTGAACTTTGATGTTCAGATTGCCTAATCCCTCTGTTGCAGACTTGTAGATAGCCTGACATCCCCTCCTGCCTTCTTGGAGCAGTTTTCTCACAGCTACTGAGCTGCTATCTCCTGGGCTCAGAGTCCTAAACATTCCCACCAAATACAATAACTCTCTACTTTCAGGTTGTGACTGTATTTTTTGGTTGACAACACACACACATACACACAAACACACACAGGAAAAGGAAATGGCAACCTACTCCAGTATTCTTGCCTGGAGAATCCCATGGATGGAGGAGCCTGAAGGCTACACAGTACATGGGGTTGCAAAGAGTTGGACACGACTGAAGCGACCTACCACTCCGCTCCACACACACACACATGCTATGTGTGTCTGTATGTAATAAGTGTTTTTATAAAATATGATTTACTCTATGGACTGAATCATTCGATAAGTTTATATGAAACTTGAGATAAGTATCTATCTAGACCAGGTCATGTCCCCTGGTCCCCAGCTCCTCCATTTTAGCATGGACAATCTCAGCAGCTGAGACTAGAAAGACCCGCAGAGACACCCACTGGCGCACCCTGGCCCGGGCCCCTCATCATCTGCCCGCAGGTTATCCTGACTGAAGTGCTTTTACCTCAGGGAGCTGGGCTTCTACATAGGCTATTCAAAGAGTGCCACCTGCAGGATGAAGGGAGGACTCATAAATAATTCATTTCCTTCAAATGATAGTTGAAGAATTTAAAACATGTTAAAGAGCTAATCAACATAGATTTAAGTGAAAGTTCAGTGAAAGATAATGAATTGCCACATTCATTCTTCACAGATATCATCTATGTTTATTTTAATGACTGCTTTAAATGTCTACTCCTAAGGGTAACCAGTGGTACGAATCAAAACTGTATTCACTATCCCAAGAGTGGAGAAGTGTTGGTTCAGGAATTTTGGCTGCCCCAGACCCTCCTGGCTAGCCATTTCTCTGCTCTTCCCACAGAAGGGCATACTTCCAGGCCCTGTGATGGGTGAGACAGCTCTTATCCTGTTTTGATTCAAGACAATCTTTTAAACCTGTATGCAGAGAATGGGAGATCAGAATTCTTTTGTCACACCAGCCTTGGGTCAAAGATCATAAGATGAAGCTGAAAGAGGTTCCTGCAGTGCCTCAGGGCCCTCTGGTGCACTGCTGACCAGTGGCCGCCAGCCTCCGACTTCGCATCATGTGTGATGCCTTCCCTGACTGTCTCATAACCAGCAGCCCATAACCACCAAGTTTCCAATGTTTTCACTGAGTGTCACTGATCTTTAATTCAGGAATTACCTAATTGTGGATTAAATTCACTTCTCCTCCCAGTTCCCTCACCGTATTCTTGCCTGGAGAATCCCATGGATGGAGGAGCCTGAAGGCTACACAGTACATGGGGTTGCAAAGAGTTGGACACGACTGAAGCGACCTACCACTCCGCTCCACACACACACACATGCTATGTGTGTCTGTATGTAATAAGTGTTTTTATAAAATATGATTTACTCTATGGACTGAATCATTCGATAAGTTTATATGAAACTTGAGATAAGTATCTATCTAGACCAGGTCATGTCCCCTGGTCCCCAGCTCCTCCATTTTAGCATGGACAATCTCAGCAGCTGAGACTAGAAAGACCCGCAGAGACACCCACTGGCGCACCCTGGCCCGGGCCCCTCATCATCTGCCCGCAGGTTATCCTGACTGAAGTGCTTTTACCTCAGGGAGCTGGGCTTCTACATAGGCTATTCAAAGAGTGCCACCTGCAGGATGAAGGGAGGACTCATAAATAATTCATTTCCTTCAAATGATAGTTGAAGAATTTAAAACATGTTAAAGAGCTAATCAACATAGATTTAAGTGAAAGTTCAGTGAAAGATAATGAATTGCCACATTCATTCTTCACAGATATCATCTATGTTTATTTTAATGACTGCTTTAAATGTCTACTCCTAAGGGTAACCAGTGGTACGAATCAAAACTGTATTCACTATCCCAAGAGTGGAGAAGTGTTGGTTCAGGAATTTTGGCTGCCCCAGACCCTCCTGGCTAGCCATTTCTCTGCTCTTCCCACAGAAGGGCATACTTCCAGGCCCTGTGATGGGTGAGACAGCTCTTATCCTGTTTTGATTCAAGACAATCTTTTAAACCTGTATGCAGAGAATGGGAGATCAGAATTCTTTTGTCACACCAGCCTTGGGTCAAAGATCATAAGATGAAGCTGAAAGAGGTTCCTGCAGTGCCTCAGGGCCCTCTGGTGCACTGCTGACCAGTGGCCGCCAGCCTCCGACTTCGCATCATGTGTGATGCCTTCCCTGACTGTCTCATAACCAGCAGCCCATAACCACCAAGTTTCCAATGTTTTCACTGAGTGTCACTGATCTTTAATTCAGGAATTACCTAATTGTGGATTAAATTCACTTCTCTCCTCCCAGTTCCCTCACCTAGTTGAGAACAGAGGAAAGAAAGAGAGCGCCTTTTCCTGCCTGGATCTCCTCTTTTCTCACCACCTGAGCATGATGGTTGCACAGGACAAAGCAGGGATAAGGCAGCTGGCTACTAGCTGTCCACCTGCCTTCCTCATGGTCAGAGGTGATTTTCCTATGTGAACTACCAATTCCAGGATGCTAGGGAGCTCCACTGTCCACTCCCTTCCCCAGAATGGGGATAGGAAACAAGACTCATTTCCAGAATACGAGACCCATCTCTAGAGGCCTCTTTAGAGAACAATGATGTGGTGACCTCACCTGCACGGATGTGCTCCCTTTGTGGCCCAGATCTACTGCTCGCCTTTCCAGAGGAAACACTCCTAAAAGCAAGAGCCTTTTGAAAGGTACAGCAAAAGAGACATAGTCTAACTTCTTCTCTTAGAAAGACACAGTTTAATCAGGAAGCAGAGGCAGGGAGAAATGGATTATATCAAGAGATTACTCTTTGGCCAGACAGGGAAAAGTAATGCTGCGACAGGAGAAGCCTCCCCACTCCATTCTTCTCTCTGTCCTGTACTTTCCATGATCAAACTGACAATGAATTTTACACCCAATTCCTCTATCTCAGTAAGGAGGTTAGCACGGGGTTAGGGTGAGAACATGAGTCTGGACTCGGATTGGATTGAAATCCTCACAGATCCACCAACAACTGGATGATGTGGGCACTGGAGGACTTTCTGAGCCTTAGTGTCATCTTCTCCAAACAAGACGGATGCTTTCTATCGTCCAGGGATGGTGGGAGATATGATACGTAACAGACTCAGAAGCTCTCAGAAATGTGTTCATTCTTTAAGCATGAACTTAATGTAGCAGTCTTTTCCCAGTTGGGTCAAAGATCATAAGATGAAGCTGAAAGAGGTTCCTGCAGTGCCTCAGGGCCCTCTGGTGCACTGCTGACCAGTGGCCGCCAGCCTCCGACTTCGCATCATGTGTGATGCCTTCCCTGACTGTCTCATAACCAGCAGCCCATAACCACCAAGTTTCCAATGTTTTCACTGAGTGTCACTGATCTTTAATTCAGGAATTACCTAATTGTGGATTAAATTCACTTCTCTCCTCCCAGTTCCCTCACCTAGTTGAGAACAGAGGAAAGAAAGAGAGCGCCTTTTCCTGCCTGGATCTCCTCTTTTCTCACCACCTGAGCATGATGGTTGCACAGGACAAAGCAGGGATAAGGCAGCTGGCTACTAGCTGTCCACCTGCCTTCCTCATGGTCAGAGGTGATTTTCCTATGTGAACTACCAATTCCAGGATGCTAGGGAGCTCCACTGTCCACTCCCTTCCCCAGAATGGGGATAGGAAACAAGACTCATTTCCAGAATACGAGACCCATCTCTAGAGGCCTCTTTAGAGAACAATGATGTGGTGACCTCACCTGCACGGATGTGCTCCCTTTGTGGCCCAGATCTACTGCTCGCCTTTCCAGAGGAAACACTCCTAAAAGCAAGAGCCTTTTGAAAGGTACAGCAAAAGAGACATAGTCTAACTTCTTCTCTTAGAAAGACACAGTTTAATCAGGAAGCAGAGGCAGGGAGAAATGGATTATATCAAGAGATTACTCTTTGGCCAGACAGGGAAAAGTAATGCTGCGACAGGAGAAGCCTCCCCACTCCATTCTTCTCTCTGTCCTGTACTTTCCATGATCAAACTGACAATGAATTTTACACCCAATTCCTCTATCTCAGTAAGGAGGTTAGCACGGGGTTAGGGTGAGAACATGAGTCTGGACTCGGATTGGATTGAAATCCTCACAGATCCACCAACAACTGGATGATGTGGGCACTGGAGGACTTTCTGAGCCTTAGTGTCATCTTCTCCAAACAAGACGGATGCTTTCTATCGTCCAGGGATGGTGGGAGATATGATACGTAACAGACTCAGAAGCTCTCAGAAATGTGTTCATTCTTTAAGCATGAACTTAATGTGTCTCTGCAATTAACTGAAAGGCACTGTCCCAAGGGAAGGGCATATCAGGTACCAGTGAGGAGGTGGAGGAGTATCTGGGAGAAATGAAACTGAGGCTGGGGTGGCCACGAGGTCTCGCTTGGTTGTAGCAATACATACAGATGACAGCCTGGCAGTGCCTATGTGGCCACAGCAGGAAGAGAGCAAAGCAGTGGAGGCTGGGTCAGGGTGGTGGCGGCTGTGGGGATGTCCTCCCAGGTGAGATGGGCTAAGCCACAGGACGACCAAGAGGCAGGGGCACCAAAGCTCGATTCCAGAAGATGGTCCTAGGTACCACAGTGCCCATTCTAAGCAGACTAGGAGTCCGATAGCCTTTCCATCCTTTGTCCCCTACCACCAGAATGCTGGGCACCCAGATATTTTGGGTCTGTGATATATCTTGTCCACCAAAAGCACATTGAGCCTGTGTCTGTATTGTGCTGCCATAGTTCAGCTCATGCTTCAAAAGGTCTTTGTGTGACTATGAGGCAGATGTTTGTTCTTGTGGTAAAATACACAGAACAGAAAGCTCTTCAAGCTCGGTGGCCTTAAGTAGAGTCACACTGTCCTGCAACCATCGCTACCATCCATCTCCAAAACTCACTCTCTTGCAAAACCAAAACTCTGTACCAATGAAACAGTAACTCCCCATTCCTTTCTCCCCACAAGCACCTAAAAATGTCATTCTATTTTATATCACCATTAATTGGACTATTGTAGGTACTTCATAAGTAGACTCATACAATGTTTGTCCTTTTGTGATTGACATTTCACATATAGTCTCTTCAAGGGGTTCCTCCACTCCATTCTTCTCTCTGTCCTGAAATTTGATCAAACTGACAATGAATTTTACACCCAATTCCTCTATCTCAGTAAGGAGGTTAGCACGGGGTTAGGGTGAGAACATGAGTCTGGACTCGGATTGGATTGAAATCCTCACAGATCCACCAACAACTGGATGATGTGGGCACTGGAGGACTTTCTGAGCCTTAGTGTCATCTTCTCCAAACAAGACGGATGCTTTCTATCGTCCAGGGATGGTGGGAGATATGATACGTAACAGACTCAGAAGCTCTCAGAAATGTGTTCATTCTTTAAGCATGAACTTAATGTGTCTCTGCAATTAACTGAAAGGCACTGTCCCAAGGGAAGGGCATATCAGGTACCAGTGAGGAGGTGGAGGAGTATCTGGGAGAAATGAAACTGAGGCTGGGGTGGCCACGAGGTCTCGCTTGGTTGTAGCAATACATACAGATGACAGCCTGGCAGTGCCTATGTGGCCACAGCAGGAAGAGAGCAAAGCAGTGGAGGCTGGGTCAGGGTGGTGGCGGCTGTGGGGATGTCCTCCCAGGTGAGATGGGCTAAGCCACAGGACGACCAAGAGGCAGGGGCACCAAAGCTCGATTCCAGAAGATGGTCCTAGGTACCACAGTGCCCATTCTAAGCAGACTAGGAGTCCGATAGCCTTTCCATCCTTTGTCCCCTACCACCAGAATGCTGGGCACCCAGATATTTTGGGTCTGTGATATATCTTGTCCACCAAAAGCACATTGAGCCTGTGTCTGTATTGTGCTGCCATAGTTCAGCTCATGCTTCAAAAGGTCTTTGTGTGACTATGAGGCAGATGTTTGTTCTTGTGGTAAAATACACAGAACAGAAAGCTCTTCAAGCTCGGTGGCCTTAAGTAGAGTCACACTGTCCTGCAACCATCGCTACCATCCATCTCCAAAACTCACTCTCTTGCAAAACCAAAACTCTGTACCAATGAAACAGTAACTCCCCATTCCTTTCTCCCCACAAGCACCTAAAAATGTCATTCTATTTTATATCACCATTAATTGGACTATTGTAGGTACTTCATAAGTAGACTCATACAATGTTTGTCCTTTTGTGATTGACATTTCACATATAGTCTCTTCAAGGTTCATTCATGCTATAGCATGTATCATATTTCCTTACTTTTTAAGACTAAATAATATTCTATTATACAGATCTGTGAATGGACACCTTTCGGTTATTGCAAAAAATGCTACTTGAGGGCTTCCCCTGGTGGTCCAGTGGATAAGGACACCGCCTTGCAGTGCAAGGGGTGCTGGTTCGATCCCTGGCCTGGGAAGATCCCACGTGCCATGGAGCGGCTGGACAGATGTGTCCAATCACCAAGCCCGAGCTCTGGAGCGCATGCGCCCAGAGCCGGCGCTCTGCGACAACAGACGCCACCGCGATGGGAGGCCCGCAGGAGCCAAAGAACAAAGACGGATGAAAACAGAGCAATGAAAGACAAATAGAAGTGGCCCGCCCGCTCCCCTCCCTGAACCCGACCCCCGCCCAAAATAAATAAATAAATAAATCTTTAAAAAAAAAATGCTACTTGAATATGGATATGGGTGTACAAATACCTTTTCATGCCCTTGTTTTTCATTTTTCTGGGTACATACTCAGATGTGGGATTGTTGAATCATATGTCAATTCTATGTTAATTTTCTGAGGAACCTCCCTCCATACTGTTTTCCATAGTGGCTGTACCATTTTACATTCCCACCAACAGTGCACAGATTCCCTATGAAGTTTTCTTTCTCCTAAGGTTGGGTCTAATTCACCTGCCTCGGGACATTCAAGTCCCTGCTAACCCCCTTGGTCTCCATATTTTGGGTCTGTGATATATCTTGTCCACCAAAAGCACATTGAGCCTGTGTCTGTATTGTGCTGCCATAGTTCAGCTCATGCTTCAAAAGGTCTTTGTGTGACTATGAGGCAGATGTTTGTTCTTGTGGTAAAATACACAGAACAGAAAGCTCTTCAAGCTCGGTGGCCTTAAGTAGAGTCACACTGTCCTGCAACCATCGCTACCATCCATCTCCAAAACTCACTCTCTTGCAAAACCAAAACTCTGTACCAATGAAACAGTAACTCCCCATTCCTTTCTCCCCACAAGCACCTAAAAATGTCATTCTATTTTATATCACCATTAATTGGACTATTGTAGGTACTTCATAAGTAGACTCATACAATGTTTGTCCTTTTGTGATTGACATTTCACATATAGTCTCTTCAAGGTTCATTCATGCTATAGCATGTATCATATTTCCTTACTTTTTAAGACTAAATAATATTCTATTATACAGATCTGTGAATGGACACCTTTCGGTTATTGCAAAAAATGCTACTTGAGGGCTTCCCCTGGTGGTCCAGTGGATAAGGACACCGCCTTGCAGTGCAAGGGGTGCTGGTTCGATCCCTGGCCTGGGAAGATCCCACGTGCCATGGAGCGGCTGGACAGATGTGTCCAATCACCAAGCCCGAGCTCTGGAGCGCATGCGCCCAGAGCCGGCGCTCTGCGACAACAGACGCCACCGCGATGGGAGGCCCGCAGGAGCCAAAGAACAAAGACGGATGAAAACAGAGCAATGAAAGACAAATAGAAGTGGCCCGCCCAAAATAAATAAATAAATAAATCTTTAAAAAAAAAATGCTACTTGAATATGGATATGGGTGTACAAATACCTTTTCATGCCCTTGTTTTTCATTTTTCTGGGTACATACTCAGATGTGGGATTGTTGAATCATATGTCAATTCTATGTTAATTTTCTGAGGAACCTCCCTCCATACTGTTTTCCATAGTGGCTGTACCATTTTACATTCCCACCAACAGTGCACAGATTCCCTATGAAGTTTTCTTTCTCCTAAGGTTGGGTCTAATTCACCTGCCTCGGGACATTCAAGTCCCTGCTAACATGGTCTCCATGGCTCCTGGCAGGCCCCTCACTTTCCAGTGTCACCTGCAAGCTCCCCTAGAGACGTGGTCTGCTCCCACTGCTTCCTGTCCTCCAGCAGATTTCATAGGTTCATGGCAGGCTGTCTCCTTTTACACCCACAGCTCACTTCTGTCTGGGGCTGGTTGCCTCCCTGGGCTCTGGACAATGCCCAGCAGGACACCCTCATTGAGGACTGCCAATGTAATGGAATCAGAGCCAGCCCTAGCTAAAGCTGTGATGTGGCACACCCTGGCTTTGTCACCCTCATGACTTCAGCAGCATCCACTGCTCCATCCCACATTGATACCCTTCCCAACTATCTCTTCCCTGCCTTCCTCTTTCTACTGCAGCTCATCACAGTTGACAGAATATTTATTTACCACTCATCTAGTGATCCAAGAGCAGACAAGCATTTCTTGGCATCAGGTAGGAAGGCAGCTCAGAATGCTCCACCAAACACTAAAGCCACAGCCCCGGTCTCCCTCTCCAGCCTCCAAACACACATACAACCATTCACAGCCTCTTACCTGAGCCACCTCTTCAAAGTCATCGTGCCTCTTCTGCAGGGCCCGAGCTCGATGAAGAGACTTCCCAACCCCTGTGTGCTTGCTGAGGAAGGCCTCGCCGTGGTTTTCAATCCAGTCTAAGACCTAGTCAGAAAAGGAAGACAACAGACGCCACCGCGATGGGAGGCCCGCAGGAGCCAAAGAACAAAGACGGATGAAAACAGAGCAATGAAAGACAAATAGAAGTGGCCCGCCCGCTCCCCTCCCTGAACCCGACCCCCGCCCAAAATAAATAAATAAATAAATCTTTAAAAAAAAAATGCTACTTGAATATGGATATGGGTGTACAAATACCTTTTCATGCCCTTGTTTTTCATTTTTCTGGGTACATACTCAGATGTGGGATTGTTGAATCATATGTCAATTCTATGTTAATTTTCTGAGGAACCTCCCTCCATACTGTTTTCCATAGTGGCTGTACCATTTTACATTCCCACCAACAGTGCACAGATTCCCTATGAAGTTTTCTTTCTCCTAAGGTTGGGTCTAATTCACCTGCCTCGGGACATTCAAGTCCCTGCTAACATGGTCTCCATGGCTCCTGGCAGGCCCCTCACTTTCCAGTGTCACCTGCAAGCTCCCCTAGAGACGTGGTCTGCTCCCACTGCTTCCTGTCCTCCAGCAGATTTCATAGGTTCATGGCAGGCTGTCTCCTTTTACACCCACAGCTCACTTCTGTCTGGGGCTGGTTGCCTCCCTGGGCTCTGGACAATGCCCAGCAGGACACCCTCATTGAGGACTGCCAATGTAATGGAATCAGAGCCAGCCCTAGCTAAAGCTGTGATGTGGCACACCCTGGCTTTGTCACCCTCATGACTTCAGCAGCATCCACTGCTCCATCCCACATTGATACCCTTCCCAACTATCTCTTCCCTGCCTTCCTCTTTCTACTGCAGCTCATCACAGTTGACAGAATATTTATTTACCACTCATCTAGTGATCCAAGAGCAGACAAGCATTTCTTGGCATCAGGTAGGAAGGCAGCTCAGAATGCTCCACCAAACACTAAAGCCACAGCCCCGGTCTCCCTCTCCAGCCTCCAAACACACATACAACCATTCACAGCCTCTTACCTGAGCCACCTCTTCAAAGTCATCGTGCCTCTTCTGCAGGGCCCGAGCTCGATGAAGAGACTTCCCAACCCCTGTGTGCTTGCTGAGGAAGGCCTCGCCGTGGTTTTCAATCCAGTCTAAGACCTAGTCAGAAAAGGAAGACAGAAACAATGATTTCTTGGCGAAAATAAAGACATATGACAACATGTGTGACTGCTAGGTTGTTAGAGTCCCCATGCTAATCAGAAAGCGGCAGTTCAGGTGGAAATGTTCAATTCACCATAGGCACAAGAATTTCATTACTGCCATTGGCAATATAACAATCCCATCCTTAACTAAATTCAGCTCTTCCTCTTTGATCTCCAGAATATTCTCTCATTATATTTTCAGTTTTCTCAGCCTTAATAAGCCCATTATTTTAAACAAGCTACACAGACCACCAGGCACAGTTTGACCCTCTCATAACTTAACTCCAGCCATCTAAAGTCAAGCATATGTTTAGAAAATTTGGCAGTGATCCCTGGGTCAGGAAAATCCCCTGGAGTAAGAAATGGCAACCCACTCCAGTGTTCTTGCCTGGAAAATTTCATGGACAGAGGAGCCTGCAATCCATTGGGTTGCAAAAGGGTCAGACAAGACTGAGCCACTGAGCACACGCTCAGGGAGTGTCATGTCAGGGCATTTCCTTGGCCCTCACTCTACCCATAAAAATTTTCATGACAGTGGCACCAAGTCATTGGGACCCTGTGTCATTGATACCCTGGGACTCCTTTTCTAAGAAAAGTCCAGAGTAGTCAGGCCCCAACTGAAGATAGCTGGTCACCAGGACAACTGCTATATCTGGCTTCTTTTCACCTTTCTCCTCCAATCAACCAATCAACCAACCAATCAACCAACCAATCAACCAACTGATGGATGATTGATCAACCATCAATCAATCGATCAACCTTTATTTATTTACCAAATAAAGGAAGGTCTTTTAGTAGCTATGGTGCTGTTGGGGAGCAGTAGAGACTCCATGTTCTCCAGGCTAAAGTTCTAGTGTTTAGCCTCAACATATTTTCCCCAGAGTTGAGAGCAGCTGGAAAAGTGGTGACTACAGCAGTCGAGGATGAGGGAGGGGGATGCGGAGAAGGTGAGAAAATATGCTGTCCCGAGGGGCACTTGACAACCCTTGCTGGAGTTGTAGATACCCCTTAATAAAAGCCTTGAAATGTAGAGAAGATCAAAGTCTTTAGTCCACTTTGCATTTGCCCACATAGCTTCACAAAGATGTGGGCCTTCCAGGGAGAAGGAAAGCAGTTCATCTGGGCTCTCAGGAGTTGGCACTCCATAAATCAAATGGCCACTATTAAATCAGAATTACAGCCCAGACACACCTGTTGCAGATCCTGCCAAGATGAAACCAAGCCAACTCTATTCCTACTATAGTAAACTTCAACTAAGCATTTGATTAATGAGGTAGTAGCTTTCTCAGATTTTAGAAGGACTTTGGGAGAATGATTTAGACAAACCGGGCCTGTTTAGAGCGTACTTTAATTCTGTTTCTTTTATAGATTGTCCTGTGGCAAGCAGAGAGACCAAAGTGTTGCTTGGGCAGTAGGTATGGGAGTTCTGGTTCTACAGAACCTAGCCTTGGCTTCACTTCCTCTGATATTTGAGATAAATTAGTGTCTGCAATTGCACAGGGTGTGGAAGCTTTCAAAGCCTTCAGTGGCAGGATCATAAAGTCATACCAAGATGGTATTAAATTAGAGAAAAGCACATATAAATCTAAAAATGAGGTTTAAGAAAAATGCATGGTACAAAGCCAGGTCAGGTAACGATCCCTTAAAATGAGGGGAAAAGCCTTTTCACAAACAAATGGCTTTATCTAAACATCAGCGTAAAGAGTTCTAACACTTTAGCAACAAAAATTTATTACTGTATAACATAGGGAACTACATTCAGTATCTTGTAATAACCAATAATGGAAATGAATCTGAAAAAAATATATATGTAAAATGGAATCACTTTGTTATAAACCTGAAACTAATACAATATTGCAAATCAACTATACTTCAATTAAACAAGACTTTAAACACTTTAACAAAATCTAACAATACCTTTTAATATTGTGGAGGCACATCTGCAGAAAGAAAGTGCAATAATAAATGCACTGAATTTTTACCTTTTGCAAACATTGAAAGGCAGCACTGAGAGGAATTATAAATATCCCTTTCTCAGAATAAAGAATAACCTACTTTTCTCTTGAGTTACGTATGCTAATATTTCAGCAACAGAAATTAGGAGAGTGCATTTTTACTTGACTTGCCACTGTTTGGTCCTGTAATTCTGTACTGTAAAAAGGATAGTGGGTGTTAGAGCCAAAGGCCAAAGATAAACATACTTTTTTTTTTTTTTAACTTCATGCCACGATCTCTTTTTTAGTTGTTTATTACTTTCATCCATCTTTATTCTTTGGCCAGCGTGGGCCTCCCACTGCAGTGGCCTCTCTCGCTGCAGAGCACTGGCTCTGGGCACGTGAGCTCCAGAGACCGGCTCGCAATTGGACACACCAGTACAGCCACTCCACGGCAAGTGGGATCCTCCCGTGCCAGGGATCAAACTGGTGCCACGTGCACTGTAAGGCGGACTCTTTACCCACTGGACCACCAGGGAAGCCCGAAGATAAACATTTCTAGTCACAAAGTGTCCCACATAATCATGTACCATGGATGGCGTAGTTTTATCATTTTTATGCATATTTAAACTTTCATTAATCCTCTTTTAAGAATGAATTGAAGCTTATAAATAATTTTTATATACAAAAGAGCTGTCTCATAGCTTTTTGTGAGTGCTTTGGAGTTAATGATGTATTTCCAGATCATAATTTAAAAAAAAAAATCATTTTGAGTAGTTAAGTGTGACCTGCCTCTCTGGCACTATTTTCATAAATTTTATTTTATTCCTTTTCATTTTAATCTCTAACTTTAATAAATATTCTAAATAATATTCTAAAGCAAATTGGTTAGAGAGAAATGTTTTTCATCTACTAGTTCACAAATGGTTAGCTTTAACTCTCCTCCTTAGGGGTGCTTTCACAACTTTTTAAACTTTTATAAAAGCAATTTTTTCCTGTTTAAGTTATTTTGTTTCCTTTAAAATGTCAATCATTTTTAGTTGGTGACACCTAGTTTACTTAATTAACTCTAACCACTTAAAAGTCTATTTCATATTGAGAGACTTTCATTTAGTTTAAACATAACTTGGCTCTGCGATGTTACATTGTCTCCATTTAGTCCAACTTCTGCCATTAGAACTGGAGGCAATGTGTGAGGAAAACAAGTGCAACCTCAATGTGGATTCAGGGACTTCAGAGAAATCAATTTAACAAATATAAAAAGCAAAAGATTTAGGAAGTGAATAAAATTACTTTAGCAATGCACAAAGACTGAAAAAAGTACCTGATGACAGATAAACATAATCAATAAATTGTTCAAAACGTTTAATTCTGACCATTTTGTTTCAGACAGTCCATTTAGAGTCAGTATGGCTTAGTATATTTAGGCCATATGCTCTCTTGACCTTTAATTTCGTGGCCCTCAACCCTGGGAATACAAGGTTCCAAGATGGACTGCACAGCAGAGAAAGGTGCTCCTGAGGAGACAGCAGCAGTGCCTGACAATTCTATGACACACTGTAAATTAATGTGCACCATCGGACGTCTAGTGAGTCCCAGAATCTGAACATCATGGGTAGAAGAATAAATTGACTTTCTAGCCTCACTCTGGACCCTATCGAAGTGTAAGCACACATCAAGGCACCCTTTGTTAGCTGCTCCCTATTTAACTTCTCATTTAAAATATCCAATTTAAAACAGTCAATTATCATTTATAGTTAGGAGAGTACATGATGATAGTTAATCACATTACTGATGGTTTTTAATTGGTATTTGAGTGTTTCCAACAATAGGAGGTTTTTTCCTTTTATTTTTGTCTGAGGGAAGGGCCTTCTGGATACAGAGATGCATGTGTGGGACATGACTATTCACACATTGAAACACACACACACACACACACACACACACACACATATATATATATATAGTTAGTCTCATGGTAGCCTAGTACTAGGCATTAAGACAGTCCAGGGTGCTGGATTAAACAAGGCAGGGCTGGCCCTGATTCTAGGAACTCAGTCTAGTGAATAATGAGCACTAGACATGAAATCACAGGGTTCATCATTAATTGCAAGGGTGAAAAGTGCCACAGTCAGGGTGGCTCACTCTGAAGAAAGTTTGAGCTGAGACCTGAGAGATGGCAGGACTTAACCCAGTTAGGAATGGAAAAGGTCAGTGTGGCGTGAGTAGGTGTAAGTAGGCACCAGATGGAGCCAAGCCTTGGTGGGCTGAGTTCAATCCCAGTGTTTGGCCTGAGTCACTGAAGGGCTAAAGGAGAATGACACCATCAGATATGCATTTAAAAATTACTGCTCTGACTGCTTTGTGGAGAATCAATAGGAGGAAGGCAGGAATTCAGGTAGAAAAACAGGAGGTTCCTACAGAAATCCTGACAAGAGGTGATAACAACTCAGATGAGGCCAATGGCAGTGTCCATGGGGAAAAAGTACTGAGTAATATTTCAGGGAAGGAATGGCCAGAATTTGGTGCTGGGCATGGGGATGATGAAGAAGTAGGTAGGAGGCTGACCACCAACTACCCTCCAGGAGAAAAGCTTGAAAAACTGCATGGAAGAGGAACTCGTCACTGGTGCAGAAGCAAGTGAGTCACAAGAGACAGCAGATGACAGATTTTTTTCATGTTTTCTCTCAATTTTCATACTCACACTCTGGTTTTGATAAATGACAGGTGTGCCTCTGAACTTGAGTGGGAAGGAGCACCCAATGATAGTTCTCAATCTGATTCCAGCAAGGTGTGCTTGGGGTGAGTTTCCAGGTTTCATCATGGGTAGAAGAATAAATTGACTTTCTAGCCTCACTCTGGACCCTATCGAAGTGTAAGCACACATCAAGGCACCCTTTGTTAGCTGCTCCCTATTTAACTTCTCATTTAAAATATCCAATTTAAAACAGTCAATTATCATTTATAGTTAGGAGAGTACATGATGATAGTTAATCACATTACTGATGGTTTTTAATTGGTATTTGAGTGTTTCCAACAATAGGAGGTTTTTTCCTTTTATTTTTGTCTGAGGGAAGGGCCTTCTGGATACAGAGATGCATGTGTGGGACATGACTATTCACACATTGAAACACACACACACACACACACACACACACACACATATATATATATATAGTTAGTCTCATGGTAGCCTAGTACTAGGCATTAAGACAGTCCAGGGTGCTGGATTAAACAAGGCAGGGCTGGCCCTGATTCTAGGAACTCAGTCTAGTGAATAATGAGCACTAGACATGAAATCACAGGGTTCATCATTAATTGCAAGGGTGAAAAGTGCCACAGTCAGGGAAGCTCACTCTGAAGAAAGTTTGAGCTGAGACCTGAGAGATGGCAGGACTTAACCCAGTTAGGAATGGAAAAGGTCAGTGTGGCGTGAGTAGGTGTAAGTAGGCACCAGATGGAGCCAAGCCTTGGTGGGCTGAGTTCAATCCCAGTGTTTGGCCTGAGTCACTGAAGGGCTAAAGGAGAATGACACCATCAGATATGCATTTAAAAATTACTGCTCTGACTGCTTTGTGGAGAATCAATAGGAGGAAGGCAGGAATTCAGGTAGAAAAACAGGAGGTTCCTACAGAAATCCTGACAAGAGGTGATAACAACTCAGATGAGGCCAATGGCAGTGTCCATGGGGAAAAAGTACTGAGTAATATTTCAGGGAAGGAATGGCCAGAATTTGGTGCTGGGCATGGGGATGATGAAGAAGTAGGTAGGAGGCTGACCACCAACTACCCTCCAGGAGAAAAGCTTGAAAAACTGCATGGAAGAGGAACTCGTCACTGGTGCAGAAGCAAGTGAGTCACAAGAGACAGCAGATGACAGATTTTTTTCATGTTTTCTCTCAATTTTCATACTCACACTCTGGTTTTGATAAATGACAGGTGTGCCTCTGAACTTGAGTGGGAAGGAGCACCCAATGATAGTTCTCAATCTGATTCCAGCAAGGTGTGACTTTAATTTCAAAGGAGTAATTTTATACACAGAGGTTTAAAAATAAATTATAAATTGTTAATATAACTGGATTCTAATGATAGAAAAGTAGGGATATGAAATCCATCTGAAGAACTATAAACTTAGGCTTACATAGAATTAACCCTTGTGTTCCTGAAGGCATTTCACTGGGCTATAGTTTATTTTTATTTTTTATTTTTTTGGGGGGGTGGGTTGGGGAGGGAGGGGGTGGGCGGGCCACTTCTATTGGTCTTTCACTTGTCTATTTTCATCTGTCTTTGTTCTTTGGCTCTTGTGGGCCTCCCATCGTGGTGGCCTCTGTTGTCGCAGAGCGCTGGCTCTGGGCACATGTGCTCCAGAGCTCCAGCTGGGTGATTGGACACATCAGTCCAGCCGCTCCGTGGCACGTGGGATCTTCCCAGGCCAGGGATCGAACTGGCACCCCTTGCACTGCAAGGCGGTGTCCTTACCCACTGGACTACCAGGGAAGCCCCTGGGCTATAGTTTATGAGGGGTTCCTTAACCTAACATGTGAAGTCCTCTGTGACTAGCCACACCCTCTCTGAGCCCCACCTCCAATGAGTTCCTGTCCCACCCTGCAACACTCCCAAAATTTCTTGTCACCTTCTGTGTTTTGTTCTTGCTATTTCTGACTTCACTTGAAATGTCCATCTCTTTCTCCCTACATCTACTTTCAATGTCTCAACTCTTTCAGAAGGCAGAATTCAGGTAGAAAAACAGGAGGTTCCTACAGAAATCCTGACAAGAGGTGATAACAACTCAGATGAGGCCAATGGCAGTGTCCATGGGGAAAAAGTACTGAGTAATATTTCAGGGAAGGAATGGCCAGAATTTGGTGCTGGGCATGGGGATGATGAAGAAGTAGGTAGGAGGCTGACCACCAACTACCCTCCAGGAGAAAAGCTTGAAAAACTGCATGGAAGAGGAACTCGTCACTGGTGCAGAAGCAAGTGAGTCACAAGAGACAGCAGATGACAGATTTTTTTCATGTTTTCTCTCAATTTTCATACTCACACTCTGGTTTTGATAAATGACAGGTGTGCCTCTGAACTTGAGTGGGAAGGAGCACCCAATGATAGTTCTCAATCTGATTCCAGCAAGGTGTGACTTTAATTTCAAAGGAGTAATTTTATACACAGAGGTTTAAAAATAAATTATAAATTGTTAATATAACTGGATTCTAATGATAGAAAAGTAGGGATATGAAATCCATCTGAAGAACTATAAACTTAGGCTTACATAGAATTAACCCTTGTGTTCCTGAAGGCATTTCACTGGGCTATAGTTTATTTTTATTTTTTATTTTTTTGGGGGGATGGGGTGGGGAGGGAGGGGGTGGGCGGGCCACTTCTATTGGTCTTTCACTTGTCTATTTTCATCTGTCTTTGTTCTTTGGCTCTTGTGGGCCTCCCATCGTGGTGGCCTCTGTTGTCGCAGAGCGCTGGCTCTGGGCACATGTGCTCCAGAGCTCCAGCTGGGTGATTGGACACATCAGTCCAGCCGCTCCGTGGCACGTGGGATCTTCCCAGGCCAGGGATCGAACTGGCACCCCTTGCACTGCAAGGCGGTGTCCTTACCCACTGGACTACCAGGGAAGCCCCTGGGCTATAGTTTATGAGGGGTTCCTTAACCTAACATGTGAAGTCCTCTGTGACTAGCCACACCCTCTCTGAGCCCCACCTCCAATGAGTTCCTGTCCCACCCTGCAACACTCCCAAAATTTCTTGTCACCTTCTGTGTTTTGTTCTTGCTATTTCTGACTTCACTTGAAATGTCCATCTCTCTTTTTCTCCCTACATCTACTTTCCAGGCTCCTTCTTACTCATCCTTTAAGCACCATCTCAGAATCTCTAGTTTTGGAAAAGTCTTTTCTCTTTCACAACCCACTCAGGCTGGGGGTGGTATCAGTCTTCTCTGTTCTGTTCAAACTCCAATTATTACTGCCCACAGACTGGTCTCTCCCACTAGACTCTGACCTCTCTGTGATTCCTGGACACAGTATGGTATTTGACACAGATGTTTGCTTAAGACACGTTGAACTCAACTCAAACTCACCCTCTCAACATGTGACTTTGAATGTTGCCAGCTCCATACTCCTTGGACAGGAAACTCCATCTCAGTACCTCTCACAGCCTGCATTCGAAGATCTCTCTTTGGGTATATCCTCTCTCTCCCCTGCCCCACTTGGCAGGTAGGTAGTTCCTGAAGAACTACCATTATATCCTACCTTTTCACCATTATATCCTACCCTTTCACCATTATATGTTACCCTTTCATGACTCATCTGCCTCCAGTGTCCCCATCAGTAACTGTATGCACAAGGAGACACTCAATGAATATTCATAGCTATGAACTGTCAAGCACCGACATGGTTGACCACTGTCTTGGGAAAGCTGTGCCTGCCCATTTATCAGGAGGCTGATCTTTATTCCGTCACTGGGAACAATAATCCTGGTCAGCCCAGGATATCTCACAACAACAGAAGGCAGGTCATCTTGCAAACCAGTTGTAAAGCTCTTCCTCCTTTCTATGATTTTTCACAACAACAGAAGGCAGGTCGGTCGGAATCTCAGCCCACTGGGTAATTGGACACATCAGTCCAGCCGCTCCGTGGCACGTGGGATCTTCCCAGGCCAGGGATCGAACTGGCACCCCTTGCACTGCAAGGCGGTGTCCTTACCCACTGGACTACCAGGGAAGCCCCTGGGCTATAGTTTATGAGGGGTTCCTTAACCTAACATGTGAAGTCCTCTGTGACTAGCCACACCCTCTCTGAGCCCCACCTCCAATGAGTTCCTGTCCCACCCTGCAACACTCCCAAAATTTCTTGTCACCTTCTGTGTTTTGTTCTTGCTATTTCTGACTTCACTTGAAATGTCCATCTCTCTTTTTCTCCCTACATCTACTTTCCAGGCTCCTTCTTACTCATCCTTTAAGCACCATCTCAGAATCTCTAGTTTTGGAAAAGTCTTTTCTCTTTCACAACCCACTCAGGCTGGGGGTGGTATCAGTCTTCTCTGTTCTGTTCAAACTCCAATTATTACTGCCCACAGACTGGTCTCTCCCACTAGACTCTGACCTCTCTGTGATTCCTGGACACAGTATGGTATTTGACACAGATGTTTGCTTAAGACACGTTGAACTCAACTCAAACTCACCCTCTCAACATGTGACTTTGAATGTTGCCAGCTCCATACTCCTTGGACAGGAAACTCCATCTCAGTACCTCTCACAGCCTGCATTCGAAGATCTCTCTTTGGGTATATCCTCTCTCTCCCCTGCCCCACTTGGCAGGTAGGTAGTTCCTGAAGAACTACCATTATATCCTACCTTTTCACCATTATATCCTACCCTTTCACCATTATATGTTACCCTTTCATGACTCATCTGCCTCCAGTGTCCCCATCAGTAACTGTATGCACAAGGAGACACTCAATGAATATTCATAGCTATGAACTGTCAAGCACCGACATGGTTGACCACTGTCTTGGGAAAGCTGTGCCTGCCCATTTATCAGGAGGCTGATCTTTATTCCGTCACTGGGAACAATAATCCTGGTCAGCCCAGGATATCTCACAACAACAGAAGGCAGGTCATCTTGCAAACCAGTTGTAAAGCTCTTCCTCCTTTCTTATGCCCCAACTTTCTCACCAGAGCAGCCTTTTCCAAGAGAGATATTCACATCCCTGGACTGGATTTAGGAGCCAATCTAATGACTATTATGGATAATTCCCTAATCACCCCCTTTCTTCTTCATCTAATTATGTTTATTACAACCAGCATGCAATCAAGACAGTGCATTTTTCAGGGGAGGAGACAGTTATTTCTAGCTGCTTAGGAGAAGACAAAAGTCTTTTTGAAGAGAACTACAGATATTTTCTGAACAGTGGGCATGAATGCAACCAAGTTAATGGGAGAAAAATCAAAGGCCTAGCTGTTTTCTTTCCTAGGACTTTGATTTTTTGGATTCATCAAACATGATAGAATCTTAGTGTTGGAGAAGACTTTCAACTTAAAATGCAGGAGGCCCCTGCATCTTAAGGCAACCACCTTTGAACAAAGGTTTAAGTTGGTGTCTGAGCTCCTTTCACAGCTAAGTTCTTTAGGTGCCTAAGGCATCATTCAAATCGGCACCACCATAAATTACAGGCATCATAACTTAGAGAGGAACCTGGGTTCTTGTCCCTTCACCCTTCTCTTGATTCACTGTGGTATTCTGACCATTCTTTTGTTTTCATGAATGCACCTAGCTCATTCCGGTCTCAAGGATTGTGTAGGTCCCATTTCACATGCTTGGAATCTTTTCTTAAACACACTCCATGGCTTACTCATTTAGCTCACTGGCTATCACATAGCACCTATTACATGTTTGTTTGCAGTAGTATTTGTCTATACTTCCTAAATATAAGCTCCACATAGGCAGAGGCTTTGTTTGGTTCATTGCTAAGTCCTCAAAGGACATCTGTTGAATGATGATTGAATTAACTCAGTCAATCTGACGTGAGAATTTCTGTGTGATGAAAGCCAAAAACATGAGAGGAAATGAAGATATTTAGCAAAAAGTTGTGAAATCAGAATGCCAACTCTCTGATTTCCTCCCTGGCTCTCTCCAGTCAATCATTTTATTTGAAACATGTTACTAATTTTGTGTCATAATTTGATCCATGATAAAACAGGTAAAATAGTTTTAAGTAAACTGAAGAACTGCCCCTCTCAGCTCCTACTTCCCAGCCCCACCCCTCAACTCTGGAAGCCATTATTCTGAGCTCAGGAAGGAGAGCTGACACATTCTGTTCTGTTAAAGGCTCAAGTACACCTGATGTGTGAGAGTACCCAGGACAGTCCATCAAACCACTGTTTCTGCCTCCTCACACAGCACACTGAGCATTGATTCTAAAGGGGAACGGCTCATCCTTTGCCAGCACCATCTTGCTCCTCATTGGCTGTGATTGAAGAACACGTGACTGACGTGCCCACTCATCAGGAATTCATTTTCTGTCTCATCTTTGGAACAAGTATGATCAAAATAAATACCTTGCTATGGCAGGGAAAGCCATCATGTTTCTGAGAAGGCTCAGCTGAAACTCATTAGCAGGTGAACAGATTTTCTTCCCGCTGAAAACCACGGTCCTCTCCTGACAGATGTGATACCTGGTGGAAGTCGGCTAGGAGACCAGCAGTCTCCTTTCCTAGGCTCCTCCATGCCCAGCCAGCCTAACAGGCTGGGGCGACTAGAACTTGTCTCCATCACTGGCAGGTCTCTGAGAGCATCTCCCTCCAACAGAGCCTTTGATTTTTATTTATGGTATCACCATACTTTTCATCACTAAGGATTGAAGCTCTGAAGTCAGAAGGTCTCAAACTTTACAGCAGTTCAGAATCACCTGGGGTTCCTTCTAAAACACAGGCACCACATTATCCACAGATTTTGAACTAAACACTGTGGAATAGGGCCAGATAATCTGTTTTTAACAAGCCCCCACTCTGCCCAGATGACCTTAAGACCAGAGGTCTGAAACTCTGGAAAATACCCCTAACCTGAGTTCCCCTGCTGAGTTTTTAATTAACTTCTATCCAAAACTGTATTCCTTTTCTTATTCCACCTCTGTTCCCTCAGGACTGAGGAACATCAAAGAAAAGGGGCCAGAGGAAATGAAGATATTTAGCAAAAAGTTGTGAAATCAGAATGCCAACTCTCTGATTTCCTCCCTGGCTCTCTCCAGTCAATCATTTTATTTGAAACATGTTACTAATTTTGTGTCATAATTTGATCCATGATAAAACAGGTAAAATAGTTTTAAGTAAACTGAAGAACTGCCCCTCTCAGCTCCTACTTCCCAGCCCCACCCCTCAACTCTGGAAGCCATTATTCTGAGCTCAGGAAGGAGAGCTGACACATTCTGTTCTGTTAAAGGCTCAAGTACACCTGATGTGTGAGAGTACCCAGGACAGTCCATCAAACCACTGTTTCTGCCTCCTCACACAGCACACTGAGCATTGATTCTAAAGGGGAACGGCTCATCCTTTGCCAGCACCATCTTGCTCCTCATTGGCTGTGATTGAAGAACACGTGACTGACGTGCCCACTCATCAGGAATTCATTTTCTGTCTCATCTTTGGAACAAGTATGATCAAAATAAATACCTTGCTATGGCAGGGAAAGCCATCATGTTTCTGAGAAGGCTCAGCTGAAACTCATTAGCAGGTGAACAGATTTTCTTCCCGCTGAAAACCACGGTCCTCTCTCCTGACAGATGTGATACCTGGTGGAAGTCGGCTAGGAGACCAGCAGTCTCCTTTCCTAGGCTCCTCCATGCCCAGCCAGCCTAACAGGCTGGGGCGACTAGAACTTGTCTCCATCACTGGCAGGTCTCTGAGAGCATCTCCCTCCAACAGAGCCTTTGATTTTTATTTATGGTATCACCATACTTTTCATCACTAAGGATTGAAGCTCTGAAGTCAGAAGGTCTCAAACTTTACAGCAGTTCAGAATCACCTGGGGTTCCTTCTAAAACACAGGCACCACATTATCCACAGATTTTGAACTAAACACTGTGGAATAGGGCCAGATAATCTGTTTTTAACAAGCCCCCACTCTGCCCAGATGACCTTAAGACCAGAGGTCTGAAACTCTGGAAAATACCCCTAACCTGAGTTCCCCTGCTGAGTTTTTAATTAACTTCTCTATCCAAAACTGTATTCCTTTTCTTATTCCACCTCTGTTCCCCTCAGGACTGAGGAACATCAAAGAAAAGGGGGAACTGAAACTGAGTAGGATCTTTGAGGTCCTTCCAGGTACAAAATCCTCTCCATGTCCCCTGTTCTTGTTTGGCCTTCCCCAAGTTTCAAAGCAGAGGCTCATGCAGTCAATGATTAGAACAATAAGACCACGGGACTCCTAGTTCCTCCTGAAGGGATACAGATAACAATCTGGTGCCTATCAGTGAGTTGCTGTGCAGAAACTAAGCCTACCCCCATCCAGTGAGGGGTGGTGATTACATGCTGACCACAAGCAGTAGACCCCAGACTGGTTGGAAACAGAAAGTTAATGATTAAGATTCTCAAAACCTCCCTCTGTTACCTCACCATCAACCAATCAGAAGAATGTCCATGAGTTGATAACACACCCTGTGTGTGCCCCTAATGTTGTCTTTAAAAGCACTTCCCGGGCTTCCCTGGTGGTCCAGTGGGTAAGAACACTGCCTTGCAGTGCAAGGGGCACTGGTTTGATCACTGGCCTGGGAAGATCCCACGTGCCACGGAGTGGCTGGACCGATGTGTCCACTTACCGAGCTGGAGCTCTGGCGCGCATGAGCCCAGAGCTGGTGCTCTGTGACAACAGAGGCCCACAGAGGCCAAAGAACAAAGATGGATAAAAATAGAGAAATGAAAGACCAAGAAGTGGCCCGCCCACACTCCTCCCTCCCCAACCCACCCCCCGCCAAAAATAAATAAATAAAGCTCATTGCCAATTATAAATTTATAAGAAAAAATAATAATAAAAAAAATAAAAGCACTTCCCTGAAAACTATTAAGGAGTTCAGGTCTTTTGAGCACCAGCTTCCTATTTTCCTTGCTAGTCACCCTGCAATGAATACTGTACTTTCCTTCACTACAACTTGATGTCAGTATATTGGTTTTGCTGTGTGTTGGACAAGTAGACCCAAGTTGGGCTCTTTAACTGGTCCAAGAACCACACTTTGAAAAGTATAGTTCCATATTCATATTTGACATCTCCCTTGTTTTCTATAACAAAATGGACAGCAATTTTCAGTGATTTTTTTTTTCATAAATACTCATATCTGTCCCTGCTCCCATCATCTCAGCCCATGATGTGGTCCCACAATCCTCCTATTCCAACTCGTTTCCTCCATTGGGAAAAATCCTCTCCATGTCCCCTGTTCTTGTTTGGCCTTCCCAAGTTTCAAAGCAGAGGCTCATGCAGTCAATGATTAGAACAATAAGACCACGGGACTCCTAGTTCCTCCTGAAGGATACAGATAACAATCTGGTGCCTATCAGTGAGTTGCTGTGCAGAAACTAAGCCTACCCCCATCCAGTGAGGGGTGGTGATTACATGCTGACCACAAGCAGTAGACCCCAGACTGGTTGGAAACAGAAAGTTAATGATTAAGATTCTCAAAACCTCCCTCTGTTACCTCACCATCAACCAATCAGAAGAATGTCCATGAGTTGATAACACACCCTGTGTGTGCCCCTAATGTTGTCTTTAAAAGCACTTCCCGGGCTTCCCTGGTGGTCCAGTGGGTAAGAACACTGCCTTGCAGTGCAAGGGGCACTGGTTTGATCACTGGCCTGGGAAGATCCCACGTGCCACGGAGTGGCTGGACCGATGTGTCCACTTACCGAGCTGGAGCTCTGGAGCGCATGAGCCCAGAGCTGGTGCTCTGTGACAACAGAGGCCCACAGAGGCCAAAGAACAAAGATGGATAAAAATAGAGAAATGAAAGACCAAGAAGTGGCCCGCCCACACTCCTCCCTCCCCAACCCACCCCCCGCCAAAAATAAATAAATAAAGCTCATTGCCAATTATAAATTTATAAGAAAAAATAATAATAAAAAAAATAAAAGCACTTCCCTGAAAACTATTAAGGAGTTCAGGTCTTTTGAGCACCAGCTTCCTATTTTCCTTGCTAGTCACCCTGCAATGAATACTGTACTTTCCTTCACTACAACTTGATGTCAGTATATTGGTTTTGCTGTGTGTTGGACAAGTAGACCCAAGTTGGGCTCTTTAACTGGTCCAAGAACCACACTTTGAAAAGTATAGTTCCATATTCATATTTGACATCTCCCTTGTTTTCTATAACAAAATGGACAGCAATTTTCAGTGATTTTTTTTTTCATAAATACTCATATCTGTCCCTGCTCCCATCATCTCAGCCCATGATGTGGTCCCACAATCCTCCTATTCCAACTCGTTTCCTCCATTGGGAAAAAATTACCTCAGCCCTTCAGTCTGATCATCTGTTTTGTCTGGTCAGACTCTTTAAATAGCACCTCACTAGCTATAAAATGTGAATCTTTTATCCTTTAGCCTGCTATTCAAAGCTCCAGACATAGCATGTTGAAGTTGAGGATACACTGAGCATACGGGTTATCAGAAAGAAATGTCCTTGTGTGGTGACTGCCCTTCTGTTTTCGTTCAGTAATTAAGTCCTGCCTAACTCTCTGTGACCCCATGAGCTGCAGCACACCAGGCTGTCCTGTCCTTCACTATCTCCCAGAGTCTGCTCGAACTCATGTTCACCGAGTCAGTGATGCCATCCAACCATCCCATCCTCTGTCATCTTCTGCTTCTGTCTTCTATTTATCCTAGCATCAGAGTATTTTCCAATGAGTCAGCTCTTCGCATCAGGTGGCTAAAGTATTGGAACTTCAGCTTCAGCATCAGCCTCCCAATGAATATTCAGGATTGATTTCCTTTTTGTTCTTATTTGAATTATTTCTTTTCTTTGTTTTTTACTATTTTATTTTATTTTAACAGGGTTTTGTTGTTTACTGCCACACACCAAGGATTGACTGGTTCGATCTACTTGCAGTCCAAGGGACTTCCAAGAGTCTTCTCCAACACCACAGTTCAAAGGCATCAATTCTTCATGCTTAGCCTTCTTAATGTCCAACTCTCAAACTCATACATAACTACTGGGAAAACCATAGCTTTGATTATATGAACCTCTGTCGGCAAAGTGATATCTGTTTTTTAATATGCTGTCTAGATTTGCCATATCTTTTCTTCCAAGGAACAAGTGGGTTTTTTTTTTTTTTCACTTTTTTTTTTGGGGGGGGGGGGGGTGCACTTCTATTGGGTTTTTTATTTATCTATTTTCATCCATATTTGTTCTTCGGCCCGTGTGGGCCTCCCATCACAGTGGCCTCTGTTGCTGCAGAGTGCTGGCTCTGGGCACATGCGATCCAGAGCTCTGGCTCAGTAGTTGGACACATTGGTCCAGCCGCTCTGTGGCACGTGGGATCTTTCCAGGCCAGGGATCAAACTGGTGCCCCTTGCACTACAAGGCGGTGTCCTCACGCACTGGACCACCACGGAAGCCCAGGAACAAGTGCTTTAGCTTCATGACATCAGTTATTGTCTGTCTGCAGTGATTTTGGAGCCCAAGAAAATTTTGCCACTGTTCCCACTTTCCCCCTACATATTTACTGTGAACTGATGGGACCAGATGCCATGATCTCATTTTTTGAAGGTTGGGCTGTCTAGTCACTTGTTAGCATAATAATAAAAGAGGGACTGAGGACATTAAAGGTGTTTAAAATTATTGCGCCTGAAGAAAGCCCTGAGGCTCTTGATTTCTGGGGAGAGACTTTTTCTCACTACCTCTCAAGACCCACTAACTTCTCAAGCCTGCCAGATGGAGGAACCCAAACCTTTCCTTGGAAGGTGCTCCTCACAGAATGACCACTGTTCAGTCAGAACAGTGTCTCCAGTCAGAAAATCAAAGTAAGCACCAAGGGAGAAGACCATGACGGGGAAGGGAAGAGAAGGTGGAAAGCAGGGCAGAGCGGCATGGGGTGAGGTGTAGAGTGTGAGGGGTACTAAGGGTCCTTGAAATTTCAGGCCGAAGAGTCTGAGCACACCAGAGGCAGGTGCCTGAGGCCCAGTCCCCAGCCCTGCTAACTCTAGCTGGAGACTACATGGAGAAGACTGGAAAAGACGCTTTGGCACCAGACTCCTACCATGGGGAGAGGGCTAGAGCGCCCTTCTAAGATCAGTGACACCAAAGAATCAGATGAGAAAGTTTCCTTATCCTCATTCCAGTCAGAAAGCAACCCTGACCAACAGAGCCCTCCCCTTCTCTCCTTCCTACCTTCCCCAATTTGGCCAAGCCAAAACCCTGCTCACTTTCTGGACCTGGACTGTGCCCCCAAAATGATCATTACCTACTTAAATGTATTTTAGTGATTGGGTTATCACCATAAAACTTTAATTGAGAGCTTTAATACTGCTAAATACTACCGTGGGCAAATGGTTATTATTCAAGATACATGCTACAAAGAAAACCACCAATGATGCTGACATCCAGAGCTCTGGCTCAGTAGTTGGACACATTGGTCCAGCCGCTCTGTGGCACGTGGGATCTTTCCAGGCCAGGGATCAAACTGGTGCCCCTTGCACTACAAGGCGGTGTCCTCACGCACTGGACCACCACGGAAGCCCAGGAACAAGTGCTTTAGCTTCATGACATCAGTTATTGTCTGTCTGCAGTGATTTTGGAGCCCAAGAAAATTTTGCCACTGTTCCCACTTTCCCCCTACATATTTACTGTGAACTGATGGGACCAGATGCCATGATCTCATTTTTTGAAGGTTGGGCTGTCTAGTCACTTGTTAGCATAATAATAAAAGAGGGACTGAGGACATTAAAGGTGTTTAAAATTATTGCGCCTGAAGAAAGCCCTGAGGCTCTTGATTTCTGGGGAGAGACTTTTTCTCACTACCTCTCAAGACCCACTAACTTCTCAAGCCTGCCAGATGGAGGAACCCAAACCTTTCCTTGGAAGGTGCTCCTCACAGAATGACCACTGTTCAGTCAGAACAGTGTCTCCAGTCAGAAAATCAAAGTAAGCACCAAGGGAGAAGACCATGACGGGGAAGGGAAGAGAAGGTGGAAAGCAGGGCAGAGCGGCATGGGGTGAGGTGTAGAGTGTGAGGGGTACTAAGGGTCCTTGAAATTTCAGGCCGAAGAGTCTGAGCACACCAGAGGCAGGTGCCTGAGGCCCAGTCCCCAGCCCTGCTAACTCTAGCTGGAGACTACATGGAGAAGACTGGAAAAGACGCTTTGGCACCAGACTCCTACCATGGGGAGAGGGCTAGAGCGCCCTTCTAAGATCAGTGACACCAAAGAATCAGATGAGAAAGTTTCCTTATCCTCATTCCAGTCAGAAAGCAACCCTGACCAACAGAGCCCTCCCCTTCTCTCCTTCCTACCTTCCCCAATTTGGCCAAGCCAAAACCCTGCTCACTTTCTGGACCTGGACTGTGCCCCCAAAATGATCATTACCTACTTAAATGTATTTTAGTGATTGGGTTATCACCATAAAACTTTAATTGAGAGCTTTAATACTGCTAAATACTACCGTGGGCAAATGGTTATTATTCAAGATACATGCTACAAAGAAAACCACCAATGATGCTGAACTATCTAATTATGGCTGTGGAAAAACAAGTGAGAATGGATAGGACTTGTTTAAGGGACATGTGTGCTAGAGATAAATAAGTATAGCCAGCCATTTGGTAATGATGGAGCAGGTGGAAAAGAGTGTTTGAGTCCAAGTGTGATTGCCTATGTGGGTCTTACTGGACACGTAGTTTGGGAATGGATCGCATCTGTCAGCAGCTATACAACCTTAGGCAAATCTCATCCTTTAGGACTAAGTAATTTATCAGGGCCCTCTGAGCAATGACATTCCAGCACTAATTTATAAACCCCTCAAAGGCAGGGGCTGTGTCTCTCTGCATTCTCATGACCTAGCATAGTGCCCGGGGCATAGCAGAGAGGCAAAAATCATGGACTTAGAGATGTGGTGGACTTGGGTTTAAATCCTTCCTCTGCCACTAGCTACATGTCCTTGTACAAGTTTACTTAACCTTTCTAAGATTCAATTTCCTCATCAGTAACTGCTTTATAGTGTTGGAAGATTAAATAAGGTAAGTTAAGTGATTAGATGCTCAGTTGCTCATAAAGATGATAAATCCTGAGCTATGAACAATAAAACTTTTATAGATACATTTAATCTCAGGAGCCAAATCTCAGGGCTGAAATCCAAGCATTATCTCTGATGATTGAATCTCCTCCCCAACATACCCACCAACTCCCACCAGTCAGCACGTCAGATCTTTGAGGATGGCTACAGGTTGTGTGTGCTCTCTTGTCTGTCTGGACTATGTATGCCCTGGTTGAGCATTTTCCTTCTTAGATGCTTTAATCCTTCCTTCTTAGAAAAAGAGTTCATTTCTAGACCCATCATCATTCCAGTCATTTTTTTTTGTAACTAAGCATGCTCTTTGTAACCTAAAGTGCTCACTTTTTATTATGCAAAGCTGTTGATTGGATTATACAGTGCCCAACTGGTTTAGTATGATTAAGGGGCTTTAGTCACTATAGCTAGTAAAAGATCGACTATCTGGAGTTTTAGAAAAATTACCCTCAAATCCTTTTTACACATTCTTTGGCAGGCAAGAGCTGACACAGTAGAGGCTATAGTTTTCCATATGAGGCTCCAGTAAAACCTGATAGAAACAGGTGAGATTCATTTGTAGTACAGAACTATGGACTTTAATATTAACACATTCACTCAGAATGGAAAGTCACTGAGCTAGAAAATTCTGTCATCACTGCCTTTCCCTAGCTCACTTTTGGACTGCTTCAAAGCAAAAGGGGAATTCACTGACGAGTGTTTGAGTCCAAGTGTGATTGCCTATGTGGGTCTTACTGGACACGTAGTTTGGGAAGGACGCATCTGTCAGCAGCTATACAACCTTAGGCAAATCTCATCCTTTAGGACTAAGTAATTTATCAGGGCCCTCTGAGCAATGACATTCCAGCACTAATTTATAAACCCCTCAAAGGCAGGGGCTGTGTCTCTCTGCATTCTCATGACCTAGCATAGTGCCCGGGGCATAGCAGAGAGGCAAAAATCATGGACTTAGAGATGTGGTGGACTTGGGTTTAAATCCTTCCTCTGCCACTAGCTACATGTCCTTGTACAAGTTTACTTAACCTTTCTAAGATTCAATTTCCTCATCAGTAACTGCTTTATAGTGTTGGAAGATTAAATAAGGTAAGTTAAGTGATTAGATGCTCAGTTGCTCATAAAGATGATAAATCCTGAGCTATGAACAATAAAACTTTTATAGATACATTTAATCTCAGGAGCCAAATCTCAGGGCTGAAATCCAAGCATTATCTCTGATGATTGAATCTCCTCCCCAACATACCCACCAACTCCCACCAGTCAGCACGTCAGATCTTTGAGGATGGCTACAGGTTGTGTGTGCTCTCTTGTCTGTCTGGACTATGTATGCCCTGGTTGAGCATTTTCCTTCTTAGATGCTTTAATCCTTCCTTCTTAGAAAAAGAGTTCATTTCTAGACCCATCATCATTCCAGTCATTTTTTTTTGTAACTAAGCATGCTCTTTGTAACCTAAAGTGCTCACTTTTTATTATGCAAAGCTGTTGATTGGATTATACAGTGCCCAACTGGTTTAGTATGATTAAGGGGCTTTAGTCACTATAGCTAGTAAAAGATCGACTATCTGGAGTTTTAGAAAAATTACCCTCAAATCCTTTTTACACATTCTTTGGCAGGCAAGAGCTGACACAGTAGAGGCTATAGTTTTCCATATGAGGCTCCAGTAAAACCTGATAGAAACAGGTGAGATTCATTTGTAGTACAGAACTATGGACTTTAATATTAACACATTCACTCAGAATGGAAAGTCACTGAGCTAGAAAATTCTGTCATCACTGCCTTTCCCTAGCTCACTTTTGGACTGCTTAAAAGCAAAAGGCATTGGAGGGCACTGGAGCCTCAAACAGGTCACAACCCCACCGAAACCACTCCTAACCCTTCCAGCCTGACCTCTTGCTACCAAGAGCAGGCACCCAGTCAGAGTGCCCTTTCCCTGTCCTCTGGGTATAACCTAGCTCTCCACTTCCTGGTTATCCCCAGGAATACCATCCCCAGACCCTCTGCTTGAGCTCCAAGAACCACTGCAAATGCCATTTCAACCATGGGAAACTTTCTCTGCTCTGACTCCACCAGCCCAATGTTGTCTTGCTTCTTTGGCTCCAAACCCAGATAGCCACATGCCACTCATACATCCTCAGGTACACATGTCTTCTCTAAGGCTAGGGACCTCTGACTCTAGCACAGGGCCTCACACACAGGTCTATTAAAACACTTTACCAATTTATTATTACACCACACAGAGGGAAAGGAAAAAGGGAGGCAGAACTAAACGGCTTACAGAGTGACTCATGACAGTTGCTCTGGCTGTGAAAAAATGGAATGGAGTTTCTACCAGAAAGATCAAGATTAGATACTCCTTGTTCTTCTCAACAAAGTCAGGTCTATCTGGGCTTGGAAGGAGCCCTCTACTCCCATGGTAGAAGTTAGCTGATATTACTGTGGAATGCTCTTTTGACTATTGCTTAGTAGGGAATGGTAACTCACTCCAGTGTTCTTGCCTGGGAAATCCAACGAACAGAGGGGCCTGGTGGGCTACAGTCTGTGGGGTCACAAAGAGCTGGGCACAACTGAGCAACTAACACTTTCACTTTTAATGCTGCTCTGCTCTTCACTGGAAAAACAATAGCACTGAAAATGATTCTACGAGCAATACTATGGAAGGTGTGCCCTATCTATGCCTTTTGGCATCTTAATTAACCCAAGTTCCAGTTTGATCCTTAGAGACTTATTTTCACTGCACCCAAGCCCAGAGGGGAAGAGAATGGTAAGGGGACACCTGTTGGGACCCAAGGGAGAGCTAGCATGGAGATAATGTGCCAGGCCAATTCTGTCTACAGATGTTTAAATGGAATCTTGTTTTCCCTGGTGTCTATCTTTGGTTTCAACCTTTCTGCTTTAATCGGTGTTTTTGACAAGGTATTGTTGTTTGGGAAAAGACTACCTCCATCCTGAAATGGCAGTGGGACAAGGAGTCAGGCAGGGAGAGGTTGTCTGGCTCTCTCTCTTCTCAGGCAGGAGTCCCTGTCTCTTTCTCTTCTGTCTCTTTCTCTTTTGTCTTTCTCTTTCTCCTCCCACACCACATATGTTTCTCTGATCTCTGTTTTTAAATCTCCCCGTTTCTTTTCCACTCCCTACTGTCCCTATTTCTCCTTCTTTCTCCCTGTTTCAGGGTGTGTGTATCTGTCTTTCCCTTCTCTATGGCAGGTTGTGTGTCTCCCTCCTGTCTCTCTTCTGTTCTTCTCTGTCTTGGTCCTCTCTTGTATGACTTTTCTGTAGGAAACATGGACTGGGAGCCAGAAGACTTAGCTTCTGGTCCTGGAACTACCATTATTTCTCTATATGGTTATGGCCAAGTTGCTTTACATCTCTGGGCCTCAATTTCCTTGACCCTAAAGTAGGTGAGACTGGATGCTCCAGTCCCTGGCAGTTCTGAGATTATATCACTGAATGAAATGAAACTCAACAGACCTATGAAGCAGTTGCTATTGTAGAAACAGGAGAATCAGGCTGGGGGGTTCTCAACAGCACAAGCATCAAGGGACACCCAAATACTACTCAAAGAGGATAGGACTGAACCCAGACAATATTGCTGAAGGACCTAGTACATGCTAGGCAGGCCTCATTCAGTCCAAAAGATAGGTAATGGTTCCTATTTCAGGGAGGAAACTGAAGCATCAGAAGTAAAGCCACTTGCCCAAATTCCTACAGCCAATAGCACTGAAAATGATTCTGAGCAATACTATGGAAGGTGCGCCCTACCTATGCCTTTTGGCATCTTAATTAACCCAAGTTCCAGTTTGATCCTTAGAGACTTATTTTCACTGCCCCCAAGCCCAGAGGGGAAGAGAATGGTAAGGGGACACCTGTTGGGCCCCAAGGGAGAGCTAGCATGGAGATAATGTGCCAGGCCAATTCTGTCTACAGATGTTTAAATGGAATCTTGTTTTCCCTGGTGTCTATCTTTGGTTTCAACCTTTCTGCTTTAATCGGTGTTTTTGACAAGGTATTGTTGTTTGGGAAAAGACTACCTCCATCCTGAAATGGCAGTGGGACAAGGAGTCAGGCAGGGAGAGGTTGTCTGGCTCTCTCTCTTCTCAGGCAGGAGTCCCTGTCTCTTTCTCTTCTGTCTCTTTCTCTTTTGTCTTTCTCTTTCTCCTCCCACACCACATATGTTTCTCTGATCTCTGTTTTTAAATCTCCCCGTTTCTTTTCCACTCCCTACTGTCCCTATTTCTCCTTCTTTCTCCCTGTTTCAGGGTGTGTGTATCTGTCTTTCCCTTCTCTATGGCAGGTTGTGTGTCTCCCTCCTGTCTCTCTTCTGTTCTTCTCTGTCTTGGTCCTCTCTTGTATGACTTTTCTGTAGGAAACATGGACTGGGAGCCAGAAGACTTAGCTTCTGGTCCTGGAACTACCATTATTTCTCTATATGGTTATGGCCAAGTTGCTTTACATCTCTGGGCCTCAATTTCCTTGACCCTAAAGTAGGTGAGACTGGATGCTCCAGTCCCTGGCAGTTCTGAGATTATATCACTGAATGAAATGAAACTCAACAGACCTATGAAGCAGTTGCTATTGTAGAAACAGGAGAATCAGGCTGGGGGGTTCTCAACAGCACAAGCATCAAGGGACACCCAAATACTACTCAAAGAGGATAGGACTGAACCCAGACAATATTGCTGAAGGACCTAGTACATGCTAGGCAGGCCTCATTCAGTCCAAAAAGATAGGTAATGGTTCCTATTTCAGGGGTGAGGAAACTGAAGCATCAGAAGTAAAGCCACTTGCCCAAATTCCTACAGCCAAGACTTGTCAGAGCAAGATTTAAACTTGGCCATCTGGCTCCAGAGCTGCTGCTCTTACTCACAATGCTGAATTGTCCCAGCCATTGATACTCACTCATAAGCTTCCCACTTAGGCTACAGAGTAACAATCCCTCAACCCCAAATATGCTTAAGAGTCTTGGTCCCAGACTATATGGTTCAATCAATTCTCTGCTCCTTTAAGATACCAACTCTGACTGCTTGCACCTCTGCCTGTCCCATTAATACTTGATTGCCCTGCACCTGCCTGGCATGCTCTGGTAGCACAGACCTTGCTATTTTCAAGGTATCTCTTGTTGACTTTCTACCTAACCAGGCATTTTGGCAGAACTTAGTGCAGTGCTGGGCTCACTGCCCAGGCTCATGCTTGCTGCATAGCTGATGGGCACCAGGATGCTTTGGAGCACTGATGGTATGTCCCCAAGTCCTCTGCCTGGGCGGTAAGTAAATACTTGGGACCCTTCAGACTTTCACAGTTCCTGCCTGCAGACCTCAGATATTCACTGGCAACTACTGGATAGGTTGGGAGGGAGGGTTAGATGGTGCTCAATCCACAGAAGCAGGAACTGGTGTCCTCCAATGATAATTTCAGCTCAAGCCAGCAAATTAAAGGAGAACCTCAGCTTCACGCCCAACAACTAAGAGCTGTAAAGGGGCACAGAGAGAAGAAGCAGTCATGGCCTCTGCTCTCAAGGAGATACTGGAACAGAAGAGATGAAAAAATGCAAAACAAAAAATGATAAATATATAAAATTTCAGTAGCACTTTGACATTTGCATTGCATTATTACTTATGTGCAATATATATTATTAAATATAACTGTGGGAGCACAGAGCAGGGAAACTGCTACTTCCAATCTGATTCTGAAAACTAGGACAGGCTCCTGCATGGGTGGGAGCTGGGACACGTCTGTCACTGAAACCACCTACTGCACCATGTCCAGCACCCTCTGAAGCACCAGGTCAGATGCTGGTCAGACACCGATGAATGTGGGACACTCTTGGAGGCGTGTCTACTCCTGGGACTGACTGCATGGTGGTGGCCCCACACCCAGAAGGTGTCACAGCCACTGACAGGATGCCCTGCTCTCCTTCCAACCTGTCTCCATCTCAGGGTAACCAGCACAAGAGCCCCTAACAACAGTTGTGCGGGGAACCAACACTCTGAAGACATGTCCAGTCAGCTCTCCATTTTCCATGTATATTTTGATATACTTCTCTGTTAGACTTGGTCAATATTGCAGGAGATGGGGAAAGAGAGTGAAACACTATTTTATGTGTATAATTTTGAAATTAAGAGGTGGCCATAGGGCTTCCCTTGTGGCTCAGTGGATAAGAACCCGCCTACCAATGCAGGAGACATGGGTTCGAGTCCTGATCCGGGAAGATCCCACATACCGCAGAGCAGCTAAACCCACACATCAACAAAGACCCAGCACAGCCAAAAATAAATAAATAAAAGTTTTAAAAAAAAAAAAAAAAAAGAGGTGGCCATAGAAAATTCTGAGAACACAAGTGCTCCCACCTCTGCCTCTCACAGTGAACCAGCAGGGAAATGATACTAAATCTTAACTCTCATGTCTCGTTCCCAATCACCCCCCACTCCAGTGATTAGTTCTCTGAGAAAAGCTCCCAGGGGTCCCCAAAGAGACAGACAAAAGAAGTATGAGGAGTAAAGAATGGGTCATTTCATCCAAAAGGGCATTTATAGCAAGGTTGTCTTTTTTAGTTATAAACATAACCATTTCTTTATTATTTGTGCTAAAGGAAAAAAAGCTATGACTGTTATAATAATGCAAAAAAAGATTAAGCCAAGAGTAACCTCTAATTACAGAACATACAATTATCAACAGCCTGTGTTTTAAATCTGGTTTCCCAAGCCTAAGCTTGCCAAAGAATTCCCTAAAGGCCCATATTCCACCATACCCCAGCTCCAGCAGGCCACCTGCATCCCGGATTGGGAAGTGACTGTGCTCAGATACCTCACCAGGACCCGGAGCTGTCCAGAGAGCTCATGTGTGGGAGATGGTGAAGCTTCCTCCAAAGAAAACAACGGCATGACTACAAGGAATTGCCATTTCTCAGACTGAGCCTAAGCTGCTTATGTGAGAAGAATCAGTGAACAAGTCTGGATGGTATGGGAGGCGGCAGGGGCATTTGGGGGCGGGATTGCCCTCTTCCCTCCATAAATCAGGCGTTTCCAGGCCTGATCACCTAGGTCAGGCACTCAGGCCTGCCTGCCTGGTCTGTGACAGACATCAGGGACAGGGAAGCAGTCTGTTACCTGTTGGACGTCCTGCTGGAAGACGCAGAGCTGCAGCCGCTGGTGGAGCCGCACCTTGCGGTGCTGCCAGATGCTCTCGAGCCGCCGCTGGTGGTGCAGCACCTCGTGCACCACATCCAGCACCTGGTGCACTGCCTTGGAATAGTTGGCTGTGGCTGTGAGGGACTCAGAGTTCCCAGGACTCAAGGGACGCTGCAACACATCCAGCAATGCTTTGCCATCCTGGCTGACCTGCAAGAGGAAAGAGGTCAAGTCGAGGAGGCCAAGGGACCAGGGAGGCATGGAGAGGCAAAGCAAGCCTGCTGGGGCTCCTGGTTAGAAATAAGATGCTCAATCCCACCCAGACCCATGACAACCGAGGAGTGTGCCACCAGAGCTGACCCAGTGCCCAGCCTACAGCCTGGGGGAGCAGCCAATTGTCTTCGAGGCCCTGAGGCAGTGTCTCTCTTCCCCTTGAATTTCAGCTCTTTTTAGGGCAGGTACTCTGCATTGTTTATCTCTCCCTATGCCTAGAACAATGCCTGACACTTGATAAATACTTAACAAATATTTTGACTCTCTAACTAGGTCAGGCAACAGAATTCTAGAAAAAATCTGAATGTAGGTTGTCACCAATAACCTCCCTGCCTCTTTCTTCCTCAGCCTCTCTACCTAGCTCTAAACTTTTAGGTATGTGACCATAGGCAAAGTACTCAACCTCTTTGGGCCTCAGTTTCCTTGTCTGAGAAGCAGGGGTAGTAATGACACAGTCCTCAAAGAGCTGTGTTGAGGATGAAATGAGTTACCACAGGCAAAGCGCTTAGAGCAGAGTCCAGCACGCAGAACTGGCTGCAAATTCTACCTTCATCCTTCTCCTCCTCCTCCTCCTCCTCCTCTAACTTGGCTTCTTTATTTCTTGTCATTTTCTTTCTTCTATATTTATCCTTCTTTTGCTCTCCTTTTATCCAATCCCTTTTCTTTTCTCCTAAAAGTAGTAACATCCCTGTACTTTCAGAACATGCAGAAGGGAGGGACCCCCAGACTGTGGCCACAACATCCATGCTCCAATACTCACTTTCGATGCTAAAACCAGTGGGGTAACATTCCCTGTCAATCCTCACTGGAGCTCTGGCAGTATTTCTAGAAAGCAGCATTGTCTGATTAACACTTGTGGCTTGCCAGTGCTTGGCAGGGTACCCAAGCAGTATGTGTCTTTCTGATTTAAAACAGTGGTGACTAGGGCCTGGATGGGAATTTTAGGACTCCAGATGAATCTGGTTAACAATGAAGTCAAAGTTGACGAGGAGTTAAAATAGTCTTTTCCTTCCAACTAAGTGGCAAAGGAGGTGTGCTCCCACTTCCGGCCTCATGGTAATGAATGGGGAGCTATTTGCTGGGCTCGCAGCCTCCTCTCCCCAACCTGCATATTCTGGTAATAACTTCTTTGGAGGTTCAGGAACACAAAGGCAGAGGTGACTCCTCCACTGATGGAACCACATAAGTGTATGTGTGGCTGGAGTGTGATTTAGAAAGGCACTGTGGAGAATTTAGCTGAGATAGGAGAGCCTGGCTGGAGGAATACAGGCAATTTTGGTGACCAACTCTATTCACCCCATTCCACTGTGCTGCCTCCTATGATGTACTGCCAGGACAGGGAGAGAGGAAGTAACTCATTAATAATACAGAGGCATGAATTAAGATACATATCCTGTGGCCATACCCGGGAGAGCTCTCTTCAGAAAATTCTGAGCAATGTTACCTTTGGGCACTGTGCACTGCCCAGGGCTGAGTGGTTCCAGATGGGGGGCCAAGTCCTGAAATCCAAGTCAACCCAAGTCCCAGTCCTCTGCCTCAGTCCACACATGCAGAAGGCAGGGCAGCCCGCTGCCCTCTAAAGTGGGCTTGGAGAGAGCACCTGCGGCCCACAGTGCTAGGGCTCAAGAATTAAATGAGAGAAATGCTGTGTCTCTCTGTATAATTACACTGAACACTCTGTGAGTGTGTAAGTATAATACTACTCTCATTTATATGCTCTATTTTTATTTTATAAAGAGTAAATTTAGAGATTCTTGACCCACAGGCAGAGGCACAGTTCTGTTCCGAGAGAAAGCCTTGGGCTGTGTGCATCAGAGTTAATGAAATCAAATTTGGCTGACAAGCCCTCCTCTCTGCCTCCAAAAATGATGAAACCTGTTACCATTTTTCAGCACTTACTATGTCAGGCACTGGGTCGAGTGCATTATATGAATTACCTTTACAACTCTTAAAAGTACAGGCAGTTGGTAGTTTGATTTCAGAGAAAGAAAGAACTTGTTTGAGGTCACATGAGTTAAGAGAGAAACCTGGATTCAAACTTCTGGGGTTTTTTTAAACTTAATTAATTAATTAATTTCTGACTATTTTGAGTTTTCACTACTGCCACAGGTTCTTCTCTAGTTGCAGGGAGTGGGGGCTACTCTCTAGCTGAGGTGAGCAGATTTCTTGTTGTGGTGACTTCTCCTGTTGTGGAACTCGGGCTCTAGGACACATGGGCTCAATAGTTGCAGCTCCAAGGCACTAGAGCACAGACTCAATAGTTATGGCTCACAGGCTTAGTTGCTCCACAGCATGTGGGATCTTCCCGGATCAGGGATCGAACCCATGTCTCCTGCACTGGCAGGTGAACTCCCCACCACTGAGCTACCAGGGAAGCCCCCAAACTTCTGTTATAACCACGATGAAAACTCTAATTGTCACTCAGAGGTAATCAGTTCTTGACATCAACAAGCACCAAACTCACTTGGGTTGATATTTATTGAAATGAAGGTTCAGGGTCTTACTTCTTGACAGTCTGATTCAGCCTGAGATGAAACCTAGGCATCTGCACCTTTTACCAGCACCTCAGGTGCGTCTGAGGCAGGTGGTCCAGGGAACCCATTTTGAGAAAGAGTGTCGCAGCTGACCTTGCCACCACGAAAACCCATGGGCCAGATGTGAACACCCTTTCCCTTTTTTATCCAGCTTCCCCGATCAGCCCATCTCTTCACACCCCTCAGCCCCTCTCTCAGAGTTTACCCCAGTTAACAAACTTACTGGATCTATCCACACACATGCCCTATATGCCTCCTTGCTTTTTGTTTCTCCCTTTTAAACTCATACCGGGCTCCCAGCCTTTGACTTTCTAGCAAGAAGAGCCACTTAGTTTGACTCCCACTTCCACAGCAGCTTCTCACTCCTGCAAACACTTATCCCCACCCCATGGTGAGTTGTCGTCTGGAGCCTCCAGTGAGAAAATTAGTGTTTTTTGATGAGCTGCTTCATAAAAGGGTAGAGAGACTAGTGTGCACGTGACTGTTTACCAGCCAGAGGAGCACAGCCTTGCTTTCTTACAGTCCTTCCTCAGAGGAGAGTCTGATCCTCACATACAGGGTGAGGCAAGGACATGTGTGTGCACTCATGCATGTACACCTATGTGGTACTTGCTGAGGGCCTCATTTTTGCTGGCTGGAGACACTAGAATTTGCAGATCAAAGATCTTGAAGATGTCTCCAAAGGGAGAAAAATGACCTCTTCTCAGTCCAACTCAGGCTTTTTCACAGCTCACAGGCCGTGCTCTTGCCACCCACTCCGACATGCAGCCAGAAGCCCTGGGCATCCTGCTTGGTTCTCACCTCTGTGTAGGCCTGGGTCACCTGCTCATACAGGGACTGGTGGTGGTGGATCGCCAGTTCCAGGTCCTGCATCTCGGACGGCAGGCCACCTTCGCTGCACATCTTGCACCAGGCGTCCACTCCTGACAAGAACTGGAACGAGATAAAAGCTAGGTCAGTGTGGGAGCACTGGGGGCAGGCAATGATGTACTGATGGTCAAATCCCTTTAAGAAGCATCAGGACCTCTGGAAGCCCTCAGAGACCACTGCAGAAGGTGTAGCTTTCTCTTTAATTCTATAAACACCAACCCCAGGTAAGCAGTCATACCCAAACACCTGTTTAGGAAGTGTAGTTTACACAGAGAAAGATGACCACTATGGGAAACTGCTGGGAGTGGGAGCTATCTTCGTGTTCAACAAGTTAGATCCACACATGGACTATAAAATGCACGTGTGCAATCAGCTCACTAAATTACATGTGTACATGAGAGATTCTTGTCCTGGGCATGCTCACATGTGAGAGGCAACACATAACGAAATGGGATGTTTCCACACATGTTCTTTACAATGTGGACATTGCACTGTCAAGTGGAGCAAAGAACACCTCATACAGGCCCATGGGGCACCCCTGGGAACTTGCAGAGATCAATTCCACAGGGGATGGAGATTAACACTCAGTAAGATGCCTGCTGTTGGGTCAGAACCCCAGGGGGCTCAGGGGTGGGTGGCTTACGGGGACAGGCTGTACTGTGTCTAGAGTGGCTCCTGGGGTGTGATATATAGCTATAGATCTGGACAGACATCCAATTATTCAAAAATTAAAATTAACAACTGTGGAAGACTATGGGTCTCCATGCACAGCGGATAAGCTAACTGAAATCACTCAGATTTATTAGGTGGAAAATACACCTCTAAAATGCAAATAATTCTTCACCCAACAGTCTGGAATGGTTCCGTCTGTGATGTTTTTCTTGCCTGAGTGCACAGCTCCATTTAAATTAATTGCCTAAATACCTTTTTATCTCATTGCCTAGAATAGCCCATCTGAGGACAATAAAGAGCTGCCTAAATAAACGCATTGAAAAAAAAATAGCCTGGAATCCTGTTGTTTGGGGGGTGTGTGTGTGTGTGTGTTCCAGCTAAAAAGAAGCATGGTTTATAAGTTTTCCTGAAGGACTGGCAATACTTGAGAAATTGCATTAAAACATGGATACAAATAATATTTCTTCTCATCCAAACGAATCCAAGTCAGGAAACAGCAAATAAAAGTTGATTCCTCCAGTTACTCTCTATTTGGGTATGTGCTTCTACAACTGCTTGAGTTCTCCTCTTGGTATTATGTCAGCCTTCAGTCCTTAGCCAGCTGGCTATGGCAGCTGATTTTTCATTCTGTATGTTTTTATTGCATTAAGCCACCTCCTAACAATTCTGGAAGAGTGCTGGATGACACCCAGTATCAGACTGCATGTGCTTTCTAATATCTCAGAAGCTGCTTTGCTCCATCAACCACCATTTGACAAAGGAACCTGAAAGTGACTTGAGAATTATATGTCAAACATGGGGGTTGGACCTCTTCAAGGCCTTTGAGATTTCTTGGTAACACTCCAACCAGAGTCTTACAGCAGATTCAACCAAATGATCATCTCAAGGAGAGAAAGAGACAGAGAGGGAGGCACTGGACCTCCTCTGCCTATCTGGAGAAACCTTGAACAGAGGTGGAAGTAACAGGGTTGTAGAAAGAATAGGAGGTTAGCTGTGAATATTCTCAGCTACCTCCCCCATTATCATAAAAAAAGGCTAGATTCCAAAAAAAGGCTAGATTCCCCTCAATGTGTAGGGCTGCTCTTGACTTATAACACAAGTATTTCAGTCTTTGGGAAGGGCTCCTATGGAAACAGACACAGGTGGAGGAAATACAGACACTGGGATAGTATATTGAACAAATATCCACAGTAGTAATGTTTACCATTTAAGAAACACACTAAGCACTCAAGATGTTCCACTCTAAGCCTTATAACAGTGCTCTGAGATTTATGACCATCCCCACATTAGAGACAAGCAAACAAGCTCAGAATGGTGAGGTGACTTGCTAAGAGTTAATGATTAGGACCTACCTATGTCTGGCATCAAAACCCAGACTCTTAATTATTCTATGCTGACTTCCATGTTAGGTTGGTAACAGAGGAAGAGACTTCAGGAATGACCTTGTATCTGACTTTACATTGTCTGTGAGCTACCAAAATGTCATACAAAGAAAGATAGACGTTAAGACCATGGCTTTAATGTTAAACATACCTGATCCTAGATGCCTATGGATTAATTGTGTGATTTTTATATTAACAAACTTTTAATAACCAGCATATGTGTGTGTATACACACAATATGCTATAAATTTTACTGTTGTACAATATGTGTAGCACACACATAATTTACAAAGACTATCACACAGAATGGTTCTTATGATAAATTCCACATAACACATTGATTCTTACAGATGCTTTCATTTGTAAATGACAAACTTAAATAGTTTCAGGACAAAAGCTGGTTGGTACTTTCACTTTTGTTAAGGTATAAGACAAAAGTGAAAAATACCTGGAGACTTATGTCAGAATGTTACTCATTGATCAGTGATTTTAACTGGCTTGTTTGTTGGATGGAATTATAGTTTTTGAATATCAGAAGAATATTTCCCTAATTTTGTGTTCTATTCACAATGTAACAGCTATATACAGGACACATTTTTTAGGCTAAATTTGCATTTTTAAAATATCTTCTCTTTCATTTGCTTAAGAGTCCATACAATCAATAAAACAACAAATCAAGCCCTGGTTTGTAAGTTTGTAACATTTGATGATTTCCATGGTCCAAAACTTCTATCTCAGCCTATTTCAGGCTACCAGTGTGACATCACCAAACGTGGAGCTGGGAAGAGGTGATCGGCAGCACACAATGTATAGTATCTCCACCACAGACACAAATAATAGATAGGAATAATTTTATGAACATAGAAAACAACAATATCTAATAAAATAATTGGAAATGATGAATTTTGAGCATTTATTACCTTAGCTTTTACAATATTTAAACTTATATCAGTTAAAGTAATGACAATGTTTAACAACTAGTTCATTTTTTTTTCATCAAAGGTTTTTATTTCAGCTGCCTCAGGACCTTGACTTTATGCTTTCTCGTTCTGAATACGACCTAACTTTCCTGAGCGCTGGGAAGGGACTGTCCAGATTCCTTTATTGCCAACTCTTTGTGACCCCGTGGATGGTAGCCCGCCAGGCTCCTCTGTCCATGGGATTTCCCAGGCAAGAATAGTGGTGTGGGTTGCCATTTCCTTCTCTACAACTAGTTCATTTTTAATATTTCTGAAAATTTAGCCACTGGGTCTTCTTAAACTGGTTAGAGTCAGCTGCTACATGCCACTGGATCTTAGGCAGGTCACTTAATCTCCCTGAGCTTCCCTGCTCCTTTCTGTGAAATGGGTTAGCAATGTCACTGCCCAATGCCAGTGAGTAAATGGCAACAAATAATTATTCTTTCTGTCCACTGCATTATTAGTATCCACAGCAAATCCTTCATGTAAAATTAGTTTCCCCCGGTTCTCACCACTTACTGGTCACTTTAGTTTCACTCCTTTGGTCTATGCTCATGGAATTCAAACTAAGCACTCAACACACACACACACACACACACACACACACACACACACACACACACACACAATTAAACTACTAAGCAGAAAGTAAACAGGCTCTGGCTTCCTTCCGGTTTGAATGTCAAGCAAACCCACCAGGAGTTACCAATGTCTCTCCGTGCACACAGGGGCCATGGCAGTGGTAGAACATGGGTTATTGTTCCAACTACTCAACAAGGTCTTTAGTGTTTCAGAAAGAGAGAAGGGACTCTCCACACCTCAGTGTACGTCCTCCCAGCCTACCCTGCCCCTGACCGCCGCTTCCCACCACCCGCAGCTGCAGCAGTTCCCTTGGCCTCACCTGCTCAGCCTTCTGATGGAAAACAGCAGACATGGCGAGGATGGTGCTGCGCTCATCCAGGGCGGCTGCAAAGCTCTTCCACTCCTGGTCTAGTTGTGTGGAGATCTGCTTGATTTGCTGTGAGGCATAGTGGCCAGCCTCTGAGAGGCGGGAAGCCACAGACATGATGCGGTTGATGTTGACATAGGCATTCTGGGAAGCAAGGGAGATAGGTGCTTAGTGGGCCAGGCTGAAAAGGCACCCACAGAGCACTCTGGGGTGGGGGAGTATGTAGGGAAAGAGGTTACCCAAATCCAAAAGTTTGAGAGAGGCTAGTATCAGCCGCATTAGCATACCTATTTTGAATCCAAAGGAGGTCTTTGTTTACAACATAAAATTTCAGCAGATGGCAGCAACTGAGTCCTTTCATTCTAGGGACCGACATAGATTTTGTAGTTCAGATAGTAAAGAATCTGCCTGCAATGCAGGAGATCGGGCTTCAATCCCTGGCTCAGGAAGAGGCCCTAGAGGAGGGCATAGCAACCCACTCCAGTATTCTTGCCTAGAGAATCCCATGGACTGAGAAGCTTGGTGGGCTACAGTCTGTGGGGTTGCAAAAGAGTCAGATGTGACTTAGCACAGCACATAGCACATTAATGCCCATGAATGAGAACTCTTTACATGGATGACCTTAATAATCTTCACAGTCATCTTATGAGGTTATGCCACGAGGACAGCATGGTACTTCCAAGAGTTTCTGTCTGGAAGCAACAGCTCAGACCAAGGCAAAAGCCAGAGGAGGCAAAGGCACCTCTCTCAACTCAGGGGAGAGCTATCCCCAGGGCAACATGACAACAGGGCAGCAGTGCTCAAAGACGGCAAGGACACAGGTTACAGGATAACTACACATCTTCCTACCACCAAGCGAAGACTTTGCTGCCCCAGTTCCTATCGTCACCAAGGAAGTTGGTGAATAAATAAAGAGAGCATATGAAGAAGCCACAATATCCATGCTAAAAATAAGACCAGTGAAGCCTGTTTTTATCCTTATGTGACTTAGGAATGCCTGATCCCAAAAAGGCATCTATGAAGCTCTCCTGGCCTTGCTGACTGCTCTCACCCAGTGTTTTGTTTACATTCATTCCCATCTTTGCCAATTAAAATTTCATGACGATGTGTGTCGTTCCTTATTAAGCCAGCAGAACACTCTCCAGGAAGAAACAAGACAAAAGAAAATCCCCACAAGCAAAGACAATAGTGAGCATGGTTATTTTAAACTGTTGCCTCCTATTAATTGTCTGACATGTCAAAACAATCAAGCAATATTGTGGCACCTACAGGGAGCTTTTCTGACTCACACAATGTCTGTCTGAAGAAGGACTAGGGTGGCAGGTTACTTGCACATTTCTGTTCTTTGTATGAATCTTCTTATATGATAATAAACTTCAGCAAAGGCATCTTCTCTTGGCTGTATTAGCTCAGTGGTAGTTCATTAATAATGGGTAAGTTTAACGAAGGTTCTTTATTTTCTTTTCCTGCTTTCCTCATGGTCTCCATTCATCTTCATTGTCCCTGACCTCAAACACTCTGTCCCGAATCTGAGCCAGTCTCTCTTCATTTAAAAGGTCTCTGTGGAAGCTTAAGAGGTTAAATGAAGCACTTGAATACAAATCCATCCTGATGTCTAATGCACTCTATGCGTAATCTCTTTGTTTAGTCTGGTCTAAGACCTTTCTGACATAGTGTGTTTCCTAAATAGAACTAGAATACTATTAACTATTATTATTTGAAATAACTAGCCTTCAAAGATTTAAGAGTCATTATTGGTTCTGTTTTCTGAGTTAGGACACAGATTCTTCTTAAAATTAAAACCTATGTATAGAACTGACAGAAAACCCAACTCTTTATTAGAAGGAAAGAAATGGAGAAGAAGGACATACACTATACTATACTATATGTAGAGTATACTATACTATACATATACTATACTAAATTCTGTCTTCTAATGGACTAACATCAGGATTTCTCCCAAATTTCCTGCTGGGGTTCCACCCAAAGTAGACTTGAAATAAGAATTTGAAGCAGATTGTTTATCTGGGTATGATTCCAGGAAGTACAGTGAGGGAATGGCAAGACAAAGAGGGAAGGGAGACGATTGAAGATAGGATGTGTTCATCAGTGGGTTCCTGCAGGTCCTCCTTCCTGAAACCTCTAAGACTGTGTAAAACACACTTCTGAGTGTTCCACTGGGAGATGAGGGATCTGGGGTATTCATACACCAAGTTCCATCACTCATGGTTGAAGGTTCCTCCTGGAGTTACTCCCTGGCATTTCCAGGCTGAGCTACACACAAGTCTAGGACACCACTCAGGCCAGAGTGACCATGGGGAGAGAAACGTGGAATGCCATCACTTTGCCCTAAAAGGGAGGCTTTTCTGACTCACTTTGGAAGAAGGACTAGGGTGGCAGGTTACTTGCACATTTCTGTTCTTTGTATGAATCTTCTTATATGATAATAAACTTCAGCAAAGGCATCTTCTCTTGGCTGTATTAGCTCAGTGGTAGTTCATTAATAATGGGTAAGTTTAACGAAGGTTCTTTATTTTCTTTTCCTGCTTTCCTCATGGTCTCCATTCATCTTCATTGTCCCTGACCTCAAACACTCTGTCCCGAATCTGAGCCAGTCTCTCTTCATTTAAAAGGTCTCTGTGGAAGCTTAAGAGGTTAAATGAAGCACTTGAATACAAATCCATCCTGATGTCTAATGCACTCTATGCGTAATCTCTTTGTTTAGTCTGGTCTAAGACCTTTCTGACATAGTGTGTTTCCTAAATAGAACTAGAATACTATTAACTATTATTATTTGAAATAACTAGCCTTCAAAGATTTAAGAGTCATTATTGGTTCTGTTTTCTGAGTTAGGACACAGATTCTTCTTAAAATTAAAACCTATGTATAGAACTGACAGAAAACCCAACTCTTTATTAGAAGGAAAGAAATGGAGAAGAAGGACATACACTATACTATACTATATGTAGAGTATACTATACTATACATATACTATACTAAATTCTGTCTTCTAATGGACTAACATCAGGATTTCTCCCAAATTTCCTGCTGGGGTTCCACCCAAAGTAGACTTGAAATAAGAATTTGAAGCAGATTGTTTATCTGGGTATGATTCCAGGAAGTACAGTGAGGGAATGGCAAGACAAAGAGGGAAGGGAGACGATTGAAGATAGGATGTGTTCATCAGTGGGTTCCTGCAGGTCCTCCTTCCTGAAACCTCTAAGACTGTGTAAAACACACTTCTGAGTGTTCCACTGGGAGATGAGGGATCTGGGGTATTCATACACCAAGTTCCATCACTCATGGTTGAAGGTTCCTCCTGGAGTTACTCCCTGGCATTTCCAGGCTGAGCTACACACAAGTCTAGGACACCACTCAGGCCAGAGTGACCATGGGGAGAGAAACGTGGAATGCCATCACTGTATATGGGAGTCAGATAACCCTCTAGGCAGACTGAGGGGTGAGTTGGACATTGACCGAGTCTAATAAAGCTGTCCTTCCAAAATGGGTTCAAATCCTGGAGACTCCCCATACCCCACACATTTATCCAATTCTATCTAGTGTCATAGGGTTTTCCTTTCCTGGGGAAGAGCTCTGTGTCCTTTGGCAAGGTGGGAAGCAAGAATAGCAATAAGAGCAGGACATGGCCTGTACCCAGGGCCTCTTGTGTGCACTGTATGGATGCCCGGTCCTTTATCATCACTGTCTATGTACATTCTCTCCCCACAGGGAACTTGGGGATGCATGTTCCCGCTCACTTTCAGGAAGAACTTTCTAGCTATTAAAAAGATGTTGAACCATGGCTGCCTCTGGAGGCTGTTAACACCTTGTCACTCATTCAAATATTTATGGCGAGTGGGCCAAGCTCTGTGGGAGATGAAAGAGGAATGAGACAGAAGTCCTGTCCTCAGGGGCTCACAGCTGAGACTTAAGAAAAGTCCTCAAATAACTGTAATTTAAAGCAAAAAAGAAGTATGTGTTACGACAGAGGTAGAGGCAGTTCCCAGTGGGGGTGCAGAGAGAAGGGATCTGACCCAGCAGCAAGCATGTTGGAAAGGGGCTTCCTGCACAGAAGGGGGTGGTGATGCTGGCAGTCCTGCAAGGCCCCCTTCAACCCTTAAGCCTGTGATCAAAAATGAAGGCTAAAGACAAACAGAAAAGACCACAGCTTACATTTCACATTCTAGAGACTAGCACAGTAAATGCCTTTTTGTTTCCTTATCAGTAGGCAGAGAAATGTCTTACTTAAGCTAACAAATGATTATGCCTCACACAAGAAGCAGAGGCAGTATTCCTCACAATAGAGGGATAAATATACTGTTGACTCATGAATTTGCTCATTGTTCTTCTCTATAGCCCCTTTGCAGAACCACAAAACACCGCAGGCAATCATGTGGCCCAAACCCATCATCATCTTCATCTCCTCCCAGCCTAGAACCCGAGACAAACAGGCAGATGGATTCTAAACTGGAGTCACAAACCAAATGACCAGATAGGAATGGCAGAGGTCTCACAGGACTTAAAAGGATGGGGCAAGGTTAAGACTCTGAATAAACGGGGTGCTTAGTTGCTAGGCACAAGTGACAGGTCATGGCTTTGATCAATTCCACTGTGCAGTTCTCCTGTTATTGTTGCTTATGCCTCTGTTAAAGAGCACCCGGGACTCAAATTGTCCTGGGGACATAGCTGGAAGAAATGGGTATTTTGACTCTTCATGGCCTTTCCGTTTTCTACCAGCTGCCTCATCCACTCACGCCCTGTCTGCACGGCTCTGCTGTTCCTCTCTGTCAGTCTTTCACGCCCTTTCAGCTGCAGGACTGTCCATCCGTCAAGGCCATCAAAGTTGTTAGGCCAGGAGTTAGGAGTTACATGTGAGTTCTGGTCCAGCCCTGGCATTCACTTTAGACGTCATCTGCCTCCTCTGTGCCTCAGCTTCCTCATCTGTAATATGAACTGATAACCTGACATTCCATTTCTGGGCAAGCAGTGTCAGTACTATCTAACCAAGCCTCAAAGTGTTCCCTGTTCAAGAAGGGTGCCCAGATTGAATAGAGAGAGAACTTAGGCGGTTGCTCTCTTATCCTGTCTCACCTCCAGTACTTGCGAGAATAGCTATTAAATCCAGACTCTTTCCTAGGGAGGAGGTTAGGCATACTCTGGAGCAACAAGGGTAACTCAAAGCTGTCCACGTGCAATGGGATAGTTTTAAACAGAAGAGTAACTTGGTCTGGTTTATGCTTTCAAAAAACTGCTCTGGTCACTAAAGGGCTGGCAAGGGGATGCATGCATAGAGTGAGACCAGGAGCAGTGTGGCCCAGCGTCAGCTATCCACATGCCTCAGTCCCTCGGCCTGGCTCTGCTCACTGCTCTGTGGTGTGAGGGCAGGGTTGGAGCTGGGTGACCAAAGACCAGCCGCTCCCCTCCCCTTCTTCTCTGCAGCCCCTTCACCTAAGCTGAGGTACCTAGACTAATAAGCTTCCCTGGCCAGAAATTTAACAAGATGATTAATAATTCTGCCTTAGTGAGTATCTTCGTAAACCCTTATCTCAAAACTGCCTTACCAACTGAACCCCTCACCCCACCAAGGGCTGCTATTATTATTATCATTATTCAAAGTATCACATTGTCCAAGGTTCAAACACGATACACCCTGTAGAATGCAATCCACCTGAAGGCTGGTCTGCTGCATCATCCACCCCCTGCCATCTCCCCTCAAAGGTGTTCCTCTGATCATTTGGTCACGCATAGGAGAAATAACTAATCTTTATTGGTTAGCAAAATCTTACTAACTCAAAACCCTCTATATTTATACCCTGCTCCCACTCTTTTTTGGCCTAAAAAATTCTGTTTCCTCATTTCTCATTTCACTCCTGCAGTCATTAACTGGAGATTACAGGATGGCTGACTGGACCCTTCACCTGTTACATTATTGAACTGATAACCATCAAAGTTGTTAGGCCAGGAGTTGGACATGTGAGTTCTGGTCCAGCCCTGGCATTCACTTTAGACGTCATCTGCCTCCTCTGTGCCTCAGCTTCCTCATCTGTAATATGAACTGATAACCTGACATTCCATTTCTGGGCAAGCAGTGTCAGTACTATCTAACCAAGCCTCAAAGTGTTCCCTGTTCAAGAAGGGTGCCCAGATTGAATAGAGAGAGAACTTAGGCGGTTGCTCTCTTATCCTGTCTCACCTCCAGTACTTGCGAGAATAGCTATTAAATCCAGACTCTTTCCTAGGGAGGAGGTTAGGCATACTCTGGAGCAACAAGGGTAACTCAAAGCTGTCCACGTGCAATGGGATAGTTTTAAACAGAAGAGTAACTTGGTCTGGTTTATGCTTTCAAAAAACTGCTCTGGTCACTAAAGGGCTGGCAAGGGGATGCATGCATAGAGTGAGACCAGGAGCAGTGTGGCCCAGCGTCAGCTATCCACATGCCTCAGTCCCTCGGCCTGGCTCTGCTCACTGCTCTGTGGTGTGAGGGCAGGGTTGGAGCTGGGTGACCAAAGACCAGCCGCCCTCCCCTTCTTCTCTGCAGCCCCTTCACCTAAGCTGAGGTACCTAGACTAATAAGCTTCCCTGGCCAGAAATTTAACAAGATGATTAATAATTCTGCCTTAGTGAGTATCTTCGTAAACCCTTATCTCAAAACTGCCTTACCAACTGAACCCCTCACCCCACCAAGGGCTGCTATTATTATTATCATTATTCAAAGTATCACATTGTCCAAGGTTCAAACACGATACACCCTGTAGAATGCAATCCACCTGAAGGCTGGTCTGCTGCATCATCCACCCCCTGCCATCTCCCCTCAAAGGTGTTCCTCTGATCATTTGGTCACGCATAGGAGAAATAACTAATCTTTATTGGTTAGCAAAATCTTACTAACTCAAAACCCTCTATATTTATACCCTGCTCCCACTCTTTTTTGGCCTAAAAAATTCTGTTTCCTCATTTCTCATTTCACTCCTGCAGTCATTAACTGGAGATTACAGGATGGCTGACTGGACCCTTCTCCTGAGATCTTGTCTCCTGCTGTGATTAACTGAAATCGATGAGACAGAGTCATTCTGCTAAAGTTTCTACATGGCAGAATCTTGAACAAAGTTTTCAGCCCTGCCAAAGGCTCTTACTTCGAACCTGCCTCCTGCCTCCTCTGGCTAGCTACAAAAACACACAAAGTTGCTTGCAAGATAATGACAACTTTCCACTTAAAAACCCAGCTGAATTTTCTCTTTAAATGTAGTCTCTTATGTTGTATACTCTGAAAGAAATACTGGTTCTACTAGAAATAATCACTTGATGCAAGCTATCATTTTGGTAACCCTAAGGTCTGTGTCAGGGGCTGATTATAAGAGCAGATCATTTCTGAATACATGTATTATTTGAATCCCATTCATTTCATACATAAAATCAGGAGTGAAGTTTATACCCCTGTGGTCATAGGTCCCCACCCTGAATCATACACTCCCTGCTATGGGCTCCATGAGGTAACTTAACGCATCCAGTCATCTGCCTGGCATATAACTGATAACTTGAAGACTGTCTTATCTTTTCCCACATCCAATTCTAGCAGGTTAATATTAACTCTCCAAATCAAGTGCAACTCAAACCAAAGCATTAGTAAAAAGTAAAAGGAAAATCTATCAATTATTCCAAGCAGAGACAAATATTCCAATAAGAGTCCAGAGTCTCACTGTATTTCACAGAGAGTTTGCCACAAAGTTCCCTACTATTCCCGAGGAAGAGTCCCTCATACAGGAGCCTGCCGCAAGGGCCCAGTCCCACAGCAGGCAAAACTGCCTTGCTGCCTTTCAGGCTGCTGCCCTGTGTTGGCAGAAGCCCTTCCACTAGGATGCCAGGGTCTGCAGCCCTGAATTATCCACAGATCTTTCTTTGACTCAGAAAGATTGGAGAATTCAGAATTGACCAATGAGTGATTCTGTGAGCCACGCCTTTTCAACCTTAAGTCAGAGAAATGGAGGTTGTTGTCTTTTGGGAGAGCCTTCTTAAGGTATTTCCAGGACCTTGACACTTCTGTATGCAGGGCACCCAGAAGTGGGAATGCCCCGTGTTCGTACAAGGGAACAGGTCTATCTCCTTATCACTGAGTCTGTTGCAAAAGGTGTCCAAAACCTCTTCCCCGGGCCAGGTGTGGGGTCCTGTCACTTTATTGTCCAGAGGGATGTTACTCGTTGTCACCTCCAAAATGGCGGAGAGCAGTCACTGAGCTGTCTCATCTCTGCGAGGAATAGTCCTGGGCACAAGGTTCTTAATTCCATTCTGCTAAACAGGGCTGCAGCTTTTAAATTACCACTGTGAAACAGAAGCTGTGATCTGACAGGCCATCACAGAAAGTGAGACCAACTACCACAGAGGGGCCACTTTCCTGAAAGGGGCTCAGTCCCCTAGACAAGCCCTGGAGATCTTGTCTCTCCAAATCAAAAGTCCAAGGAGGGAGGTGGGGCAAAAAACCAGGCAAGAGCCAGAGTACTCAGCAAAATCACTAGGTCAAATGAAAAATGAAATGTTAAATCAAAATGTGAAATACAAAATGCTAGAAAAATGTTATACAAACCAGGGAAGCACACCCAAAGGTTCCTGAATGCTATTTTGTCCTAGATATGCATGATGGGTGGTGGGAAACTTTTCCTTAGGGTCTTTTCTCATCTTATTCCTCCTGTGTACCAAGAAGCATTTTTAAAGTAATTTTGAGAATACACACACACACACATATTTATACACATATGGTAATTAGGGGAAAATATTCTTAAAGCATATAGGAAGTACACATTATGTTATCCCCCAGTCCTTTCCCTCCCAGTGAAGTGAATATATCAAAGCATCAAATGAGATGCTCCATCTATAAGAGATGGAGCTAAGGGGGAATTTATGTTCAACCTTCTACTTTTATCAAACTCATTCTCTTTACTGAGACACAAAAGTTGTTTCTAAATTTTTGCTTTTTGGGTTTTTCCCCCTCTACAAATAAAGCTAAGACTTGCAGAGTATTTTAAATTTTAATAGATTTGGTCAGTTTGCAATACATGGACAGTGTAATTATTCAAATATCCTCACAACTTTCTGTTTTGGTAAAGCATTTTCTGGGCAAGTAGAGTATCATTTATTTACAAGTAATAGGCAAGTTTTAGTGACCAAATTATACTTTAGGAAGGAAAAGAACAGAAACACATTTTATTTAAAAAAATTTAGAAACAAAATTCATATAAAAATCTCATTTTATAGTTAGAAAAAAATAAGATGACCCAGATGTTTCTTGAATCCACCTAGTAAGTTTTTAAAATTTGTAAAAGCAATTAAGTAATGTGTTCAAAGTCACCTCCAAAATGGCGGAGAGCAGTCACTGAGCTGTCTCATCTCTGCGAGGAATAGTCCTGGGCACAAGGTTCTTAATTCCATTCTGCTAAACAGGGCTGCAGCTTTTAAATTACCACTGTGAAACAGAAGCTGTGATCTGACAGGCCATCACAGAAAGTGAGACCAACTACCACAGAGGGGCCACTTTCCTGAAAGGGGCTCAGTCCCTAGACAAGCCCTGGAGATCTTGTCTCTCCAAATCAAAAGTCCAAGGAGGGAGGTGGGGCAAAAAACCAGGCAAGAGCCAGAGTACTCAGCAAAATCACTAGGTCAAATGAAAAATGAAATGTTAAATCAAAATGTGAAATACAAAATGCTAGAAAAATGTTATACAAACCAGGGAAGCACACCCAAAGGTTCCTGAATGCTATTTTGTCCTAGATATGCATGATGGGTGGTGGGAAACTTTTCCTTAGGGTCTTTTCTCATCTTATTCCTCCTGTGTACCAAGAAGCATTTTTAAAGTAATTTTGAGAATACACACACACACACATATTTATACACATATGGTAATTAGGGGAAAATATTCTTAAAGCATATAGGAAGTACACATTATGTTATCCCCCAGTCCTTTCCCTCCCCAGTGAAGTGAATATATCAAAGCATCAAATGAGATGCTCCATCTATAAGAGATGGAGCTAAGGGGGAATTTATGTTCAACCTTCTACTTTTATCAAACTCATTCTCTTTACTGAGACACAAAAGTTGTTTCTAAATTTTTGCTTTTTGGGTTTTTCCCCCTCTACAAATAAAGCTAAGACTTGCAGAGTATTTTAAATTTTAATAGATTTGGTCAGTTTGCAATACATGGACAGTGTAATTATTCAAATATCCTCACAACTTTCTGTTTTGGTAAAGCATTTTCTGGGCAAGTAGAGTATCATTTATTTACAAGTAATAGGCAAGTTTTAGTGACCAAATTATACTTTAGGAAGGAAAAGAACAGAAACACATTTTATTTAAAAAAATTTAGAAACAAAATTCATATAAAAATCTCATTTTATAGTTAGAAAAAAATAAGATGACCCAGATGTTTCTTGAATCCACCTAGTAAGTTTTTAAAATTTGTAAAAGCAATTAAGTAATGTGTTCAAAGTCACAAAAAGAGAGGCAAATTGAGATTAGATCCCGGGCTTATGATTCCTAGTCTGCGTGACCCCTTTGCTTATACTTTTTCCTCATGCCCTACAGATCATTTTAAGTTTTATTTCTTTTTTTTTTTTTTTTTTTTACAATACTTTAAGAGAGCCATGAGATGTGCTTGGAGATCTCCCAATGCAGCTTTCAGAGGCTTCATGAGGAACATTCAGAATCAGTAAGAAAATAAAAAAACTGTGCCAAGGCAATGGAAAAAGATGAACATCACCTCCTTTTTCCTGATTAATAATACCATATGTATTGCTTACATCTTTGCAAATACCAAACCCACTTTGGGCCCTGAATCTGTTAAAGCATGAGCTTATGATTAATTAGTTGAACATTACCATGTAAACCTGCTGATCCCACCTCCAAACATATGGACATCGGGACAGTTACATCTGGAGTAAGAACTGTGCATGCTTAAAACTCTACTACAATAGCTATGAGATGCGGTGAACTCTAAATGAAACCTCTAACATCTGCCTCCCTCAAGCCACAGGGTGCCCTCTAGGGGGCCAAACAGGGCAGCTGATGGATGACAATCTGGTCGGGTCTGGCCAAACAGTAGGTCAAACCATGTGGAAGCCATCTGTCGCTGTCGGGCAGAGAGAGGAACGAAGCTGGAAGAGCCTTGGTGTTCAGCAAAGATAACACTGGCCCGTGAATCCCTCTGTCTCTCTCGCCTGGCTTGCTGCAGCAATGTTTCCTCCAGCAAGTGCTTTACAAACCATTAAACAGCCATGAAAACAAGCGCCTGGCCATATGTCCGAGGGCTTAGGAAACCCAGGAGCAGACTTAAGTAAAAGAAAATTTTCTCTCTCTCCTCTCTCCTCTTTAACTGAAATTTCCTTAAAAGGTTGAGTGTTTTTATATGAGGCATTATTATGGGACTGAAGTGGTAGGGAGGGGTGGGTACAGTTGGAATCAGACTCAGGGACGCCATCAGGGAAAGAGGCTAGAAACAATGCCGCTCTCTTGAATTAAGACATAGTAATTTCAGGATGCCTTTTAGGTTGAAATCAGAGGCTACGCAACGTCACTGAAATACCAGTGTTTTATCCCCCAGGCCTTTCTCCTATATTTTCTCTTGACTACTCAGAGCTTGGTCCAAGACATCAGCACAATCTGGAAACTGGTTAGAAATGCAGAATCTCAGGCCCCTTCCTAATCTTCTCAGTTAGACTCTGCATTTTAACAAGAGTGTCCCAAGTGATACATATACACATTAAAGTTTGAGATGCTCTGTAGATGGGAACTATGAGTAGCTATCCTGAACAACTTGAACTCTTTCTTTTAGCACTCCTGAACCCTAACAATGATAAAAGATGAACTTGTGCCAAGCATAACATCATGCCAAATGTTGTGCTTAAAATGCATGATCACATTGCAACCTTTACAACATCTGTGTTTGTCAAAGGTACTATCACTATTCTTCATTTACAGATGAGGAAGTGAGGCTCTGAGAATAACTTGCCAATGATTTCACAACTAGGAAGGAAACATAGAGCAATGGTTAACACCAAGTACCCACGGTTTTTCCTACTGTGCTGTTTTACTTTGCCATGTATGTGAAAGCAGCTGAGCCAGCCAAAGATGGCCCTCAAGGGAGAGAGGAGATGAAGAAGAAAAACTGCTCCCAAAGATTCAAGAAACTCACATTCCAGAAAAACTGGGCTCCTAGAGAGAGCATTCAATAAGAATTTCTACTTCTCTGAAGTCTCTCCACTGGGGCCCTTGACTTGCCCTTGCAATTCCCAGAATAGCTCAGCTCCAGAATGAGCAGGAGCCTGGCAGGTAGACTTTTCTTGTCCTCTCCCTCCTTGGAGGTATTTGTAAATCCAATACCAGTCACTTTGGGGAATAGGCCCCTGTCTCCACAGAACCATAGTAAAGTTCAGCATTAAGGCAGTTCTTTGACTCTTGATATCTTGATTCACTGTCAGAGACTTAAATCTGCTATCCTATATGTTTATTCAACCATTCATTCAACAATGCAAGCAGGGAACAAGACAGACAAAACTCCTATCTTCGTGGAGCTTACATTTTGGAAGAGTCGGACAATAATGTACTATCTACTATATATTTCCTATTTCAGTGCTATACAGAATTCGGTGGGGAAAAGGATAGTGTGTGATGGGGCTGAGAAGTGCTACTTAAGACAGAGAAGTGAGGGCAGGTTGAGCCCTGAACTTGAAGGTAACACCAAAGCTTAGCCCTGAATGAAGGGAGAGACTGTATAGCCAGGAAGAGGCTAGGGGTAGAGGAAATAGGAGGGGTAAAGACCACAAGGCAGGAGGGGCCTTGGAGTGTTCAGGAAACAGCAAGAAGCCCAGGGTGACTGAAGCAGATGAGTAGGTGGTGGAGGATGAGACTGGAAGGGTAACGAGGGTCCAGATCACACAGAGCCTTATAAGCCATGAAAGTCTGATGCTCTAAAACTTGCCAATGATTCACAACTTGCAACCTTTACAACATCTGTGTTTGTCAAAGGTACTATCACTATTCTTCATTTACAGATGAGGAAGTGAGGCTCTGAGAATAACTTGCCAATGATTTCACAACTAGGAAGGAAACATAGAGCAATGGTTAACACCAAGTACCCACGGTTTTTCCTACTGTGCTGTTTTACTTTGCCATGTATGTGAAAGCAGCTGAGCCAGCCAAAGATGGCCCTCAAGGGAGAGAGGAGATGAAGAAGAAAAACTGCTCCCAAAGATTCAAGAAACTCACATTCCAGAAAAACTGGGCTCCTAGAGAGAGCATTCAATAAGAATTTCTACTTCTCTGAAGTCTCTCCACTGGGGCCCTTGACTTGCCCTTGCAATTCCCAGAATAGCTCAGCTCCAGAATGAGCAGGAGCCTGGCAGGTAGACTTTTCTTGTCCTCTCCCTCCTTGGAGGTATTTGTAAATCCAATACCAGTCACTTTGGGGAATAGGCCCCTGTCTCCACAGAACCATAGTAAAGTTCAGCATTAAGGCAGTTCTTTGACTCTTGATATCTTGATTCACTGTCAGAGACTTAAATCTGCTATCCTATATGTTTATTCAACCATTCATTCAACAATGCAAGCAGGGAACAAGACAGACAAAACTCCTATCTTCGTGGAGCTTACATTTTGGAAGAGTCGGACAATAATGTACTATCTACTATATATTTCCTATTTCAGTGCTATACAGAATTCGGTGGGGAAAAGGATAGTGTGTGATGGGGCTGAGAAGTGCTACTTAAGACAGAGAAGTGAGGGCAGGTTGAGCCCTGAACTTGAAGGTAACACCAAAGCTTAGCCCTGAATGAAGGGAGAGACTGTATAGCCAGGAAGAGGCTAGGGGTAGAGGAAATAGGAGGGGTAAAGACCACAAGGCAGGAGGGGCCTTGGAGTGTTCAGGAAACAGCAAGAAGCCCAGGGTGACTGAAGCAGATGAGTAGGTGGTGGAGGATGAGACTGGAAGGGTAACGAGGGTCCAGATCACACAGAGCCTTATAAGCCATGCTAAGGGACTTCAGCTCTTATCCTGAGAAGGATAAGAAGACATTAAAGCTTTTTGAGCCCAGGAGTGACATGACGTGAAGTAGTTTACTTTGGCAGGATCACTAGGGCTGCTACGTTGAAAGCGACTGTAAGGATTCAGACAGGCGCTATCACAAGAGTCCGGACAGGCAATGGCCATGTGTGTGCTCGGTCACTCAGTCATCTCCGACTCTTCGTGACCCCCCGGACTGTCGCCCACCAGGCTCCTCTATCCATGGGATTTTCCAGGCAAGAATACTAGGGTGGGTTGCCATTTCCTTGTCCAGGGGATCTTCCCAACCCAGGGATCGAATCCATGTCTCTTAAGTCTCTTACATTGGCAGCTGGGTTCTTTACCACTAGCACCACCTGGGAAGCAGGCTGTGGAGGTTGTAACAAGTGGCCAGGTTCTGAAAGTTATTTTGAGGGTAGAACCAGAAGGACTTGTTGATGGAAATCCTTTAGCTCTTCCTTGTTTCTGGACCTCTGGTTGTGTTCCAAACTCTGACCTCTGGTGTCGCGCGCGCGTGCGTGCGTGCGTGCGTGCGTGTGTGCGTGCGTGTGTGTGTGTGTGTTGCCCCCTTCTCATCTGCTTACTTAATCCAGACCTCTCAGTTCTTGAATCTTCTGATTTGTAAGCATTTTAACAGTACATCTTTGACCCTCATTTGGTCCTCCTGGTCAGCTACCAGCCATGCCCCAGAAAGACACAAGCAACGCTGCTCCTGCTTATTATTGCCAATACTTCATATTTGTGTCATGCTTTACAGTTTAAGCCCTTTTGTGTACATTATCTCATCTGATGTGCTAGATTTCACAGACCATTTCATGTCTTTCATTCAGCTCCAGGAGATCTCAGAGAAGAAGCATGAGTCAACTCTGGCTGGATTTCAGACAGATTAACTCCTTGGCAGCTACAGACCTGGCAGAGAACAGGCACTGGCTATATGTGAGTATGTCAAAGTGTGTGGGCTACAACGCTCAGGGGGCAAACACCCAGAGAGCAGAGCAAATATCCTGAGGGCAGGGAACACGTTGACAGAGGTCCTCCGAGAGCAGTGGATTGAAGCTAGAAAATAGGTACCAGGGGTGTTGGGCAGAGAACCAGAAATGAGGAGAAGAGAGAAACCTGGACCCTAGAGGGGTGAATGAGCAAGAAAGAAGGTCGAACCAGGCCAGTGCCAGCCACGAGTCAGAAATCAGTGTGATCAGCCAAGTCCTGCAAGTCAGCTCAGAGAAGCCTTTCAGGAGGGGACCCATGCCAGGTGACTGGGCAGCAGGTGAGGGGAGGCAGCACTGTACACCAGAATGACACTGAGTTAGACAAAGTGGTTCTCTGCCTGTGCCAAGCAGTCCCCTCTGCTTCTGGTTACACAGGAGCCAGTCCCTAAATCATGGCTGATTAGAGTCTGGTGGCTAAAGGAAAATGGGGCATCTGGAGAGGCTCGAGTCGGGGGCAAGGACAGGAGGCAGACAGACACTCTTTCCTCCTGGATACTCCTGAACTTGAAGTGAAGTCCTCCAACTCCACAGGCTAATTAGTGGATAGCTTTAGAGTCGACCTCAGGGATAATGTCAGTTGATTTCTTTTCTTAGCCCAAAGTATACTCTTCTTCCTCAGGACACTTCTAATGTCGACAGTGGTGCCAAGAACAAGGATCACGAAAGGATTCTGAGCAGAAGATAAAACCTTATCCTTCTGCTGAGTTGGAGGAAAAGGTAAATTCCACCCACAAGGCTGTTTGTGGAAATACAAACACTGCATTTTTCTCAAATTCATCTGGAAGACTAGGTCTGGTTGGTGATACATACAGTATTTTACAAGCGCAGGTTTCCTCAGAAGGCCTGACCCAGGGATTCTCAATGTTAACAGAAAACATTGGATCACATTCATTCTTTCTAGGCAAGGATATGTTTTAATGGCTTCACTTCCATTTTTAGGATAAGAACCTCAGAAATTGAGATGCTTGAGGTCAGGTGGAACCTAAAGGATCATCCAGTCCAGTGGTTCCTGAACTTTATTATGCATTGCCTGGGGACCCTGCAGGCATTCAGGCTACAGCGTATTTTCTAGCTTCCTTTTAATTCCAGAGAGCAGAGCAAATATCCTGAGGGCAGGGAACACGTTGACAGAGGTCCTCCGAGAGCAGTGGATTGAAGCTAGAAAATAGGTACCAGGGTGTTGGGCAGAGAACCAGAAATGAGGAGAAGAGAGAAACCTGGACCCTAGAGGGTGAATGAGCAAGAAAGAAGGTCGAACCAGGCCAGTGCCAGCCACGAGTCAGAAATCAGTGTGATCAGCCAAGTCCTGCAAGTCAGCTCAGAGAAGCCTTTCAGGAGGGGACCCATGCCAGGTGACTGGGCAGCAGGTGAGGGGAGGCAGCACTGTACACCAGAATGACACTGAGTTAGACAAAGTGGTTCTCTGCCTGTGCCAAGCAGTCCCCTCTGCTTCTGGTTACACAGGAGCCAGTCCCTAAATCATGGCTGATTAGAGTCTGGTGGCTAAAGGAAAATGGGGCATCTGGAGAGGCTCGAGTCGGGGGCAAGGACAGGAGGCAGACAGACACTCTTTCCTCCTGGATACTCCTGAACTTGAAGTGAAGTCCTCCAACTCCACAGGCTAATTAGTGGATAGCTTTAGAGTCGACCTCAGGGATAATGTCAGTTGATTTCTTTTCTTAGCCCAAAGTATACTCTTCTTCCTCAGGACACTTCTAATGTCGACAGTGGTGCCAAGAACAAGGATCACGAAAGGATTCTGAGCAGAAGATAAAACCTTATCCTTCTGCTGAGTTGGAGGAAAAGGTAAATTCCACCCACAAGGCTGTTTGTGGAAATACAAACACTGCATTTTTCTCAAATTCATCTGGAAGACTAGGTCTGGTTGGTGATACATACAGTATTTTACAAGCGCAGGTTTCCTCAGAAGGCCTGACCCAGGGATTCTCAATGTTAACAGAAAACATTGGATCACATTCATTCTTTCTAGGCAAGGATATGTTTTAATGGCTTCACTTCCATTTTTAGGATAAGAACCTCAGAAATTGAGATGCTTGAGGTCAGGTGGAACCTAAAGGATCATCCAGTCCAGTGGTTCCTGAACTTTATTATGCATTGCCTGGGGGACCCTGCAGGCATTCAGGACGGCTACAGCGTATTTTCTAGCTTCCCTTTTTAATTCTTCTTTGATCCATTATATACTAAACAGAGTCTTGTTTAATTTCCACATATTTTATAATTCTCCAAATTTCTTTTTTTGTTAATTTCTAATTTTATTCCATTGTAGTCAGAGAACATATTTTATGTCATTTTTATTCTTTTCATTTAAGATTTGTTTTATGGCCAATATATGGTCTATTCTGGACCGTGTTTCATGTGCCCTTGAGAAGAATACATACTCTGCTGTTGTTGGGTGGAAGGTTTTGTAGGTTGATTTGGTTTGTTTCTTCATTCAAGTCTACTATTTTCTTATTGATCTTCTGCTTAGCTGTTCCAACTGTTATTAAAAGTGGGATATCAAAGTCTCTAATCATTTTGAATTATATACTTCCCATCATTTTTGGCAGTTTTTGCCTTATTTTGGTGTTACATGGTTAGGCACATATGCTTGTAATTGTTAAATCTTCCTGATGGACTAACACATCAAATGTTCCACTTTTTCTCCAATAATATTTTTATTTATTTTAATTGGAGGATAAAAACTTTACAGTATTGTTTTGATTTTTTCATACATCAATATGAATAGGCCATAAGCATACATATGTCCCCTAAACTTCCCTTCCATCCCACCCCTCTAGGCTCTCATGGAGCACTGGGTTGAGCCCCCCACGTTATTCAGCAAATTCTCAGTTTAACATACGATAATGTACATCTTTCCATGCTACTCTCTCAGTGCCTCCCACTCTCTTCTTCCCCAGCTGTGTTCACAAGCCTGTTCTCTATGTTTGCATCTCCATTGCTGCCCTGAAAATAAGTTCATCAGTACCATCTTTCTAGATTCCATATATAACGCATTAATATATGTCATTTGTTTTTCTCTTTATGACTTACTTCACTCTGTATAATAGGTCCTAGGTTCATCCACTTCATTACAGTCGACTCAAATGCATTTCCTTTTATGGTTGAGTAATAGTCCATTGTATATATATATATACCACAGCTTCTGTATTCACCTGTCGAAGGACATCTAGGTTGCTTCCATGTCCTAGCTTTTTATTTTGTTTTAAAGTCTATTTAAAAGTCTGTTATTAGTGTAGCCACTCTGGGTTTTCTTATGATTTCTGTGTTTTATAATACATTTTCCCCATTATTTTACTTTCAGTATACTGTAATATTGAATCTAAAGTGTTTGCCCTATAAACAGTATATAGTTGTATCTCATTTTTTTAAAAAAATCCATTCTGCCAGTCTACCTCTGATTAGACTGTTTAACCCTTTCACTGCTAACATCATTATTGACATGGCCGGACTTATGTCTGTCACTTGACTTTTTCTATGTGTCCCATCTTTACCTGTATACCTCTGTTATTTCTATAGAGCTTTCTTTTGTATTATATTTTATGATGTAGCATTTAAATATCTTTGCTAACTTTTTTTCACTGGATATTTTTGTTATTTTCTTAGCTGTCATTCTAGGGCTTATGAATACCTTAACTTACAAGAATCAGCTTCAGATATATACCAACTCAATTCCAGTGAGATATTAAAATGTCACTTGTGTAGTTTTATTTCCTTTCCCCATTGTTTTGTGATGTTGTTACTACATATAATACATCTCTAAGTGTTATAAACCCAACATTAGATTGTATCACTTTTTATAATGTTACCTCTTTTGAAGAAGCTGAGACAAGAAAGTAAATACAAGTTTATAGTTCTTACTATGTTAACTTTCTTATTTATCATTTATGGATCTTTCCTTGTGTCCCTGTGCATTCGAGTCACCATTTGGAGTAATTCCAAATTACTTCCAAATTATTTCCAACACAGCTTTACTTTTATTCACCTCTTCTGTGCAGTCCCTGCAACATATGCTACATTTCTATATGTTATATGCTCAGTGGTACATTATACATGTATTATTTTATATAATGGATTTTTAAATCGGTGAAGAGAAGAAAGAAGAAGAAATATGCATATATACTGTCTTTTCTAGTTATATAATTACCTTTCCTGGTACTCTTGTCTTTTTGTATGGATTCAGATCACTGGGGTCACCTGGTTTCACTGTAAAGAATTTTCTTCATTGTTTCTCATAAGGTGTGTCTGTTAGCAACAAATTTTCTCAGTATTTGCTTATGAGGAAATGTCTTTATTTCATTTTCATTTTTGAAAGATAGCTTAACTGAATATAGGCTTTTTAGTTGACAGTTTCTTTCCTTTAAGCACTTTGAATATATTATTCTATTTCTTCCTGGGCACCATTGTTTCTGATGAGAAATTAGCTATTATTCTTATTGAGATTCCCATGTGACAATTAATTCCTCTCTTGCTGCTTTCAAAAAATTTCCCTCTATCTTTGGCTTTCAATATTTTCACTATGATGAATCTGTTTCTGGATTCTTTTCCCTTATCCAACTTTGAGCTCTTTGAACTTCCTAGCAGTGTAGATTCTTTTTCAATATTTGGGAAGATTTCAACCATGACTTTTTAACTGCAAAATATTTATTTATTCTAATTTTTTAACTTTTTGTTTCATATTGGAGTATAGTTGATTACAAAATGGTGTGTTAGTTTCAGGTATACAGCAAAGAAATTCCGTTATGCATATACATGGATCTATTCTTTTTCAAATTCCTTTCCCATTTAGGTTATTACATAATACTAAGCAGATTTCCTTGTGCTATACAGTAGGTCCTTGTTGATACAGCAGTATGTATATGTCAATCCCAAGCTCCCTAACTACTCCTTCAGCTCATCCCTTCCCCCGATAACCCTAGGTTCATTCTGTTTTCTATCATTTGCATCTGAATCTATCTCCGTTTGGTATCATTTCTTTTTATATTTCACATATAAGCAATTTGTTCAGCTGCTAAGTCCTGTCTCACTCTTCAAACCTACGAACTGCTGCATACCAGGCTTTCTTGTCCTTCACTATCCTCCAGAGTTTGCTCAGACTCACGCCCATTGAGTTCAAAGGCATTAATTCTTTGGCAGATAGCCTTCTTTATGGTCCAACTCTCACGCCCACACATAACTACTGGAAAAAAACCCTATCTTTGACTATATAGACCTTTGTCAGCAAAATGATATCTCTGCTTTTTAGTACACTATTCGGTTTGTTACAGCTTTATCTTTCAAGGAGCAAACATCTTTCAATTTTGTGCCTTCAGTCACCATCAGCAGTGATTTTGGAATCCAAGAAAATAAAAGTCACCATCAGCATGTTTATGGTTCACTGTAAAGAATTTTCTTCATTGTTTCTCATAAGGTGTGTCTGTTAGCAACAAATTTTCTCAGTATTTGCTTATGAGGAAATGTCTTTATTTCATTTTCATTTTGAAAGATAGCTTAACTGAATATAGGCTTTTAGTTGACAGTTTCTTTCCTTTAAGCACTTTGAATATATTATTCTATTTCTTCCTGGGCACCATTGTTTCTGATGAGAAATTAGCTATTATTCTTATTGAGATTCCCATGTGACAATTAATTCCTCTCTTGCTGCTTTCAAAAAATTTCCCTCTATCTTTGGCTTTCAATATTTTCACTATGATGAATCTGTTTCTGGATTCTTTTCCCTTATCCAACTTTGAGCTCTTTGAACTTCCTAGCAGTGTAGATTCTTTTTCAATATTTGGGAAGATTTCAACCATGACTTTTTAACTGCAAAATATTTATTTATTCTAATTTTTTAACTTTTTGTTTCATATTGGAGTATAGTTGATTACAAAATGGTGTGTTAGTTTCAGGTATACAGCAAAGAAATTCCGTTATGCATATACATGGATCTATTCTTTTTCAAATTCCTTTCCCATTTAGGTTATTACATAATACTAAGCAGATTTCCTTGTGCTATACAGTAGGTCCTTGTTGATACAGCAGTATGTATATGTCAATCCCAAGCTCCCTAACTACTCCTTCAGCTCATCCCTTCCCCCGATAACCCTAGGTTCATTCTGTTTTCTATCATTTGCATCTGAATCTATCTCCGTTTGGTATCATTTCTTTTTATATTTCACATATAAGCAATTTGTTCAGCTGCTAAGTCCTGTCTCACTCTTCAAACCTACGAACTGCTGCATACCAGGCTTTCTTGTCCTTCACTATCCTCCAGAGTTTGCTCAGACTCACGCCCATTGAGTTCAAAGGCATTAATTCTTTGGCAGATAGCCTTCTTTATGGTCCAACTCTCACGCCCACACATAACTACTGGAAAAAAACCATATCTTTGACTATATAGACCTTTGTCAGCAAAATGATATCTCTGCTTTTTAGTACACTATTCGGTTTGTTACAGCTTTATCTTTCAAGGAGCAAACATCTTTTAATTTTGTGCCTTCAGTCACCATCAGCAGTGATTTTGGAATCCAAGAAAATAAAATCTGTCACCCTTTCCACTTTCCCCCCTCTATTTGCCATGAAGTGATAGGACCACAGGCTATGATCTTACTTTTTTGAATGTTGAGTTTTAAGCCAGATTTTTCACTCTCCTCTTTCACCATCATCAAAGGCTCTTTAGTTCCTCTTCACTTTCTGGATTAGAGTGGAATCATCTGCCTATCTGAGGTTGTTGATATTTCTTCCAGAAATCATATATAAGCAATATCATACAATAGTTCTCTTTTCTGTCTTACTTCACTCACTATGACATTCTCTAGGTTCATCCATGTTGCTGCAAGTGGCATTATTTCATTCTTTTTAATGGCTGAGTAATGTTCCATTGTATATATGTGCCACACCTTCTTTATCCATTCCTCTGTCAATGGACATTTAGGCTGCTTCCATGTCTTGGCCATGGTAAGCAATGCTGCAATGAACACTGGACTGCACATGTCCTTTCATACCATCTTCTTCTCCAAATATATGCCAATGAGTAGGATTTCAGGATCATATGGTAGCTCTATTTTTTGTTTTTTATGGAACTTCTATATTTCTCTCCACCATCATTGGACCAATGTACATTCTCATCAACAGTGTAGGAGAGTTCCCTTCTCTCCACACCCTCTCCATAATGCATAAAATGTTTGTGCATTTTATGATGATGGGCATTCTGACTGGTGTGAGGTGAGATCTCATTATAGTTTTGATTTGGAAAAAAGTTGAACATTCTTTCATGTGCCTCTTGGCCGAACTACTGGGGCCTTTATAAAAGCAATTTGTTCACTTAAGTCCTGCTCCCCCCGAACTGCTGCATACCAGGCTTTCTTGTCCTTCACTATCCTCCAGAGTTTGCTCAGACTCACGCCCATTGAGTTCAAAGGCATTAATTCTTTGGCAGATAGCCTTCTTTATGGTCCAACTCTCACGCCCACACATAACTACTGGAAAACCATATCTTTGACTATATAGACCTTTGTCAGCAAAATGATATCTCTGCTTTTTAGTACACTATTCGGTTTGTTACAGCTTTATCTTTCAAGGAGCAAACATCTTTTAATTTTGTGCCTTCAGTCACCATCAGCAGTGATTTTGGAATCCAAGAAAATAAAATCTGTCACCCTTTCCACTTTCCCCCCTCTATTTGCCATGAAGTGATAGGACCACAGGCTATGATCTTACTTTTTTGAATGTTGAGTTTTAAGCCAGATTTTCACTCTCCTCTTTCACCATCATCAAAGGCTCTTTAGTTCCTCTTCACTTTCTGGATTAGAGTGGAATCATCTGCCTATCTGAGGTTGTTGATATTTCTTCCAGAAATCATATATAAGCAATATCATACAATAGTTCTCTTTTCTGTCTTACTTCACTCACTATGACATTCTCTAGGTTCATCCATGTTGCTGCAAGTGGCATTATTTCATTCTTTTTAATGGCTGAGTAATGTTCCATTGTATATATGTGCCACACCTTCTTTATCCATTCCTCTGTCAATGGACATTTAGGCTGCTTCCATGTCTTGGCCATGGTAAGCAATGCTGCAATGAACACTGGACTGCACATGTCCTTTCATACCATCTTCTTCTCCAAATATATGCCAATGAGTAGGATTTCAGGATCATATGGTAGCTCTATTTTTTGTTTTTTATGGAACTTCTATATTTCTCTCCACCATCATTGGACCAATGTACATTCTCATCAACAGTGTAGGAGAGTTCCCTTCTCTCCACACCCTCTCCATAATGCATAAAATGTTTGTGCATTTTATGATGATGGGCATTCTGACTGGTGTGAGGTGAGATCTCATTATAGTTTTGATTTGGACTTCTCTAATAATTACCAATGTTGAACATTCTTTCATGTGCCTCTTGGCCGTCTGTGTATCTTCTTTGGAGAAAAGTCTATTTAGACTATCTATTTTTTGCTTGAGTTGTTTGTTTTGATATGAAGCCACATGAGTTCTTTGTATCAGTAAATTTAGAGATTAATTCCTGTTGGTCACATCATTTGCAAATATTTTCTACCATTCCATGGGTTGTCTTTTCATTTTATGGTTTCCTATGCTGTGCAAAATCTTTTGAGTTTAATCATGCCCCATTTGTTTATTTTCATTCTTATTTCTATTATGCTGAGATACGGATTGAAAAAGATAAGCTACAATTTATATTAGAGAGTGTTTTGCCCATGTTTTCCTCTAAGAGTTTTATAGTGTCCAGTCTCACATATTATAGACACTAATATCAAACTTGTGGTTAAAAACAACTTCCAACAGACAAAAGTCCAGAATCAGAAGACTTCACAGGCAAATTCTGCTACAGATTTAGAAAAGAGTTAATACCTATTCTTCTGTGACTATTCCAAAAAATTGCAGATGAAGGAACACTTTCAAACTCACTCTGTGAGGCCACTATCACTGTGATACAGCCAGACAAAGATACCACAAGAAAGAAAATTACAGGCCACTATCACTGATGAGCATGGACAAAAAAAAAATCCTTGACAAAATACTAGCGAGCAGAATTCAACAATATATTAAAAAGATCAAATGCCATGATCAAGAGGGATTTATTCCAGGAAGGCAAAGATTTTTCAATATCCACAAATCAATCAGTCAGTATGATACATCCACACTAAACATTATATGCCACACCTCCTTTGTCAATGGACATTTAGGCTGCTTCCATGTCTTGGCCATGGTAAGCAATGCTGCAATGAACACTGGACTGCACATGTCCTTTCATACCATCTTCTTCTCCAAATATATGCCAATGAGTAGGATTTCAGGATCATATGGTAGCTCTATTTTTTGTTTTTTATGGAACTTCTATATTTCTCTCCACCATCATTGGACCAATGTACATTCTCATCAACAGTGTAGGAGAGTTCCCTTCTCTCCACACCCTCTCCATAATGCATAAAATGTTTGTGCATTTTATGATGATGGGCATTCTGACTGGTGTGAGGTGAGATCTCATTATAGTTTTGATTTGGACTTCTCTAATAATTACCAATGTTGAACATTCTTTCATGTGCCTCTTGGCCGTCTGTGTATCTTCTTTGGAGAAAAGTCTATTTAGACTATCTATTTTTTGCTTGAGTTGTTTGTTTTGATATGAAGCCACATGAGTTCTTTGTATCAGTAAATTTAGAGATTAATTCCTGTTGGTCACATCATTTGCAAATATTTTCTACCATTCCATGGGTTGTCTTTTCATTTTATGGTTTCCTATGCTGTGCAAAATCTTTTGAGTTTAATCATGCCCCATTTGTTTATTTTCATTCTTATTTCTATTATGCTGAGATACGGATTGAAAAAGATAAGCTACAATTTATATTAGAGAGTGTTTTGCCCATGTTTTCCTCTAAGAGTTTTATAGTGTCCAGTCTCACATATTATAGACACTAATATCAAACTTGTGGTTAAAAACAACTTCCAACAGACAAAAGTCCAGAATCAGAAGACTTCACAGGCAAATTCTGCTACAGATTTAGAAAAGAGTTAATACCTATTCTTCTGTGACTATTCCAAAAAATTGCAGATGAAGGAACACTTTCAAACTCACTCTGTGAGGCCACTATCACTGTGATACAGCCAGACAAAGATACCACAAGAAAGAAAATTACAGGCCACTATCACTGATGAGCATGGACAAAAAAAAAATCCTTGACAAAATACTAGCGAGCAGAATTCAACAATATATTAAAAAGATCAAATGCCATGATCAAGAGGGATTTATTCCAGGAAGGCAAAGATTTTTCAATATCCACAAATCAATCAGTCAGTATGATACATCACACTAACAAGCTGAAGAATAAAAACCATATGATTATCTCAACAGATGCAGAAAAATGTTTTCACAAAATTCAGTACCCATTTATGATTAAAAAAACCCTCCAGAAAGTGGGCATAGAGGGAACATACCTCAATATAATACAGATCATATATACAAACCCACAGCTAACATCATAATCAATAGCGAAGAACTGAAAGTATTTCCTCTAAGATCAGGACCAGGACCAGGGTGCCCACTCCTGCCACTTTTATTCAACATAGTTTTGGAAGTCACAGCCATAGCAATTAAAGAAGAAAAAGAAAAAGGAATCCAAATTGGAAAAGAAGTTAAATTGTCACTGTTTGCAGATGACATGATACTATAGATAGAAAATCCTACCATATATAGAAAAAAAGATGCTACCAGAAAGCTACTAAAGCTTATCAATGAATTTGGTAAAGTTACAGGTTACAAAATTAATGCACAGAAATCTGTTACATTTCTATATACTAACAACAGAAGATCAGAAGGAGAAATTCAAGAAACAACCACATTTACCATTGTACCATAAAGAATAAAGAATAAACTCACGAAGAACCTACTTAAGGAGACAAAACACTTGTTCTCTGAGAAAACATATGTGACTACTGATCTATCCAATCAAATCCATCCCCTTTGAAGGGATAGCTCCTGAGGTCTATATTTAAGATTTGTTCTGGCCCCAGCATGTCTCTCTCTGGCAAACTAGCCTGCCTACTCTTCATCCTGTATCTTCAATGACTCTAGCAATCTTTTCCCAGTCGCCTCTCACCATAACTTCCCTAAGGGCATTTTTGATGTGCTGTTGGCTTGACCTTCTCCACTCTCTGTTGCAAATAAAGACAGTTGCCTTGGGAAAAGATTTGGGGCTCTCAGTTTATACTGAGTGAACAGTATAAACTACTCCCAGGCAGTGCTATGTCCATGCTATAGCCTCAGCTCCATGAGTGGGGCTAGACAGAAGGTGTTCTCACCTCTTGGCCACACTCATCTAGATCTTAACTTCAGCAACAGGCAGTTTGAAGCAGGATAGGACTGTCTTATCTGGGAAGAGAGTTCTTCAATTGAGAACTAGGGTGAAAAGGGTTCCTGTATTCTTGATTGTACTAGGCTCTAGCAGAATTCCCATCTCATTGAGCTGGAAATGGGCAGAACAGAGCGTCCTGGCTTAAATACCACAGATTCTCTGTTCTTATCAAGTTTTAGTACGTTTTCTTTTTTTTTTTTTTAACTTTTATTTTACTTTTAATTTTTACAGAGTTTTGTTGTTTATAGATATATATGTTCTCAGATTAGTCATGGCTCAGGTTCTTCATGTCTCTTTGCAGAGAAGAATTCAGTGAGAGACAAAGTGATAGGTAAGATATGGATTTATTCAGATTCAGAGAAAGCACACTCCACAGACAGAGTGTGGGCCATGGCAGAGCAAATCCAGTGGCCTAGTAAGTTTTCTTGAACAAATGTTTCTTCATTTGTCATATGCACTTAGGAACATTTCTAGAGACTTTAAATGGTTGCTTTAAAATGTCTGCCAACCTGTGATATAGCACAGGGAACTCTATAGTGGCCTATGTGGGGAAATAATCTTTAAAAAAGTACTTTCACTGGAGAGTAGGTCTGCATAGCTCCTCATGCTATCATACTATCATAGTGGAAGTGGATTCTTTTTCAGAACTCATACCGCTTTATTTTACATATCAAATAGGGTGTGACTATTTTATACATATATATGCTCATAGAACAATAGCTCCATAATTTTAATATGTACATAAATCACCAGTGAAATTTGTTAAAAATGAAGGTTTGGGAACCTCATCACCCAAAGATTAGGATTTTCTAGCCTTCTAGGGTTAGAAGCCAAAAAGAAACCTGTATTTTTAGCAAGTCCACTAATGATTCTTTGGAAAAAGTCATTGTACTAAAGAGACCAACACATATCAGCTAGGACATCTCTTCTCTTTTTCAGCAGGTTCTATGTCTACTAAGAGGCTTTGCAGCTATGGCAGGGTCAAATCCTGGCTATTACACATCACTATAGTGCATGTGCAAGTGTGTGTGTGTCTGTTTTCACCAAAGCCTAGAAATACGGTCAGTTATAGGAAGAGCTGCCTGTTTGGGGGTAGGGAAGTGCTTGCAGAATTTTGGGCCTGCTAGGAATGAAAGATGACAGAGGACCTCAGAGCAAGGATTCTCAAATTGGGGTCAGGAAACCCACTCGGAATCTTTCTCTCTCTTGCATCAGGTCTGATTTTTCCTTGGTGCTACTCTTTGTAACTTTTGCTCAAAACAAAGAGAGCACCACAGGCTTTGCTGTGATTGGTCTGATTTGCATACCATCAAGCTGCAGTTTGTGCCTCTGGTGAGCAAATTAATAGGATTAAAGCAGCTGTCAACATGCCGCTACAGAAAGGCTTCCTATTGCCCAGCTGCACATGGTTAACACTAATGTGAGTCCTCACAGTCGTAATAACAGAAAATGAATATCATTTCATATTTTCAAACTCTAGACAGAAACCATTAGCAATTTATTTTTTTTCCAAAGAACCAGCTAATTAAAATTGTAAATAAGACTGTTATGTTTGTATGTACTCCTGTGAGTGTCTTTGCATGACTTTAAATGGTTGCTTTAAAATGCCCAGATATAGCACAGGGAACTCTATAGTGGCCTATGTGGGGAAATAATCTTTAAAAAAGTACTTTCACTGGAGAGTAGGTCTGCATAGCTCCTCATGGTATCATACTATCATAGTGGAAGTGGATTCTTTTTCAGAACTCATACCGCTTTATTTTACATATCAAATAGGGTGTGACTATTTTATACATATATATGCTCATAGAACAATAGCTCCATAATTTTAATATGTACATAAATCACCAGTGAAATTTGTTAAAAATGAAGGTTTGGGAACCTCATCACCCAAAGATTAGGATTTTCTAGCCTTCTAGGGTTAGAAGCCAAAAAGAAACCTGTATTTTTAGCAAGTCCACTAATGATTCTTTGGAAAAAGTCATTGTACTAAAGAGACCAACACATATCAGCTAGGACATCTCTTCTCTTTTTCAGCAGGTTCTATGTCTACTAAGAGGCTTTGCAGCTATGGCAGGGTCAAATCCTGGCTATTACACATCACTATAGTGCATGTGCAAGTGTGTGTGTCTGTTTTCACCAAAGCCTAGAAATACGGTCAGTTATAGGAAGAGCTGCCTGTTTGGGGGTAGGGAAGTGCTTGCAGAATTTTGGGCCTGCTAGGAATGAAAGATGACAGAGGACCTCAGAGCAAGGATTCTCAAATTGGGGTCAGGAAACCCACTCGGAATCTTTCTCTCTCTTGCATCAGGTCTGATTTTTCCTTGGTGCTACTCTTTGTAACTTTTGCTCAAAACAAAGAGAGCACCACAGGCTTTGCTGTGATTGGTCTGATTTGCATACCATCAAGCTGCAGTTTGTGCCTCTGGTGAGCAAATTAATAGGATTAAAGCAGCTGTCAACATGCCGCTACAGAAAGGCTTCCTATTGCCCAGCTGCACATGGTTAACACTAATGTGAGTCCTCACAGTCGTAATAACAGAAAATGAATATCATTTCATATTTTCAAACTCTAGACAGAAACCATTAGCAATTTATTTTTTTTCCAAAGAACCAGCTAATTAAAATTGTAAATAAGACTGTTATGTTTGTATGTACTCCTGTGAGTGTCTTTTGCATGAGCAACTGGAGCATAGATGACTACATGATTGTTCTGTTGCAAAGTACAACCCAGCTCTCGTTCTATCTGCCCACACTCCCATCAGGGCAGAAGGACACACTCATGGGAAGGAGAATTTATAAGAAAGGCTTTCACAACAGAAGACAGATCAGGAAAAAGGAGGCCAGGCCCCAGAGAACTTAGGAAACCTGGCTTCAGAAGGCACTGTAAGAATCCAGAGAGTATTTTTCTATTGGATTTAGTAGGTGGATTATTATTGTTATTACTGAAGGTCAAAAAAGTATAATAGGATTCCCCAGTTGAAACTGCAAAAACACAGGCTTAATATCACAAAAAAACCAAAGATCAAGCATCTGTAACCATTTTCTTTTCTTCTCTTTTATTTTTTTACCATTTTCTATCAGAGTTGTGCACAGACCATTCTCAGTGGGGTATCACTCCTGCAATGTCCACCTGCTAGTAACTGATGGCCTTTATTAGTACCAATTCAGAGATAAAATTTAGGAGATTTCTGGGTTTTATTTCCCATAATGTAATGATATGCAATTATTTCTCAGTCACCTTAGCTGGAGTTGGGTCTTCAACTGGTATATATACCAAGACATGAAAACAAAACTTAAAAAACAAATTATAACTAGATCATTTTCATTTACCAGACAATATACCTAGGGCTTCTTTAAACTATAAAGCAGAATTGGTATTTCATAGAGTTGACTCACAGGCCATTAATTTACTACCAGTGAATGAACAATAAGTCAATAATGATTATTAATTGAAAATGTACCCGACTTCCCCTCATTTAAATGGAGCCACTTCGGTTATCCTCCATCGGAGCAACCCTGCACTTCCAACACAAGACTTTTTGATTTATAATTTTGTTTACTTGTCAGATTATATAATATCACCTGTTTCTCCACTGGAGCCTCAGATGGACAGGCCAACTCTCTGCTGTTCACTACTCTATGCTCAACATCCAGCACAATGTCCAACCCTTACTTATTTGTGGAATGAGTGAAAGAAGAAGTTTTGAATGTTAGTCATTTCATATTTTCAAACTCTAAAAACCTTGTTCCCTTTGTTGCAAAGTGAGTGTCTTTGCATGAGCAACTGGAGCATAGATGACTACATGATTGTTCTGTTGCAAAGTACAACCCAGCTCTCGTTCTATCTGCCCACACTCCCATCAGGGCAGAAGGACACACTCATGGGAAGGAGAATTTATAAGAAAGGCTTTCACAACAGAAGACAGATCAGGAAAAAGGAGGCCAGGCCCCAGAGAACTTAGGAAACCTGGCTTCAGAAGGCACTGTAAGAATCCAGAGAGTATTTTTCTATTGGATTTAGTAGGTGGATTATTATTGTTATTACTGAAGGTCAAAAAAGTATAATAGGATTCCCCAGTTGAAACTGCAAAAACACAGGCTTAATATCACAAAAAAACCAAAGATCAAGCATCTGTAACCATTTTCTTTTCTTCTCTTTTATTTTTTTACCATTTTCTATCAGAGTTGTGCACAGACCATTCTCAGTGGGGTATCACTCCTGCAATGTCCACCTGCTAGTAACTGATGGCCTTTATTAGTACCAATTCAGAGATAAAATTTAGGAGATTTCTGGGTTTTATTTCCCATAATGTAATGATATGCAATTATTTCTCAGTCACCTTAGCTGGAGTTGGGTCTTCAACTGGTATATATACCAAGACATGAAAACAAAACTTAAAAAACAAATTATAACTAGATCATTTTCATTTACCAGACAATATACCTAGGGCTTCTTTAAACTATAAAGCAGAATTGGTATTTCATAGAGTTGACTCACAGGCCATTAATTTACTACCAGTGAATGAACAATAAGTCAATAATGATTATTAATTGAAAATGTACCCGACTTCCCCTCATTTAAATGGAGCCACTTCGGTTATCCTCCATCGGAGCAACCCTGCACTTCCAACACAAGACTTTTTGATTTATAATTTTGTTTACTTGTCAGATTATATAATATCACCTGTTTCTCCACTGGAGCCTCAGATGGACAGGCCAACTCTCTGCTGTTCACTACTCTATGCTCAACATCCAGCACAATGTCCAACCCTTACTTATTTGTGGAATGAGTGAAAGAAGAAGTTGTGAGGTTCCCGGGATCTTAAATTGGGGAGGATGATCAATAGGCTTTAGGATGCCCTTGAATCCCCTGAAAATAGTAATATCTTTAAAAAGTTGTCCATCTATGTTTCTCTGGAGAGAAGACTCACAGTTTTCACTAGATTTCAAAGGCACTTGTGACCTCAGTGAAAGGGAAGGGATCATTGACCTATTTCAGTAGTAAATCCTAAAGCCTATTGATCATCCTCCTTAATTCAAGTTCCTAAGAACCCCATGACTTCTTTCTGCACTCATTCCACAAATAATTAAGGATTAGACATTGTGTTGCACCTATAGTGGTGAGCAAAAGAGATGGTCTGTCCCACAGAGGTTCCAGTGGAGAGACGGATGCTCTGACAAGGATTCAGTAAAAAACAACTCACCCGTAGCCTGAAACAAACTATGCTACAAGCCCTTTTAGGTGGACAGCTGTGTGGGCATATGTATAGGTTCTTTTCCAAGAATCAAAATGTAAATGCCTCAGCGAATTTACAGAACAATCCACATTCCTGCTTCCCCTGAGGAACTGATCATTCCTACAGACACTGGGCTCCAGCAGTAGCTGCTTAAATTCATCTGTTTCTTGGCAGCAACATCCATCATTCAGGCCAGAGAAAAGCAGTCTGTAACACCCTCCTTTCATCTGCTTAGGATGATGATATCCATTTCGGGGAAGTTCCTTTTAATAACAAACCGGTTAACCTCCCAGTTAGCAAAGGCACTGGGCCGCGTCTATAACACACTGGTACAGGCAATTTGATCAAACAACACTAGGATTTCCCTTCCCATGCCCCGCAGCCAGAGAGGAGGGCCAGCCTAATCAGGCTAAATGGGCCTCCAGTGCTGCGGGCACTCATGTCAGTGGGAGACTCAGAGATGGGCTGGAACATGCTAATTGGCTGTTGTATATTAAAATTCCTCTTCCTCTCCCCCAGCTCCAGAAGATGCTTCCCTTCAGTAAATTTCTCCTCTTATTTTCACTTTTTGTCCTGAAAAGGAGACTTCAAAAGTAAATCTGTCAAAGGAAAGAGTTTCTGATGTGTCATTAACTCTCAGTTATCCATCTAAACAGAGAAGAGCAGTGGGGCGGATAATTCAAAGCCAAAGGCTCTTTCTAGATGACTTTGTAGTTCACTGTTTTCAGGGGCTTGGTCGCAGACTTACCTCCCTAATTATGTTTGTCTTTGCTTCTTATTAAAATGAGGTTGTCTGCCTTCGGGCCTGGCAGTCGGGTGACATGAAGATTCTGGCACAGAATTTGTAAAACCCTCCACGAGGCACACAAAGACTTGTGACCTCAGTGAAAGGGAAGGGATCATTACAAGAGAATGGTCTGTCCCACTTCTTTCTGCACTCATTCCACAAATAATTAAGGATTAGACATTGTGTTGCACCTATAGTGGTGAGCAAAAGAGATGGTCTGTCCCACAGAGGTTCCAGTGGAGACGGATGCTCTGACAAGGATTCAGTAAAAAACAACTCACCCGTAGCCTGAAACAAACTATGCTACAAGCCCTTTTAGGTGGACAGCTGTGTGGGCATATGTATAGGTTCTTTTCCAAGAATCAAAATGTAAATGCCTCAGCGAATTTACAGAACAATCCACATTCCTGCTTCCCCTGAGGAACTGATCATTCCTACAGACACTGGGCTCCAGCAGTAGCTGCTTAAATTCATCTGTTTCTTGGCAGCAACATCCATCATTCAGGCCAGAGAAAAGCAGTCTGTAACACCCTCCTTTCATCTGCTTAGGATGATGATATCCATTTCGGGGAAGTTCCTTTTAATAACAAACCGGTTAACCTCCCAGTTAGCAAAGGCACTGGGCCGCGTCTATAACACACTGGTACAGGCAATTTGATCAAACAACACTAGGATTTCCCTTCCCATGCCCCGCAGCCAGAGAGGAGGGCCAGCCTAATCAGGCTAAATGGGCCTCCAGTGCTGCGGGCACTCATGTCAGTGGGAGACTCAGAGATGGGCTGGAACATGCTAATTGGCTGTTGTATATTAAAATTCCTCTTCCTCTCCCCCAGCTCCAGAAGATGCTTCCCTTCAGTAAATTTCTCCTCTTATTTTCACTTTTTGTCCTGAAAAGGAGACTTCAAAAGTAAATCTGTCAAAGGAAAGAGTTTCTGATGTGTCATTAACTCTCAGTTATCCATCTAAACAGAGAAGAGCAGTGGGGCGGATAATTCAAAGCCAAAGGCTCTTTCTAGATGACTTTGTAGTTCACTGTTTTCAGGGGCTTGGTCGCAGACTTACCTCCCTAATTATGTTTGTCTTTGCTTCTTATTAAAATGAGGTTGTCTGCCTTCGGGCCTGGCAGTCGGGTGACATGAAGATTCTGGCACAGAATTTGTAAAACTCACCAGGGGAAATCCACGAGGCACACAGATAATCAAACCTGACTAGATTTGAGTTCACATTCTTAATCGCCTGTGATCAATCGCTTTGCTCCCCTGTGACTAAAGCGAGTCTGGGATAAGACATAATTATAGAAGACTAGTTGGAAGGGAATGAGTTTTTGTATGTAGATGAAGACAAGACTGCTGTGGCTAAAACTGATAACAGTCAGTATCGATGTTTCCGCTGCCTGGTCCCACAGCCTTTTATCCTGCAGCCAGAAGTACCTTCCCATGCAAGTATCATGCTGCTCACCTGTACTTTACATCCTCCTGTTGCTGTTCACAAATACCCACTCCCTCCTTCCCAACACACGGAGGTAAGGCCATATACCTCCACCCATGAAGTTAGAAGTGGTCATGTGGCTGTGCCTCTTCTGGGTGGAGCATGTGTATCTTCCAGGCAGAAGGTTTCAGAGCTAGCACGTGCTTGGCTGCTTTCTCTGTCTGGTGAGACACTGGCTGCATCTGGGACAGTGGTTGCTTCCTGAGTGACTGGGATGAGCAGAAACCCCACCAGCCAGTGATGGGCATATGGTAGAAACAAGAAATAAATCCCTATTGCTTTAAATCCCCGAGACTGTAACGCTGTTGTTCGTCACTCAGCATCTCTTGGTGTTTCGTCATTAAGTCATGTCCAACTCTTCTGTGACCCCATGGATTGTAGCCTGCCAGGTTCCTCAGTCCAGGGAATTTCCCAGGCAAGAATACTAGAGTGGGTTGCCATTTCCTTCTCAGAGGATCTTCCCTACCCAGGGATCAAACCCATGTCCCCTGCCTTGGTGGGCAGCCTTTATTCCACTGAGCCACCAGGGAAGCCTGTACAACATCTCCGTCACAGCATGTATCAAACTGCACCATGACTATCTGAGCTAGCTTCCTAACTAGACACTGAAAACTGGAAGCCAGAATTATTTCTTCTTCACTATGTTAAGACCAGAGTATAACACAGTTAAAACAACTCCTTAGGAAATGAAGTCGTCTTCCTTCCTGGCCTCTGTGATCCTCTGTGTTTTTCTAACATGTGCCCTCCTCCAAGCATCACCGGTTGGAATGATAAGGTGTCTCTGGTCATATATATATGGGGAACGGCAGATATATTCTTTTGGACCAAGAGTGCAAGTAGGAAGAGCTGGCAGAGGAGGGAGCCCATTGTTTCAAATACAATGGGCTCAAGAGGCAGACAAGATTTCAAAGTCTTGGGGTAACCACACGGAGAAATAAGTATCCCAAAGTGTTAGTTTTCTGAGGAGTCACAGGTATTATCTGGACTAGACTCCTGTATCACCAGCATCATTATTATAACACCAGTACCTACTAATAATGGACTAAAGACTAGGCTCATCTCTAGCCACCTTACAATTGATTCATCTAATCCTCCCAACCACCATATAAGGCAGCTATTATTATTCCCGTTTTACAGATGAAGAAACTGAAGCACAGAGTAGTGCATTTCCCATGAGTGCAGCCAGCAAATGTCCCTCCCTGAATTCAACATCTACTTGAACTCTCCCCATCATGGGGGCTCTACCTTCCAGTACATGCCACCTCCCTCTCCATTTGCCTTGCCTGGACAGTCCTGCTTCCTAGACCAGCAGGAAGCAATTCTGCATTTTCTCTCCAAGGTAGTCCTCACATGTCTGAAGGCAGCAACTGTGTGTCCTGCCAGGCTCATCTTCTCTGGTCCAACATCCCAGTTTACTCACTGGTGTCCAGTCTGCCACAGTCTAAGGCCCCCTCTCCATCTCAACTTAGTGACTCACACGTGCCAGTCAGCTAAGTCAGCAGAGTGGAAAGGGGCACTGTCCCTTCTAGTCCAGGCATAGGGCTGATGGCTTCTACCGTCCAGCACATTCCTTTCACCATGTAATGCAGGGTTCAGAGGCAGAAATGAAGATATAATCAGCTGCAGGAACAGCCAAATGACCTAGTTCTACATATGTCCCCAGGCTAGCAAATGGAATGCTAAAAGGGGCCTGAGTTGAGAACTTCTCATTCCTACTCAGGTTGGAAGTCTGTTTTTGTCCTCCATACCCCAACCTCATTTCCCCTCATCATTCTCTTGCCCGCAGAAAACAGGCCCTGCACTCACCATGGAGTTCATGGCGAAGTGATTGTGCTGTGTCTGGAGGTCTAGAGCGTGCTGGTAGCTGACTCCAATCTCTGTATGGCTCTGGAGGAATAACTCCTTGTTGTGGCTTATCCAGTCGAACATCTGGAGGGGGAAAGGAGACACAGAGAGTGGTTATGGGTCCAACAGCAAGAAACTTTCAGAGCTCTGGGAAGAAAACCAGCCCTTCTGCTGGTGCCCAGTGAGGAGCAGACATCGTGCTCAGGGTTGGGGTGCCCACAGGCTGGTTCCCAGGACAGCCCTTCCTCTTAGCAGAAGGCCTCACCATCAGCCTCGGTGTTTTCCTACACAGCCTAGAAGAAAAAGGGAAAATGAGCAATAGGACCAAGAAGAATTGGAAGGAAGCTGTTTGCTATCAACTTCCTCTTTTAGAAACTCTCAGAAACATTTATTTCACCTTTAAAAAAACTTCTTGAAATCATCAGAAGAGCCCTATACATGCTCTAGGGACAAGTGATGAGGCAACAGGCGGGGCTTCATGTACTCCCTGCTGCACCAGCAGGAGTCACCTTTGCCCCTGTCGCATTTACACTGCCTGACCACACACTGTTGAACTGACTCTGAATGGAATCAACTTTTCTTTTGATTCCATAGCTTCACAATTCCAGAGTTCCTGCTATAAGCTATCAAAAGAGGAGGATTTTATGGGTAAATACTGCCTGGCACAGTGGGCACTGAGCCATTTTCCTCCCATGGCTCTGTACCTGGTTTTCATTTAGGTTTCCACCTCCTGCCCAGGTGGCCCATTCACTTTTAGGGGACCATAACCGCTGTTTCAAGGGAAAACTTGGTCGTTCTAAGGGTTATCTCTTCTCAGGATACCAGATCTAAGCTAGAGTGTATGACATTTCCTGACGGATGGGATTATCTTAGAAATAGGAATGTTATTCAATTCAGTTCAATAAAACACGAAGGGAAGTTTGCTGAAAACTTCTGGGGAAACAGAACTATAGTTCTTTAGATACGCTTCTCTTCTTCTGATACTGTCACTGTGATCCTGCACCTCAAATTACTGAATTTCCACAGCTCTGCTGGCAGCTTGAGGGAGAAGTCAATGGGCAGAGCAAGGGGACCGCCAAAATAATGGCAAGAAACAGGCAGAGCCCTGACTGAGCCTTGCCTGACCGCCACCTTCTGCCTGGACTTCCTTAGTTCCAGAGTCAACAAATCCTCTTTGCTATTCAAGCTAGTTTAAGCTGGATTTTCTATAATTTTCTGCCCAGAGCAGTCAATGGATATAGCCAGGAAAGATGCTAAACCTTTGCTGAAGAGGACTGCTCTACTTGGAACTCGTCCTGTAGTTTGGGATCAGCTAAAAACTGCGGCTCAGCTGCAGAGTAAAGCAGGGAAGAACTGAGCACAGGTGCAGGCTGAGATGCTGAAAAGTTCACGCCAGCTTTCCTGGAGGCAGAAGAAACCTCGGTGTTTTCCTACACAGCCTAGAAGAAAAAGGGAAAATGAGCAATAGGACCAAGAAGAATTGGAAGGAAGCTGTTTGCTATCAACTTCCTCTTTTAGAAACTCTCAGAAACATTTATTTCACCTTTAAAAAAACTTCTTGAAATCATCAGAAGAGCCCTATACATGCTCTAGGGACAAGTGATGAGGCAACAGGCGGGGCTTCATGTACTCCCTGCTGCACCAGCAGGAGTCACCTTTGCCCCTGTCGCATTTACACTGCCTGACCACACACTGTTGAACTGACTCTGAATGGAATCAACTTTTCTTTTGATTCCATAGCTTCACAATTCCAGAGTTCCTGCTATAAGCTATCAAAAGAGGAGGATTTTATGGGTAAATACTGCCTGGCACAGTGGGCACTGAGCCATTTTCCTCCCATGGCTCTGTACCTGGTTTTCATTTAGGTTTCCACCTCCTGCCCAGGTGGCCCATTCACTTTTAGGGGACCATAACCGCTGTTTCAAGGGAAAACTTGGTCGTTCTAAGGGTTATCTCTTCTCAGGATACCAGATCTAAGCTAGAGTGTATGACATTTCCTGACGGATGGGATTATCTTAGAAATAGGAATGTTATTCAATTCAGTTCAATAAAACACGAAGGAAGTTTGCTGAAAACTTCTGGGGAAACAGAACTATAGTTCTTTAGATACGCTTCTCTTCTTCTGATACTGTCACTGTGATCCTGCACCTCAAATTACTGAATTTCCACAGCTCTGCTGGCAGCTTGAGGGAGAAGTCAATGGGCAGAGCAAGGGGACCGCCAAAATAATGGCAAGAAACAGGCAGAGCCCTGACTGAGCCTTGCCTGACCGCCACCTTCTGCCTGGACTTCCTTAGTTCCAGAGTCAACAAATCCTCTTTGCTATTCAAGCTAGTTTAAGCTGGATTTTCTATAATTTTCTGCCCAGAGCAGTCAATGGATATAGCCAGGAAAGATGCTAAACCTTTGCTGAAGAGGACTGCTCTACTTGGAACTCGTCCTGTAGTTTGGGATCAGCTAAAAACTGCGGCTCAGCTGCAGAGTAAAGCAGGGAAGAACTGAGCACAGGTGCAGGCTGAGATGCTGAAAAGTTCACGCCAGCTTTCCTGGAGGCAGAAGCAGCCTCATTCCACTTTTCCCCTTTAAAAAGACACGTGAATTTGCTTTTTCAGTTATATTTAACCAACATTAATCAGATACTCATTATATGCAAGGCATTGTCTTAGATAAAAATGATTAATATATGGTTCTTGAATTTAAGTGCCTTAAAATCCAGTGTGAAAAGGAAACATGGACTCAGATACAATGTTAGTTCAACTTGGCATATGACTTGATTAAGATCACAGTTCGAAAAGAAATCTATCAAGAGAAAGGTCAATATGGGGGATCAAGGTAGCAGCCACTCTTGATGATGTGGAGACAGGGAAGAGCAGAGGCTTCCCAGAGTTGGTGATGCCTGAGTTGACTTTAATTCAGGTAGGAATTAGCCAGGTGAAGATGAGTGAGATGTGAATCCCAGGCAAAGGAGAAATCAAAGGGGTGGAACTGTGGGGGCAGCCCGGTGCGTTAAGGGCTCTTAAATCAGCACTTCTGTACTTCTGGAACTGATGTGAGGAAAAGATGTGGCTGGGGAGGTAGCTGGGACCATAAGAGCCCTGGACGCCGGCTTTAGGAAACCCGGGCCATCTACTGTGGGCAGCAAGACGTCAGTGGAGGGTTGTAAGCTGAGCAATGAAATGTGATGTGAGCTTTGAGAAGAGCATGGGATGTAGACTAGAGGAGAGAGATGGAGGAATTAGAATGGTTAAGAGGCTGTTACCATAATCCTGGGGATCAAGGGTTAGAACCTGGAAACTTGGATGTGGGAATGGCTGTGGAGTCCGAGAAGTGGGCTAAGTGAGCGCTACTAGGAAGGGACTGAGGACTGTTTAGGGAGGGAGGGTGAGGAAGAGAAAGGGAAAGTAGTCAGGTGTCTGACATGGCACCCTGGGCCCTTGTAAAAAAGGTGCCACCATGGCACCACCTCAAGAGGAAGGTAAGAAGCTGGGTGAGGAGAGGGGCAGGGAGGGGAGGTAGTGGTTCCATTTCAGATGCTGAGTTTGAGAGACTTAGGAGAGCTTCAAGTGGAAGTATCCTGTGGGCAATTAGAGTTCTGTCTGGAGGTCAGGAGAAAGACAGCAAGGCTACAACAGCCCTCACTTAAGCATAAACGCACCACCTGCCCAAGTAAATGGGCATGCTTTCATTTAGACATGACTCTCCCTTTTGAATTACTCTGAGCACTTCTAGTTACTTACAGATAAAGAGTGATAGTACTGTTCTTCACTACTAAGTGTCAGTAGATATTCCAGGCTGGGGGCACCTGCAGAGGTTGGTTGGTATTGGTGGTATACACCACCCTGGGTCTGTCAGCCACAGCCAACCCCACACCATTAGCACATGGTTGGGGCTTTTTAAAATTATTATTAAGGACAAGAAGGAAAAGAGAGAAGTGCCCCAGGAGACTAAAGGAAATTCATTGTGCAATTTTTATTATTTAAAATTCTGCCTCTCAACCCCATTTTAAAATAATTTCTATCTCTTTTCCTTGTTGACAGAAGAATCAATAAAACTAATGAAAATCTGAAATGCCTGAAGTCCTTAGGACCTAGGATGAACTCACTCCTTATATTTTCCTGGCTATCCCGGTGGCCTGGAAGTGACCTTCCCTGTATTTTCTGTTAAACGACTATTTGGATATGCTAATAAACAGAGAGTTATGTGCTAGCATCAGAATGATTAGATTGCCCGGCGCCAGGTCCCTGCTGGACTACAGAGCAAGGAGAGATGAGCATGGGCCAGTTATGGAGGGAAGCAGGGACGACAGTGAGTTAAAAGGCAAGCAAGAGTACAAAGTGTTAGAGGAAGTGCACACCTCATTGAATGGACTTCTTACGCAATGAGGTCTGTGCCCAGGCCATTCCACCCCATCTGCCTTCCATAGTCTCTGGGGGCTGAACTTTATGGGAAACTTCAGCTTTTCTGGAGGCTAGAAGCAGTGCTCCAAAGAGGTGACACTTATCTCAGGCAGCGAGAAAAAGACCTTCTCTAGAGGGCCAAACAGTCTACATGATATCAGGAACCAGGAACCATGATGTCGCTCCATGTCTGTTTTCTAGGGACAGTCTCAAGTCTTCTCTGGGCCTGACTCTGCTGCCTAACTATATATAATCCTCACCTTTGTGAGCCTGGCTGCCTGCAAGGGTCACCAGCGTTTCTGCTGCATGCAGTGGAACTGGCTGCAGAGAACGTGTGTGTGCGCAGGTATGCACCCATGTGCATGCGCAGGTAAGCGGGATGAGGACAAGGTTGGGTCTGGGCCTGGCTCTGTTGTAGCCACCCAGGAGACTGTGGGCAAGTTTCTTCATTTCTGTGCTTCTCTTCATTTACAACGGACGAGTGGTACCCAGAATGCAAGTGAGCATCCTGGTTTACAACTGGCTCAATCTGGAAACCTATGCAAAGTATTTTTTTCCATTCAAAATAAAAATTAGTCTTAGAGAGTCTCCTGGATCAGAATGTATATTCATTGTTACAATGCCCATTTCTAACTTCTGAATACAACGAACATCTATGAAAAATCTGGCCTTATTCTTGACAGCCGGAGAAAGGCAGCTTCTTAGTCTCAGCGTTCAAAATGTCCATCCACACGAGTCATCTCTCTGCCTCCATCAGGGCTAGTTGACAGATGGCAAACAGGTTCAGAGAACTGAAGGCCACCCAAAGGGCTTCATTCATTCCACCCAAGGCACACTCACTGCATATCTGCTGATCCAGGCTCTTGGGATATGCCCTGCCTCCTGCATGTGACTGTAGGAGCCCCCCTGCTTAGGCTCCCCAGAGCAGCTGCCCCCCCAAAAGGCAACCACCAGGGCCCTGTGAGGCTCCCGCTGTGGTAGGACACTGTCCCTCACAGGCCACTCCCTGTCTAGGATGCAGTACCCTCCTCTGCCTCATCCGTGTCCCCTCAGTGCCCAGAGACAGCACTGCACTTCTCTCAATAAATCTAATGCCCAGGCCATTCCACCCCATCTGCCTTCCATAGTCTCTGGGGCTGAACTTTATGGGAAACTTCAGCTTTTCTGGAGGCTAGAAGCAGTGCTCCAAAGAGGTGACACTTATCTCAGGCAGCGAGAAAAAGACCTTCTCTAGAGGGCCAAACAGTCTACATGATATCAGGAACCAGGAACCATGATGTCGCTCCATGTCTGTTTTCTAGGGACAGTCTCAAGTCTTCTCTGGGCCTGACTCTGCTGCCTAACTATATATAATCCTCACCTTTGTGAGCCTGGCTGCCTGCAAGGGTCACCAGCGTTTCTGCTGCATGCAGTGGAACTGGCTGCAGAGAACGTGTGTGTGCGCAGGTATGCACCCATGTGCATGCGCAGGTAAGCGGGATGAGGACAAGGTTGGGTCTGGGCCTGGCTCTGTTGTAGCCACCCAGGAGACTGTGGGCAAGTTTCTTCATTTCTGTGCTTCTCTTCATTTACAACGGACGAGTGGTACCCAGAATGCAAGTGAGCATCCTGGTTTACAACTGGCTCAATCTGGAAACCTATGCAAAGTATTTTTTTCCATTCAAAATAAAAATTAGTCTTAGAGAGTCTCCTGGATCAGAATGTATATTCATTGTTACAATGCCCATTTCTAACTTCTGAATACAACGAACATCTATGAAAAATCTGGCCTTATTCTTGACAGCCGGAGAAAGGCAGCTTCTTAGTCTCAGCGTTCAAAATGTCCATCCACACGAGTCATCTCTCTGCCTCCATCAGGGCTAGTTGACAGATGGCAAACAGGTTCAGAGAACTGAAGGCCACCCAAAGGGCTTCATTCATTCCACCCAAGGCACACTCACTGCATATCTGCTGATCCAGGCTCTTGGGATATGCCCTGCCTCCTGCATGTGACTGTAGGAGCCCCCCTGCTTAGGCTCCCCAGAGCAGCTGCCCCCCCAAAAGGCAACCACCAGGGCCCTGTGAGGCTCCCGCTGTGGTAGGACACTGTCCCTCACAGGCCACTCACTGTCTAGGATGCAGTACCCTCCTCTCTGCCTCATCCGTGTCCCCTCAGTGCCCAGAGACAGCTGATTCCTACAGTTTCACTTCTCTCAATAAATACTATAGTGAAAGAAACAAACACATGACCGAGTTGGCCATGGGCTCTGGGGTTGCAAATCTCCAGACAAGCTGACCCTTTCTAAGCTTCCTTCCAGTGAGGACATTTTACAATTTTACCTGTTTGAATTGGATTCTGTGGAAGACACCTGGTAAAGAAAATATCTCCACAGTGGTTTCAAACATTTTGAACTTTTTTTTTTTTTGAGAATCCACAAATAGTAGGTTCAACAAAATGTAAAAAAGCAACAAAATTCCTCCAGAAGGAAAGCTCATGTCTAAATAATGAAATTTTATCTCTTTGTTTGGAAACCAACATAGTTCCATCTCATTTAGAAGATGGACGTTACATGTATTTGCGTTTTTTTTTTTTTTTCATGTTTTACTAAGTAATTTCTTTAGGCTGGCTAAAACTCAGTGAAAATATAAAAGTCTAGTTCTTAATATATAATAAATGATAGAATCTATTTAAATGCAAATTAGGAAAAATAAACAGAAACCTTTTTCTCCTTTTCTTTTAAATATGGGGATAGCTAAAGGATTATTATTGCTCTGTTCTGGTTTTAATAAAGCAAAAGCTATTTTATACAGAAAGGATATTAAATAAGGATCCTGGACTTATTTCCTTCATTTGCCGCATTTAGCAACAGCATCTGATTTAGAGTTTTAACTTTCAAACAAACTTACCACCTACTGTTAGAATTTTATGCTGTCTGTAATTTAAATTATATTGGTTTTAATTTGCTCATATTCAGGTTTGAGAGAATAGAAGACAACTAAGACAACTAATGATTTTCTTTCCTAAATATGTACATTCCAGTATTTCCTGTTTTTCCTTGTACGCTGCTTGACCCTGCATTAGCCCACCCATGAAAGCCTGTGCCCTAAAGAATACTAATGACCTCCTTGCCAGAGAAGTTCGCTACATCTGAAAACTTGCTGTGCAGCCAATTCTACCATAAAGTATATGTGCTCTACTGGGAAGAACCAAGGCTTCAGTTCAGGAGACTTGGGTTCTAATATACACCCTCTTTATAAACTTTGACAGGTCTAAACCTCAGTTTCCTTATCTGTGAAATGGGGATAACAATTTACTAGTGAAATTCAAGTAAGACAATGAATTTCATGCTTTGGTTAGTGCTATATACCAGATAGAGTTTTAAATCTGTATCAGTGAGAGTATTCTATTGCCCATATTTCCCGAATGTTTTGTTTCAGAGAACAGAACAGATGAAAGGTGTGGATATAAAATTGCACAACGTTCACCCTACTGCAGAATTACCAGTGGGCTCATGGAAATCACACCTGCAGTTCATACACAAACATCCACAGCCCACCCCTGCCAGAGACATGCCCCCAGAGCCACAGCAGGGCACTAGACAGACCAGGGACACCCGTGTATCCCACTATCCCCACCCTGACATGCTCAGAGCCCTGTAGACTCTCTCAGGGTCATGCCTGAGGGCACTGTCTCTTGGACCTCCCTGTGTAACCTGAACAGTGATCTAACCCTCTCCTGTCCTGCTTCCAAACCACCCCCCTTTCCCATCCTCTCTGCCTCATCCGAACCCTTCACTATTACAGACTCAGTCCCTTTGGCTCTTAACTGCTTTTCACCCAGGAGAGACTCCCATTACACTGCATTATTCCTGCAAACCCTCCTGGAATTAGCTTATCCTGAATACAAAAACAGCTCATTAAGAAAGCAAGGCCCTTTGTGAACCGGTGGTCGAGGAGCCCTAGAGCAAGAGAGAGACCCTAAAGTGGGAGTGGGAGGGAATCAGGGGCAAATTTTCTCGCTTTACAACTCTGCCTTCATCTATCTCTGCCTGACCCCAGGGAACATGTCCTTAGACAAACAGGGAAACACACAGACCCCATGTGTGTATTCTGGTCTTAGGACCCTTAAGACCCTTGGATCTTTGTTTTCAGTCATCTACCCATCTAGGATTGATCTTTCCTGCTTTTCCAAAGCAGGATGGATAAAGAAAAAGTAAAGGACCCCAAAATTTCTCACTGAATTCTTTACTGAAGAAAGGCTGACACCTCGCCTCTTCTGTATCCTGCAGACCTGCAGACCATAAGGAGCCCAAGGGTCTAGGAGACAGTCTTTACACGGGTGTCTATAGACAGGGTAGGCAGTTGGGACTTGTGTCTAACAGCTAATAAATACCTACTGAGGGAGAGAAGGTGTTCTGTTTTTCTTTAGACTTTTGGAATGACAGCTGGCATAGTTGTAAATATGGTACAAGAAAGAAGTTGTTTTTATCTATCACCATAAATCCAGCTGTTCTCAGAAGATGGCGCAGCCTGGTTACCTGGGAGACCCAAGCACTGTAGCCTCAGGAATCAGCCAGAGCACTGAACAATTCTCACCCGCCAGGCTGTATCTCTGTCCTACAGTCATGCTACTGACCTCCTAGCGTATTTCTTACCCCTCTGGCCCTCAGTTCCCTAATTCCCAGGTCTCAGATCTAACATCTTAACATGCTGCCCACGTCTAGAACTGCCCCATTTCTCTATAAAACAGACAAATTTCCATTTGCTCCCACTGTGAGCAAGGAGTTAACAAAACGCTTTCGCCTTTTGCATGTTAATCTGACCTTCAGTTAAGACCCAGTTCTGTTTCCTGAAACAGATCAAGATAGTATGTGCCAACATGTTACTACATCATGTTGCCTATGGTAAAAACACCCCCAACTGGTAAACTGTGTCTGAACTGGAAGTACTATCAATAAACTATAAATAACTGATGGGAGTATTGTGCTTTGATCTTCCCTGAAGGAGGTGACTCTTGTAACTGGTGCTTCCATTGCCAGACCCCTGAAAGCTGTGCCATTACAGCTGCTATTAAAAAGTCAAAAAATTTCCGTTTCGAGGAGCCCTAGAGCAAGAGAGAGACCCTAAAGTGGGAGTGGGAGGGAATCAGGGGCAAATTTTCTCGCTTTACAACTCTGCCTTCATCTATCTCTGCCTGACCCCAGGGAACATGTCCTTAGACAAACAGGGAAACACACAGACCCCATGTGTGTATTCTGGTCTTAGGACCCTTAAGACCCTTGGATCTTTGTTTTCAGTCATCTACCCATCTAGGATTGATCTTTCCTGCTTTTCCAAAGCAGGATGGATAAAGAAAAAGTAAAGGACCCCAAAATTTCTCACTGAATTCTTTACTGAAGAAAGGCTGACACCTCGCCTCTTCTGTATCCTGCAGACCTGCAGACCATAAGGAGCCCAAGGGTCTAGGAGACAGTCTTTACACGGGTGTCTATAGACAGGGTAGGCAGTTGGGACTTGTGTCTAACAGCTAATAAATACCTACTGAGGGAGAGAAGGTGTTCTGTTTTTCTTTAGACTTTTGGAATGACAGCTGGCATAGTTGTAAATATGGTACAAGAAAGAAGTTGTTTTTATCTATCACCATAAATCCAGCTGTTCTCAGAAGATGGCGCAGCCTGGTTACCTGGGAGACCCAAGCACTGTAGCCTCAGGAATCAGCCAGAGCACTGAACAATTCTCACCCGCCAGGCTGTATCTCTGTCCTACAGTCATGCTACTGACCTCCTAGCGTATTTCTTACCCCTCTGGCCCTCAGTTCCCTAATTCCCAGGTCTCAGATCTAACATCTTAACATGCTGCCCACGTCTAGAACTGCCCCATTTCTCTATAAAACAGACAAATTTCCATTTGCTCCCACTGTGAGCAAGGAGTTAACAAAACGCTTTCGCCTTTTGCATGTTAATCTGACCTTCAGTTAAGACCCCAGTTCTGTTTCCCTGGAAACAGATAAAGATAGTATGTGCCAACATGTTACTACATCATGTTGCCTATGGTAAAAACACCCCCAACTGGTAAACTGTGTCTGAACTGGAAGTACTATCAATAAACTATAAATAACTGATGGGAGTATTGTGCTTTGATCTTCCCTGAAGGAGGTGACTCTTGTAACTGGTGCTTCCATTGCCAGAGCCCTGAAAGCTGTGCCATTACAGCTGTTGTAAGAGACACCGGCTCATATGAGGCATGGGCTATTGAGCAGCAGGAGTGTCTGCAGCTGCCCACCACGGATCTTGTCTCCTTGTACCTGAGCTAGCCTGCTGCAAGGACTGTGCTGCTGGGAAACCACAGCTCCTGTCTGATATTATCCTGAGTGGATCAGCAGCAAAGGTGGCCCACAGCAGTCTTGGAGTCTGAGTGCTCCATAGAGTTTAAGAAGATTCCTTGGTATGTGTGGCATGCATATTACAGACTCGAGTCCTGTGTACATAGTCTCTCTTTGTCTTCCCTTTCTCCATTCTCCTTTCTCACCTTCAACTTCTCTCAACAACAGCAGTAATAAAAGTAACAACAACAATAACAGAAACTAACATTTGCTGAATGCTCACCCTGTGCCAGGCACTGTTTTAAGCATTTAACATATGCTAACTCATTTACTCCTATTAATAACATCCTAATTATCTCCCCAATATTAGCCCCCAATATTATCATCCATTTTACAGATTGAGAAACTCAGGCACAGAGAGGCTAATTAACTTGCCCAAAGCCACAAAGCTAATAAGTGGCAGAGCCAAGATTCAGACTCAGGAGGCCTAGTTCCAGTGTTGAAACTCTTAACCCTACTGCTCCACCTTTCAAAATGCTCAGAGCTTCGTTTCTGTCTACCCTGCTCACTATCACCAAACTTCCAGAAGTACATTTGGCTCTGGCTCTTTTGGGTTTTTTCCATCCACTTCCTTTTTAACCTCTTGTAACATTTTCTGCCTTTGCTGCTTTCCTAAGTCTGCACTCACCATGAAAACTGACTGTCTCCTCCTTCCTGAGATGTTGACCCTTCCCTTAATCTTGCATCAGAATACAGAGAGTCCTTTCTGAAACTCGACCGGCTGGCCCTCACCCAGAGGGAGGCCATCCACCTGGAGAAACGATCAGCTTCCCTCTCCTGCTTTCACAAGTCTCGACCCAACACTACATTCTCCCAGGAGATTCAGTGCTTCACAGACTCATGCTCTCTTTCATGACACACCATGTCTAGTCTCAGCACGACAAAAACAACAGGAACACTCTAATTTCAAAAGCTCACCAGCGATTCAATTCTACACTGATTTATCTGAACTTGCCTCCCACTTCTCTGCTTCCCCTTCATGCCTGTCTTTCCTGTCCTTCGCACCCTCACTGGAAGCAAATCAACTCTTGGCCCTCAGCCCTCTGCCTTGTATTCGTCAACTTGACCATTTGAAAGTCCATTCAGGCTCACATTTTCAACAACACAAATATTAGTTCCTGTTTCGTGTGCCACGCCCTGTGTCAAGTACCTCCACAGATCCTCTAGTGTAGTCTTAATCATAATGCAAAAAGAAGGTATTGTTAGCTTCACTCTGGACATTGTGAAAACTCAGTACAAAGAGCTGAAGTAAACTGCCCAGGATTACACAGCTTGTAAGTGATGGAGATAAACTGAGAATCTACGTAATTTCCTCTGTTCCAGGGTGCTCTCTAACCTCAACTTCCCTGATAACTGACAAGAAAAAATATGTGCCTGGCTCTGCACAATGAGCTTTACATGTGTTATCTAAGCCTTGAAACAGCCCTACACGGTAGATACCATCATCACCACTTTTCTCTATAAGAAACAGATTCGGAGAGATCAAATAACTTGGCCGAAGGTCACACAGTCAGGGTGCATAGTAAAGACTCAAATCGAAGTCTCTATGACTCCAAAGTCCATGATTTTAAATCACTATCGAATTGTCTCGCAAATGCACACCTAATTTTAGACTATTCCTAAGCATCTGGTGTCCACGGACTCAATGTAAATATGCCCTTGCTGTACCACCAGCATCTCAAACTACTCTGCCTTTTCTGTGAAAATTCTTACCTTCTCTTGACTCCCCACATCTTCACCCTGCCCCACCCCAAAGTTGACTCATTCTCCTCAAATCATACTGAAGTATATCCTTCACTTTCCACTGCTAGGGATACTCACCACTCAGCCCCTCCTACAAGATTACTGTAATTACTTCCTTACTGGTCTCCTTGGCTCTGTTTTCTTCTTTATACCAAGCAACCTGTCCCACCAGGTTCACTGCTCTAATACACTGCTTTTACTCTGTCATTCCCTCACTCCAATTGCACCCCCCTCCCCAAAAATTACTGTTGCTATCTATTATGTACAATTCAAAACCCAGTCTCCTTCGCTGCCATTCCAGGTACCTCCAGGTACCACCCCAATTGAGTCCAAATCTGCCCTTCTCCCTAATCTTCACAGCACTGTCCATATCAAGCATCCTTTCCTGGCATACTCCATTCAGTGCCATGCCTTTGAAAGTCCCCATTCAGGCTCACATTTCAACAACACAAATATTAGTTCCTGTTTCGTGCCACGCCTGTGTCAAGTACCTCCAAGTCCTCTAGTGTAGTCTTAATCATAATGCAAAAGAAGGTATTGTTAGCTTCACTCTGGACATTGTGAAAACTCAGTACAAAGAGCTGAAGTAAACTGCCCAGGATTACACAGCTTGTAAGTGATGGAGATAAACTGAGAATCTACGTAATTTCCTCTGTTCCAGGGTGCTCTCTAACCTCAACTTCCCTGATAACTGACAAGAAAAAATATGTGCCTGGCTCTGCACAATGAGCTTTACATGTGTTATCTAAGCCTTGAAACAGCCCTACACGGTAGATACCATCATCACCACTTTTCTCTATAAGAAACAGATTCGGAGAGATCAAATAACTTGGCCGAAGGTCACACAGTCAGGGTGCATAGTAAAGACTCAAATCGAAGTCTCTATGACTCCAAAGTCCATGATTTTAAATCACTATCGAATTGTCTCGCAAATGCACACCTAATTTTAGACTATTCCTAAGCATCTGGTGTCCACGGACTCAATGTAAATATGCCCTTGCTGTACCACCAGCATCTCAAACTACTCTGCCTTTTCTGTGAAAATTCTTACCTTCTCTTGACTCCCCACATCTTCACCCTGCCCCACCCCAAAGTTGACTCATTCTCCTCAAATCATACTGAAGTATATCCTTCACTTTCCACTGCTAGGGATACTCACCACTCAGCCCCTCCTACAAGATTACTGTAATTACTTCCTTACTGGTCTCCTTGGCTCTGTTTTCTTCTTTATACCAAGCAACCTGTCCCACCAGGTTCACTGCTCTAATACACTGCTTTTACTCTGTCATTCCCTCACTCCAATTGCACCCCCCTCCCCAAAAATTACTGTTGCTATCTATTATGTACAATTCAAAACCCAGTCTCCTTCCGCTGCCATTCCAGGTACCTCCAGGTACCACCCCAATTGAGTCCAAATCTGCCCTTCTCCCTAATCTTCACAGCACTGTCCATATCAAGCATCCTTTCCTGGCATACTCCATTCAGTGCCATGCAAATAAATCACACCATGCTCACCGCCACCCCATGTATATGTTCACATCTCTCCTCCCAGGAAATACCTCATATTCAAATTACTTCTATCCTTCCAAATATAATTGAAGTCTCCTTTCCTCTCAATGTCTTCTTTGAACAACTGAGCCCACACTGGTTTCTCTTTTCTTGAGCTCACTGCCCAGATATCTACCATAATAATTCACAAATCTAGCCTTTATTCAGAAGTACCTAAAGTGTTTTCTTAAAAAAATTTAGCTTCCTAGGCTATACTCTTGAGATTCTGATTCAGCAGGAGCTCTGTAGGCAATTCTGTGCACTTGCATTTTTATTTAAACAGTTCATATGGACTTACAATTCTGTTTTTTGATGGGGTAGCTAGTATGGAACTTCACTCTACCACATGTACTAGTTAAAAGCACTGGTCAACAATCAACTTAAACCAACGATCTTTGAAGGAAGGGAAACATACAGTTAAGCGCCTTGTCCACCTTGACTTTCTCCCTGAGAAGATTTTCCAAACTGTGAAGCCAAGAAACAGGTGCTGAGCAGAGAGTAGCCATCTTCATGGGTGAAATACACCAGAGATTAGACTTGAAGGCGAGAAGGGTGGTAGCAGTTACAGTGATGGGAGCTTAGAGAGGAGGGAGCTAAGAAAAGGAGCCCTAAAAACCTTCACCAAAATTTCCTTTAGGTCCACCCTGCCCCACCCCAAAGTTGACTCATTCTCCTCAAATCATACTGAAGTATATCCTTCACTTTCCACTGCTAGGGATACTCACCACTCAGCCCCTCCTACAAGATTACTGTAATTACTTCCTTACTGGTCTCCTTGGCTCTGTTTTCTTCTTTATACCAAGCAACCTGTCCCACCAGGTTCACTGCTCTAATACACTGCTTTTACTCTGTCATTCCCTCACTCCAATTGCACCCCCCTCCCCAAAAATTACTGTTGCTATCTATTATGTACAATTCAAAACCCAGTCTCCTTCCGCTGCCATTCCAGGTACCTCCAGGTACCACCCCAATTGAGTCCAAATCTGCCCTTCTCCCTAATCTTCACAGCACTGTCCATATCAAGCATCCTTTCCTGGCATACTCCATTCAGTGCCATGCAAATAAATCACACCATGCTCACCGCCACCCCATGTATATGTTCACATCTCTCCTCCCAGGAAATACCTCATATTCAAATTACTTCTATCCTTCCAAATATAATTGAAGTCTCCTTTCCTCTCAATGTCTTCTTTGAACAACTGAGCCCACACTGGTTTCTCTTTTCTTGAGCTCACTGCCCAGATATCTACCATAATAATTCACAAATCTAGCCTTTATTCAGAAGTACCTAAAGTGTTTTCTTAAAAAAATTTAGCTTCCTAGGCTATACTCTTGAGATTCTGATTCAGCAGGAGCTCTGTAGGCAATTCTGTGCACTTGCATTTTTATTTAAACAGTTCATATGGACTTACAATTCTGTTTTTTGATGGGGTAGCTAGTATGGAACTTCACTCTACCACATGTACTAGTTAAAAGCACTGGTCAACAATCAACTTAAACCAACGATCTTTGAAGGAAGGGAAACATACAGTTAAGCGCCTTGTCCACCTTGACTTTCTCCCTGAGAAGATTTTCCAAACTGTGAAGCCAAGAAACAGGTGCTGAGCAGAGAGTAGCCATCTTCATGGGTGAAATACACCAGAGATTAGACTTGAAGGCGAGAAGGGTGGTAGCAGTTACAGTGATGGGAGCTTAGAGAGGAGGGAGCTAAGAAAAGGAGCCCTAAAAACCTTCACCAAAATTTCCTTTAGGTCCTTGGCCAAATCCTAAGCTGTGTCTAGGCAAGGTGAGATTCCAGAAAGTCTAGGCAAGAACAGCTATGGTAGGTGGAAAGCTGAAGAGGAACATCAGTGGCTACACAGTGCTAAGAAGTGCTAGGAGCTCTAAATCAAACAGTGTGTGAATGGTGGACACTCGACTGTTACTCCAGGAAGAGCAGACTGTAGGAGTAAGAACTACATCCTAAGAATACAGGCTACATTCTAGAATTAAAGAAAAGATAGAAGGATATGTGTCTTAGCAAAGTCTAAACTAAGGCTCAACATGATCATGATCTGTAGTTTAACTGCATCCCAGAATAAAACTTAACAGTATTTATAGCAGGATAGCCTAATCAAGAGTCTGTAGAATACATTATCTATTATAACCAATAAATTATCTAACATATGAAGCAGAGAAAAATGACTAAGAATAAAAAAATAAACAGTCAATATAAACAGATACATGTAAGATCAGGCTATACTTTAATAGACAAGGTTTCTAAAGAACCCTGACTAATATTATAAAAAAAAATAGGAGGGAAAGGTCCAAAATGAATTAAAAGATGGAACACGGCAATGGTGTCCAGTGTTCTGTTTCTTGTAGCCAAAAGCATTCTGACATAAACAGTCCATGCTCAGCATGTTCACTTAGTGAGTGCCCACTGTATTCCAGACACTGGGTTAGAGACTGATGAGAAAAGAGCAAGGTCAGAATCTAGCGAGGGAGACAAATATATTAGACTGTTTGTCATTTTTAAATGTGAAAACTACTATGAAAAGTGTTGACGCCCTAGAGAAGACAATGGCAACCTACTCTAGTATTCCTGCCTGGTAAATCCCATGGACAGAGGATCAGGCTACAGTCCATGGAGCTGCAAAGAGTCAGACACCACTTGGCAATCAAACAACAAGAAATATGTGTCTGTGTAACTGATTCACTTTGCTGTATACCTGAAACTAAGACAACGTTGTAAATCAACTACACTTCCATACAATTTAAAAACAGAAAAAAAAAGTGCATACAATGGGCTGATAGGAGAGGAGGACTTGCTCCGGCTTGTCAGAGGTCAAAGACAGAGAGGAATGTGATAACCCCCAGAAGTCCGCAACAGCTGAACAATACTTGAAAGACAACAGGATTCAGTCAGGTGATGAGAAGGACATCTGAGTGAGAGGAAACAGTTTGAGCAAAGGCCTAGAGGCTTAAAGCACCATGGAATGAAAGGCAGTGCCAACAGCTCTAGAGCAGGGCATGAGAGGGAGGGAGAAGGGTTGATGAAAGGTTGGCCTACACTGAACGGCAGAAGCAGTAGGCCTTCATTTAGTGGCAGTGAGGTGCCACTAAAGCAAAGCAGTAAGGTCAAATTCACTTCTAACCCCGAACTGGCTGTCTACACTGAAGCCCCCAGATACACGGTCATTTACCTCATGGCAAAAAGGAGTCCAAGGCAGCCATGACCTCATAAAACAAAATCAACTAGTGCATTAGAGACTTCTCCAAGACTGAGGGCGCTCGCCACCACCACCCAGCCCCTGCCTTCTTCTTTTCCCTCCTCCTCCTCTTTCTTAAAAGTCCTTCAACATCTGGGTTGAAGGAGACGATTATAAAGGAGAAACAGATGACCTATGAAAGGTGCCTGATACAGTGCACGACACGCAGTAGATGCTGAATGCATGCTTGTTCCTTTCCACTCACTTCTCCTTAGTTCAGGTAGTCAGCAGTCACAAAATGAGTTGCTTTCTGAGTAGAGAAACCCAGGCCACAACTCTTCATGCTCAAATCACATGCTGTCCTTGAAAATCAGCACACTCTGGTTAAGCCTTAAAAGGCTACTCTCCTCAGACTTGCCCTTCTCATGCTAAATGACGGAACGAAAAGTCTCACCAAGTCTATTATTAACATAAATATTTTCAGATTTTGACTAATGCTTTTTTCTTTGCATTTTATTTACAGTCTGCTTGTCTAGATGGACCTAATTTCCTGCAGGCCTGGCAATACACACACTACCCCACTGTGGGGAAGGAATGGTCACCAGGAGCCAGCAAGTCAAACAGACAACAAACAGGAGCCAACCAAGCCAGGAGTCAGCTCGGGCAGCCCTGGGATATTGACTCAGTGGCCAGAGTCCTTCCATCTGAATCACAGATGATGATAAAATAGTTTTAGGAATAGCGTGAGGGAATGTTTACTCACTTCCCAAAATGTAAAATTGAAGAGGTCAAACTCAATTTAATTCAAGCTGAGAAAATAGTGGTAACTTTATCCCAGAGCTAAATTTAGGCATAAACTGAGTTCTGGCCTTTGGCAAGTTAATTTATATGAGGTAATGCTTGTTCCTGGCCTACAAGATACACTCAATAAACGGTGACTATTATTGTTACTGCAAAAATGGAGTGTCTAGAGCAGGGCTAAGGAGAAATGAGGGATGACGCTACTCATTTAGTGGCAGTGAGGTGCCACTAAAGCAAAGCAGTAAGGTCAAATTCACTTCTAACCCCGAACTGGCTGTCTACACTGAAGCCCCCAGATACACGGTCATTTACCTCATGGCAAAAAGGAGTCCAAGGCAGCCATGACCTCATAAAACAAAATCAACTAGTGCATTAGAGACTTCTCCAAGACTGAGGCGCTCGCCACCACCACCCAGCCCCTGCCTTCTTCTTTTCCCTCCTCCTCCTCTTTCTTAAAAGTCCTTCAACATCTGGGTTGAAGGAGACGATTATAAAGGAGAAACAGATGACCTATGAAAGGTGCCTGATACAGTGCACGACACGCAGTAGATGCTGAATGCATGCTTGTTCCTTTCCACTCACTTCTCCTTAGTTCAGGTAGTCAGCAGTCACAAAATGAGTTGCTTTCTGAGTAGAGAAACCCAGGCCACAACTCTTCATGCTCAAATCACATGCTGTCCTTGAAAATCAGCACACTCTGGTTAAGCCTTAAAAGGCTACTCTCCTCAGACTTGCCCTTCTCATGCTAAATGACGGAACGAAAAGTCTCACCAAGTCTATTATTAACATAAATATTTTCAGATTTTGACTAATGCTTTTTTCTTTGCATTTTATTTACAGTCTGCTTGTCTAGATGGACCTAATTTCCTGCAGGCCTGGCAATACACACACTACCCCACTGTGGGGAAGGAATGGTCACCAGGAGCCAGCAAGTCAAACAGACAACAAACAGGAGCCAACCAAGCCAGGAGTCAGCTCGGGCAGCCCTGGGATATTGACTCAGTGGCCAGAGTCCTTCCATCTGAATCACAGATGATGATAAAATAGTTTTAGGAATAGCGTGAGGGAATGTTTACTCACTTCCCAAAATGTAAAATTGAAGAGGTCAAACTCAATTTAATTCAAGCTGAGAAAATAGTGGTAACTTTATCCCAGAGCTAAATTTAGGCATAAACTGAGTTCTGGCCTTTGGCAAGTTAATTTATATGAGGTAATGCTTGTTCCTGGCCTACAAGATACACTCAATAAACGGTGACTATTATTGTTACTGCAAAAATGGAGTGTCTGTTGGAGTTTCTCACCCAGTACTCCCACACATCCTAAAATCAGCTGTGACAATTACGTGCACATCTGGGAAAAAAATTCCATATGGACTGAGGAGGAGGTGGCCCTCCCTTCAGGAGCCCCTCTCTGAGAGAGGGGGCTGGTGCTGTGCTGGAAGGGATCTGTGCTAGGTGGGCTTGACCGTGAGCTGAGGAAGAAAGCTAGCCCTCTCCTTTTCGCTTCTCGCCTCCTCCTGTAGCAACAATAGGGCTGAGACGGGGGGAGACCACCAGCAGAACCAGGCTCAGGCACATGCTGGACGAGATGCTTCCGGCTTCCAGACCCCACCTGGCAGAATGTACTTCATGGGCACTCAGGAAAGACTTAGGAAGGAAGAGCCCAATCTTCAAAACCATCCATTTCCTAACAATCTTATTCAGAGGATTAAGGTAAACTCTTGTGTTTAGATAATGTCACTGTCCCTAAGAGTAGTGCAGAAATGCACTATAACCAGGTAACTCGCGGTAATGTTTTTAGTAACCTTCATCACCACTGCCCTGCTTCTCCATGCCTTAAGAGAAACCAACATTTGAAGTAAGTCATTTATCCTTCTTCCACAGTGTTTCTGGGGCTTTCTTTCCACTGCCTTATCATCTTAACATAAAGATCGTGTGGTTCCCTTTGCTCTCCTTCCTCCTTGACCTCCAATTTATCACCTGGTCCCATTTTCTTCCCCTTTGACTATCTCCAGGGTTTGCCCCTCTCCTCTCCACTCTTTTTTTTTTTTTTAAAGATTTATTTATTTATTTATGGGGGCGGGGTGGGGTGGGGATGGAGGGGAGCAGGTGGACCACTTCTATTGGTCTTTCATTTCTCTATTTTCATCCATCTTCGTTCTTTGGCCCGTGTGGGCCTCCCATCGCAGTAGCCTCTGTTGTTGCAGAGCACCGGCTCTGGGCACATGCGCTCCAGAGCTCCAGCTCAGTAATTGGACACATCAGTCCAGCCGCTCCGTGGCACGTGGGATCTTCCCAGGCCAGGGCTCGAACCGGCGCCCCTTGCACTGCAAGGCGGTGTCCTTACCCACTGGACCACCAGGGAAGCCCTCCTCTCCACTCTTACTGTCACTTCATTTGATCACACTTGGATTAGTATAAAAGGACCAGAATTGGTTTCCTTAATTTCAACTCTCTCTCTCCATTGTAAGAGGAAACATGCTAACTAACACTTCAGTTTTTAACAAGAGGATTGGAGTGACATCTCTTGAAATCACTCAGCAGTAGGTGGTGCTCTTGTGCTAACTCAGAGTGCTCACAAAAGTTCTGTTCCATCAGGCAGCCTATTGAGTGCCTCTGGGGAGCATGGTTATCTTAAGACACTGGCCCTGACCTCCGGGAATGTGGAATATAATTGCATTGGAGCAGAGCCAATTTGATGGATAAAGATTATGGAAAGATGCCTGGAAGAGGGAGAGACCACCTCTAGCAGAGATGAGTGGGAAAACTAGCTGGGCCTTCAGCTAGGGTTTCAATAGGTGGATAGGAGGTCAGTCAGTGTAAACACAGGTGTGAGAAGGTGGGCCAGTGCAAAGTACAGAAAAGGCTATCCTGATGTGGGGGCTGAAGGCCCAAGTCCAGTTTCAGTCTCCATTCTAGGCCCTTCTGGTTTGCGCCATCTCGGACACTTCATGACAAGCGGTGTCCCAGGGAACCAGGACAGAACATGGGCCACTTTAAGGTGACACAAGTCAGTCCACCTGATCTGTGTGGAAGAAACCAGCATCCCTTCTCCTCTATACCAAGAAAGGGCAAGAATCCATCTTTCCTCTGCTCCCTGTGAGCTCTAACCACACCGGACAGAATCCATTCTCAGAGGCTGCCATGCCTTTGCTCATGTGTTTGCCTGCCCTGCACCTGACCCAGGCTGAATGTTGCCCCTCATGCTGTTCCCACAGCAGTGACAGAGGATCTGTGGTCAGCTTTCCCCGTGCAGCAGCTACCTGCCAGTGCTCCAGTGTGGTAAAGCCTGACTCCAGTTTATCTTGCAATTGTCCATTCCCAGCACAGTCTCTGGCACTTATTTAATTGACTTGTCTTCAGCAACAATGTTCTAAGATCCTTCCAAGCTGGGCACATGCTTCTAATCTCCCTTTTCTTCTACTAGTTCCCCCAGGGACCAGGCCCCACCTCACCTCCTTGCTCTGCTGCCACAGGCTGCCCACCGTCTGCCCTAGCACCCATGTTGCAGATGATCCTGTGCTCTCAGCCCTTCCTCCCAGGTGCTGCAAGAAAGCGCCCTACCCCCACGCCTCTCTTCCATTCCTGATCCCACATATCTACATGGCCAGCTCCAATTCATCTCCATAAACCTACCATCTGCTGAGCACCTATTGGGCTCCTGGCATTCTACATACCTCTACATTTTCTATAATCCATACAATCCTAAAGTATGTATTAAAATCTGCATTTTACAGATAAAGGAACTGCTCAGAGAGGGCTAACTAGCCACAGATAGTCAATCAGTTGGCAAGTCTAGGCTGAGATTCAAACCAAAGTATCTTATGATTGTAATGGCAGTGTTCTTTCTAGAAGCCGTGGCTGGGTCTTCCGGCCTATGAATGCTGCCTCCATGGGAGGCCTGAGAAGGGGCCAAGATCTCCAGTTTCAAAGGTGGATAGGAGGTCAGTCAGTGTAAACACAGGTGTGAGAAGGTGGGCCAGTGCAAAGTACAGAAAAGGCTATCCTGATGTGGGGGCTGAAGGCCCAAGTCCAGTTTCAGTCTCCATTCTAGGCCCTTCTGGTTTGCGCCATCTCGGACACTTCATGACAAGCGGTGTCCCAGGGAACCAGGACAGAACATGGGCCACTTTAAGGTGACACAAGTCAGTCCACCTGATCTGTGTGGAAGAAACCAGCATCCCTTCTCCTCTATACCAAGAAAGGGCAAGAATCCATCTTTCCTCTGCTCCCTGTGAGCTCTAACCACACCGGACAGAATCCATTCTCAGAGGCTGCCATGCCTTTGCTCATGTGTTTGCCTGCCCTGCACCTGACCCAGGCTGAATGTTGCCCCTCATGCTGTTCCCACAGCAGTGACAGAGGATCTGTGGTCAGCTTTCCCCGTGCAGCAGCTACCTGCCAGTGCTCCAGTGTGGTAAAGCCTGACTCCAGTTTATCTTGCAATTGTCCATTCCCAGCACAGTCTCTGGCACTTATTTAATTGACTTGTCTTCAGCAACAATGTTCTAAGATCCTTCCAAGCTGGGCACATGCTTCTAATCTCCCTTTTCTTCTACTAGTTCCCCCAGGGACCAGGCCCCACCTCACCTCCTTGCTCTGCTGCCACAGGCTGCCCACCGTCTGCCCTAGCACCCATGTTGCAGATGATCCTGTGCTCTCAGCCCTTCCTCCCAGGTGCTGCAAGAAAGCGCCCTACCCCCACGCCTCTCTTCCATTCCTGATCCCACATATCTACATGGCCAGCTCCAATTCATCTCCATAAACCTACCATCTGCTGAGCACCTATTGGGCTCCTGGCATTCTACATACCTCTACATTTTCTATAATCCATACAATCCTAAAGTATGTATTAAAATCTGCATTTTACAGATAAAGGAACTGCTCAGAGAGGGCTAACTAGCCACAGATAGTCAATCAGTTGGCAAGTCTAGGCTGAGATTCAAACCAAAGTATCTTATGATTGTAATGGCAGTGTTCTTTCTAGAAGCCGTGGCTGGGTCTTCCGGCCTATGAATGCTGCCCTCCATGGGAGGCCTGAGACACATATGGAAACACCCAAGGAAGGAAGCAAGACCACAAAAGGGAAGTGAAGCAACCAGTTCTGAGAGAATGGATGCATTGCAGAAAGCTGGGGTGACATGAAGGCTGGAGGAGGTGCATGGGCACAGAGAAGAGGCTCACAAACAGGAGAGGAAGTAGAAGGGTGCAGCAGGGAGGACAGAGGTGAAGGGAAGAAAACAAAGTGGGTTCTTCAAAGTAAAATGCCTGGGAAAAAATCTTGGAAAATTTTCCTACCCCAAATAGAGATGCACTTTGTTTTTTACTTTCTTAAGTGTACCTACATGTCTTTCCGTCTTCAAAAGGGGTACTTAAGACACTTCCTCTACTTTTCCTACTGGGACAGAGCTGACGCACTTTTTTTCTTGGGCCACCTCCTTACCCTCTAGCACCGCCATTAGACTACCAACCCTAACTCCTGGACAGTAAGCAACAAAGACCTTGATATCCAACCACTGGCACAGTTACTACTTCTTACAAGGAGGGGGAATCACATCAATGTTGAGCCTGATTTTCCTTCCACTTGCCCACATTATCCCCCATCCAGTGCTTGAGGGTGGGGGAGAGGTCAGCTCCTAGAAGAGGTGACACAGCGGACAGAGAGCAGATGCTCAGTGTCTGTGGACAAAGGAACGAGTAAATGAGTGCTCCTCTGTACCTCCCGTACCTCATACAGCTTCCGTTAGTATCTCTGATGAGGATCCTTTTTTCCTAGCTCATCTAAACTGCTGCAGACAGATTCAGAGTAACTGCCCAGATTCTGGAAAGTACTGTTAGCATAGTTAGCATAGTAACAATTTTGAAGGGTCTCAGTTCTGAAAGGTCATTATGCAACCCACAGTTCTACGGGGTCCACACGTAAGCAGAGGCCACTGATGGCACATATGACAATTCAGGCCACTCGGCCCTCTTAAGAGACCTGGGGCAAGCCAAGGCTGCCGCGCCCAGAGTTCCTGCCACTCTGCTCCACTCTGCCATCCACACCCACTTCTCATGCAGGCCTGGCCCGGCCTATGAATGCTGCCTCCATGGGAGGCCTGAGACACATATGGAAACACCCAAGGAAGGAAGCAAGACCACAAAAGGGAAGTGAAGCAACCAGTTCTGAGAGAATGGATGCATTGCAGAAAGCTGGGGTGACATGAAGGCTGGAGGAGGTGCATGGGCACAGAGAAGAGGCTCACAAACAGGAGAGGAAGTAGAAGGGTGCAGCAGGGAGGACAGAGGTGAAGGGAAGAAAACAAAGTGGGTTCTTCAAAGTAAAATGCCTGGGAAAAAATCTTGGAAAATTTTCCTACCCCAAATAGAGATGCACTTTGTTTTTTACTTTCTTAAGTGTACCTACATGTCTTTCCGTCTTCAAAAGGGGTACTTAAGACACTTCCTCTACTTTTCCTACTGGGACAGAGCTGACGCACTTTTTTTCTTGGGCCACCTCCTTACCCTCTAGCACCGCCATTAGACTACCAACCCTAACTCCTGGACAGTAAGCAACAAAGACCTTGATATCCAACCACTGGCACAGTTACTACTTCTTACAAGGAGGGGGAATCACATCAATGTTGAGCCTGATTTTCCTTCCACTTGCCCACATTATCCCCCATCCAGTGCTTGAGGGTGGGGGAGAGGTCAGCTCCTAGAAGAGGTGACACAGCGGACAGAGAGCAGATGCTCAGTGTCTGTGGACAAAGGAACGAGTAAATGAGTGCTCCTCTGTACCTCCCGTACCTCATACAGCTTCCGTTAGTATCTCTGATGAGGATCCTTTTTTCCTAGCTCATCTAAACTGCTGCAGACAGATTCAGAGTAACTGCCCAGATTCTGGAAAGTACTGTTAGCATAGTTAGCATAGTAACAATTTTGAAGGGTCTCAGTTCTGAAAGGTCATTATGCAACCCACAGTTCTACGGGGTCCACACGTAAGCAGAGGCCACTGATGGCACATATGACAATTCAGGCCACTTCGGGCCCTCTTAAGAGACCTGGGGCAAGCCAAGGCTGCCGCGCCCAGAGTTCCTGCCACTCCCTGCTCCACTCTGCCATCCACACCCACTTCTCATGCAGGCCTGGCCGCCTCAGCAGACACTGGGCATGCAGGGTCCCGAGCATGCAGCAGAGGGGAGGACAGAGAGGGAGAACGGGTGCAAGGAGGAAAAAAACAGCTTCAGGAGAACATACGCACAGGGCAGCCTGCAGAACACTGTGACGTGGATTATTTTTGGAATCTAATGTTCCTAATGTTCAAGGGGAGGAAATGAGAAAAAGTAAGTTGAGATTCCCAGGACCAGCAGGCTGGAAATAATACAGGACACTCTGTCCTGGGTTGGGCGGGACACAGACACACTTCCTCACCCTGAGCCCAGTCAGCAGGGGGTGGGAGGGCAGTGGTCCAGGCCCCCGTAGGAGGTGGGAGGGCAGGAGCAACGGTACCAGGAGCCTTTCTCCTGAAAAAAGCAGGAAATTACAAACCACCCAGTAAAGACTTTACCTCAAAGGTCATAATTTCTGGAAGCCTCCCACCCAACACTAAGGGCTCAGGCAAGTGAATCTGAGACTTGTCAGTATGCTCCCTAGAGGCTCAACCAGCGCTTGCCGTCTTAGCCAGGCAGCAGTAGGTCAGGTGACCACCAGCCTCCACTCCACCCTCGCCCTCTAGCCTCCTCCTAGGCTGCCGGCATATGCAGCCTGTAGGAGAAAGGGTAAGGCTGGAGTGTGTGTGTGTGTGTGTGTCGGGCAAGAGGAAGAACCCCAGTCACTGAGCAGAGGGCCCATCTTCCCACTGCCTACCTGCCTGGATCCTAGGCACACCTCCCAACATCACCGAATCTCAGCTTTCTCATGTAAAAGGATGCTCACGGTCACACGCCCACCCTCCCAGGGCAGACAGGGGACCACATGAGGAACCACTGCGTGACTCTGGGTGGGTCTCTGCTCTGGGTCAAAATTTTCTATGTAAAAGGAAGGGCTGGACCAAAACATTTCTAAGGTCAGGGGTGTGAGAACACTTTAAAAATGACATTCAAAAAAAGCTTTCATATTATAATGACAACAATAGCACTTCAGTCTGACAAATGACACTGCTGGCTCGAGGGTTGGGGGCTGGAGAGGCGGCCAAGAGAAGAGGCCACGAGCCAAGGGTGCGGTAGGGGAGGGGCTTCCTCCACACGGGCCCCAGTGGCCCTTGTTGCCCAGGCAGGATGAGACTTAGGGTCCCCCTACAGGCCCTGGGGAATGATCAGCAGTGTTTATACTCAGAGAGAAAGGGCAGGAAACAGCAGTGGATGCTCAGCCCAGTGACAGGGCATCCTGGGGATGTCCTGAATTGCCAATACAGTTCACAGGACGTACAAACAGCAAACACAGTAAGCACACAACCCTTAGCACGGTGTCCTGCTGCCTACCATGATACTCTTCACCTAGTGGGACCTGTGCATATGTCCTCTGAGTGACTAACACGAACGTGACATTATTTTGTTTGCATAGATCTCAAAGGATGTAAAAATGCATAGACATATTTCTTAGACAGTCTGCAGGAAGTTCTCCCGGCTGCAAGCCTGTAAAAGAATATGACACATATGCTCTTTACTATAATGCACGGCAGGAGGTCACAAGTGTCTCAGTTGTAGCAGGTACATGGGGAGGGGTGATCACCTGCCCCTGAGGAGAACGCTCTCCTCTGTGGCTGCTTCAAGGACAGTCCCTGCTTTTCCTGAGACCTTTCCCTTTGACAGCTCCCCCAACACTGACCCATCAGATATGATCCCAATGTGACCTGGTGCTCCTCCTCTTTTGCCTCACCCAGGGGCACCACATAAGGTAGTGATTTTGGGGGACTCTCAGGAATCTATATCATAATTGCCAATTTCCTTCAAACCTCAGTTCATAACTTCATTCCATTAGGGATCATTGAAAATTATTTGGAGCAAGTTCATTTGGAAGGTAGCATCAATCACACTCTTCAAGGTCTCTGTGGGTGCCGGATGACTAAGGAGTGAGTCAGGACTAAAACAGCCCAAGGAGAAGGAAGGGAAGCCAAGGTTAAGGACACGGTGATGCTGGGCTAGGCACAGGGCTGCGGCCTCCACACACATCAGCCCATTCAATTCTCCTAACAACCCTGGGCAGCTTTCTTTTTTTTTAATTAGGAAAGAACTCAACAGATCATGATTCCATTTGCTGAGAAAAGTTTCTCTTTCTCATTTTCCATCATCACCCAAGGTGATAATCTTGAAGAGGGATGAGTCAACTGTAGGTACACAGGGAAGGATGAATAGTAAAAAGGCAAAAATTACTACAGGATTGTTGAGCTTAAAGGAGCTTAGACACCACATAGTGGGCAAGTCTCAAAGGAGGAAGAGTGGCAGCACATCTGGGTCGGGGGAGAGGAGGGGTCTTTACCAAACTACGTAGGAGCCTCGGAAACATCCCTGTATCAGTCTGCTCTCAACCACCACCACCTTCCCTGCTACTGGGACCACACACATGCCCTGTCACCCCACTTCTCCCCGTGAAGAACATTTTCACAAGCAGAGAGGATGGTATAGAGACTAGTATTGTGTGGAATCAGGGGAAAAAATGTCAGAAGACACTGAGCTAGCCCAAATTCTTCATCTTTGTTTTGTTGGGAACATAATTGTGGGTCAGAGGTTAAGGATGTGCCTGAGGTTTCCTACGTGGTAAGTGGTACCCTAGGCCACATCTGAACCCCCATTCACAGAGCTCTGTTTCAGCACAGATATGGCATCCGTGGATGTGACTAGAATTTCACCATGCCAGGATGAATATGCAGGAATGAATTTAAAATCAGGTTCTCCAAAGGGAGCTTTCCCATGGGTGACATGGTCAGGGCAGCCATCGAGGCTGGGCACCTCTAAGCAAATGAGAGGTTCTCAGGTTCTCATCTGGGCACGTGGCTTGATCACGGAGGCACCTAAACATCCTCCCAAGTGTGGTGACAGGTATCTTGTCTTGGGTGTGTCCAAATGAAGCAAACACTGCAAGGTGTATAAACTGATAATAAGCTCAATTCCAACACTGGAAGTCCCCTTGGTAGCTCTGTTCATTCTTTGGGGGATTCTCTCTCACGAAATAGAAATATATTCCTTTTTTCCAGAACGGTTTTGAGCAAGACTAGAGGGCCTCCTGAATAGACATCAGTATAGCCTCCTTTATTCAGAAGCAAAGTAGAAAAAGATTCTTCCATCAGTTAAGTCTTCCCTGGTGGCTCAGATGGTAAAGAATCTGCCTGCAATGCAGAAGACCTGGGTTCAATCCCTGGGTTAGGAAATTCCCCTGGAGAATGAAATAGCAACCCATTCCAGCATTCTTGCCTGGAGAATTCCATGGAGGAGGAGCCTGGCAGGCTATAGTCCATAGAGTCAGAAAGAATCGGACACAACTGAGAGACTAACATTTCATTTCACATCAGTTAAGGCAAGTCATGCCCTGGAGCCCTCCTAAGAATTTCCTTTTCCCTACTGAGGCTGGAAGACTGTGGGCCTTCCTCAGCAGGCAGATCATGCAGCAGCTTTGGTATTTGCTGATAGCTATGATCAACATCAGCACATAGATGGACAGCAAGAGGTCACAATGGTAGGTATCAGGATGACAAGGCTGGGCTTCCTATAAAGCATGGAAGGGAAACTCTTCCACCTCAAGGTCTCTTTCAATTCCACCATTCTAAGATCTAACTTAGGCATCCAGGAACAGGGAGGGAGTTAGGGAAGACCCTCCACTGAGCTGCACCCACCTTTCCCTTTTCCAAGAGGACATCTACCATCAGTCTACTTGTGTGTGAAAGTCGCTCAGTCATGCCCAACTCTCTACAACCCCATGGACCATAGCCTGCCAGCTCCTCTGGCGATGAAATTCTCCAGGCGAGAATACTGGAGTAGGTAGCTATTCCCTTCTCCAGGGGACCTTCTCCACTCAGGGACTGAACCTGGGTCTCCTGCATTGCAGGTGCTTCTTTACCATTTGAGTCACCAGGGAAGTCCTGAGTCTACTTAGTGACCCTTAATAAACAAACTGCTCCCAATGGGGAAGAGGCCTCCCTTCTCTCCAGGATTGGGGTGTGTCTACAAGATAGACACCTTCACACAGGGCCCGTTGCAGCTTGTGGGGCAACTGGCTGTGGAACAGGGCTGCAGGGAGAGCTGTGCTGTACCTGGCTCAGGAGGAGCGCCTGGACAGCGTCCTATGAACACAGTGGAAGATGCGCCCGTTAGTCACAGATCAGAGGGCACAGGGCCCAGGAAGCAGTGCTCATCTTCCAACAAGGTACATTCTGTGTTACTTGAGTCACCTCGGAATTACCCAGCCCTCCCACAGATTGCTCGTTAAGGCTTTCCTGTCATTTCTGAGCTGCAGTGTTCCCCTTCTCTAAGAACTCCTTAATCACAGAGGCTGTGCCTAGGACAGTGGGGTGCACACAGCGACATAAGCAATAATAAATAGGGCTCGATGACAACCTGCTGCTGCAAGACAGAAAGGCTGGCTCACTCATCTTTATCCAAGTGCCTTGTTTTGGACTCATGACAGCTGCTCAGCAGAAGTTTATTAAATGAATGGGTGGCCTGTAAAAGAGAGTCCCTTCTCCCTAAATGTTTAATTAGCAGAGAAAATGGCTCCTTCCTGGCCACCCCCAAGATGAGGGATGCATGGGGTCATGGCAGAGGTTAGTGGGGAAGGTAGTGAGGGATGGTTTCACTTCCCAAGGCCAGCTGGTGAATGGGGAGCACAGCCCACTATATGGGGCCTGAGAAACAAGCTCTCCCCGACAGGCTAGAGCATAGACTGCGCCCACCCCTTGACAAAAATAGAAGCTGGGTGATCACCGGACTCCTCCGAGTCCCGACAAGGGGGTACTGCACTCACCTTTCCCTTTTCCAAGAGGCCATCTACCATCAGTCTACTTGTGTGTGAAAGTCGCTCAGTCATGCCCAACTCTCTACAACCCCATGGACCATAGCCTGCCAGCTCCTCTGGCGATGAAATTCTCCAGGCGAGAATACTGGAGTAGGTAGCTATTCCCTTCTCCAGGGGACCTTCTCCACTCAGGGACTGAACCTGGGTCTCCTGCATTGCAGGTGCTTCTTTACCATTTGAGTCACCAGGGAAGTCCTGAGTCTACTTAGTGACCCTTAATAAACAAACTGCTCCCAATGGGGAAGAGGCCTCCCTTCTCTCCAGGATTGGGGTGTGTCTACAAGATAGACACCTTCACACAGGGCCCGTTGCAGCTTGTGGGGCAACTGGCTGTGGAACAGGGCTGCAGGGAGAGCTGTGCTGTACCTGGCTCAGGAGGAGCGCCTGGACAGCGTCCTATGAACACAGTGGAAGATGCGCCCGTTAGTCACAGATCAGAGGGCACAGGGCCCAGGAAGCAGTGCTCATCTTCCAACAAGGTACATTCTGTGTTACTTGAGTCACCTCGGAATTACCCAGCCCTCCCACAGATTGCTCGTTAAGGCTTTCCTGTCATTTCTGAGCTGCAGTGTTCCCCTTCTCTAAGAACTCCTTAATCACAGAGGCTGTGCCTAGGACAGTGGGGTGCACACAGCGACATAAGCAATAATAAATAGGGCTCGATGACAACCTGCTGCTGCAAGACAGAAAGGCTGGCTCACTCATCTTTATCCAAGTGCCTTGTTTTGGACTCATGACAGCTGCTCAGCAGAAGTTTATTAAATGAATGGGTGGCCTGTAAAAGAGAGTCCCTTCTCCTAAATGTTTAATTAGCAGAGAAAATGGCTCCTTCCTGGCCACCCCCAAGATGAGGGATGCATGGGGTCATGGCAGAGGTTAGTGGGGAAGGTAGTGAGGGATGGTTTCACTTCCCAAGGCCAGCTGGTGAATGGGGAGCACAGCCCACTATATGGGGCCTGAGAAACAAGCTCTCCCCGACAGGCTAGAGCATAGACTGCGCCCACCCCTTGACAAAAATAGAAGCTGGGTGATCACCGGACTCCTCCGAGTGCCAAGAGTTTCCCAGATCTGGAATCAGAGAGGAGGCTCCGACGTGGCTCACGCAGCAACTATTTCCTCGGGGCCTTGTTTAGACGTGGATCTGCACACCCAACTCTTACCCAAACCACCATTCGGCTCATCTCCTTCCAAAACACCAAATAAGTCTAGGGCGGAGACACTGAGTTCTGCGGATATTTTAAATTAATCTCGAAGAAATTGAAAAGGATGTTTTTCTCCCCTGCCCCTCACCCAGCACATTTCTGTGGCAGCAAGATCAAGCCTGAGTGGTATTTTCGCCACTGACTCAATATCAAAATATTCCTGGGCTGCCCTCTCCCCTTCAGCCTTTCACTCCCTGTTTTGTTTTTGACATTCTCTTCTCCTCCTCTTTTCCTCTACACACACACACACACACACACACACACACACACACACACGCATAAACATGTACACACATACACTTCTTTTTCAGGTATAAGCACAGATCTTAACAGAGACCATGCACAGAATTCAGGGATCATGGACTTGAATAGGGGGGAAAAATGCTTTTATTTTTACTCACTTCCAACTAAAACATAGCATTCTCTCCCATTATGAACAAAGGCAACCAACTTCATGAGTGTTATTGACTCTTTGGCCTCTGACATCAATAGAAACACACTCATTTTCATATCATATCAGGGCTATTGCCTTGAAATATCATTTATGGTCATCCCTACTTCAAAATTATAAGACTTAAAGTCCATTTTGTTGTTTAACATGCCCCTAAAGACGTACATAAGTTTCTGTACCTTAAAAACGTTAATAACTGTATTTCAATAATTATTTCCCAAGCCCATATGCTACTTTGTACATTTACAAACATTATTCTGAGAAGTGGTCCATAGGCTTCACCAGACCAAAGGGACCCAGAGTGCAGGCAGGTTAAGAGCCCCTGCTATTGAATGAGCATTAGGAGGTGGGATTTGAAAGTTTCCCTAGAGCCATCATGAGTCAGGTGACTCAGGGTATAACAGGCAGTGTTCACTGGCAGCATAAGGTGGGCCCTAGGAGCTGCAGGATAGTAGGGTTATTGGATAATACCCTGGGTGGGCTTTGGAGATAGACAAAATATTGGCTCTGTTCAACTGGCAATGTGACCCTGGGCAAGCTGAGCATCTGTTTCCCCCACTATGAATTAAGAATAATAATGCACCATACAATTCTTGTGAGCATGGATTGAGAGGACATATGTGTGGCAGCAATTACCACTTGGCTGACTGGCACTTAGCAGACTCTATGTAGCCTTCCCTGCCTGGAGGCTTCTGGGGCTAAGGTATGTTATACTGTCTGGTTTTGTTTTGGAGATGGGCATTGTCTGTGTCCTATGGAGGCTTGCCATTTCCTGAACTTGAGGGAGGTCATGAAGTGTCTCAAACTCAAACGCATCTAGGCAGACCTAAGTCCCCTACCTCCCCTTCTCTCCTGGCTCACTCAACAGACACCCAGATCAGGATGCAAAGCACTTCTCCTACCCCAGAACAGAAGAGACCTCAAGCAGAAAGGAAACACTCCAGACCTCTCCAACACCGGTCATAGGAGCCAAAACACCTGCCTCTGGCCATACAAAGCAGCCAGCTCCTGGCCTGGGGTCTCTTCTTACTTGGATATGAGATGAGAGTTCTGCAGTCCAAGTGTTCCCAGCCTCAGACCCAGGCCAGGCTTGGGTCAGACTCAGGCTGTCTGGCCACTGGGCAGAGTCCTCAAGAAGGCCAGAGGAAACTTTGCGACTCCAAAAGTTATGCAAGAAACTCCTATCTCTTCCAAACTCTGGCTTAACTGATGTTCAAAAGTTCTGTTGTAGAAAGGGGTCATATACTCTCTTAAAATTATACATATTGATTTTCCTCTGATTATAAATTATAAAAGATTGGAAAGCACAGAAAACTTATACAGAGGGTTTAAAATTAACCATAAGCCTTGCCCCTAGAAATCAAACCTATTAATATTATGTTGAATTTTCTTCCAGCTATAGCTTTGTTGGCACACTTACATAAACTAGGATCATAAGTATATAGTTTCATATCTTGGTTTCATCCCTTAAAATACCTAAAGACATTTTCAATATGGTCTCTTAAAAGACCCCAAGCCATTATATCTGACACTGCAGGTAAAACTCACAGCTTGCTGGGAGTCATGGTGTTCCTGAGAGTGGAATTGTGCATTTAAACATGTTATTCCCAGAAAACTGACAGAAGAGCGCTTTCACTCTTCTTACAGTGCACACAGCAGTCAGCTCTCTTCTTCAGCTCTGAGAGCATCTAGAGAAGATACTTTTGCAACATTAGCAAAGAGGCACTGTATGGTATTATCCTATTTCATTTTTCTCATATCTCCCCTGATAAGGGGGAAGCTTTGAAAAGTCACTGCTGGAAAAATATCTTGCTTGAGAAAGTGCACAACTGTGAGGAAAAACCTCCAGGAAGAAGTGGCAGAAAGAGAGCCCTGAACTTCACACAGAAGAGAGCTGGATTCCTGTGTTAAGCTGCCATTGTAGCCCCAAGATCAAAGAACACTCACTGACACCGACTCAAAGGACCAAAGGGCTGTGTAGACTAAATGAGACACTGTATGCAGAAGTGCTTTGTTAATAGTCCAGTATACAGCAGGTCAATCATCACTAAGTCACGTTGTGGCTGGTGATAGTATTGTTACTTCTGTTGTTCTTCTGGCTTGAACCACCACTCACAGTGCACCCTAAAGGGGCAGTGTCCAACAGGGCTAAAGTGCAGACTCAGCAGCCATGCTGCACCTAGTATGGCCAAACTGGGCAGAGTCCTCAAGAAGGCCAGAGGAAACTTTGCGACTCCAAAAGTTATGCAAGAAACTCCTATCTCTTCCAAACTCTGGCTTAACTGATGTTCAAAAGTTCTGTTGTAGAAAGGGTCATATACTCTCTTAAAATTATACATATTGATTTTCCTCTGATTATAAATTATAAAAGATTGGAAAGCACAGAAAACTTATACAGAGGGTTTAAAATTAACCATAAGCCTTGCCCCTAGAAATCAAACCTATTAATATTATGTTGAATTTTCTTCCAGCTATAGCTTTGTTGGCACACTTACATAAACTAGGATCATAAGTATATAGTTTCATATCTTGGTTTCATCCCTTAAAATACCTAAAGACATTTTCAATATGGTCTCTTAAAAGACCCCAAGCCATTATATCTGACACTGCAGGTAAAACTCACAGCTTGCTGGGAGTCATGGTGTTCCTGAGAGTGGAATTGTGCATTTAAACATGTTATTCCCAGAAAACTGACAGAAGAGCGCTTTCACTCTTCTTACAGTGCACACAGCAGTCAGCTCTCTTCTTCAGCTCTGAGAGCATCTAGAGAAGATACTTTTGCAACATTAGCAAAGAGGCACTGTATGGTATTATCCTATTTCATTTTTCTCATATCTCCCCTGATAAGGGGGAAGCTTTGAAAAGTCACTGCTGGAAAAATATCTTGCTTGAGAAAGTGCACAACTGTGAGGAAAAACCTCCAGGAAGAAGTGGCAGAAAGAGAGCCCTGAACTTCACACAGAAGAGAGCTGGATTCCTGTGTTAAGCTGCCATTGTAGCCCCAAGATCAAAGAACACTCACTGACACCGACTCAAAGGACCAAAGGGCTGTGTAGACTAAATGAGACACTGTATGCAGAAGTGCTTTGTTAATAGTCCAGTATACAGCAGGTCAATCATCACTAAGTCACGTTGTGGCTGGTGATAGTATTGTTACTTCTGTTGTTCTTCTGGCTTGAACCACCACTCACAGTGCACCCTAAAGGGGCAGTGTCCAACAGGGCTAAAGTGCAGACTCAGCAGCCATGCTGCACATTCTAGTATGGCCAAGATATTTAGCTTCTCAGTTCCCTCGTCTCTAAAATGGGAATGATGGCAATACACCTACCTCATAGGGCTCTTGACAGATTGAAATGGGTTAATTTACACCTGGTGTGCAGAACAATACCTAACACATAATAAACACTACACAAGGGGAGCTTTAAAAAGTTGGACTAGCCGTGTCTGTGTGTGCCCCTATCCCCAGCCCCACTCCCCAGGTCTGGGTGGCACCCTCCTACCTTTTCAGCATCCTGCTCGAAGAGCCGCAGCTGGAAGCACTGGTCTAGCTTGAGCTTGCGCACATGCCACATCTGGTGCAGGTGCTGCCGGGTGGAATGCAGCTTGTCCAGAAGGCTGGTGATCTTGGGCACCAGGCTCTGGAAGTCGGCACTGCCCGGGATGCAGTTGCGCCCTGAGAAGCCGTCGCTGCAGCGGATGCACTGCAGCAGCCGCTGCCCCTCCCGGTCTAGCTCCTCCACAGGGGCCTTCAGCACCTTCTTCTTCAGCTGTGTGTGCTCATCAATGAGCCGTCTTGAGCCCTCCACGTCCACAGGGAACTCCTTCCTGGCCAGCATCTCCTGCAGGTCCTCAAGGCGTGAAAGCAGGTGCACAGCACTGTTGAAGAACTCCTCCAGAGAGAGCCGTAGCTCGATCCACTCCTCGTGGTTGTAGTCCAGGGAGCCATCGAACTCCTCCGTCAGCTGGGAGGGGTCCACCAGTTTCGTGAGGCCTTCCACGGACACCATGCTCGTCTGGGATGGACAGACACAGAGAGAGAAACCCAGTGATGCGGGGGCAAGTCAATGGAAGACACCCCAGGGCAGCCATGGGCAGAAAAGAGAAAGTCAAGGGGAAAGGCCAAGATAAGTCCAGAAAATGACCACAGCCAGCCTTGGAAAGGGCAAATGGGAGAACATGCAACCTCCTGGTCAGAAGCCACAAGCAGCCAAGGTCGGTAGTTTCAACACTAAGTCACGTTGTGGCTGGTGATAGTATTACTTCTGTTGTTCTTCTGGCTTGAACCACCACTCACAGTGCACCCTAAAGGGGCAGTGTCCAACAGGGCTAAAGTGCAGACTCAGCAGCCATGCTGCACATTCTAGTATGGCCAAGATATTTAGCTTCTCAGTTCCCTCGTCTCTAAAATGGGAATGATGGCAATACACCTACCTCATAGGGCTCTTGACAGATTGAAATGGGTTAATTTACACCTGGTGTGCAGAACAATACCTAACACATAATAAACACTACACAAGGGGAGCTTTAAAAAGTTGGACTAGCCGTGTCTGTGTGTGCCCCTATCCCCAGCCCCACTCCCCAGGTCTGGGTGGCACCCTCCTACCTTTTCAGCATCCTGCTCGAAGAGCCGCAGCTGGAAGCACTGGTCTAGCTTGAGCTTGCGCACATGCCACATCTGGTGCAGGTGCTGCCGGGTGGAATGCAGCTTGTCCAGAAGGCTGGTGATCTTGGGCACCAGGCTCTGGAAGTCGGCACTGCCCGGGATGCAGTTGCGCCCTGAGAAGCCGTCGCTGCAGCGGATGCACTGCAGCAGCCGCTGCCCCTCCCGGTCTAGCTCCTCCACAGGGGCCTTCAGCACCTTCTTCTTCAGCTGTGTGTGCTCATCAATGAGCCGTCTTGAGCCCTCCACGTCCACAGGGAACTCCTTCCTGGCCAGCATCTCCTGCAGGTCCTCAAGGCGTGAAAGCAGGTGCACAGCACTGTTGAAGAACTCCTCCAGAGAGAGCCGTAGCTCGATCCACTCCTCGTGGTTGTAGTCCAGGGAGCCATCGAACTCCTCCGTCAGCTGGGAGGGGTCCACCAGTTTCGTGAGGCCTTCCACGGACACCATGCTCGTCTGGGATGGACAGACACAGAGAGAGAAACCCAGTGATGCGGGGGCAAGTCAATGGAAGACACCCCAGGGCAGCCATGGGCAGAAAAGAGAAAGTCAAGGGGAAAGGCCAAGATAAGTCCAGAAAATGACCACAGCCAGCCTTGGAAAGGGCAAATGGGAGAACATGCAACCTCCTGGTCAGAAGCCACAAGCAGCCAAGGTCGGTAGTTTCAACAGATTAGCTGACTGCTTCAAAAAGTCTCTCCACCTGCCACCATTTGTCACTGAAGCAAAGACTGTGTTTATGTCTCTACCGTTCTCATTCTCCTCTTCCCAGGTCCAGCACAGTAGGGCTTAGGATGCTAGAAGCAGGAAGAACAGACCGGGTTTAGTTCTAGGGGGTCTAGTTCGAAATAGCTTTAAAGTCCAGGATATCCTCATGGTTGGATTAACAGTGTGGGTCAGTCTTGAGCTGCAAGGGCCTCAGAGTTGATCTTCCTGCCTCTCACCATGAGCAGATGCCCTTCTCTGGTACAGTGGACAAACAGAGCTTGGGCAAAGGGAGTCTGGGTCCTCCGTTTCTCTAAGCCTCCTACAAGCTCTTAGCAGCGTGGAGGTTTGTCTCCAGGGCACAGAGGAACAAGTGATGGCACAGGCAACCACTCTAATTGACCAAGAAAGTTCTTTTCCTTCCTACAGGATTACTCAATCCTCTTTCCTGGAGGAGCAGCAACTAGAGAATATCTGGATGATCCAAGGTCCAGCCCTACACTTAACTAATTGTGTGAACTGTGCAGACTAAGTTTGCAGAGCATCTGCTTCTTCCACTATCTAGTGGAGGTAATAATGGGCTGTGCTGAAATGATACTGGATGGCATGAAAAACACCTAGGGCACTGCCATTGAGCACAGCGCATGCTCAGTCTCTGTTAGCACTCATCGGGACAGTCTCAAGGCAGCATCCTTTCTGGAACCTTTAAAGGCAGTTCATCCCCCTCTGTCTTGCCACTCTTTGAGCATCTCTTTCTCTTCTCCCTTTACCCTCCATCTCCTTCCAAAGACATAGTAGGAGGCTTCCTGTGCCTGGAACAGGCTCTCAAACTGGACAGCTCTATAAAGTCCTTTGGGAAGCTTCTAAAAACACCAATTCACAAGCCCCATGATCTAGTTGGCCTGGACTGGAGCTTGGACGTGGGTAGTTTTAAAAACCCCTAATGTGCAACCAGTGACACCACCTCTGTTGACCTAAATCCCTGCAACTGGGCCAGCCTTGGAAAGGGCAAATGGGAGAACATGCAACCTCCTGGTCAGAAGCCACAAGCAGCCAAGGTCGGTAGTTTCAACAGATTAGCTGACTGCTTCAAAAAGTCTCTCCACCTGCCACCATTTGTCACTGAAGCAAAGACTGTGTTTATGTCTCTACCGTTCTCATTCTCCTCTTCCCAGGTCCAGCACAGTAGGGCTTAGGATGCTAGAAGCAGGAAGAACAGACCGGGTTTAGTTCTAGGGGGTCTAGTTCGAAATAGCTTTAAAGTCCAGGATATCCTCATGGTTGGATTAACAGTGTGGGTCAGTCTTGAGCTGCAAGGGCCTCAGAGTTGATCTTCCTGCCTCTCACCATGAGCAGATGCCCTTCTCTGGTACAGTGGACAAACAGAGCTTGGGCAAAGGGAGTCTGGGTCCTCCGTTTCTCTAAGCCTCCTACAAGCTCTTAGCAGCGTGGAGGTTTGTCTCCAGGGCACAGAGGAACAAGTGATGGCACAGGCAACCACTCTAATTGACCAAGAAAGTTCTTTTCCTTCCTACAGGATTACTCAATCCTCTTTCCTGGAGGAGCAGCAACTAGAGAATATCTGGATGATCCAAGGTCCAGCCCTACACTTAACTAATTGTGTGAACTGTGCAGACTAAGTTTGCAGAGCATCTGCTTCTTCCACTATCTAGTGGAGGTAATAATGGGCTGTGCTGAAATGATACTGGATGGCATGAAAAACACCTAGGGCACTGCCATTGAGCACAGCGCATGCTCAGTCTCTGTTAGCACTCATCGGGACAGTCTCAAGGCAGCATCCTTTCTGGAACCTTTAAAGGCAGTTCATCCCCCTCTGTCTTGCCACTCTTTGAGCATCTCTTTCTCTTCTCCCTTTACCCTCCATCTCCTTCCAAAGACATAGTAGGAGGCTTCCTGTGCCTGGAACAGGCTCTCAAACTGGACAGCTCTATAAAGTCCTTTGGGAAGCTTCTAAAAACACCAATTCACAAGCCCCATGATCTAGTTGGCCTGGACTGGAGCTTGGACGTGGGTAGTTTTAAAAACCCCTAATGTGCAACCAGTGACACCACCTCTGTTGACCTAAATCCCTGCAACTCAAAATGCAGCCCTGGAACCAGTAGCCCTGGTACCACCTGGAGCTTGTTAGAAAGGCTGGAGCTCAGGCCCTACCTGGACCTGCTGGGTCAGAATCTGCATCTAACAAGATCTCCAGGGGACGCTGCAGCAAACTCTGAGAAGCCCTCTTTTGGAGCCCTTTCCCTTTGAATGTGGCTCCAAGTTTACCACTTCTGGAAAGTTTCCCTTGACTTCATTCACCAATTTTTCAGTAAGTATTTGGCATTGAACATACCTGGACTCTCATCTATGAGCACTCACTGCCTCAGTCTGGTCTGCACTAAGAACTTCATCTGCTCTTTATGAAAGATGACTTTATAAACATTCTTCCAAGTGGGAAGCTCCTGCTCTCTCTCCTGTTCTTGTTTAAGAAGGTAAAGCCCAGCTTGCTCAACTCAGGGTGAAAAGGGTGCAGGGAGACGGGAAATGCTAAGCAGCTACACTGAAGCGCAAGTTTCAAGACTTGTTGGAAAGATTGTTTCCAGTTGTTTCAGCTAATAAATTTATAGGCCTGTTGTCACTGCTTCTGTATAAACAAACCAAAAATACACAAAGCATTTATTCCCCTGCAGAACTGCTAGCGATGGGAAGGGGTGCTGGGAGGCATGAGAGTTAACTGTTTCTATACCAAGTCAGATTTCTCACGTTATTTACACAGAGAACAGACTCTCAGCTGGTCACACTGCTGTGCTCAAATTGCAGCCTACCAGAGCCACCCCCTTCTCCCCTTCCCTGCCCCCCACCAAGAGCTCCGGGCCGCTGGGGCCAAGCCTCTGTAATGGGAAGTTACCACTAGATTAAGGGCAGCTTTGCTTTCCAACATGCACATGTATGCAGGGTTTGTCCCCTTGCAGATGAGGACCAGAGTTCCAAGAAAGGGTGAACAGCTCAGATTTGGCTGAAACAAAGGTTCCTAAATCATTGACTTAATATGTCGTCATTAAAGATTCTCAGGGGACTCATATGACCCCTAGAAAAATTCAGTTAAAAAACAACATATCTTCTGAGTATAAAAGTAATACAAAATTCTCAAAAGAAAGTAGAAAAACATGAAGAAAATCACTCATCCAACCACCTCACTGTTCATTCTCATATATTTCTCAGTCTTCCTCTCCACATACTATATGCTTAAAAACTAAGTTTAGATTATATTGCCAATACTGTCTTACAACTTGTTTTTCCAAAAAACCAATATATCACATACAGTTTTCAATGACCCTATTGTCCTAAATATGATTTTAATGGTTTCATAATACTTGTATATAGTGTAGGCAAAATTAATGAATAAAAACTATACACATGTATATATGTAAATATATGTGTGTATATTATTGCAAAAACCACTCTGATGAACATCCCTGTAGACATTTTTGTTTATTATTATCATTAATTCTTTACCTTTTCCTTTTAATTTTTATATTAAAAACATTTTCCTAGAAGGAAAAAGATAAGCAGATATAAACTCTTTAAGTGCAAGTGCCCAGCTTGCTCAACTCGGGGTGAAAAGGGTGCAGGGAGACGGGCAATGCTAAGCAGCTACACTGAAGCGCAAGTTTCAAGACTTGTTGGAAAGATTGTTTCCAGTTGTTTCAGCTAATAAATTTATAGGCCTGTTGTCACTGCTTCTGTATAAACAAACCAAAAATACACAAAGCATTTATTCCCCTGCAGAACTGCTAGCGATGGGAAGGGGTGCTGGGAGGCATGAGAGTTAACTGTTTCTATACCAAGTCAGATTTCTCACGTTATTTACACAGAGAACAGACTCTCAGCTGGTCACACTGCTGTGCTCAAATTGCAGCCTACCAGAGCCACCCCCTTCTCCCCTTCCCTGCCCCCCACCAAGAGCTCCGGGCCGCTGGGGCCAAGCCTCTGTAATGGGAAGTTACCACTAGATTAAGGGCAGCTTTGCTTTCCAACATGCACATGTATGCAGGGTTTGTCCCCTTGCAGATGAGGACCAGAGTTCCAAGAAAGGGTGAACAGCTCAGATTTGGCTGAAACAAAGGTTCCTAAATCATTGACTTAATATGTCGTCATTAAAGATTCTCAGGGGACTCATATGACCCCTAGAAAAATTCAGTTAAAAAACAACATATCTTCTGAGTATAAAAGTAATACAAAATTCTCAAAAGAAAGTAGAAAAACATGAAGAAAATCACTCATCCAACCACCTCACTGTTCATTCTCATATATTTCTCAGTCTTCCTCTCCACATACTATATGCTTAAAAACTAAGTTTAGATTATATTGCCAATACTGTCTTACAACTTGTTTTTCCAAAAAACCAATATATCACATACAGTTTTCAATGACCCTATTGTCCTAAATATGATTTTAATGGTTTCATAATACTTGTATATAGTGTAGGCAAAATTAATGAATAAAAACTATACACATGTATATATGTAAATATATGTGTGTATATTATTGCAAAAACCACTCTGATGAACATCCCTGTAGACATTTTTGTTTATTATTATCATTAATTCTTTACCTTTTCCTTTTAATTTTTATATTAAAAACATTTTCCTAGAAGGAAAAAGATAAGCAGATATAAACTCTTTTTAACGTGTTTGCCAAATTACCTGGCTGACCCCAGAAACCTTATTCCTCTGATTTCCACTCACCAGTAGATACAGGACTGCTTAATGACTCTGCCCTTGGGACAACCTCATGAGCCTCTCATTCCTTCTGAGACTCTCACTGGAAAGGCCACAGTGGCCCAGGAATCCTGAATATCAGCCTTGATTAGAACAGTGGATGTGGTTCCATTGTCTCATGCACTTGCAGCCAGCCCCTAACATGTAGGGGATGGAAGGGTGGTGAAGAAGGCCAGGTGAGAAATGGGTGGGTGGTAAAAGGGGAGGAAACGGGAACTAAGACAGAGGCTGGCCTCACCTCGAAGATGAATTTGGAGCTGCCAAAGTTGGTCTTCTGTTTCTGCCAGAAGTTGTCGGGTTTGATGATGAGGGCCACATGGATCTCGGCTGGAAAGGCTTCCTGCAGCGTCTTGAGGAGGGGCTTGATGAGGTCCCACTTGGAGCCCCGCATGTCGATGATGACCGTGAAGCCACGTTTGCACACGTCCTCACTGTGGGGAGGTCAGAGGTCACTTTGGGCCACCGAGAGTTCAGAATACACAGTCAAAAAGCATCTGGAAACCTGCATTCCTCTTAATCTGGACCAACCTTCCAACTTCACACCAGGCCCCTTGGCTGCCTTCCAATGTAACTCAAAGTATACTGCCTCAAAAAACCTTTTGCAATTAACCTCAGTCAACCAAGGGCATCTGGCTTCTCCTGGCACTTAGCAAATAACTAAGACTTTCACATGTACCGTGGACTCACCAACATCACTGATTCTAAATTTGCCCCGTTAAAAACTAAGTTTAGATTATATTGCCAATACTGTCTTACAACTTGTTTTTCCAAAAAACCAATATATCACATACAGTTTTCAATGACCCTATTGTCCTAAATATGATTTTAATGGTTTCATAATACTTGTATATAGTGTAGGGAAATTTCAAGAATAAAAACTATACACATGTATATATGTAAATATATGTGTGTATATTATTGCAAAAACCACTCTGATGAACATCCCTGTAGACATTTTTGTTTATTATTATCATTAATTCTTTACCTTTTCCTTTTAATTTTTATATTAAAAACATTTTCCTAGAAGGAAAAAGATAAGCAGATATAAACTCTTTTTAACGTGTTTGCCAAATTACCTGGCTGACCCCAGAAACCTTATTCCTCTGATTTCCACTCACCAGTAGATACAGGACTGCTTAATGACTCTGCCCTTGGGACAACCTCATGAGCCTCTCATTCCTTCTGAGACTCTCACTGGAAAGGCCACAGTGGCCCAGGAATCCTGAATATCAGCCTTGATTAGAACAGTGGATGTGGTTCCATTGTCTCATGCACTTGCAGCCAGCCCCTAACATGTAGGGGATGGAAGGGTGGTGAAGAAGGCCAGGTGAGAAATGGGTGGGTGGTAAAAGGGGAGGAAACGGGAACTAAGACAGAGGCTGGCCTCACCTCGAAGATGAATTTGGAGCTGCCAAAGTTGGTCTTCTGTTTCTGCCAGAAGTTGTCGGGTTTGATGATGAGGGCCACATGGATCTCGGCTGGAAAGGCTTCCTGCAGCGTCTTGAGGAGGGGCTTGATGAGGTCCCACTTGGAGCCCCGCATGTCGATGATGACCGTGAAGCCACGTTTGCACACGTCCTCACTGTGGGGAGGTCAGAGGTCACTTTGGGCCACCGAGAGTTCAGAATACACAGTCAAAAAGCATCTGGAAACCTGCATTCCTCTTAATCTGGACCAACCTTCCAACTTCACACCAGGCCCCTTGGCTGCCTTCCAATGTAACTCAAAGTATACTGCCTCAAAAAACCTTTTGCAATTAACCTCAGTCAACCAAGGGCATCTGGCTTCTCCTGGCACTTAGCAAATAACTCAGCCTTTCCTGAGTCAGCTGTACTCGTTGGGATCTTTATGGTTTCAGTATTCACTATTGTGTTTGATTTTCTTTTAATTCTTATCTCCCTCTCTTGCTTCTGGGATTAATCATGTTTTCTCCATTTGAGTATTGTACAAGTTCTCTAAAGACAGAGGTGCTGCTGCCCTTAGATCTTAGATGGAAAGTCCTTGGCATGAATGATACCCTTCCCTGGGTCCACATCAATGGCAGTCACTGGAATGCTTTACCACTGAACCCAACTTGGGCCAAAGAATCTTTTCTAATAAAGGGATTTAGGCCAATTCTATCAATTGAAGAGATGGTACACAAGGTACTGATAATACCACTGTATTTAAGACATATTACTTGTAGTTCAAATTGTGTGTCAGTTTTAAAAACTCGGGTTGCTGAGTCATGCCAGTTACTTTTGGATGGCCAAGGGTGGGACTGATTAGAACAGTGGATGTGGTTTCATTGTCTCATGCACTTTCATTATCAGAGTCAGGGTATAAAAAGGCCTATTTCAGGAAGTTAAAAGAGGAGAGAAACCGCTCTTGAAATCAAGGTCAGATGAAGTGACAGTGACCAACTTGAAAACATAAAACTAATCAGACTAAGTGAACCAAGATGATGCTACAAATTTATTAAGTAGCAAAGTTTATTTAAACACTTGGACTTTCTAACTCCTAATAATCCAATTAAAAAAAAAAAAGGAAGTCAAAACAGTTACAACATCTCAGTTTGGAAGAAACTGTATGTTATGGTAGTTAGGGGACTCTCCTTCAAGCCTTCTTGGTTTATTTAATTTATGTATTTATTTTCTAACTCAAATAGACTGTGGTTAGTTCACATGTATGTATAAACACTGATGTAGCATTTCCTTAGGGTGTCTGTCTTAATTTTCTATTACCCAGAGGGTACTCGCTTACAGCCCTGTGCCTGGTGTAGGCTCGTTATGTACCACCACCTACCCATGGTGTATAGCTACTGGAGGTAAGGGCACAATCAGAAGATTTAGTCTGCCAAAGGAAACAAAGTTCACTCAGGTTTCACTCTCAATCTCAACAATAAAAATGTCACGGACTTTTGGAGACACCAACCACCGCTTCTGCAATTATGTGAATGTCTCAAGCCTAAGGCAGCTTACTGGGCCTCCCAGTTATACACGAAACTCCCCAGGCAAGACATTCTCCTGTTTCTTCTTGTTGACACAAAGGATTAAACTCGCAAGGGGGAAGGTTGAGCCTATGGTTTCTCTGTAAATCCTACATCCCAAAAGAAAAGAATTACTTCTTCTACTCTGACACTCTGAGTCAGTAAGTGGCCAGCATAATTCTACCTTATTGTCTGAAAGCAATGTACCTTTTACTTAAATTGCAAAATTTCTTTTTCATTATAAGAAAACACCTGCCAATTATAGAAAAGTTAAAATACCCAAAGATTTGTATAAGAGATACTAATGATAGGGATGTATAATATTCAAGCCTATTTCCTTCCAGTCTTTCTTGTGCATGTAATCTTCACACCCTACAGTGTTCTATCTTTCATTGTAACAGAGCCCCTTATTTCCTTTCCAGTCTCATGCACTTTCATTATCAGAGTCAGGGTATAAAAAGGCCTATTTCAGGAAGTTAAAGAGGAGAGAAACCGCTCTTGAAATCAAGGTCAGATGAAGTGACAGTGACCAACTTGAAAACATAAAACTAATCAGACTAAGTGAACCAAGATGATGCTACAAATTTATTAAGTAGCAAAGTTTATTTAAACACTTGGACTTTCTAACTCCTAATAATCCAATTAAAAAAAAAAAAGGAAGTCAAAACAGTTACAACATCTCAGTTTGGAAGAAACTGTATGTTATGGTAGTTAGGGGACTCTCCTTCAAGCCTTCTTGGTTTATTTAATTTATGTATTTATTTTCTAACTCAAATAGACTGTGGTTAGTTCACATGTATGTATAAACACTGATGTAGCATTTCCTTAGGGTGTCTGTCTTAATTTTCTATTACCCAGAGGGTACTGCCACAGCCCTGTGCCTGGTGTAGGCTCGTTATGTACCACCACCTACCCATGGTGTATAGCTACTGGAGGTAAGGGCACAATCAGAAGATTTAGTCTGCCAAAGGAAACAAAGTTCACTCAGGTTTCACTCTCAATCTCAACAATAAAAATGTCACGGACTTTTGGAGACACCAACCACCGCTTCTGCAATTATGTGAATGTCTCAAGCCTAAGGCAGCTTACTGGGCCTCCCAGTTATACACGAAACTCCCCAGGCAAGACATTCTCCTGTTTCTTCTTGTTGACACAAAGGATTAAACTCGCAAGGGGGAAGGTTGAGCCTATGGTTTCTCTGTAAATCCTACATCCCAAAAGAAAAGAATTACTTCTTCTACTCTGACACTCTGAGTCAGTAAGTGGCCAGCATAATTCTACCTTATTGTCTGAAAGCAATGTACCTTTTACTTAAATTGCAAAATTTCTTTTTCATTATAAGAAAACACCTGCCAATTATAGAAAAGTTAAAATACCCAAAGATTTGTATAAGAGATACTAATGATAGGGATGTATAATATTCAAGCCTATTTCCTTCCAGTCTTTCTTGTGCATGTAATCTTCACACCCTACAGTGTTCTATCTTTCATTGTAACAGAGTTTTTCTCCTCTCAAAATACATTTAATGACACATAGTCCACCTTATACCTACACCACAGATTATTTAATCGTTCTCATTACAGCTTTACAGAAGGGCACATCAACTTATACGTATGCCAGCAATGCATAAGTGCACCCCCTACCCCCACTACTGTACCCTCATCAGTACTGTTTATTGAATGCTTTAAATCTTTGCCAATTTTCTAAGAAAAATATTGTATTACATTTATATTTGCATTTCTTTGCTTACTGGCTATAGCTTACTGACCCCATAAGAATTTCTTCTGTGACTTACCTAATCATTCCTTCTAACTATTTATCTATTGCAATTTAATGGCATTTCTTATGGAGCCTAGCTTTGTTTAGCCTGACTCCCATTGGCTGCATGCCCACTTAAGCCAGGCACTGCACAGTAATTGGGGGTCTTCCCTTCCCTTAGAGATGACTGATTTCCTTGTTTATTGGCTCCTCAGGCTCCGTTGCTGTTACCAGAACTGTGCAGACGTGAGAAAACCCCATTCCCAACAAAGAGTCCATGTTGCTACCAAGGGCTGGAGTTGGACTACTCCAATATCTAAACGTGGCCATCAGTAATCGTTCACACACTGTTAATGAATAATTTCTGACAACTAAAAGAGAAATCAGGTACTCTCTAGGAAGTTCTCACTAGTTCAGGAGATGGAGAAAGGCTCAGAGGCTGAACGCTGAGAGAACCTAATTGGCATCTCTCTGTGAAAACAACTAATCTACTAAGGTGGTTTCCGTGTGTGGTTTGAAGCAAAGAGTATAGCCAGGGGAGGGCAAAGAACTTTCCATCACATCCTCATTGTGCGAGGGACTGTGGTCAGACACTTTACATGTGTTATTTCCTTTTAGCCTCACAATGACTATAAACTTGGCATGGTTATCCATTGTATAAGAGATGACAACATCAAGACGGAGAATCTGCCTAAGGTTACATGACCGGTGAGTACCCAGCACAGAGTCCAAACCAGGCCCATAGACTGCAAAGGCCACACTCAGGCTATTAGATGACAGTATACCTCCCAGAGGCACTACATGAAGTGCTTTTGTGACTGGCTGTGGGGCGAAAGGTCAGTGATGAGGGGACCAGATTAGGAGATGGGGGAAATCAGGGCAAAGAATCCAACTAGATGGCTTCATTCTACAATCTTCTGCTTCACAGAAGCAAAAGATCATGTCATATTTGTAAAGTTCAAGTAATTCACTTTGGTTTAGGCCCAGGGGTAGGAGACAGACAGTGGTGAAAGAGTGTGGTCTGAGTGCCTCAGAGAGCCTGCCCTCCTCTTGCACCAGAGAACAAGGAGACTTGCCACACAGACTGCACGCCACCCTTTTCTGCACCAAATTCCTCATCCCTGAAATCTTAAAATTTTGAGCTCTAAGGGCCCTTAGCCTACTTCCTGGGCCCATATGTGCTTCTCTCCTAGGTTCCACACTCCAAGGGTGAAGAACACCACTAGTGTGAGCCCCCTGGCCTGAGGGGTGGCCGAGGGCTGCTCTTTGCAAGGATGTGGCTGCAACGTGGATATGGGAGCCAGGGTGTCCACGTGCACACAGGGGGCCCTCTGCAGTGGAAGACAGACTGAGGTGATGGGCAGAGAAGGGAGGCAGAGCATGAGCTAAGGCAGAGCTCCATGTTGCTACCAAGGGCTGGAGTTGGACTACTCCAATATCTAAACGTGGCCATCAGTAATCGTTCACACACTGTTAATGAATAATTTCTGACAACTAAAGAGAAATCAGGTACTCTCTAGGAAGTTCTCACTAGTTCAGGAGATGGAGAAAGGCTCAGAGGCTGAACGCTGAGAGAACCTAATTGGCATCTCTCTGTGAAAACAACTAATCTACTAAGGTGGTTTCCGTGTGTGGTTTGAAGCAAAGAGTATAGCCAGGGGAGGGCAAAGAACTTTCCATCACATCCTCATTGTGCGAGGGACTGTGGTCAGACACTTTACATGTGTTATTTCCTTTTAGCCTCACAATGACTATAAACTTGGCATGGTTATCCATTGTATAAGAGATGACAACATCAAGACGGAGAATCTGCCTAAGGTTACATGACCGGTGAGTACCCAGCACAGAGTCCAAACCAGGCCCATAGACTGCAAAGGCCACACTCAGGCTATTAGATGACAGTATACCTCCCAGAGGCACTACATGAAGTGCTTTTGTGACTGGCTGTGGGGCGAAAGGTCAGTGATGAGGGGACCAGATTAGGAGATGGGGGAAATCAGGGCAAAGAATCCAACTAGATGGCTTCATTCTACAATCTTCTGCTTCACAGAAGCAAAAGATCATGTCATATTTGTAAAGTTCAAGTAATTCACTTTGGTTTAGGCCCAGGGGTAGGAGACAGACAGTGGTGAAAGAGTGTGGTCTGAGTGCCTCAGAGAGCCTGCCCTCCTCTTGCACCAGAGAACAAGGAGACTTGCCACACAGACTGCACGCCACCCTTTTCTGCACCAAATTCCTCATCCCTGAAATCTTAAAATTTTGAGCTCTAAGGGCCCTTAGCCTACTTCCTGGGCCCATATGTGCTTCTCTCCTAGGTTCCACACTCCAAGGGTGAAGAACACCACTAGTGTGAGCCCCCTGGCCTGAGGGGTGGCCGAGGGCTGCTCTTTGCAAGGATGTGGCTGCAACGTGGATATGGGAGCCAGGGTGTCCACGTGCACACAGGGGGCCCTCTGCAGTGGAAGACAGACTGAGGTGATGGGCAGAGAAGGGAGGCAGAGCATGAGCTAAGGCAGAGCTCCCTGCACTGCCAAGTTCTCATGGAACTCAGGGGAGTCCAGCACATACGAATCTGAAGTTGCCCTCCTAGGTTGTTATGAAAATATTTTTGTCAAGGTAGAGGGTAGAATGCATTTTTTTCTAACAGTTCATTAGCTTGCTATATTAATATTCAGTATTTAGACACAGGGTATGTAGGCTTTTTCCATTTGTACCCTCACACCAAGTGGGCGTCACAATGTTAGAAGCAGGCCTCAAATTCAGAGGCAACATGTACTGTGGCAGAAGCGCTGCATTTCTCCTAAGGGCAATCAGGAACAGAGGTGAGCAAGTGATTTGGGAAGATGATCTTCCAGCTGTGCAGAGGAAGAGTAAATCGGGATCAGCCAGCCAGAGCGGAACAGAAGCGGCAGAAGCAGAGACCACCACCTTTGGACTAAACGTGTCCTATGCGAGGTCTTCCTTGGGCCCCTGAGTCAAAGCTGCAGCTCTCACCCGGCACTCCCCACCTCCCTTCCCTGGTTCACTGGTCTCCTTAGCACTCATTAACCAATGAAATAGTGGCACAGATGGTAAAGAGCTGGCCTGCGATGTGAGGGACTTGGGTTCCAGCCCTGGATTGGCAAGATCCCCTGGAGAAGGGGAATGGCTACCCACTCCAATATTCTTGCTTGGAGAATTCCATGGGACAGAGGAGCCTGGTTACCATGTGGAGTGTGTATTGTACTTATTCATTTTTATTGTCCATTTTCCCTCATTGAAAAATAACCTCGATGAGGGAAGGGCTGTTTGTTGATTTCCCTGCTAGATTCCCCATTCCCACAGCACCTGGAGCAGGCGAAGGCTCAGCATATTGAGGAAGGAGGGGTGGCAGGTAAGGGTATGGAATCCAGAGCCAGCACATCTTGGTCTGAATCCCACCACCCATCTACCCATTGAGGAAACTGAGGCAAGTGCCTTTAAACCTTTATATCTCAGTTCCTTCACCATAAATTGTGAATAACAGTAACTACATTACAGAGTTATTTTAGAGATTACAATTGTTAAGACACATAAAGCACTTATGATGGTGCTCGGCACGTATCCCTACTCGGCAAGTCTGAGCTGCCAGGAAAGGCACTGTTGGTGTTCCATGCAGGGCAACTCTGTTGATCTCTGTGCCCAGCCCCCAGCTCCATAAGTGTTGCAGTGATCAGCTTATGCCTGACACCATCTCAGCAGAGTTGCCTTTAGCTGATGGGAGCACTCTTCCAAAGGACGTGTAGGCAGTTATACTCCCACCCCAGGGGGCAGTGTTTCTCTTATACAGGGGTGCCTTTAGCTCAGGCAAGGTATCTCTGAAGGGTGACTAGGCTCCAGAGCCTCTCACTCCCCTGGTCAGTCTCCACTAGACTTCCTCTCTGAGACCACATCCATGCCCAGTCCTGCTCCTTCCTATTCTGAATCTCCAACTCCTTTCCCCTTCTTTCCTGAAGAGTATGCCCTTAGTAAACAATGTGTACCTGAGTCCCCATCTCAAATAAACAATGTCATAACACACATCAATTTCATAACATGACATTCTGAAGACAATCTAAGTATAGTCTAGAGATTAAAAGAGAAATATGAGTTGCAAATTTTGACTTGGGAGTCATACTATGCCTGACACATAGTAGGTGTTCAATAACATTTGCTGAATGGATATATCCATGAACATTGGCAGAGGATATGCACAGCAGTGGGTGATGTCACCCAATGAAGACAAGTAAGATGAAAACAACTGGCTTCTGAGTCCTGGACAGAACTAATGTGAATATCAATTTTAAGAGATGGGAGAAGAAAGTAGATGAGCCTGAAGAACAAATGCAGGGAGGCTGGATAAAACTGAGTGAGGAGTGAAGTCAAGAACATCAGGGAGGAGAGGACTTCCAGGAGGAACTACAGCATCCAGGGCTGCAGAGAGGTAGGTCATCAGCTGGGATGAGAACTACTGCGTTCAGCAGCCAAGAGGCCTTAGTCCTGTTGGTCAGGGTGGCATTAGTGGGTGTTGGGGCAAGAACTGGGTGGAGCAGGAAGCAGTCTTCCTAATTGGCCTCTGAGATGATGGGAGGAAACATCAAGATCATTAGAGGTGGCATTTGGTGCACCACCTCAGAAACCAGGAGAGTCCATGCTGCTCTTAGGCTAACCCCAACCCCACAGAGGCTCTCAGGCCGCCTCTTCCTCAAGCCTCCATGCCCCCAGGCCTCCCTCCCTCCCTCTCACTCAGTGTGCTCACATGGGGAGCCGCTGCAGCAAATCAATTTACACTGGAACATAACCAACAGGCAGTCTTCCTTTTCCCTTCAGGATATTTACCTTTTCAGTGATATTTCTTAGCCCAAATTTAATTTTCAGGGGCAGGATGTGCCTTGTGTATACTGAGGAAGGGAGCTCAGAAAGGTGAAGTTTGGAGCAGTGGGCCTTCAAATGCACTAAGTAGGGAAAGGAGAGTGGGTGACCCTCCCCATTTCCCCCGATCTAGAGGAAGAACACAACCCCTGCCCCACTAGGTTCCCATATGGAGCTTGAGACCTGGGCTCTGTTGGCCAGCTTCTCACCCTTTGCAATAAATTACAGCTCCTTCCAACAGAGCTGGGAATGGTTTCATGGACTCTCAGGGGCTGTCAGGCCCAGGACACAATGTGTACTGAGTGACAGGATGATTGATCAGGTAGTTCTTGCTCTCAGTTCTACACCATTTACTCTTTTGTTCATTACATTTCACTGGGGCTGTTTTCACTCAGCAAGCCCATGCTACCTCAGAACAGCATTTGCACCACTTTATGCCAATGCTTTTCAAACTTTACTGACTTTCATCGTCACCTGGGACCCTTAGCTAAAATGATGATTTCAGGGGCTTCCCTTGTGGTCCAGTGGTTTAGGAGTCTGTCTTGCAATGCAGGAGGCATCAGTTCAATCCTGGTCCAGGAAGATCCCACATGCCACAGAGGAGATAAGCCTGTGCACCACAACTACTGAAGTGTGTGTGCCACAATTACTGAAGCCAGAGTGCCTAAAGTCTGTGTGCTACAATAAGAGAAGCCATGGCAATAAGAACCCTGTGCATCACAACTAGAGTAGTCCCTGCTTGCTGCAACTAGAGAAAGCCCTTGTGTAGCAACAAAGGTCCAATACAGCCAAAAAATAAATAATTAAAAAATTCTGTAAGCAATGATGTCAGTGACACCTTTCAGATAATCTGATGAGAATCAGGCTGGGATGAGGTCCAGGAATCTCCTAGGTGATCCAAGGACAACACCTAGGCTCTCTTAGGTGTAGTTTTTGAGAGTTCAATGACGTGTACTTGATCTACAACAGATGAGAACCAGCATTAATCAACAGGAGATAGCATGCAACTTCACAGGCAGAACAATGTCTGAAAGAGGACCAACAGCTGTGCTATACAGAAGTCAGTCAAAAAAGTTAGCGAGTTTCTCTCTTCATAGCCTTATGCTCTCTTGAAGGGAGTTATTTATTGCAAGCCCAGGCTTGGGGGAGCTCTGTCCTTGCAGTGCCATTTCTCTGGTTCTTTTTGCAAAGATAAGCTCCTCCTCTATGGGCCACAGGGAGACCTTCCCTGAAGGGCCTGGCAGCAGCCCTCCCCAACATAGCTGTCTCTGCTCAACCAGACGCCTGCTGGAGATGTGCTTTCCCAACCTCCCTTCTCTACTTCTAAACTGCCATGAAATCATCGTGCACTTCCTGCTTCTTACCATACACCTGACCTGGCAGCCGCATTTAAACCTCTGGGCAAGTTCTGGGTGTCCCTCTGGGTCCCTGTGTCCCTCCTGATTCTGATGTTCCAGAAACATCTATCTCCTCACCTTCTGGGCTGAGAACTCTGTGTGGATGGTCCTGGGTTCTGGAGGACCTCCATGAAGCACGGCGAGGATTCATTGAATAGGAATGTCACCTCTGACCCTTTGGACTCCTAGTGGCTCCCCAATGCTAGCAGAGATCACAATTTAACATCCCCCTGTTGAACCCAGTCTCCCAAAATGGTTTTTCTAGACCTAATTGTAACTGTGGTTTATAAAGATTTCAAGTGCCTTTGGAGGAAGCCTAAACTCTTCATTCTTTAAACCACTCCCAGCTCATTCACATACTCACACAACCTGTTTGCTAGATGGGCTGTGGACTTGCCTACTCTGTTTTAGCCAGTGTTGTTTCCCAGTCCTGCTTCACACATAAGATGACTCAGTAGCCTTAGCTAGGGAGCAGGGATTTAGGTACTAGAGTCAAAGGTTGCTCTGGGACCTAGACAGCAGGGGACAACACCTGTTGGTGACACCACCAGGCCAGCACTTCACCCAGGATTATAGATCTGGCTTCAGGGAGTCAAGTGACACTTCTCAGCCTCCTCAGATCCTCCCCGCATTCCTGGCTCAGTGAAGCCCAGACCATCTGGATGGATTCCATCCAGGCGCCATCAGTGAACCACACTGAATATTTTCCCATTATTGTCTGGCTAAGGAGTCACATTCACATGCCACCTTCTCCCTGGGCCATCCCTGATCTCCCTCACTAACACAAACAACATATCACCCACACCTCTACTAGCTTCATTATTAGTCCTGATTTTATGTTAGACTTGGACCTTTTGTCCTTCTATGCCTGTGTGCTTGCCCATCCCAAACCTATTTTTTGCCTAGATAACTTCTACTCACATTTCAAAGCTCAACTCACATGCCTCTTCCTCCAAGAAGTCTCTTTACTGATAGATCTTCTCCCCAACCCACTCCATCCCCACTGGGACACGGGCTTTTCCCATGTATTGCCTTCCTTTGCATGGTAGCCATCATATGAGGGATAACTATAGCCAGGCTCTGGCTGGTCAATTTCTGCACTCCTTACACAGGTTTATATGCCTTCACAATGACAGCCTAGTCATGACAGAGCTTCATAAATAATGCAGTGTCATATAAGTATATTTTTCATTAATTCATTAATCTAACAAATATTTATTGAGCACTTACTCTGTGGTTGGCTCAGTGCTAGGCACTAGGGATATAAATATGGTAAGAGAGAAGCACGAAGGTTACATTCTTTGGTGAGAGATGGACACAAGATAGAAGTTAGATCAACAGAATAAAAGCAAATTATGGGGGAACTAGGAGGAGGGCAAAGGAGGTAGGGATCAGAGATATACGTATGACTAATCTGGGATTATACATATCTGTAAACAACAAAACTCTGTAAAAGCAAAAAGTAAAATAAAAAGTTTTTAAAAAAGCAAATTATAATTCTTTTTTTTTAAATTTTATTTATTTATCTTTTGGAGGGTGGGGTGGGGAGGGAGGGGAGCGGGCGGGCCACTTCTATTGGTCTTTCATTTCTCTATTTTCATCTGTCTTTGTTCTTTGGCTCCTGTGGGCCTCCCATCGCGGTGGTCACTGTCTTCGCAGAGCACCAGCTCTGGGCCCACGCGCCAGAGCTCCGGCTCAGTAATTGGGCACATCAGTCCAGCCGCTCCGCGGCACGTGGGATCTTCCCAGGCCAGGGATGGAACCGGCGCCCCTTGCACTGCAAGGCGGTGTCCTTACCCACTGGACCACCAGGGGAAGCCCCAAATTATATTTCTTAACAACTTATCAGGTGTCAGATGAGGCCACTATGAGGAGCTGACATTTAAATAGAGACCAAAACTATAAGAAGGAGCTAGTTAAGGGAATGTTGTAAAACAATATCACCCACACCTCTACTAGCTTCATTATTAGTCCTGATTTTATGTTAGACTTGGACCTTTTGTCCTTCTATGCCTGTGTGCTTGCCCATCCCAAACCTATTTTTTGCCTAGATAACTTCTACTCACATTTCAAAGCTCAACTCACATGCCTCTTCCTCCAAGAAGTCTCTTTACTGATAGATCTTCTCCCCAACCCACTCCATCCCCACTGGGACACGGGCTTTTCCCATGTATTGCCTTCCTTTGCATGGTAGCCATCATATGAGGGATAACTATAGCCAGGCTCTGGCTGGTCAATTTCTGCACTCCTTACACAGGTTTATATGCCTTCACAATGACAGCCTAGTCATGACAGAGCTTCATAAATAATGCAGTGTCATATAAGTATATTTTTCATTAATTCATTAATCTAACAAATATTTATTGAGCACTTACTCTGTGGTTGGCTCAGTGCTAGGCACTAGGGATATAAATATGGTAAGAGAGAAGCACGAAGGTTACATTCTTTGGTGAGAGATGGACACAAGATAGAAGTTAGATCAACAGAATAAAAGCAAATTATGGGGGAACTAGGAGGAGGGCAAAGGAGGTAGGGATCAGAGATATACGTATGACTAATCTGGGATTATACATATCTGTAAACAACAAAACTCTGTAAAAGCAAAAAGTAAAATAAAAAGTTTTTAAAAAAGCAAATTATAATTCTTTTTTTTTAAATTTTATTTATTTATCTTTTGGAGGGTGGGGTGGGGAGGGAGGGGAGCGGGCGGGCCACTTCTATTGGTCTTTCATTTCTCTATTTTCATCTGTCTTTGTTCTTTGGCTCCTGTGGGCCTCCCATCGCGGTGGTCACTGTCTTCGCAGAGCACCAGCTCTGGGCCCACGCGCCAGAGCTCCGGCTCAGTAATTGGGCACATCAGTCCAGCCGCTCCGCGGCACGTGGGATCTTCCCAGGCCAGGGATGGAACCGGCGCCCCTTGCACTGCAAGGCGGTGTCCTTACCCACTGGACCACCAGGGGAAGCCCCAAATTATATTTCTTAACAACTTATCAGGTGTCAGATGAGGCCACTATGAGGAGCTGACATTTAAATAGAGACCAAAACTATAAGAAGGAGCTAGTTAAGGGAATGTTGTAAAAACAATAATGTAGGCAGAGGGAACAGCCTGAGCAAAGGTCCTGAGGTAGAAAAGAGCCCGTGCGCTGGCTGATCCTTTGCTTCAGGGAAGAAGCAAGGGCAATGAAGCTAAGGAGCTGGAGTCCAGTAGCCAGACCTGGCTCTGAACACGTACAAGTTCTAAGCCTTACACTGGAGAGTAATACAAACTGAGAGCCAAACTTGGAGCAGCTGTGATTTTTTTGTTTAATTTTTTTAAAAATTAAAATGGGACAGACACACAGATTAATCATTACTTATTATTAATCTATGTGTACGTTCATGAGAATCTATGTCTGTTAACTGTTTTATACTCATTATCTTATTTATTCCTCACACAAAACTCACAAGTAGCTGTATTATTATCCCACCCTATAGTTAAAGGAACTGAAGCCCAAAGAGGTTGAGTAACTTGCTAAAGTCACCAGGAAAAAGTAAAATCATATTCAATTCTAGTCTGATTGCACTATCAGTCATGCTCCCTTGCCTCAGAGAGAAGCAGAGTGCTTGAACCTGAAGAAACACCAGTGCTTCCTCTGCTGATCCTTCATTTCAGAGCTGAGGGCAGCAAATTCCAAAAGAGAGAAATGACTTGTCCAGGCTCACACAATTGGGTGGACATTTTGTCCATTTGGGCCAGACATCCGGGGGTCAATCTGCCCATTCAGGTCTTCTATTAAGCCACAAGAAGTCTGGAACTGAGACATCAAATCATCTGGCTTGTAGGCCCAGATATCCTGTCTTGAGCACTGCAGCTCCTCGCCGGGGAATGTGGACATCTTGTCCATGGTTCCACTGTGCTCCGGCAGTTGAGAGCGTGCCTGACCCTCTGTGCCCAGCTCCTGTGGTGTCATCTGAGATCCACCCTGTTTTATGAATGTCTGGCATAGCCTCACTCGGAACAGCTGCTGGAATAAATGTAACACTGACCCATCCTGGGGCGGGTGGGGAGCAGAGGTCGGTAATGAGCACCCCTCCAGCAGAGCAGATGAGGAGGTGACAAAGGTTTCTGCTTCGTGCATGCTGCTGGCAGCTGCTCAGATGGTGGTGGCTGGGGGTCCGGGGGGTCTGAACCTCGGGGCCCGGGAGGCCCAGTGCTCAGGGAACAGCCTGAGCAAAGGTCCTGAGGTAGAAAAGAGCCCGTGCGCTGGCTGATCCTTTGCTTCAGGGAAGAAGCAAGGGCAATGAAGCTAAGGAGCTGGAGTCCAGTAGCCAGACCTGGCTCTGAACACGTACAAGTTCTAAGCCTTACACTGGAGAGTAATACAAACTGAGAGCCAAACTTGGAGCAGCTGTGATTTTTTTGTTTAATTTTTTTAAAAATTAAAATGGGACAGACACACAGATTAATCATTACTTATTATTAATCTATGTGTACGTTCATGAGAATCTATGTCTGTTAACTGTTTTATACTCATTATCTTATTTATTCCTCACACAAAACTCACAAGTAGCTGTATTATTATCCCACCCTATAGTTAAAGGAACTGAAGCCCAAAGAGGTTGAGTAACTTGCTAAAGTCACCAGGAAAAAGTAAAATCATATTCAATTCTAGTCTGATTGCACTATCAGTCATGCTCCCTTGCCTCAGAGAGAAGCAGAGTGCTTGAACCTGAAGAAACACCAGTGCTTCCTCTGCTGATCCTTCATTTCAGAGCTGAGGGCAGCAAATTCCAAAAGAGAGAAATGACTTGTCCAGGCTCACACAATTGGGTGGACATTTTGTCCATTTGGGCCAGACATCCGGGGGTCAATCTGCCCATTCAGGTCTTCTATTAAGCCACAAGAAGTCTGGAACTGAGACATCAAATCATCTGGCTTGTAGGCCCAGATATCCTGTCTTGAGCACTGCAGCTCCTCGCCGGGGAATGTGGACATCTTGTCCATGGTTCCACTGTGCTCCGGCAGTTGAGAGCGTGCCTGACCCTCTGTGCCCAGCTCCTGTGGTGTCATCTGAGATCCACCCTGTTTTATGAATGTCTGGCATAGCCTCACTCGGAACAGCTGCTGGAATAAATGTAACACTGACCCATCCTGGGGCGGGTGGGGAGCAGAGGTCGGTAATGAGCACCCCTCCAGCAGAGCAGATGAGGAGGTGACAAAGGTTTCTGCTTCGTGCATGCTGCTGGCAGCTGCTCAGATGGTGGTGGCTGGGGGTCCGGGGGGTCTGAACCCTCGCGGGGGCCCGGGGAGGCCCAGTGCTCAGGCTGTGGTGGAGCAGAGGTAGCTTTAAACCAGACCCAGTCACTGAGTCGTCCAGGGAAGGAGACAAACGGAACACTGGGGTAGAGGGCTGGGCTGGTCTCTGAGGAGGAGCAAGGGATGGAGGACCAAGACAGACGGAGGACTTCCTATGGCTCGAGGGCAGCAGGGCCCTGCCACACACAGCTCTGGCCCCCCAGGAGCAGACAGGACTGCCCTGCAGGATGGCCTGGAGGAATGATGGAGTCTTACCATGGGGCACAGAGAGCTCACCATGAGCAAAGAGTGGAAGGCAGAGCAGCCCCAACAAGTTGCCCACTTCACACTTTTCCTGGAGCTGCGCTGCACCCAAGTCTCCCCGACTTCATTTCACGAGCTGAATTCTCCATTCAGAACAAACAAAAATGGTTACTGCAGTTCTGAGGAGAAAACCATGTCCCGAGCGATTTGTGTCAGAGTTCTCAAGCCATTTCCAGGCCGTGGAGAGTCTGTGGCTATGGGATCCAGATTTTGTCTTGATCCTTTTGTCCATCATGCTGATCTGTGTCAACCTGTTTTCTGCTCTTTAGTGCTATTCCAATAGCAGCTCTCTGCTGACTGCCCCCAAACCACACCAGACCACTTTCTTAAACAACCAGAAATGAGCAGGTGTTAAAGAGAAGTGTGACAGACACATTAGCGCTAGCTTTACGCTTTCTAAGTGGTATAATCAGAAGAAGTACAAAGAACTTTGGAGGAGGCAGTGCCTTATAGAGAAATGAGCCACTGGAGAGAATGTTCTGGAGTGAGTAAGAGATCGGTCACACAGACAGTTCTCACACTCATCCTGCACAGCAGGAAGGTTCCTGTTTGGCTGCCTGTGGGAAAGAGGAGGGGACACTTAGTGAGGTGGGCGGCTCTGTGCTGTCCTACACCTCTCAGCACAGTGCACTATCAGCTGGCTTTATAGCCTCACTCGGAACAGCTGCTGGAATAAATGTAACACTGACCCATCCTGGGGCGGGTGGGGAGCAGAGGTCGGTAATGAGCACCCCTCCAGCAGAGCAGATGAGGAGGTGACAAAGGTTTCTGCTTCGTGCATGCTGCTGGCAGCTGCTCAGATGGTGGTGGCTGGGGGTCCGGGGGGTCTGAACCCTCGCGGGGGCCCGGGGAGGCCCAGTGCTCAGGCTGTGGTGGAGCAGAGGTAGCTTTAAACCAGACCCAGTCACTGAGTCGTCCAGGGAAGGAGACAAACGGAACACTGGGGTAGAGGGCTGGGCTGGTCTCTGAGGAGGAGCAAGGGATGGAGGACCAAGACAGACGGAGGACTTCCTATGGCTCGAGGGCAGCAGGGCCCTGCCACACACAGCTCTGGCCCCCCAGGAGCAGACAGGACTGCCCTGCAGGATGGCCTGGAGGAATGATGGAGTCTTACCATGGGGCACAGAGAGCTCACCATGAGCAAAGAGTGGAAGGCAGAGCAGCCCCAACAAGTTGCCCACTTCACACTTTTCCTGGAGCTGCGCTGCACCCAAGTCTCCCCGACTTCATTTCACGAGCTGAATTCTCCATTCAGAACAAACAAAAATGGTTACTGCAGTTCTGAGGAGAAAACCATGTCCCGAGCGATTTGTGTCAGAGTTCTCAAGCCATTTCCAGGCCGTGGAGAGTCTGTGGCTATGGGATCCAGATTTTGTCTTGATCCTTTTGTCCATCATGCTGATCTGTGTCAACCTGTTTTCTGCTCTTTAGTGCTATTCCAATAGCAGCTCTCTGCTGACTGCCCCCAAACCACACCAGACCACTTTCTTAAACAACCAGAAATGAGCAGGTGTTAAAGAGAAGTGTGACAGACACATTAGCGCTAGCTTTACGCTTTCTAAGTGGTATAATCAGAAGAAGTACAAAGAACTTTGGAGGAGGCAGTGCCTTATAGAGAAATGAGCCACTGGAGAGAATGTTCTGGAGTGAGTAAGAGATCGGTCACACAGACAGTTCTCACACTCATCCTGCACAGCAGGAAGGTTCCTGTTTGGCTGCCTGTGGGAAAGAGGAGGGGACACTTAGTGAGGTGGGCGGCTCTGTGCTGTCCTACACCTCTCAGCACAGTGCACTATCAGCTGGCTTTAGTCAAGAGGTGATTCAGCTACTATCCAAGCCTCCTCAGGATCCATGTTAATTCATTCAGAGGGTTCTTTTCTTCTGCTTTGTTTCTTCTATTAAAAAAAAATAATTGTATTTATTTATTTCTGGCAGTACTGGGTATTCATTCCTGCACGGGCTTCTTTCTTTCCTCCAGGGTCTGCTGTCTGGTTGGTGCATGGGCTTCTCATTGTGGTGGCTCCTCCGTTGCAGCGCACAGGTTCTGGGATGCGCAAACTTCAGTAGTTGTGGCATGTGGGCTCAGTAGTTGCGGCATGTGGGCTCAGTAGTTGCGGCTCCCAGGCTCTAGAGCACCGGCTCGATGGGTGTGGTGGACAGGTTCAGTTGCTCCACAGCACATGGGATATTCCCAGATCAGGGATCGAACCTGTATCTCCTACATTGGCTGATGGATTCTTTATGTTTTGTTTCTGGGTTTTTTTTTTGTTTGTTTGCTTTGTTTTGTTTTTACTGGAAGACATTCTCTGTTCACTTTTCCAGGCCATGGTTATTCCAAACAATTTGTGTCTTTTCCACCCAATTAGCAACACATCTTTTGCCTTTGCATCTCTGACCTGTGATGCCAGGGCCGTGGGGAAGCTCAGAGATGATCCTTTATCCTAAATCAAAGCCTCAATCCTTTCTTTGTAAAGTGGGGAGACTAACTGGTCTGCGGTTTGGGCTCATTAGTGTTTAAAAACTCCCTGGAGATACGAACGTACAGCCATGTTAGGTGCTCCTACAGTAAAGGTTCTAGAGATTTGCTGGCCTGTTTCCAGGTTCAGGGGCTCCCTCTTGCCAATCTCCCACCCTTTGCTTTACCAGAAACCAACCCAATTCTTGCCCAGCTCAGCATCCCAGGGAGACCTTGCAATGGAGTCCAAGTGGGGAAGGTTTACATTTTCTGCTGCTTTAAAGTTTGCTACCTAATTGCCCAAATGAAACTGTTTTAAAAAAGAAAAGACTTTTGATCAATTGTGCCTGGGGCAAGTGGGACACTCATCCTGCACAGCAGGAAGGTTCCTGTTTGGCTGCCTGTGGGAAAGAGGAGGGGACACTTAGTGAGGTGGGCGGCTCTGTGCTGTCCTACACCTCTCAGCACAGTGCACTATCAGCTGGCTTTAGTCAAGAGGTGATTCAGCTACTATCCAAGCCTCCTCAGGATCCATGTTAATTCATTCAGAGGGTTCTTTTCTTCTGCTTTGTTTCTTCTATTAAAAAAAAATAATTGTATTTATTTATTTCTGGCAGTACTGGGTATTCATTCCTGCACGGGCTTCTTTCTTTCCTCCAGGGTCTGCTGTCTGGTTGGTGCATGGGCTTCTCATTGTGGTGGCTCCTCCGTTGCAGCGCACAGGTTCTGGGATGCGCAAACTTCAGTAGTTGTGGCATGTGGGCTCAGTAGTTGCGGCATGTGGGCTCAGTAGTTGCGGCTCCCAGGCTCTAGAGCACCGGCTCGATGGGTGTGGTGGACAGGTTCAGTTGCTCCACAGCACATGGGATATTCCCAGATCAGGGATCGAACCTGTATCTCCTACATTGGCTGATGGATTCTTTATGTTTTGTTTCTGGGTTTTTTTTTTGTTTGTTTGCTTTGTTTTTTTTTTACTGGAAGACATTCTCTGTTCACTTTTCCAGGCCATGGTTATTCCAAACAATTTGTGTCTTTTCCACCCAATTAGCAACACATCTTTTGCCTTTGCATCTCTGACCTGTGATGCCAGGGCCGTGGGGAAGCTCAGAGATGATCCTTTATCCTAAATCAAAGCCTCAATCCTTTCTTTGTAAAGTGGGGAGACTAACTGGTCTGCGGTTTGGGCTCATTAGTGTTTAAAAACTCCCTGGAGATACGAACGTACAGCCATGTTAGGTGCTCCTACAGTAAAGGTTCTAGAGATTTGCTGGCCTGTTTCCAGGTTCAGGGGCTCCCTCTTGCCAATCTCCCACCCTTTGCTTTACCAGAAACCAACCCAATTCTTGCCCAGCTCAGCATCCCAGGGAGACCTTGCAATGGAGTCCAAGTGGGGAAGGTTTACATTTTCTGCTGCTTTAAAGTTTGCTACCTAATTCTGCCCAAATGAAACTGTTTTAAAAAAAAGAAAAGACTTTTGATTCCAATTGTGCCTGGGGCAGAGATGTAGCTGATTCTCTTTGCTATCCAGGAACAGAGTGTGGTGAAGACTCAGGCTCAAGATTACTCCCTACATCCCCAAGTACAGCCATAAAGCAAAAGGTCAGTGGCCTATAAAACATAGCAGGACCTCTGCCCCCACTTATCCTCGATGCTGTCTTTAAACAAAAGTTTCTAAAAATAAAAACCCCAAAAAGCCCAAAAAGAACAAAATTTGCCATCCTGCAGATAGTCAAAAAGCTGCATGCCACAGGCTAAAAGGAGCTCCCAGAGAGAGTTCCAGAAATGGCCCGACTGACAGTAAAACCAAAGCAAAAGAATGCAGCCTTCCAAAGGAACGTTCCTGTCGGGACCAGTCTGGCCAGCCGCATATGACCCCTAGTGTGTGTTAGCCCACCAGGTTAAACTTGACAGTCTCACAGACTCTCAAACACAACTTCCACTCACCAAAGCAAGAGACCTGCTTCCTAAGTCAGACTGGCCTACGGCGGGGCACTTGGAAGGAGCTACTCTCAGCTCAGAGAAAGGAGCTTGGGAAACTTGAGAGAAGGACCAGAGTCGCTGCTCCTAAGAGTCTGGGTGGCCAGAGAGGGCAGGTGGCAGAGGGGCGGGTTCAGGGGGCCGGGAAGGAAACTAGCATATCCATTTCCCAACCTCAGCCTCCTGTCCTATTTCCTACCCTCCACCATAGAGCTGCTCACTGCCTCCTCCTAGGGCATTCAGAATATGAAACAGAAATGAAATGGAAACCAAAGCAACGAGGGAAAGAAAGAAGGAGCGGAAGCCAAAAACCACAACCTCTCCACACAATCCTCCTCCCCGCCTCCCCTGACCATTCCCAAGGCCAGGCTCCTCTGGCCTTCACCATCCACGCCTTCTTTCCCATAGTCAGGCCAGGTGAACAATCAGTCATCTTTTTTAACTTAAAAAAATACTGTCATAATAACTGTTCATCCACCTGTGAGTAGTACACCAAAGACTGAATCCACATTCCAAAGCCTGTAACCTGTCTAACCACACTGTTTCAGTCACCCCAGCTATCCGACACCGGGAGCTTTTCCAAGGCTGGGAGACAAAGAAGTGAGCTGATAGGGAGAGACCCGGGAGAGGTGTGCCAGGCGCCGCCCCCCACAGAGCAGGGCCTCCTTGCTCACTGCAGCCTCCCTGCCATCAGCACACTTCCTGCTCCTCTCACTGCACCTCCGCCTCTCCCACTCTCTCATGGGGATCCCCTCCTCTCCAGTGGGGCTCTGGTTTCCTAGCAAAGCAGGTGGAACCTTCATTAATAAACCACATACTTCCTCCAAGAAATAATCATTGGTCAAAACTGCCTGCACACACCTCTCCTCCCTAAGAAACAGTCACTTTCTTGAAAGTCTGCTGCTATTTGCTTGCACACACAGACCCAGGACCAAATAAACCCATCAACTCAGGACTGCAGCTGAGTCCCTCAGCTGCCTGCACAGTCACCCGTGGGGCCAGGCCCGCTGGGCTTTGCTGACGCAGGAGCTCTGCTTGGCACAGAGCCGGCGGCCTCATCCAGGAGCCAGCCTTCCTGCCTTCTGACACCAGTCAGGGGCCCTGTGATTTCCATGGTGGAAAACCTTGGGAAGGCTCAGGCACAGGGGTAAACCTGAGAGCAGCAAGGGATGGGTGGAGACCCAGCAGAGAAATTCAAGGGAAGAGCACATGTTTGGAATTTAAACTGAACAGGAAGGGCTCCAAGGTCCCTTTGCCTCCCCCACAGCTAGCTGAGAGACTGAGAGTTCATGGGTGAGGGGATAATTCCTCCGCACAGGACCCTAGGGAGGCAGTTCGAGGTTGTAGCCACTGGCAACACCCTGGCCTGGTGGGTGGCCCTGGGCATCTCGCCACACGCTCTGGATAACACTCCACTCTTTTAAAGGGGTTGGCCTGTCTGACCATTCCAATCTGGCCTTCACCATCCACGCCTTCTTTCCCATAGTCAGGCCAGGTGAACAATCAGTCATCTTTTTTAACTTAAAAAAATACTGTCATAATAACTGTTCATCCACCTGTGAGTAGTACACCAAAGACTGAATCCACATTCCAAAGCCTGTAACCTGTCTAACCACACTGTTTCAGTCACCCCAGCTATCCGACACCGGGAGCTTTTCCAAGGCTGGGAGACAAAGAAGTGAGCTGATAGGGAGAGACCCGGGAGAGGTGTGCCAGGCGCCGCCCCCCACAGAGCAGGGCCTCCTTGCTCACTGCAGCCTCCCTGCCATCAGCACACTTCCTGCTCCTCTCACTGCACCTCCGCCTCTCCCACTCTCTCATGGGGATCCCCTCCTCTCCAGTGGGGCTCTGGTTTCCTAGCAAAGCAGGTGGAACCTTCATTAATAAACCACATACTTCCTCCAAGAAATAATCATTGGTCAAAACTGCCTGCACACACCTCTCCTCCCTAAGAAACAGTCACTTTCTTGAAAGTCTGCTGCTATTTGCTTGCACACACAGACCCAGGACCAAATAAACCCATCAACTCAGGACTGCAGCTGAGTCCCTCAGCTGCCTGCACAGTCACCCGTGGGGCCAGGCCCGCTGGGCTTTGCTGACGCAGGAGCTCTGCTTGGCACAGAGCCGGCGGCCTCATCCAGGAGCCAGCCTTCCTGCCTTCTGACACCAGTCAGGGGCCCTGTGATTTCCATGGTGGAAAACCTTGGGAAGGCTCAGGCACAGGGGTAAACCTGAGAGCAGCAAGGGATGGGTGGAGACCCAGCAGAGAAATTCAAGGGAAGAGCACATGTTTGGAATTTAAACTGAACAGGAAGGGCTCCAAGGTCCCTTTGCCTCCCCCACAGCTAGCTGAGAGACTGAGAGTTCATGGGTGAGGGGATAATTCCTCCGCACAGGACCCTAGGGAGGCAGTTCGAGGTTGTAGCCACTGGCAACACCCTGGCCTGGTGGGTGGCCCTGGGCATCTCGCCACACGCTCTGGATAACACTCCACTCTTTTAAAGGGGTTGGCCTGTCTGACCTCTACAATCCTATCTTGCTTCAAGCTTCAGGCTCCTAATCCATCTACTATTTTAAAAATTTAGTTCAGATGATACATCCAATAAACTGTCTATATGTTGTCCATTGCACCGCTATGCTTATTTAATGACTGCCTAGAAAATGTTTAGTTTGTTTTCTCTAGTGGGTCCTAGAACATTCACGAGACTGCAAGCTTTTCCAAAGGAAAGAACTAGGTCTCCTCATTAATCTGCAAGTTCAGCCTGGAAAAAAACAGAGGATTATTTGACTATCATCTCTAAGTTGATGTATATGTAAGAACTAAACAACTGTCCTGTTTATGCACAGAATTCAGTCTGAACTGACTTGCAGGCATCCAAATGGAGCACTCCATCCTCGCAGGGGCTAGGTCAGGGGGAGGAGTGGTTCTCGCCTTCCTCCAGGTCCCAAACAAGGAGTTTCTCTTCAGAAAATAAGTTCCTGGAAGCCTGAGTTTCCAGTCTCCAGTCTAGAGATAAGAGGAGGGTCTCCTCTGGGGCAGGGGATCAGGGTGGAGAGCGTCACAGCCCTGGTCCAGACCTCGTCTAGGGCACCAGGCCAAGAGGAGCTTCTGTGCCAAACCGGGCACACAAGTTGTTAGCAGTGTAAACAGATGAAATTCCAGCTCAGGACTGCAGGCAACAACAGTCTGAGATGAGGGGAAAAAACGTATTGGTTTTAGAGTTTCTGAATAGTTCTCAAAGCCAAGGCTGGTCCTTGCTTGACCTAGAATGAGGTGAGGGATGGGAGGAGAGGAGGGAGGCTCTGAGAGAAAGGGAAAGAGGGAGCAGGACCGTCAGGATGCACCCTTGGATGACGTCGGTAAATAACTTGGAAAAATATTTGTCCTAGCTGAGTCATGCTGGCTCTGACAAAGTGCTCCTGTCTGGGTTCCGGAAGAAACGGGGTTAGTTGTCACAGACGCTCAATATAGAAACAGGAATACTTCTCACTGATGAGACAGCATCCACTCCTGGCTCCCCAGCATGCTCCTCCACACTCTGTTCTCTGGCAGGAGGCTCTGCCTCTTCTCTGCAGTGAAGCCCGTCCACCCGCCTGGCTTGGGGCCCTCCCTGTGGGCACAGCCCCTTACAGAGAAAAGAGAGCCTGGCACTGGCTCCGAGGGGCTTGAGGGCAAGACACTGCTCTTTTTCCTTTGGCTCTTCTAGTCTAAGGGAATCCAGCCAACTTGCAAAGCGCTGTTCTGCGAAGTCATTCGAGTCACTCGGTTGATTCAGGCTCTTTGCAACCCCACAGATGAGCCATGGAATTCTCCTGGCAAGAAAAATGGAGTGGGTAACTTATCCCTTCTCCAGAGGATCTTCCCAACCCAGGGATCAAACCTAGGTATCCTGCATTGCAGGTATATTCTTTACCGTCTGAGCTACCAGGGAAGCCTGCTGTTCTGCAAACTTCCAGCCCAACAAGACCCACTGACTCTGCCCTCAAGCTGTTTTCCATCTGTCAGGGGGAAAGGTTTTTTTTTTTTAACTTTTATTTTACTTTTAACTTTTACAGAGTTTTGTTGTTTACAGATATGTATGTTCTCAGATCGGGGGGAGGGGTGGGGAGGAAGTTCTGTGAACAGTCAGAACTCACAGAAGAGATGGGACTCATCACCACTACTTGATGGATTTTCTAGTTTCAAAGTCTTCAATTTTTTTTTCCAAATTATTTTTGTTCTGAATAGGTGATGCAGGATTTTTAAGAGAGGAATTCTTAAAAAGTTCTTTTATCTCAAGCAATCTGAGATGAGATGGAGTAAAACAGGTGAGGGGGAAACCTCCTTCTTTTAATAAAAGTTTATAGTGGCAAACTGGCATAGAAGTTTCCCACAACTAGTAACTCTATTCACTAGAGTTATACACTTAGCACCAAAAAGCCCTATATAGTGATGTTTTTCTTGTTCTCATTTCCGGTGTTTAGAGAAAGAAAACAGAACTTTAAGGGAAGGTTTGGAAAGACAAATGAAGACTTTTATTTTCAGTGTCAGTGACTGATGCAAACAGTGAAGGAGACACTAAACGTTTCAATAGATAAGTATGCCTGGGGCACTGTGACTTCAAGTCTACCTAAGACTGAAGACAAACCAATCGGAGTGAATTTTTTTTTTTAAAAGGTTTTATTTTATAAAAGGAAGAATTGAGAGACATTCCACAGTATTTAAATATTTCCCCCAAAATAGCATCATTATAAAATTCTCAGTTTCAACTGGCAATTATTACATATTCAAGCTAAAGCATTTAAAATATAAAATTCTCAGTTTCAACTGGACAAAAATTTAGTCTAAGGGAATCCAGCCAACTTGCAAAGCGCTGTTCTGCGAAGTCATTCGAGTCACTCGGTTGATTCAGGCTCTTTGCAACCCCACAGATGAGCCATGGAATTCTCCTGGCAAGAAAAATGGAGTGGGTAACTTATCCCTTCTCCAGAGGATCTTCCCAACCCAGGGATCAAACCTAGGTATCCTGCATTGCAGGTATATTCTTTACCGTCTGAGCTACCAGGGAAGCCTGCTGTTCTGCAAACTTCCAGCCCAACAAGACCCACTGACTCTGCCCTCAAGCTGTTTTCCATCTGTCAGGGGGAAAGGTTTTTTTTTTTTAACTTTTATTTTACTTTTAACTTTTACAGAGTTTTGTTGTTTACAGATATGTATGTTCTCAGATCGGGGGGAGGGGTGGGGAGGAAGTTCTGTGAACAGTCAGAACTCACAGAAGAGATGGGACTCATCACCACTACTTGATGGATTTTCTAGTTTCAAAGTCTTCAATTTTTTTTTCCAAATTATTTTTGTTCTGAATAGGTGATGCAGGATTTTTAAGAGAGGAATTCTTAAAAAGTTCTTTTATCTCAAGCAATCTGAGATGAGATGGAGTAAAACAGGTGAGGGGGAAACCTCCTTCTTTTAATAAAAGTTTATAGTGGCAAACTGGCATAGAAGTTTCCCACAACTAGTAACTCTATTCACTAGAGTTATACACTTAGCACCAAAAAGCCCTATATAGTGATGTTTTTCTTGTTCTCATTTCCGGTGTTTAGAGAAAGAAAACAGAACTTTAAGGGAAGGTTTGGAAAGACAAATGAAGACTTTTATTTTCAGTGTCAGTGACTGATGCAAACAGTGAAGGAGACACTAAACGTTTCAATAGATAAGTATGCCTGGGGCACTGTGACTTCAAGTCTACCTAAGACTGAAGACAAACCAATCGGAGTGAATTTTTTTTTTTAAAAGGATTTTATTTTATAAAAGGAAGAATTGATAGACATTCCACAGTATTTAAATATTTCCCCCAAAATAGCATTATTATAAAATTCTCAGTTTCAACTGGCAATTATTACATATTCAAGCTAAACAGTTTTACCAATGTTTAATAACCAGAAAGATTATTAAATTCATTCTGTAGCTGAGGAAAACTAATTGTCACTTAGTGATTACTTGAGCTTGAATCTTTCAATAAAAATTTAAAAAGTAAAGCCTAGAAAATCTTAGGTCTAACGAGGAGAGAGCAGAATATTCTCTGACAAAACCTGTTATTTTCCAGGCAGCTGAGCTAACACACTCCACCACTTGGTGGCAGCATACCTAAATTACATACAGAAGGGTTCCCTGATGAATCAGAGGGTAAAGAATCTACAGGCAGGAGACCCAGGCAGGAGACCCAGGTTCAATCCCTGGGTCAGAAAGATCCCCTGGAGAAGGGAATGGCCACCCACTCCAGTATTCTTGCCTGGAGAATTCCATGGACAGAGGAGCCTGGTGGGTTACAGTCCATGGGGTAGCACATTTGGACACAACTGAGTGACTTTCCCTTTCATATGTATATGATAAAGGCAGCCTCAACAAAACTAAAGTATGATAACATGAAGGGTCAGCATCCAATATATGCCCTCCAAACATACACAACCCCACATACCAGTGAGGAGGACCAGATAGAACCTAACCAATGGCAGGTGAAGACAGAAATAGGAATATCCAAAAATAATTATATAATGGGAGAGGGATTGTGTGTGCTTAGTTGCTCAGTCATGTCAAACTCTGTGACCCCATGGGCTATATGTAGCCCATCAGGCTCCTCTGTCCAAAGGATTCTCCAGGCAAGAATACTCGAGTGGGTGGCCATCCCCTTCTCCAGGGGATCTTTCCCACCCAGAGGTTGGACCTGTAGTGCAACAGGCTTTTTGTTGTTGTTACTGTCGAGTCATCAGGGAAGCCCCAATGAGGGAGGGAGAAACAACCCCAAATCTGGAACCCACCAAGGGAAAAACACAACCTTCTTCCTCAAAATCAGGCTCTCTCTCCAGTATCCATAGAGAGTTCCTTCATTTACAATATTCCAGACAAATGAATTAGAACTAAATTTAAATCGTCCCGATTCCCCAGCATGAATTCCTGAAAAACCTGAACATACTGGGGTTTATTTCACCTGGAACACAGAAGTTTATCTAACTTAAGTGGAAACAGAAACATTAGCTTCCTAATCAGCCTGCGGGTGGTGAGCCATCGACTTCAGAAGCCTAAAAAAGAGAGCCAATGACCCCACCTAAGCTTTAGAGGCTCATTTCACATCGCTGCCCAGAGACAAATTCCAAGGAAGCACAACTTCGTCAGTGGAAGGCAGATGAGGACTTCAGTTCAGATGAGAGGAGAGGAGATTAACTACTACTTTGTGCCAGAAACTAACTGCACAACCAGCTGAGGAGCTGAAATACACCCAGAGGCAAAAGTAAAGATTCACCAAGGGCAGAAACCAATTAAGTCTACATAAATTTCTTATCAGATTTGAACTTTAATGAATAGCCCCTTCAATATTCCTACTAGTCAGGCAAGATAAAGGAATCCTATCTTGGAGGACCCCAAAAGACAGGCCCTGTGGCCAATTCCTTTATTCTTTCAAATCCAGGGGCAGTCTTAGGAGTACATAATATATGACCCTAAATTAGGGTTTCTGATGATGAGCAATAACAATGTTTGCACAGGGTGTTCCAGTCAGTGAGGAGCATATAAACTTAAATCTGAAGAAATACAAAGACTTGGAAGTCTATAGCAAGGCATATTGGAAGTATAAATTGGGAAATTTGGAAAGAAATGTAGCAGTGCATATCACTAACCTTAAAAAATCCATAAATGCCATGAATTTATCCCAAACAAACCATTTAAAATATAGACAAAGGTTCATACACAAAGAAGTTTACTGAGAGTTATTTTTACAGCAATGAAGTTTTGAAAATAACTTGGAAGTCTAACGATAGGGTTAATTCGAATATGGTATATTCTAAGATACACTATTATGCATAATATGTTTTTAAAATACTGAAAATATTCTTAAGGTATAATATTAAGTGGAATAAAACAAGAAGCAAAATTAAATAAACAATACAATTCAATTCTGCTTTAAAAAATCTCCAAGAAGAAGAGATTGGAAGAGAAAATGTCAATATATTACTTGTTCCAAAATATTAATTTCTAGAAGGTAGAATTACAAGTGGGCTTTAAATTTTTTTGTATTTTCTGGGTTTATTTTCTATAATAAATAAACATATTAGATACATATATATATATATATATATATATATATATATATGTTCATTCATTTATTCAGTACTTACTATAAGCCTCCTAGGTGATACTGATCTTATTACTTTTACCACTACCCTTACTAGCTCTTACTCTAACCTTAACCATCACTGCAACCTTGACTTTGGCAAAGCTATGACAGACACAATGAAGGTCAAGTGACAAAGCAAGGTCCCCACTGCCAAGCAAGAAAAGGGAAAGAAACCACCGTTTGTCACTGACTCTTGGTGCGTGCCAAGTCCTAGGCCAGAAACTAACTGCACAACCAGCTGAGGAGCTGAAATACACCCAGAGGCAAAAGTAAAGATTCACCAAGGGCAGAAACCAATTAAGTCAATAAATTTCTTATCAGATTTGAACTTTAATGAATAGCCCCTTCAATATTCCTACTAGTCAGGCAAGATAAAGGAATCCTATCTTGGAGGACCCCAAAAGACAGGCCCTGTGGCCAATTCCTTTATTCTTTCAAATCCAGGGGCAGTCTTAGGAGTACATAATATATGACCCTAAATTAGGGTTTCTGATGATGAGCAATAACAATGTTTGCACAGGGTGTTCCAGTCAGTGAGGAGCATATAAACTTAAATCTGAAGAAATACAAAGACTTGGAAGTCTATAGCAAGGCATATTGGAAGTATAAATTGGGAAATTTGGAAAGAAATGTAGCAGTGCATATCACTAACCTTAAAAAAAATCCATAAATGCCATGAATTTATCCCAAACAAACCATTTAAAATATAGACAAAGGTTCATACACAAAGAAGTTTACTGAGAGTTATTTTTACAGCAATGAAGTTTTGAAAATAACTTGGAAGTCTAACGATAGGGTTAATTCGAATATGGTATATTCTAAGATACACTATTATGCATAATATGTTTTTAAAATACTGAAAATATTCTTAAGGTATAATATTAAGTGGAATAAAACAAGAAGCAAAATTAAATAAACAATACAATTCAATTCTGCTTTAAAAAATCTCCAAGAAGAAGAGATTGGAAGAGAAAATGTCAATATATTACTTGTTCCAAAATATTAATTTCTAGAAGGTAGAATTACAAGTGGGCTTTAAATTTTTTTGTATTTTCTGGGTTTATTTTCTATAATAAATAAACATATTAGATACATATATATATATATATATATATATATATATATATATGTTCATTCATTTATTCAGTACTTACTATAAGCCTCCTAGGTGATACTGATCTTATTACTTTTACCACTACCCTTACTAGCTCTTACTCTAACCTTAACCATCACTGCAACCTTGACTTTGGCAAAGCTATGACAGACACAATGAAGGTCAAGTGACAAAGCAAGGTCCCCACTGCCAAGCAAGAAAAGGGAAAGAAACCACCGTTTGTCACTGACTCTTGGTGCGTGCCAAGTCCTAGGCTAGGTGCCTACATGTGTTTTCATGTAATGCTCACTACCTTTACGGTAATGGTCTGGTAATATCTCTGGTAATATCTGTATTTAACAGGCAAGGACATTTGTCAGTTGCATGCACATTTCTTCTCCCAGAGGGGAGGGTTCTGGGTTCATTCTTCCTTGGCTGGAACCTCCTGCATAATTTCTAGAGTCAGTATTTGTCCTTGAGGCCACTCTTTCCTCCTCTACGAGTTCATAGCTCCACTCCTGCCAAGTCAGTGGCAATGTCCAAAGTCCCTTCTAAGGGTCACACTGAAGATGCACGTGAAAAAGAAAATACTCTCCTCTCCATCAGGGATCCTTTTACCCAGTATTGGGTCCTTAATTCATCACCTCAAGGCGTTTACTGGAAGTATTCCTGGAATAATGAGGGCTGCTTCTCACAGTTATTTTATGACCTCATGGTTTCTGCCTGATTGTCCAGGTTATTGTCCTCCAGGGAATCACAAATTCCTGTCTCTGCATTTGAAGCATCACAGCAGGCTCTTCAGGGTTTCCACAAGCCTCCCTGGACCCTCTGCCTCAGAACCACACCAGCACAGACACAGACCTGCCAAGTCGGGCAGTGGCATGGTCAATAAAGTGAACTAACTTCAAGATGCCTATCCGCTGACTGCTCAACAATGCCAGAATCATGCTTCTGACGTTAGAGCAATGCAAGATTGAACCAGGAAGGCGACCGAGTTAAAGAAATAGCTCAGACTTATAGAAACAGAACAGGATGAGCCTCCTAGAATACAATAGAGAGTACTCCCACCCTTCCAGGCTGTATGTTCAGGGTGCCTACTAGAGACTTTTACTCATCTCTTTAAATAGTTTCCAAGGTCCTCAGTCTTTTGTTTTGCTTTGTTTTTTTTTTTTCACTACCTCCCTTGGTATAATTCAGTTACTGAAAAATAGTTGACATCCACAGATGAGCATAAATGAATAGCGTTGTATGTCTAAAACTGAACACAAAGACGTGGGAGAGGAAGTTCAAGGCACCAGGCTCCACTCCATTATCCTGCACATCCACAGTCACCACTGCTGTCCTGGCCATTACAAACCTGGGCTTCAGAGAATCGCCACCTGCATTTCCCACTTGCAGCAACCTTCATACTTAGAATCCAAAAAGAGTCTTGGAGGATGAAGGTTTGCTAGGACGCCACTGCCTACCATAATTTCAGTCATCTGTCCTTCTCCTTGCTACTCTCTCCTACTCAATCCTTAGCCTGTCCTTCAGGATCGACCTTCCTTCCCTCTCCAAGTCTGCTCCCTGCACTCTCACCACTGCCTCCTTCACTCTGGCCTCCTTCAGTCAGTGGATAAAAGCTCAGGATCTGGGGCTCCAAATCACACCCGCTGCGAGTTATCTAATCTCTCTGAGCCTGTTTCCTCATAGGTAAAATGGGAACAAATACTATCCATCTCAAAATGCTGTGAGAATTAAGTTAATGTATACAGAACACTTATGACAGTGCAACAATATAGATTTGAAGATGATAATAACAGCTAGGATTTATTTATTACTTACTAGATCAGTTCCAGAGGCTAGAAGCATTATGTACTTATTTTCTTTTTTTGACCTCTTTTATTGGTCCTTCATTTACTTATATCCATCTATCTTAATTCTTTGGCTTGTGTGGGCCTCCCATCCCAGGGGCCTCTCTTATTGCAGAGCACCAGCTCTGGGCGCATGAGCTCCAGAGTGCTGGCTCACTCTGGACGCACTGGTCCAGCTGCTCCGCAACACATGGGATCTTCCCATGCCAGGGATCAAACCAGTGCCCCTTGCACTGCAAGGCGGACTCTTTACCCACTGGACCACCAGGGAAGCCCTGTACTTATTTTCAACTCAAAATTATATTTGACAATTTACCCATGTTGTTGCAACCACGGAAGTTCAGAAAAGTTGCTATTGTTGTTTAGCCACTAAGTCATGTCCGACTCTTCACAACTCCATGGAGCCAACCAGGCTCCTCTGTCCACGGAATTCTCCAGGCAAGAATTTCCTACTCTCAGGGGATCTTCCCGATTCAGGGATCAAACCCGGGTCTCCTGCATTGCAGGCAGATTATGGTGACTGTAATTTCAGAGTCAGGATTCTAAAGAAAACAAGGCATTTTTGCTGCTATTGTTGTTTAGTCACTAAGTCATCAGAAAAATCAGTCATAGAAATCTACAGATGGTATAATACCATTGTTCATAAAAGGCAAAACCAAATAATATATTGTGTATGCAGACATGTGGGAAACTATATTGAAAAAGCAAGACAAGGAGGAACACAAAACTCAGGATAATAGTTATTTCTGGGGAAAGTAGCTGGGATTAAGTTGGGGAAGAGACACAGGTAGCTTTTAGAACAAAGGAGATGTTATGACTGTGAAGCTGGGGGTGGGCTCTCAGGTGTTTGATTTCTCATCACACTTTATAGCTTACATATACATCACACCTATCACTTTACATGTAGCCAATATTGTTGTTACATATATAGCACTTATTAGGCTCCTTTAGGAGACAGACTATTAAGTTCTGAATGTCTGGGTGCTATTAAGAGATTGCCAGATAGTTTCTTCACAACACCCTTATGAGATGGACATTCTCTTCTCAAATTAAAAATCAGAATATTGGACTCAGAAATGTTGAGTCCTATGCCCAAGTTCTCAACCCATGTTAAATATCTTCCTTTTGCCCCTGTGAGTCCATCCTCCATCTTATCCCCTCTACCCAATGCTGAGGGGCTGACCCACACGCACTGCTTCAATGAATCCCCTGTCCCCTAGCTTTGGTTGCATTCAGTCATTGGCAAACAACGGCTGGAGGCCAGAGAATGGGGAGCGGTGAGGCAGGAGTATTGACTCCCTTGCTCCTCATCATGGAATCACCATGAGTTGGTGACAGCTTTCTACTGGAAGCCACAGTTCCTGCCAAGTGACCATCTCCAACAGCTATCTCTGTGGGTCAAAATTCTATTTGACACTTTACCCATGTTGTTGCAACCACGGAAGTTCAGAAACGTTGCTATTGTTGTTTAGCCACTAAGTCATGTCCGACTCTTCACAACTCCATGGAGCCAACCAGGCTCCTCTGTCCACGGAATTCTCCAGGCAAGAATTTCCTACTCTCAGGGGATCTTCCCGATTCAGGGATCAAACCCGGGTCTCCTGCATTGCAGGCAGATTATGGTGACTGTAATTTCAGAGTCAGGATTCTAAAGAAAACAAGGCATTTTTGCTGCTATTGTTGTTTAGTCACTAAGTCATCAGAAAAATCAGTCATAGAAATCTACAGATGGTATAATACCATTGTTCATAAAAGGCAAAACCAAATAATATATTGTGTATGCAGACATGTGGGAAACTATATTGAAAAAGCAAGACAAGGAGGAACACAAAACTCAGGATAATAGTTATTTCTGGGGAAAGTAGCTGGGATTAAGTTGGGGAAGAGACACAGGTAGCTTTTAGAACAAAGGAGATGTTATGACTGTGAAGCTGGGGGTGGGCTCTCAGGTGTTTGATTTCTCATCACACTTTATAGCTTACATATACATCACACCTATCACTTTACATGTAGCCAATATTGTTGTTACATATATAGCACTTATTAGGCTCCTTTAGGAGACAGACTATTAAGTTCTGAATGTCTGGGTGCTATTAAGAGATTGCCAGATAGTTTCTTCACAACACCCTTATGAGATGGACATTCTCTTCTCAAATTAAAAATCAGAATATTGGACTCAGAAATGTTGAGTCCTATGCCCAAGTTCTCAACCCATGTTAAATATCTTCCTTTTGCCCCTGTGAGTCCATCCTCCATCTTATCCCCTCTACCCAATGCTGAGGGGCTGACCCACACGCACTGCTTCAATGAATCCCCTGTCCCCTAGCTTTGGTTGCATTCAGTCATTGGCAAACAACGGCTGGAGGCCAGAGAATGGGGAGCGGTGAGGCAGGAGTATTGACTCCCTTGCTCCTCATCATGGAATCACCATGAGTTGGTGACAGCTTTCTACTGGAAGCCACAGTTCCTGCCAAGTGACCATCTCCAACAGCTATCTCTGTGGGTTCCATGTACCTCTCCTCACCTTGCCCCTTCAGGCCTAGACATCAAAATGTTTGCCCTCCTTGATGTTGCCAGCTGTGGGATAATTTGAACATCCAAACCTTGCTGCTTTCCCTGTTGCCTACCCACAGCACTGTAAAGTGTGCCTTTGTTAAACTCTTCTCAGATAACCTGGGTGGAGTGGTCATATGTTTCCTGACTCAAAAGTGGTGGAGCTGGGATCTGAACTCCAGCGCCTTCCATCAATCCAAAGATGCCTCTATTCCCTTAGCTGTGAAGGTCTGTATGACTCCAAGGAAGGTGATCACTGACAATGGTTGTGACTATTGTGATGTTATGTTACTAAGCAGCAGAAGAAAGCACTATTTGCTCTTCAGTGTTTGGTCTATGTATACCTAACAATAGGAACACTTGACTGATATTACTAAGAAATTTGTATAGAATGTGGGAGGTATAAGAGGAATTATGAAGATTTAAAGATAAACACTAAAAGAAATTTAACAGGGAGCTGGAAAGGGATGAGCTCTAGGCAAATGTCCTCATTGGCTCTATTTCTGAACTTCACATCACTACTCTGTGCATCCTCCTTTAATTGATGATCCCAGAGCAAAGGGCAAGATACCACTGACACATCTCAACAGGCCCTGGCAACCAGCACATTCACTGATGACAGATTCCTTAGCTTGGGTTCTCTCATGCTGAATATAGAGGAGGAAATCCTTGCAGTTTTACCTCCTTATCTCACTTTCTGCTCTCTATTTCTATTTCCTGGTGATGCTGCATAAAGACAGGGCTGACTATAAGCTCAATTTATCTCTTGCTGAAATCAGTAGAATAAGAACATATCCTGCCCAAGTTCTCAACCCATGTTAAATATCTTCCTTTGCCCCTGTGAGTCCATCCTCCATCTTATCCCCTCTACCCAATGCTGAGGGGCTGACCCACACGCACTGCTTCAATGAATCCCCTGTCCCCTAGCTTTGGTTGCATTCAGTCATTGGCAAACAACGGCTGGAGGCCAGAGAATGGGAGCGGTGAGGCAGGAGTATTGACTCCCTTGCTCCTCATCATGGAATCACCATGAGTTGGTGACAGCTTTCTACTGGAAGCCACAGTTCCTGCCAAGTGACCATCTCCAACAGCTATCTCTGTGGGTTCCATGTACCTCTCCTCACCTTGCCCCTTCAGGCCTAGACATCAAAATGTTTGCCCTCCTTGATGTTGCCAGCTGTGGGATAATTTGAACATCCAAACCTTGCTGCTTTCCCTGTTGCCTACCCACAGCACTGTAAAGTGTGCCTTTGTTAAACTCTTCTCAGATAACCTGGGTGGAGTGGTCATATGTTTCCTGACTCAAAAGTGGTGGAGCTGGGATCTGAACTCCAGCGCCTTCCATCAATCCAAAGATGCCTCTATTCCCTTAGCTGTGAAGGTCTGTATGACTCCAAGGAAGGTGATCACTGACAATGGTTGTGACTATTGTGATGTTATGTTACTAAGCAGCAGAAGAAAGCACTATTTGCTCTTCAGTGTTTGGTCTATGTATACCTAACAATAGGAACACTTGACTGATATTACTAAGAAATTTGTATAGAATGTGGGAGGTATAAGAGGAATTATGAAGATTTAAAGATAAACACTAAAAGAAATTTAACAGGGAGCTGGAAAGGGATGAGCTCTAGGCAAATGTCCTCATTGGCTCTATTTCTGAACTTCACATCACTACTCTGTGCATCCTCCTTTAATTGATGATCCCAGAGCAAAGGGCAAGATACCACTGACACATCTCAACAGGCCCTGGCAACCAGCACATTCACTGATGACAGATTCCTTAGCTTGGGTTCTCTCATGCTGAATATAGAGGGAGGAAATCCTTGCAGTTTTTACCTCCTTATCTCACTTTCTGCTCTCTCTATTTCTATTTCCTGGTGATGCTGCATAAAGACAGGGCTGACTATAAGCTCAATTTATCTCTTGCTGAAATCAGTAGAATAAGAACACATTGTCAGGTAATTAGCTGTGAATATTGGCACCTTGGTTTGACTGACACTACAGAATATCCCATCTTAATTCCTGGTCATCTTCCTTCACCAGTAGAATACCTGTGTTCCCTCCTAGAACACTCAGCATCTCAGCAGCATTGCTAGTAAGGGGCAAATACATCAAGGGGCTAGCAAGCTGGGCGTTTAGGAGCAGCAGAGAGATGCTCATGACAAAGCAGGATAACAGTGATGAAGAAGGAGGAATACAATGCAATAGAAATAACCTGGGATTTCTTTACCAGATATTTAGAAATCTCTATTCCAAGCATACGGTCAACCCCCAATAATCACAGTGTATAGATTATCCATACTGTGAGTTGTGCCCTGGAAACTACTCTCAGCCTAGATTATCTCTGTTCTAGGGACACACACCCACTAGTTGTATCTGAGTATTTCTTTTCCACTCCTTTCATGTACAAGTAACTGTAAGCAGATATCAGGGCAGACGGACAAAATAGTTAGATAAGTGTAGGATGGATGAGAAAAAAGGTAACACAGGAGTTTACCACGATCCCTACCTGTGCCCTGGCTTATGGCAGGCATCAATAAATACTTGTTGAATTGAGTGAACGAAGCTGCCAGAAAGTTTAATTAGGAGATTTTAAAGACTACTCTTGTTACCTTAATTTCACAACTTCTCAGAGATAACAGAAACATGGGAAAATCCTCAGGATATAGATGCTCAAACTCATCAGCAGCAAAAAAGGGAAGTTGGAAAGGACTCATCTCGGGCTGTGTGAATTCCAAAAGAGTAACTGCTGCTGTCACAAACAGTCACACTCTGGGATCATGCTTGGCCCTAGGTGATCACTCAAAAATTCCACCCAGAATGCAAGGGGATGGGAAAGCAGTCCTCTTAGGATTTAAGATATATACGATCTGAAGTGAAATTCCAGGCCTTAAATAATTTAGGGAATTTGAGACAGAGAGTTTGTGGGGTGGTGGTGTGAGGTTATAGATTTCTGTGATATATTTCCCCTCCAATATCATAGACACACGGAATTCGGGGGAAAGGGAAAATTTCTTAGCAATGATCAAAGCCAGCTCCAACCCACTGTGGGAGTATTGCCACAGGAAGTTCACTTTCTTCAGAGGCAGCAGCACTGCTGCTGGACAGCTCCCACCTGGGCAGAGGCTGTCTCCACTTCAGAGTCCTGGTCCCTCTAACGACCCAGCGAAGCAGCAGAGACCATGCCTTTGCCCGCCTTTTAGGAGTGGCGGAGCTCTCCTGATACTTGAAGTCAGGAATCACTTTTCTTCCATGTTCAACCTTGTGAGAAAACATCCGTTGACCACAGAAACATCGTTTGTGGCTCCCTTGGTGTGCTGGTCTCCTGACAATACTCTTAACTGGTCCACATAACTCCTAAAATGGAGTTGGCAGGGTTCAGTGTTGTAGAGTTGAATGCCGTGGTCCCGAAGTAACCTGGCCTTCCCACACTATAGTGGGACTTTTTCTTCTCATTCATTTATACAATCATCCTTCTTTCCATGTCCTCTTGGGTTTTTGTTCCCCTTTAAGCAGAAATCTTTTCCTTTTCAATTGCTTCTAATCTGTTCTGTTCCACTTTTGCTTAACAAATCAGAATTAAAAAAAGTTCTTTTCATCTTTTCATGTTCTAAAGATGAGTGTGCACTAGCTGCATAGATATGAGAAACCTACCAGAAAGAAAAATGTACCCTTTGTATTCACAAAGGATAGAGTGTAATAACTCATATGTCATCACAACCGTCAGAAAAAAATGGGAAAATCCTCAGGATATAGATGCTCAAACTCATCAGCAGCAAAAAAGGGAAGTTGGAAAGGACTCATCTCGGGCTGTGTGAATTCCAAAAGAGTAACTGCTGCTGTCACAAACAGTCACACTCTGGGATCATGCTTGGCCCTAGGTGATCACTCAAAAATTCCACCCAGAATGCAAGGGGATGGGAAAGCAGTCCTCTTAGGATTTAAGATATATACGATCTGAAGTGAAATTCCAGGCCTTAAATAATTTAGGGAATTTGAGACAGAGAGTTTGTGGGGTGGTGGTGTGAGGTTATAGATTTCTGTGATATATTTCCCCTCCAATATCATAGACACACGGAATTCGGGGAAGGAAACTTTCTTAGCAATGATCAAAGCCAGCTCCAACCCACTGTGGGAGTATTGCCACAGGAAGTTCACTTTCTTCAGAGGCAGCAGCACTGCTGCTGGACAGCTCCCACCTGGGCAGAGGCTGTCTCCACTTCAGAGTCCTGGTCCCTCTAACGACCCAGCGAAGCAGCAGAGACCATGCCTTTGCCCGCCTTTTAGGAGTGGCGGAGCTCTCCTGATACTTGAAGTCAGGAATCACTTTTCTTCCATGTTCAACCTTGTGAGAAAACATCCGTTGACCACAGAAACATCGTTTGTGGCTCCCTTGGTGTGCTGGTCTCCTGACAATACTCTTAACTGGTCCACATAACTCCTAAAATGGAGTTGGCAGGGTTCAGTGTTGTAGAGTTGAATGCCGTGGTCCCGAAGTAACCTGGCCTTCCCACACTATAGTGGGACTTTTTCTTCTCATTCATTTATACAATCATCCTTCTTTCCATGTCCTCTTGGGTTTTTGTTCCCCTTTAAGCAGAAATCTTTTCCTTTTCAATTGCTTCTAATCTGTTCTGTTCCACTTTTGCTTAACAAATCAGAATTAAAAAAAGTTCTTTTCATCTTTTCATGTTCTAAAGATGAGTGTGCACTAGCTGCATAGATATGAGAAACCTACCAGAAAGAAAAATGTACCCTTTGTATTCACAAAGGATAGAGTGTAATAACTCATATGTCATCACAACCGTCTGTTTATCCACTTATAATAGAATGGTGCCCCCAATGGCCATTGAACTGGTTCCTTAGATTTGGGGATTGTCTTTCATCACTTACAGATTCTGTTTGTTTGCCTTCTGCAGCTTCATCCCTAGGCTACCAGCATGGTTACATACTGCACTCTCCTTTATGGTCATTGCTTTGGCACTGGGTGGGGAAATACTCAGGTTTTCCCTAACTTTCTCAAAATGTCTGTTCCTGTTCACCATGAATCCTAAATCAGCCTGGCTTACACAGCCTCTAACTATTTGTTACATAAATAAATAATAAATGCTTGAATAAATGAATGTCACTCACAGGCGATGACTCCACTCTGAAAAGCACATTTTACCTGACAGGAGCCGAGTTTTCTAGCCTCTGGCTATCACCCAAAATAGGCTATTTCTACTCATCATCATTTGTCTAATCTCGCTGTTCATTTTCAAAGTTTCTCTTCTTTCCCCAAACCAGGGCCAAGCAGAAAACTGGCGAACACTATCTGAGGCACTAAGTCCTTCAGTTTCTTCCCCAGACCTCACTGTCTTTGGAACAGCCCTGTACTAGGTTTTGTTTCCAACAGTCATCATGTGTGAACTTGTGGCCGATGAAACTAGGGAGTGATGGATCAGCATGACTAGTTGGTAAAGTCTTCAGCCTTCCAGGTACACACACTCCTGGGAACATTGGCCCCTTGGGAGGGAAGCAGCAGGCATCCCTAACAATTCCTCCCACTGAAAGGAGCAACAGGATTCTTGCCTCCCACCTACCAGAGCCTGTGAGGAATCTTTTCTGTTCTCAGGAGCCTGGGATACAATGCTTGTGACCAGCCTCTGGGAAGCAGAGAAAGCCTGCATCTCACCATGCTCTCTCAATGATGACCTACTGTTTCTACTTTTTCACAATCTTTCTCCCAGGACGTCTTGGGTTTTGGTCCCCGTTACCTAGCATAAATCTTTTCCTTTTCAGTTGCTTCCAATATTTTTTGTCCCAGCTTTGCTTAACAGTCAGAATTAACAAAATTTTCTTCCAATTCGTTCACCATCTATTCTATAGAAAAGAAGAGTATGCATTAGCTGCAGGAATGTGATAAACCTACCAGGAAGGAAAATGTACCCTTCAGGATCCCAAATTTCTTCTGGCACTGAAAGAATTAAGAGTTTGCCGTGGGTTCCTATGAAAACTTTTCCTGTAAATTGCTTCAGAAAATGTCTGGCTTCATGCTTGTTAGCAGTATACTTGGGAAAGATGCTTTTAAAACTGCTTAGCCTCTCAATGGCTAAATTGCTAAATTACCTACATCAATCATGGGTTATTTATTCCATCTCCTTGCCTCCAAGACAGATGGGAATATTTCTTCTGTATAGAGACCTTTAGGGAAAAACCTTCTGTTCTATTCTTCATCCAACTGACTTGTACTCAAAAGTTTAGATGGTCTTCTTTGGATATAACCTAAGTTCATTTCTTTAGAGCTTAAGGCATTTTATGTGTTTTTCCTCTGGTTCTCTGTGAATATCATGAAGAAAAAAGTCACCATTTGACATCTTTATTTCTTGCCCGTTTTCCCCAAGACCTAGGGAACCAACTGGCGAACACTATCTGAGGCACTAAGTCCTTCAGTTTCTTCCCAGACCTCACTGTCTTTGGAACAGCCCTGTACTAGGTTTTGTTTCCAACAGTCATCATGTGTGAACTTGTGGCCGATGAAACTAGGGAGTGATGGATCAGCATGACTAGTTGGTAAAGTCTTCAGCCTTCCAGGTACACACACTCCTGGGAACATTGGCCCCTTGGGAGGGAAGCAGCAGGCATCCCTAACAATTCCTCCCACTGAAAGGAGCAACAGGATTCTTGCCTCCCACCTACCAGAGCCTGTGAGGAATCTTTTCTGTTCTCAGGAGCCTGGGATACAATGCTTGTGACCAGCCTCTGGGAAGCAGAGAAAGCCTGCATCTCACCATGCTCTCTCAATGATGACCTACTGTTTCTACTTTTTCACAATCTTTCTCCCAGGACGTCTTGGGTTTTGGTCCCCGTTACCTAGCATAAATCTTTTCCTTTTCAGTTGCTTCCAATATTTTTTGTCCCAGCTTTGCTTAACAGTCAGAATTAACAAAATTTTCTTCCAATTCGTTCACCATCTATTCTATAGAAAAGAAGAGTATGCATTAGCTGCAGGAATGTGATAAACCTACCAGGAAGGAAAATGTACCCTTCAGGATCCCAAATTTCTTCTGGCACTGAAAGAATTAAGAGTTTGCCGTGGGTTCCTATGAAAACTTTTCCTGTAAATTGCTTCAGAAAATGTCTGGCTTCATGCTTGTTAGCAGTATACTTGGGAAAGATGCTTTTAAAACTGCTTAGCCTCTCAATGGCTAAATTGCTAAATTACCTACATCAATCATGGGTTATTTATTCCATCTCCTTGCCTCCAAGACAGATGGGAATATTTCTTCTGTATAGAGACCTTTAGGGGAAAAAACCTTCTGTTCTATTCTTCATCCAACTGACTTGTACTCAAAAGTTTAGATGGTCTTCTTTGGATATAACCTAAGTTCATTTCTTTAGAGCTTAAGGCATTTTATGTGTTTTTCCTCTGGTTCTCTGTGAATATCATGAAGAAAAAAGTCACCATTTGACATCTATTTGCAGCCTTCTGCTCAGAGCTCTTCAGGGCGCCTCATTCTGTTCAACATTCTTCCAAGCATGTGATGACGGCCCTTAAATCCCTTTACTACCTGCCCCTCACCATCCACCAATCCCTGCAACCGTGTCTCCCTCATAGCTCTTTCAAATGCAGGACTTGACTCACTTGACATCTGCTTTAAGAACTTAATCAGTACGTTGAACAATTATCCAAGGTCTCCCAGCAAAGGCAGAGCTCATCTGCATAATTTATTGATTCTTCTATAAAACGCACAGAGACAAGATGAAGGTTCTCAAAGTCTCAGGTACTACTTCCTATTTGCCACAATAAATAGCTGACAGACTCCAACCCCGCTAAGCCAGAGAACAGAGTTCTTGCTGTCCGTGAAAAGGATGGAGAGAGCACTAGGGCAGGAGTCAGGATGGCTTGGAACTAAGCTCTGCCCCTAACCACTGCCCCCCCGCCGCCCCCCACAAGCAACCTTGTTTCCCCAGCAAAACAGGACGTGTATTTGCCTTGATTACTTCTCAGGGCTCCTCTGGCTCTCACAGTCCATGTTTCTCTGACTATGCAAAGCTCTCTCCTCCCTCTCCTTAAAAGATAAGTACCATGTCCCTGGCATGTCTCCCTTGCCACCTCTGAGGGCAGCACCACCTAGAAACACTCAGAAATCAGTGTTTCTTAACTCTTTCTCTAAACCATCATCCTCTGACCCTAAAAGAGGCTTTTTATACTTTTTTCCTTAATCACCACCCAATTGAGATTTTAATACCATGGATATACTGTATATATGTTTATGCACTATTTATTTAGTTGTGCTGAATACATAGTTTGGTTTTGTTTTTGTTTTTTTGGCATACACAAGAACCAATCTGCATCCCCCTTGGAGGCAACATTGCCCCCATTGAAAACGCATGACCTAGATTGAGCTGAAAGCTGCCTCTTGAACAATATAAGTGGAGTTATTTGCCCCAAACTCTGTCACAAATATATTCAAAAAACAGAGGTTTTAGAAAAAATCCATTACACAAGCCAGAGTGGAATCAACCAGAATTCCCATTTCCCCAAGGTAAAGAACAGCTTCCCACCTCTGCTCCTAGGCCACACTGTCACCTGTTCCAGGGCCTGCCCCAGTTCTCTTAGCCTGGGACCTTCACCTCTGCCCGTGGTTCCCACATTCAGTTCCCACTCCATTCGCATGAATCCCAGCAGTAACAATGGGAATGATCGGAATGAGACGAACAATGGGTGATGACGTTCCAGAAATAATTGGAATCCATTCCAGGGCAGAAACAGCCAGGCCCCAGGCAGGGATAGAGGTTCATTCTAGCTCACTTGCATCAGACCAGCTTCCCCCTCCCTCCCCTGCAGGACATCCACCTTACCTTGGCACGCTGGCCAGATAGGTCACGAGTTTCCGCAGGTCTTCCTGTCTTATTCTGTCATGATTGCTGCGAGCAGGGAAGGTCAGGATAGGTCCACCTCGCTTATCACGGCCCCCTGTAGGGAGGAAGAGAAAGGGGTTTAAAAACACCAGCTAGAAACTGTGCCAGAGAGGAAAAAGAATTTGCCTCAGTGCTGCATGAAACAGGTCAGAGAAATCTGGTCACTGCTTAGGGCAAGGGCATGGAGTTTGGATGTGGGGAACCTTCATGACTTTGGGCAAGTCTTTTGACTTTTCTGTTGCCTCCACTGCAAAATGTAGATGAAAATAATGACGATTACATTACAGGGCTGCTGAAAGACCTGATAAGATGGCACAAGGGGGAAGCATTTTGAAAAGTACTCTGCAAATGCGAGATGATAAGGAGGTGATAACTGTTCTTACTGAGAAAACAAGCTACTGAAAGTGCTATGGCTTTTGGAAATTCAACCTCCAGTGTACTTTGCACTGCAGACGTCTGAGCACAGAGTGATCGGGATTAACTGAATACCACGGTGAGAAGCCCTTAAAGCATCCAGTTGGGCCATCATTGCCAGGAGGTTTTAAGATCCATAGAAAAGACCTAACCATGGCCTCTACAACCAAGGATCCACCCCTGGCTGCCTGCCTGAGTGGGGGCCAACTCTGTCACAAATATATTCAAAAAACAGAGGTTTTAGAAAAAATCCATTACACAAGCCAGAGTGGAATCAACCAGAATTCCCATTTCCCCAAGGTAAAGAACAGCTTCCCACCTCTGCTCCTAGGCCACACTGTCACCTGTTCCAGGGCCTGCCCCAGTTCTCTTAGCCTGGGACCTTCACCTCTGCCCGTGGTTCCCACATTCAGTTCCCACTCCATTCGCATGAATCCCAGCAGTAACAATGGGAATGATCGGAATGAGACGAACAATGGGTGATGACGTTCCAGAAATAATTGGAATCCATTCCAGGGCAGAAACAGCCAGGCCCCAGGCAGGGATAGAGGTTCATTCTAGCTCACTTGCATCAGACCAGCTTCCCCCTCCCTCCCCTGCAGGACATCCACCTTACCTTGGCACGCTGGCCAGATAGGTCACGAGTTTCCGCAGGTCTTCCTGTCTTATTCTGTCATGATTGCTGCGAGCAGGGAAGGTCAGGATAGGTCCACCTCGCTTATCACGGCCCCCTGTAGGGAGGAAGAGAAAGGGGTTTAAAAACACCAGCTAGAAACTGTGCCAGAGAGGAAAAAGAATTTGCCTCAGTGCTGCATGAAACAGGTCAGAGAAATCTGGTCACTGCTTAGGGCAAGGGCATGGAGTTTGGATGTGGGGAACCTTCATGACTTTGGGCAAGTCTTTTGACTTTTCTGTTGCCTCCACTGCAAAATGTAGATGAAAATAATGACGATTACATTACAGGGCTGCTGAAAGACCTGATAAGATGGCACAAGGGGAAGCATTTTGAAAAGTACTCTGCAAATGCGAGATGATAAGGAGGTGATAACTGTTCTTACTGAGAAAACAAGCTACTGAAAGTGCTATGGCTTTTGGAAATTCAACCTCCAGTGTACTTTGCACTGCAGACGTCTGAGCACAGAGTGATCGGGATTAACTGAATACCACGGTGAGAAGCCCTTAAAGCATCCAGTTGGGCCATCATTGCCAGGAGGTTTTAAGATCCATAGAAAAGACCTAACCATGGCCTCTACAACCAAGGATCCACCCCTGGCTGCCTGCCTGAGGTGCCGCCTGTCACTCCTGCTGGCCGAGCCCATGAATCTTCACTGGAAATAGGGTGCTCAAAGTCTTAATCACTGCAAACGCACATATACGAGCTGTGATTACAAACGCTTTCAAAATATCACTTTGGTTTTTTTTAAACTTTTTTTTCTCTTTCCTCTAAGTCATCATTCATTTATTTTCATCCATATTTTTTTTTGATTCTTTTGCCTCCCATTTTATTCTTTTGGCCTCCCACGTGGGCCTCCCATCGCAGTGGCCTCTTTCCTTGCAGAGCACCGGCTCTGGGCATATGCACTCCAGAGCGCTGGCTTGTAATTGGACACACCGGCGCAGCCACTCTGCAGCATGTGGAATCTTCCCCAGGCCAGGGATCGAACTGGTGCCCCTTGCACTGCAAGGGAGATTCTCTACCCACTGGACGACCAGGGAAGTCCCTTAAAAAAAAAAAAAAAGAAAAAGCTGTGAGGAGTAACTGAGATGATGATCATTGCTTACTATCAGAAAGCTGGGATTTTACATGGTTGCCTTTTATTTCCTCTAGTTTCCAAATTTTCTACTGACAGCATATTCTACACATGATTAGGAAGCAGGACCAAGTTACTCATGAAGGTTAAAAGAATACAAGGCTAAGGTGTAGTAACTGTGCCTTAATAGGTGCTGGCTATTTCACAAAGAAAACTCTGTGTCATCATCTCAGGCTGCCACCCGCCGCCCTCAGAGCAGAGCCACAAGGGCTCCAGTGCAAGAGCGAGGAAGGGCTGGCATGGCCACCACCAATACTGAAAAAGAAGCTGAAAGACCTGATAAGATGGCACAAGGGGAAGCATTTTGAAAAGTACTCTGCAAATGCGAGATGATAAGGAGGTGATAACTGTTCTTACTGAGAAAACAAGCTACTGAAAGTGCTATGGCTTTTGGAAATTCAACCTCCAGTGTACTTTGCACTGCAGACGTCTGAGCACAGAGTGATCGGGATTAACTGAATACCACGGTGAGAAGCCCTTAAAGCATCCAGTTGGGCCATCATTGCCAGGAGGTTTTAAGATCCATAGAAAAGACCTAACCATGGCCTCTACAACCAAGGATCCACCCCTGGCTGCCTGCCTGAGGTGCCGCCTGTCACTCCTGCTGGCCGAGCCCATGAATCTTCACTGGAAATAGGGTGCTCAAAGTCTTAATCACTGCAAACGCACATATACGAGCTGTGATTACAAACGCTTTCAAAATATCACTTTGGTTTTTTTTAAACTTTTTTTTCTCTTTCCTCTAAGTCATCATTCATTTATTTTCATCCATATTTTTTTTTGATTCTTTTGCCTCCCATTTTATTCTTTTGGCCTCCCACGTGGGCCTCCCGTTGCAGTGGCCTCTTTCCTTGCAGAGCACCGGCTCTGGGCATATGCGCTCCAGAGTGCTGGCTCATAGTTGGACACCCCGGCGCAGCCACTCTGCAGCATGTGGAATCTTCCCCAGGCCAGGGATCGAACTGGTGCCCCTTGCACTGCAAGGGAGATTCTCTACCCACTGGACGACCAGGGAAGTCCCTTAAAAAAAAAAAAAAAGAAAAAGCTGTGAGGAGTAACTGAGATGATGATCATTGCTTACTATCAGAAAGCTGGGATTTTACATGGTTGCCTTTTATTTCCTCTAGTTTCCAAATTTTCTACTGACAGCATATTCTACACATGATTAGGAAGCAGGACCAAGTTACTCATGAAGGTTAAAAGAATACAAGGCTAAGGTGTAGTAACTGTGCCTTAATAGGTGCTGGCTATTTCACAAAGAAAACTCTGTGTCATCATCTCAGGCTGCCACCCGCCGCCCTCAGAGCAGAGCCACAAGGGCTCCAGTGCAAGAGCGAGGAAGGGCTGGCATGGCCACCACCAATACTGAAAAAGAAGCTGAAAGATCAGACCCTTGAAGGGTATTTTCCAAGAAAATACAGAGCATCCTGGGGCTCCACCCAAGTATGAGTTCAGGAATAATGTTTCTCTCTGATTGTGGGGTCCAGAAACCACAGACAGAAGGGAATCTCAACAAACAAAATCCAATGCACTGCAGAATGCTCATGAAGAGGAAATAAGAGGGCTCCAGGGAGAAAAAGGTCAAACAAGATCATGGCCACTGAGAGATTTGGTTCTGAGGTAAAAAATATTTCAACATCACCATCCCCTCCCTGCAGCTCCCCACCCAGCCATATTTCTGTAGACATAGCACAGAGTTAGACCCTGAGGCCCAGCTTCAAACCTTCCAGATCACAGGCTCTGGTTCTATATATGAATAACCAACCTCATATCATCTGCTTGGGAAATGATCCCCATCTCCCAACTGCCTTCACAGGAGGAAAAGGGAGTGAACGGATCAAGTGGAAAGCTTCCTCAAAGCTGGGAGGCTCTCCCTCACTCTCAACCTTTCCCTCCAGCGTTGACCTCACCCAAAGGACTTTCACTCTTAGGTGGCTTTAACTGGAGCTGTAGCCTTTCTCACTGTCCTTCTGTGGGTGGTTGAAGAGCAGAGATAAAGTAAGCCAAGGCTGCTCTGATGGCAAAGACCGGGGATGTGGGCATCGTCCCTCCTGAGCAGAAGCCAATTCTGCCACGGAAGAAAGAAGTTTCATAATCTTGGCTGCAGAAGGTTCCAGATGGCTGGGGGGGGGAGTGGTGGGAGGAGACAACCCAGGGGAGTGAAATCCCATCCCTCCAGGAAAAATGGATAAGGAACCCAGAGGGGCAGCAGGACCAAGCCAGGTATTTTTCAGAAGGAAGATGAACTTGCAAGATTGTGGGAAGAAGAAGAGGAATAGGTGTAAAGGAAGAGAATCATTATGCTGGAAAGAGTGCAGACAAAGCATGGACCAAGGCTTCAGAGCAGGTATAAGAGGAGGCCCTGTCCCATTCTCTGACAGAACTCAAAAAGGGGGTTGAGGAAACAGAGATAAGTTAGGGAGAGTTCATCCTGCCTGATAGACACTTTCTCTGGGTGAAATAGAATGTTGAAGCTCAGGATGGGCTTGAAGCACTGGGAGAAAGGAGGATGGATCATCTTTGGAGAGTATAGCCTAGAGAACAGGACTGGGTGTGATATACTGGTGGAAGGGTATCTGGGCATAGTGAGAGCTCTGTTGAAGGTCTGGCCATGGTGCCCATGCTAGGCTCTAATTTGAGTGAAGGCAGAGCAGAGCTAACGCATGGGCTAAGTAGGGAGGATTTGAGGAGGACAGAAAATGGCCTGCTACATCATGAGTTCCCAGAGGAGAGTAACACCATATATTTATTTTTTCTGATATCCATAATCCCCCAACTGCTAGGAGAACAACAGAAATCATCAAGGGTAAGAGGTTAGGGCTACAGACAGACACATCAAGGTCAAGGGCTTGAATGCACATGGCTATAGGAAGGAGGTAGAAGACTTCAGAGTCAAGGAGACTGGGGAGCCATGAAGCTGGAGGATTTGACCGATAACTGACATGAGTGCTGAGGCTCCAGAGGGCAGTAAGTAGAGATACAGAATGAGAATCCTTTGCTAAAGGCAGTGTGCATTGTGGGACTGGGTCCCAGACAGTGGGAAACAAAAGGAGTCACATTTAGAAAAGATGATAGAGATGGTGGCAGGATCTTCAGCAGCGTCATCCCCTTACTTATCCAGCACCTGCTGTTTGCCTACCTGGTTGAGGCTTTGGTGCTGGCAACTACTGGAGGGGATTCCAGAGGATAAAGAGGGAGGGGTAGTTTAATGTGCTAGAAACAGCACTTCCACAAAGGCAGGGCAGGACAGGGCAAGGTAGGAGGCAAGGTCAAAAGCAGAGTAGTTAAGGCTTCCCTGGTTGAGGTGGAGGAGAATGGCACTCACCTTTTTCAGGGGGAATCAGGCTCCAATTAGGACAAGCAGATTAAGGCAGTTTGGGGGGAGGACAAGAAAAATCATAAGTATAGTTTGGGAAGATGTTAATGGATGCACACTGTTAATGTCAGGGGAATGTGTTTATTGGTAGCTTGGGAAATGCTTTCATGTGCTGGATGGACATGGGCTTCAGTGGACACAGCCAATCTCCAAGAGGGTGGCTACAACAGACAGCATCACCCAAACTTATTTGACAGCTTTTCTTTTTTGAGGATCATCTCATGAGATGTTGGTCTATGGAATACGCTTTGAGATATGTGTCCAGAGTATAAATGATGATGCCTCAGCAGCATGGAGTTCCTCTGAGAACAATGGGCATGATGTTGCTGGTAGATAAGGTGGCAGAGAGGGACATCATGAGGGGCCAAAGGAGGGTGTGGGCACATACCGAGAACAGGGTGGCAGGAGTCTGCACAGGAAGGCTAGAGAGAAGGGACAGTGGGTGCTGAGAGGGGGCAGTGGAAGCACATGAAGGAAGCCAGAGAGAAAGGAGAGGGAGAGCCCATGGCTGAAAATACAGAGCAGGACAGGGCAAGTCTGGACCAACGCAGGCCCCCTGAGCACAGCTACAGATTCCGTTGAGCACACGTGCACTCACCCACACACTGGTGGGCTGCCCTGGATTATTCCAAACAGACGTCCCCATAGCAGCAGGACTTGCCCTCGCCTTGGCCACACCAGGGCACCAGCAGGGGAGGGGCTCAACCAGCACTTGGTTTCTCTGCTCAGCACTTCCTGCAGGCCTTCTGCTCAGAAAGACATGTAACTGCTACACTGCATTACTTAATTCTGGGTTTCTTTATTTTGTTTTATTTTTGTATTTGGTCTTCTAAAAGCTTAGGATACAAGGACCTTTTTTAGTTTGTTTTTTTGTTTGGGGTTTTTTTTAGCTGCAGCCAGTCATCTCCCTGGCACCCTCAGTGTCCTTCCCAGGCACAGAAGGACAGCGTTCCCTAAGCCCCAAAGTGCCTGGCACCACGTGCAGATGAATAAAACTTACCCCACATGGAGAACAGACTTGTGGTTTTCAGGGGGAGGGAGGGGCCCGGAGGGGCCCCCATGGACACACAGGCATAAGCGGCAACTCACTGACCCCTTGGTGCCACTCTGGAAAGCAGCTACCTGCCTCTTGCCTGACTAACCGCCTTCCTGACACCTTGCTGCTCTGTACACTCTTAGGACACCTCCTTATACTTGGGAAACTCTCTTCTAGGGCTTGGTGGGCCTTCTCCAGGGCTCTAATGGAATTCACATGGGCCAAAATAAGCCACAAATAATCAAGCAAGGGTCCCAATGTCAGACTGTACCATGTCTGCATGTCTGAACTGATATGATATAGGATGGTGCTCAGAGGGTATGCATTATAGCCAAGAAGGCCTCCTGGAGGAGGCAAAGTGGGAACTGATTTGGGGAGGAGAGGAGCGGCTCAAAGGCGTGGGGATGGCACTGCAGATAGAGGGAGTGTCAGACATAAGAGAATGGAATAATTAGCAGGACACCTGGGGAGAGGTAGAACACCAGGTTAGATAGGCTCAAGGCATTAAAGAAGGGGAAAGATCTGGCTCCCTGTGGGCCATGAGACCATGGGCCATGTCCTGGGAGCCCACATAATGGGCAGCAGTAGCAGTCAGAGGCCCGGTGGTGCCCAATCCCAGGACTTCCATGCAAGGTCTCCCCATATGCTCAGTGAGCACTCAGATCCAAGTCTACGAAGGCTTTGGAGGTTGTCTTCTACCTCCACCTATACTGATCTCGCTGTCAGGCGATCTTGCCAAAGATCTTGCCTGCGTAGAAGCATCTTCAGTAATGGGGGCTCACTACCTAATAAGATATACAAGGGCTTAATGCTAATGGAGAAAGATAGCTTCCCAGCTCCTCTCTCTAACAGCAAAAATAGTAGCAAAACACTGTATTATTATTTCTGCTACTACTACTGATAATAATCATATAGAATTCACTTAGTACTTACCTACTCCCATCACATATTCTGCCCTCACCTCCCATCCCCACACTTTGAATCAGCAGTCTCCCTCTGGTCAGGTGGGAGACACCTGATGCTTCGTTTCTCCTTCCTCAAATTCCCCTCTTCTCTCGATTTGGCTGTCACCCATCCAGTGAGGCCAGCAGTGCCTGTTGAGTGACCCCTGCACTATAGCACTGTTCTGGCTCTCTCCCTGTGATTCCATCACCACTCCATGTAGATGACCAGAGTCCACCAGAAACAAAGGTTCAATCCACAAAGGTTAACTACCCGGATGCATTTTAAAAAATGTGATCCTTGGCTTCTCACACTGCCATTCCCCCAGCCTCTGCCAGAGATTCTGACCCAGAAGACCTGTATCGATGGCCTAGAACTGGCACTAAGAGGGTAGTTGCTACACCTTACAGTTTGGTTTCAATTACATCAGCAGTCACCAGACTTTTTCACAAAGGGTCAGACAGTAAATAGTTCAGGATTGTGGCCGTCTGGTCTCTGACAGAACTACTCAAGTCTGCTATTACAGCAACAAAACAGCCATTGGCAACACTTGTAGTAGACCAAATAATGTCCCCCAAACATATCAAGCCCTAATCTCTGGAATGTGTACATTTTACGTTATTTGGAGAATAGATAGTGATTATGTCAGAGCTCTTGAGATGAGAAGATTATCCTGGGTAGTCTGAGTGGGCCCTCAGTGCAGTCACAGGCATCCTTACTGTGAGGTAGAGAGATCTGACACAAATGAAGAGCAGAAGGCTCTACCACCACAGAGATGGGAATGACATGGCCACAAGCCAAGGGATCTGACAGCCCCAGAAGCTAGAAGACGCAAGAATCAAATTCTCCAGGGCCTCTGGAGGGAGCACAGCCCTGCTCACACCTGGATTTCAGTCCAGGAAACTGATTTTGAACTTCTGACCTCCATAGCTGAGATAGAATACATGTCTACTGTTGCAAGCCACCACTGTGGCAAGGGGAAGATAATATACTACTAAATGAATGCACACGGCTATGTTCCAATAAAACTTTATTTACAAAAACAGGTGGCTGACCTGCAGCAAAACACAGGCTATTGTTTGTTGATCACTGAATTAGACATTGAAAGGACTGGGTGCACAAGATACACTGTTGAGAAAAGTCAGAAATGAATATTATTCAGGAAAAAAAAAAAAGATACACTCATTCACTTGAGTTCCCTTTGCTAGAAGGAGAGATAAGGAAGAGTCAGAAAAAAATTTAAATCTCTTGTTCTTGACCCACTCAAGACACCAAACCAAATAAAAGTTCTGGGAATGTGTGAAGGGGACAGACCTTGGCAGTTCTCAGAGGGGCCTCAGCAGCTCCCATAGGCCTGGGAGGCCCAGGAGAGTGGGTGAGGTGAGGCAGATGTGACAGTCCCGGGGGGGTAGGTGAGGTGAGGTGGATGTGTGTGGGTGCAAGAGGGGGAGGGGTCACCTTTGGCTGGGAAGGTCTTCCAGAACACCTGGTGGGCCCCGAGAGCTCCCCTCCCTTTCTGCCTGCCTCTGGAGAGAGGAGCAGCTGCTCTGAACAGCATCTGCACCCCACTCCTTTCTCACTGGCTCACAAAGAAGTGCGTGCCTGCCCACATTCACAACCCACATACACACGCTTCCCTAGGTCTGTTACAAAGGCAGCTTGCACGGACACTCACCAGACACGAAGGCCACTTTTTCCTTTAGGATGGGAAGGACATCAGAAGCTTTCAAACCATCATTCCGAAAAGAACCTGTTGGAGAACAAAAGAGGAGTCAGGGTGAAAGGGGTGAAAAGGCTGAATCCTTGGGTTCCCCCCTCTGGCTTTCCAACCCCATCAGGGGCCAGAAAATAATGCCTTGTTTAAGGTCCAAGGCTGACCCCAAGAGTAGGAGAGGCTCCACAAGAGACAGGACACTTCCATACGATGCCAGTTCACAGCGGTGACCAAGAGTATGCCTGTCCCGGTCCTTTCGAGGACATGACGATCCAAGTTACCCCACAAAATGTACACAAAGGTCGAAGTCCAGGAAACAACAGCTACAGCCCTGTTTCTGTGAACTTGATGACGGGGGCGTTGTAGAGATTGTCTCTGTACCTCTAGTGCTGGCACACTGGCTGGTACACGGTGACTGCTACACACTGGACGTTCAACAAACATCTGCTGAACAGGTCAGGCTAACATCAAGGTGGACCACGATTCCCTAAATAACTCCTCAGTTTTTACCTCTGTGTGGCATAGCCACTGTTAGTCTTCATTTTACAGATGGAAAAAGTGAAAATACCCACATGAGAAGCAAAGTTGGGTGCTATACCCTATCCCACCTCTTCTCTCTGCCCTTCCGAATCCCTGTCCTCAGTCCACAATGAACAGCTGGTGAGCAGTGTCAGTTCCACGGGAAGGAAATGCACTCTCTTCTTCAGCAACTCTTTTTCTGCCTAAATCTCACTTCTTAGGTGGAAAAACCTTTCTGGGTGAGGCAGAGAGATCACTTCCAGTTGAGTCCTTACTGGGCTCCAGTTAGGAGGCTGGAGGCAGAGGCCTGGAGCTCACACAGAATGGAAAAAAAACAACTCTTTCTCTGCCTAAATCTCATTTTTCTGGTGGGAAGTCCTTTATGGGCTCCAGTTGGAGTCCTTTTTGGGCTCCAGTTAGGAGGGTGGAGGCAGAGGCTTGGGGCTCACACAGAATGGAAAACAACAATGTGCCTGGAGAAACAGCAGCCTTGGGAAACAAAGGACAACCCAGCCCGGTGTGAGATGTGTGGGAAGGGAGGACTTGGCTTACACATGCGCATACAAACTCCAGGCACGAAGGCCACTTTTTCCTTTAGGATGGGAAGGACATCAGAAGCTTTCAAACCATCATTCCGAAAAGAACCTGTTGGAGAACAAAAGAGGAGTCAGGGTGAAAGGGGTGAAAAGGCTGAATCCTTGGGTTCCCCCCTCTGGCTTTCCAACCCCATCAGGGGCCAGAAAATAATGCCTTGTTTAAGGTCCAAGGCTGACCCCAAGAGTAGGAGAGGCTCCACAAGAGACAGGACACTTCCATACGATGCCAGTTCACAGCGGTGACCAAGAGTATGCCTGTCCCGGTCCTTTCGAGGACATGACGATCCAAGTTACCCCACAAAATGTACACAAAGGTCGAAGTCCAGGAAACAACAGCTACAGCCCTGTTTCTGTGAACTTGATGACGGGGGCGTTGTAGAGATTGTCTCTGTACCTCTAGTGCTGGCACACTGGCTGGTACACGGTGACTGCTACACACTGGACGTTCAACAAACATCTGCTGAACAGGTCAGGCTAACATCAAGGTGGACCACGATTCCCTAAATAACGTCGCAGATTTTACCTCTGTGTGGCATAGCCACTGTTAGTCTTCATTTTACAGATGGAAAAAGTGAAAATACCCACATGAGAAGCAAAGTTGGGTGCTATACCCTATCCCACCTCTTCTCTCTGCCCTTCCGAATCCCTGTCCTCAGTCCACAATGAACAGCTGGTGAGCAGTGTCAGTTCCACGGGAAGGAAATGCACTCTCTTCTTCAGCAACTCTTTTTCTGCCTAAATCTCACTTCTTAGGTGGAAAAACCTTTCTGGGTGAGGCAGAGAGATCACTTCCAGTTGAGTCCTTACTGGGCTCCAGTTAGGAGGCTGGAGGCAGAGGCCTGGAGCTCACACAGAATGGAAAAAAAACAACTCTTTCTCTGCCTAAATCTCATTTTTCTGGTGGGAAGTCCTTTATGGGCTCCAGTTGGAGTCCTTTTTGGGCTCCAGTTAGGAGGGTGGAGGCAGAGGCTTGGGGCTCACACAGAATGGAAAACAACAATGTGCCTGGAGAAACAGCAGCCTTGGGAAACAAAGGACAACCCAGCCCGGTGTGAGATGTGTGGGAAGGGAGGACTTGGCTTACACATGCGCACATACAAACTCCAGGCCATCTCATCGCCCTTTCTTATTTATCCCAAGTGATTCTCGGAAGAGCCAGCCCACACTCAGAGCAGACTGTAAATGGAATCTCTGCTATGTACCACTCCAGGGACATGGCACAGAGGGACCCCCAGAGAGAGGCAGCCCGGTGTCAGCTCAGTGAGACAGAGTCAGAGACCACAGACACCCCTTTGAGTGCATTTCTCCACTTGGCTTTCTCCCCTGCGGTCCCAACCTGACAATCTACAGAGAAGAGAAACATGCTGAGCAGGATGGTCTACTTAGGGTGTCTCAATTCCTAAACACGTACTATTTTAAACAACCAAAATTGTTAGGAATTTTGGCAACAACCCAGAACTAAGATCACTGGCCTAGGGAAGGGAAATGAGATAGCTGCACACTCAACCAAAGAGAAGTAGCCCCAAAATGCCAATGTCCATGGTCAGAGGTCATACACTCGCCCAAGACAAATTTATAAAGGACCTCTGACCCTTTCATCTATTTCTTCTTTTTCATTTTGCATTAAATGAAGATAGTGATGCTCTTTCTTAGCTTATTAATTGCTTCTCTTTACAAGCTGGCCCAGAGTAGCTGATGCTGAAGTAACCAGCTGCAAGGCTCACTTTGAGAAGACTGTGGGCAACAGAGGAAAAACACCATAAGAAGGAAGTTCTAATGGATATGCATATGACTGATCTGGGAACATACATGTATGTGAACAACAAAATTCTGTAAAACCTTTAAAATAAAGAATAAAAAAAAAAAAAAAAAGAAGGAAGTTCTAACTATAGAACTGTTTGTACTTTCTTTCTTTGTTTCTAGAGATCTTTATGCTCTGACTTTATCATACAACACAGGAAAGCTATTAAACCTCACCAGTAGAAAGTAATTAGGACTAACATAAATTATTATAAAAATTACAAATAGAAGCAAAGATAATTTTTCACTATGATGTAGTAAGTTTGTTTCTGGGCAAGGAAGAGTTCCATTAGGCTTCACTGACTAGATGAAGATCATCTTTAACTAGCACAAGAGTTGCCTGTATAGAAATAAACTATTTCTGCACCAAAATAGTTTATTTTCATATATGGAATACATCTTTCTATGCAGCCATTTTAAAACACTCTCCTTGGTATCACTACATATACTACTTATTTCTAGAGAACAAAATTTTAGTAAGTTAAACTTCAGTCCTGTCTTCTTCCAGATTATTTGTAAGTTCAAAAATAGCAAAACTCAAACTAATGAGAGATTACTGTATAACAATCCACATAACCCTCTCCTCTCCTATACTCTCATCCTATTTTTTTCCACTGTTGTTCCTCTTCTGCCCTGCCATGTTAAAGTATACAAGATGGCTCTAATTTCCACACAGTCCGCAGACATTAAGGAAGAGAATACTATAACAGATGCAAACAGTACCCATCCTGCCACCTCCCTGCTTCCATCTGAGGAAGAGACGGGGAGCTTGGAATTCCACCCGGCACACCCCACTCATCATCCCCACTCTTCCGTCTCCACTCCAGACCCTGAAACCTGAGAGAAGGGGAGCAGCTTGTCTAGGCAGCTTTCAGTCATTGGCTTGAGTAACTGTCCTACTGTGGGTTGGGTGGTCTATGATCCCCAGGAGGGGCCTCTGCTTCCCAGGCCAGAGTCTTCTCCCATCCAGTTCAGACCACAGCTGAGCTATCCCCTAGGCTGTGCATCCACCATAAAAAAAACCTAGTCTCCAGGTTTACAAAATCCCTAACTAAGAGATAATCACTTCCAACAGCAACAACATTTTTCACATTATAAAAGAATTTGCTTCAGGGTCTCTTCAAATAAAATTTACTTTAGTAGTTTGAATTAGCTTCTCATTAGCCAAACACTGAATTACAAATAACTTTTCAACATTGTAGGTATTATGTAAAGCCAAGTAGAGCTAAACCAGTTAGCCTAGTAACTCAGAAGCTGGTGACTCTGCATAAGAAACCTATTTTCACCAGCTAAAGATCCTACATAACAATTTCCCCACCGCCCTTGTGAAACCAGCTGCCATAATCTGTACAAGAGAGAGTTTCATTGAGCAGTAACTCAAACAAGACCAATGAAACAGCACGTTTTCACTACCAGGTATATGTCTGGACAGACTCATAATAAATGTTTCATTAATATTTGATGAAAAAGTAAATAAATGAACAAAATGTTCCCCTTTCCTAAAGTGACTTGCACAATATCAGTGGCCTCATCTGTCACATCAAGTTCTCATGATCTGAGCAAATGATCTCCAGGGTACCCCTCAGCTCTAGTATTCTGAGACTTTTTAAACCTTTTCTTCATATTTATTGGCTTTCAAGATTCTCAGCTTATCAGATCAGTATGCTTTGAAACAAAGTTCAGTTCTGTTGCTCAGTCGTGTCCAACTCTCTGCAACCCACAGACGAGCCATGGAATTCTCCAGGCAAGAATACTGGAGTGGCCTTTTCCTTCTCCAGGGGAATCTTTCCAACCCAGGGATCGAACCCAGCTCTCCCACATTGAAGGAGGATTCTTTGCCATCTGAGCCAGTAGGGAAGGTCTTTTTTTGAAAGACAGTAGTAAGAACTAATTCCCTGACAAGACTTAGTGCACTTCAAGAAGCTAGAACAACACTTTCCTGGCCTTCTAGTCCATTCTTCACCAGGAATCGATTGAGGGATTGGAATACTCAGGGCACATCACCCCATTCTGCAGGCAGCCAAGGTACCAAAATGGGATCCTAGTGTTGGGAGGACTTATGGAGGCATCCCACTTTGAGGGAGGCAGGCTTGAATGGCAATTAGTCTTCTGTGATATAAAGGTATATTTGATAGCACTAACAGACTATAAACCCCAGGACCCTTGCTACCTCCAAAGAAAGCCTGAGAAGAAATAAAAGCCCTGTGATCTTGGGGTTACTGCAGGAAAAGAAAGAACCAAAGTGCTCCCTCATGAACTTGACCCAGTGCAAATGCTGTGTTTTTTCTTAGGGACAAAGGCACACAGCACTAATCCCACCCCGTTCACGTCCTGCTGCTGTCAGAATTACAAGCCTGCTGTTCTGTTAATTAGCAACGTTGAAATGCTCTGCATCTATTAGGGAAGTAAAAATCACCACTGTCACCTCCCCAGGATCTCCAGCATGCATCTTCCTCAAGCCCCACTCTTGCCTCCTCCTCACTCCAAATGGGCCACGCTCACATGGCTGCTGCCTGCTCCTCTTCACATTTTCCTAGTCATTGTTCTCATGCCAATGGGAGAAGATGCCAATCACCCTCATTCCGACTCCCAGCCTGTGTGTGGCTCCACATGGCAGGAGCAGGACTGGCCTTGTATCACAGGCCTTGTCTGTGGCTCTGTGACTGTGAGATACCACGGGGTCTCTTGGGGCAACTGGGGCCTCATCTAAGCCAACCTCCTTTAGGAAGCAATCCTGATTTCAACAAGAAACAAACAAGTCAATGCTGAATAACTGGAGGTGAAAGCTGCCAGGGTACCCATGGATGGCTCTTCATTTTCTTTTGGTTTGAAGTCACATCCCCTTAATTTGCACTTAGAAGTTACTGTGTAAATATTCTACAGTTGCATCAAACGTGCCCAAACCCTGTTTCGCCACTGAGACAGCAAATTTCCCAGTGCTCAGGACTCTGCCTCCTTTTTCTGCTCCAATCCTATGTTGTCCAGGATGGAAGCCTTGACTACAGTGGCAGTGAAACACTGATTGACCTGCTGTACAAGAGAGAGTTGGCTTAGAGTTGAGGGTTCTAAGAGCTCATTAGGCCAAACCTTAGTATGGGCATTATTCAGGCAATTTCCTATTTCAAGAGTCATTCTTTTATCAATTATTTCTTGAACACCTATTATGTGTGAGACTTTATGTTAGGCTTTGGTAATACTTTGACAAGCAAGTAATAGACCCTGCTCTCCAGGGGGCTTCCAGGAAGAGATAAGTAGGCCTACAGATAAAACAACAGTGCTATTATCAGAGACAGGATATCATGTGTACAGAATGCAAAAGGAGCCTAAAGGACCTTCTTAAGGGTGAGTCCTAACTCCTTGCTACTTAAGGCAACACACATCACCTACCAGCTAGACTCCTGCAGAATCCCAGTCCCTACTCCAGACCTCCCAAACTAGAGCCTGAATCTTAACAAGAAGCCAAGGTGAGGAACACCCATTTTGTTTAGGGAAGTGCTAGACTCTTAAGGTTTGTCTTTCTATTCCAGAGTTGCCTCAGAGGCAGAGACAGACAAAAGCATCCTCTAGCCCAGTCTAAACAGAACCTGTAAAATTTGATCTAGGGCTGCTGCTCATGACCCCTCGCACTCCCACCATGGGAAAACCCCAATCCCCTGCCCAGGATCCCAGAGATTCAGCCATGACTCTGTGACCCAGAACTCATATCCAGCTCTGGAATAAAGAGGCTCTCCAAGAGGGCTATTATGCTGCAGGGTACTGACACTGGACCATTCGTATTTTTTGATAGTTGGAATGTTTGTGAATAGCACTTGTCCAAAATGATCAGAATTTTGGTAGTTTAAACCACTGTCTCATGGACCAAATGCTTTAATTTTACAACAAATCTTCCTCAGTATGCCAGGCCTCAGAGCTCTCTGCCATCTCTAACTGTTCTCAGTATCATAAACACCGTCACTGATCATATTTACAAGCCAAGATGCCACCTCTGAGACGGCTCTGGAGGACAGAGCAGCCAGGCAGCTTATGCCTGTTTATCATACCTGCACTTTCACTTACGGTTGCAAAGCCCTGAACACCAGGCAACACTGGATGAGAAACAGAGGAAGGAGAGGTGCTGCCACCCTAGGGAGCCCCACATCTAAGGAGAACACACTGGTCATCTCAGGCAATTTGCTCCTTAGGAGAGGAGACCCAATTTTTGCTGAGAGTCTCCTGCCTAACACTTATTGTCCATTACCCCTGACACCAGAAAGCTACCAGACAGTGTACAAAAAGACAACTTAAGATTTTGAGACCCTAGGGCTTCCCTGGTGGTCCAGTGGGTAAAGAGTCCACCTTGCAGTGCAAGGAGCACTGGTTCAATCCCTGGCCCGGGAAGATCCCACACGCTGAGGAACTGTTGGGCTGATGTGTCCAATTACGAGTCAGTGCTCTGAAGCGGGTGCTCCCAGAGCCTGTGCTCTACAACGAGAGAGGCCACTGTGATGGGAGGCCCACACAGGCCAAAGAATAAAGAAGGATGAAAAATAAATGATGACTTAGAGGCAAGAAAAAAAAAAGTAAAATGAAAAAAAAAAATAGCAAGAAAATAAAAAAGATTCTGAGATCCTGATAAAGACTCTACCATCCTTCTCCCAACACGGCTGGCCCACATCCCCTCTACCCTGATTACCGCTGCCAGCATCCACTGAGTTACCCAAACAGAAATCTGGAGGCATATCCTAGACTCCCCTTCATTACAAATTTTCAATTCAGTCAGTTGATTCTGTTGATTCTACCTCTTAAATCTTTCTCTAAAGCATCACTTCCTCCGGGCAGTTTCCTTGACCACCCCCATCAAGTTGAGCTGTCCCCATCTATACATTGTATTCTATCCCTCCTAAAAGGCATTTCTGTGTTTTCATTCTGTTCCCCATGAACTGACCCCTATACCCCAAGGGAAGGGGCCATGACTTACTTGGTATTCTACTGCAGCACCTAGCACAGTGCCTGTCATGCAAAAGAGACTAAAGGAAAAGGGACCTGAAACTGAGCACCCACAGGTCCTAGGAAGAGAGGAAGAGTGGTGCTGTCAGGGTGGTTCCCCCAGGAGGTAGCCTCTGAACCAGGTTCTGATGGGAAGCAGTACATGCCAAGGCAGAGAAAGGGGCAAGAAAGCTGTGTGTCAGAGATGGAGAGATTACTGGCTGAACAGAAAAGCAAGGTTAGGAGTGATGGAGAGGAGGGCATGGGGATAAAGGGTGGGCTCTGTGATCTCACTGTGAACCTGATCAGTCTCCACAGGGTAGGCTCCCAAGAAGGCCCCCAGCAAAGATGTGGTTCCAAGTGCCTACAGAAGCTCAGAGAGTTGGACTGTGCCGCAGTTAGGACCAGAGCTGGTCCCAAAGGAAGGCTCCCAAAGTTCTAGAGCTGGACCCAGCAGGCACTGATTCCAACCTCCATGTTACATTGGTTCTATCTTCGAAAAGACAGGGTAGATGGGACACTTGGCCCCTGCTGAGGTGGGTGGTGGCATGGGATGCAGGGGGCTCTGGAACCTGACCTCTTTATATCTTCTCCCTAGGCTCCAAGAGAGGCAGAGGAATGTTTGCCTGCTAGGTGCCTCCTGGGAGCCTACTCGGCTGGTAAGCAGTCTGAGAGTTTGTGGAAGACCCCATGAAGATGCAGTGTGGAACTAGTCATAAAGGGAAGAGGCTTAAGGACGTGGTTCCTTCGGTGTGGGGACAAGATGGGGAAAAGTCCTCAGGAGAAGACGCTGGTAGTGCAGCTCAAATAAGCAGGAACCCACTGGTGCAAAGAGGTGGTGGTCTTTATTCCCCTCAGTGTCCCTCTTTCCTTCCTCTTTTTCTATATCAACACAAGAAAAGGATGAGAGGAAAAAGGGTAAGAGTGAGAGATGAAGAGCTGGAAACACACATGCATAGATGGAGGTGACTGTCTTCTCTCCTCTTTACAGATGCTAATGAGCTATTGAGGCAACTGCCTGTGGAAACTCTTTCAGGGACTATAAATATGTTCTTGGAGCTCTCCTTAAAACACCTGCCACGGAGGCAGGAAGTGTGTGCAGAGCTGAGCGGAAGGAATAAATCTGGCTGAGAAAGAGACCGGACAGTTTTGTGCCAACAACAGACATATAGCACAGAGTGGGATTTACTGCCTCTCTCCAGCCTGGGGACCCACGGCTCCTGTCAGGCTGACCCCGTGCCATGTCCTCCACCACTGACACCTGCAAGTGTCAGGCCAGCCGACAGTGTCCTCCTGCACCTTGAGCAGCAGCCACAGAGCAGCGATGGTGTGCCAGGCTCTCCGCCAGCATTAGGCCATAGCGCTTCTGACAAAGGGACACTCCCCAGCCCCAGCTCACCTGATTTCAACACAAAAAGGGAGGGGTGTGAAAAACACAAAAGCATTCCTCTCTCAGCAATTGCTAAAACGAAACTTTTCCAAGCAAACTGATGAGCCTTACAGCAAGGATGGCCAGAATGAGCCATCTTTGCACAAGGGGGATGCAATGTCTACCTTCTCTGAACTTTAATATGCATTTGAAGGACACTCCTTACAATGGCCACTTTCTGCCCTTCTTCACAATCAGCCACGTCCCTTCCCAAGGTATCCTAACTCTTCTCTCTGACCCCAGGCTGGCCCACCTTCCCTTCTCTGTACATCTAAGTGGCTCGGTGCTTGGGACCTACTCGGCTGGGGTTTAAGCCTACTCGGCTGGTAAGCAGTCTGAGAGTTTGTGGAAGACCCCATGAAGATGCAGTGTGGAACTAGTCATAAAGGGAAGAGGCTTAAGGACGTGGTTCCTTCGGTGGGGACAAGATGGGGAAAAGTCCTCAGGAGAAGACGCTGGTAGTGCAGCTCAAATAAGCAGGAACCCACTGGTGCAAAGAGGTGGTGGTCTTTATTCCCCTCAGTGTCCCTCTTTCCTTCCTCTTTTTCTATATCAACACAAGAAAAGGATGAGAGGAAAAAGGGTAAGAGTGAGAGATGAAGAGCTGGAAACACACATGCATAGATGGAGGTGACTGTCTTCTCTCCTCTTTACAGATGCTAATGAGCTATTGAGGCAACTGCCTGTGGAAACTCTTTCAGGGACTATAAATATGTTCTTGGAGCTCTCCTTAAAACACCTGCCACGGAGGCAGGAAGTGTGTGCAGAGCTGAGCGGAAGGAATAAATCTGGCTGAGAAAGAGACCGGACAGTTTTGTGCCAACAACAGACATATAGCACAGAGTGGGGATTTACTGCCTCTCTCCAGCCTGGGGACCCACGGCTCCTGTCAGGCTGACCCCGTGCCATGTCCTCCACCACTGACACCTGCAAGTGTCAGGCCAGCCGACAGTGTCCTCCTGCACCTTGAGCAGCAGCCACAGAGCAGCGATGGTGTGCCAGGCTCTCCGCCAGCATTAGGCCATAGCGCTTCTGACAAAGGGACACTCCCCAGCCCCAGCTCACCTGATTTCAACACAAAAAGGGAGGGGTGTGAAAAACACAAAAGCATTCCTCTCTCAGCAATTGCTAAAACGAAACTTTTCCAAGCAAACTGATGAGCCTTACAGCAAGGATGGCCAGAATGAGCCATCTTTGCACAAGGGGGATGCAATGTCTACCTTCTCTGAACTTTAATATGCATTTGAAGGACACTCCTTACAATGGCCACTTTCTGCCCTTCTTCACAATCAGCCACGTCCCTTCCCCAAGGTATCTTCCCTAACTCTTCTCTCTGACCCCAGGCTGGCCCACCTTCCCTTCTCTGTACATCATATGGCAGGCACGCCACTGCCACGACATCTCTACCCCCGAATCGAGATCCTTCTCTAGACTCTAAGCTCTTGAGAGCACGGACTGGGTGCTTTTCTCCATATCGCCAGTGCTTGGCCCACAGCTGGCACTTAACGAGTGACCCAGGAACTAAATCTGATTCACCCGCAGTGCCATCTACACAAAAGGGTCTTTTCTTTCTTTATTTTTTCTTTTTTGACAAAGGGTTCCCAATAGCAGCTGAGCCTCTTCCTCTCCTGGTCCCTCTCTGTGCCTGTTTCTACCCCATCTCCATCTTTCTCTCTCTCATGCTTCACACAAACCTTAATTATGGCCTGTTTCAGTGTTAACTGCCTAAAGTCAATATTAGATATAAAGCCCTGGCTAATAGGCTACTTCTCAAGAGCAGAAATGTGTAACACTTACCATTTCTAAATTAGCTCCATTAAAGATCACTAATAATTAGCACTTTAAACATGCGGGTAACACCTCTCTAAGCCCAGCTAATGAGCAAGCCATTTCTGTTTATTCTTCACAAGCTTTAGTATTAGCTTGAGTTGAGACCTCGGCTGCAATCCACAGGTTCGCTCCCTCTCCCTCCCTCCCTTTCCGAAGAAGTTGCCATCATTTAATGAGCTCTAGTGCAGGAAAGGCCACTGGAAGAGACTATATCTGCTCATCGCTTCTTTTTTCAGTCCTTTATAACTGACAATATTTAAATGCTCTACCTGCAAGGAATGACAGTGGAGATTTATCGTCCTTTGCTACACTGAGCATTCTCTTAGATGTGTGCCACTTCCAGCATAGGAGTTAAAAACTCCCAGCCCCAGCTCACCTGATTTCAACACAAAAGGGAGGGGTGTGAAAAACACAAAAGCATTCCTCTCTCAGCAATTGCTAAAACGAAACTTTTCCAAGCAAACTGATGAGCCTTACAGCAAGGATGGCCAGAATGAGCCATCTTTGCACAAGGGGGATGCAATGTCTACCTTCTCTGAACTTTAATATGCATTTGAAGGACACTCCTTACAATGGCCACTTTCTGCCCTTCTTCACAATCAGCCACGTCCCTTCCCCAAGGTATCTTCCCTAACTCTTCTCTCTGACCCCAGGCTGGCCCACCTTCCCTTCTCTGTACATCATATGGCAGGCACGCCACTGCCACGACATCTCTACCCCCGAATCGAGATCCTTCTCTAGACTCTAAGCTCTTGAGAGCACGGACTGGGTGCTTTTCTCCATATCGCCAGTGCTTGGCCCACAGCTGGCACTTAACGAGTGACCCAGGAACTAAATCTGATTCACCCGCAGTGCCATCTACACAAAAGGGTCTTTTCTTTCTTTATTATTTCTTTTTGACAAAGGGTTCCCAATAGCAGCTGAGCCTCTTCCTCTCCTGGTCCCTCTCTGTGCCTGTTTCTACCCCATCTCCATCTTTCTCTCTCTCATGCTTCACACAAACCTTAATTATGGCCTGTTTCAGTGTTAACTGCCTAAAGTCAATATTAGATATAAAGCCCTGGCTAATAGGCTACTTCTCAAGAGCAGAAATGTGTAACACTTACCATTTCTAAATTAGCTCCATTAAAGATCACTAATAATTAGCACTTTAAACATGCGGGTAACACCTCTCTAAGCCCAGCTAATGAGCAAGCCATTTCTGTTTATTCTTCACAAGCTTTAGTATTAGCTTGAGTTGAGACCTCGGCTGCAATCCACAGGTTCGCTCCCTCTCCCTCCCTCCCTTTCCGAAGAAGTTGCCATCATTTAATGAGCTCTAGCTGCAAGGAAATGGCCACTTCGGAAGAGACTATATCTGCTCATCGCTTCTTTTTATCAGTCTTTTATAACTGATCAAGTTATTTAAAGTGCTCATACCTCACAAACGGCGGTGACAGTGGAGATTTATCGTCCTTTTGCTACACTGAGCATTACTCTTAGATGGGCACTCAAAGTAACACAAAACATTGTGATGAATGTACATGAGCTGTTGAACATTAGCAGTATATTTGCTTTTATACTATGTTTAGACAGAGTTATACAGGCACTTGTAGGCAGAGGGTGTGTGCTGAGGAGATTCAGACATATGAAAGGTCCACTCCTCAAAACCCTCACCTTCAGCCTCTCTCCCTCTTTTCCAGTGTGCATATCCATGTTTTAAATAATTTTAATTTAACCAGGATATTATGGCTTTAGTTAAAAATGAAGCTGTTGCCTTGAAAAGGCAGCTTTGACCTCTGTCATTATAGAAGGCACTCAGGCCAGCATAGAAACATGAAATGGGCCACTGGTGGAAGCAAGGCCAGAGAGACATACTGGGCACAGACTGGACACAGGTTCACCACAGACACGGAAGCACTAGGGCCAAAGTAAAAACCAGGCTTGCAGCATTGAAAGTGCATCCTGACACGTGAGAAGGGCCACATCTAACGGTCATATTATTGAATAAACTTTAGCAAACTAAAGCCCCTTCTCCCATGTTAAGGACATGCGTGCTGCTGTCCTTGGTCCTGAGCTGATTGTGCCGTTGCTACTCAGAGTGGTTGCTGTCCAGCCTGTCTTAGGGTATAGGAACGGAACGAGAAAGAGTCAGAGATGACAGAACCTTAAGATACATCAGAGAGATAAACAAACACAAAAAAGTACTGAAGGACATAGACATGGAGACATTATTGGAGAGAACTGAAAGACTTATGTTGGGATTGTTTTCAAATAACTGCAGTAACCAAGAAGGGTCTGTGCACATCACACACACAGACACACACACACAGATACACACACACTGACACTTCCCATGGAAATGAGACATGAGCTCCTTATGTCCCCGAGTGTTGGTTTCTGAATAAACTGACACTGATGGACTGGTCATGGAAAGACTCCTAGAGTTTCAAGGAATTCTTAAATCTATGTTTTTTAAGTTATTTCTTTCAGTTATTACCTAAACATTGTACAAGTCAGTTCAATAAATATTAATTCAGCATCTATATGTGCCACGTAAAGTACCATAAGGGTACAATGAAAAAAATGTAGAGTTTCTGACCTTAAGGGTCTTTTACCTTAGAGAGAGGCTCAGACACGTCAACATGCAATTTTAAAGATTTATTTATTTATTTATTTTGGGAGGGGGTCGGGCTGGGGAGGGAGGGGAGCGGGCGGGCCACTTCCATTGGTCTTTCATTTTTCTGTTTTCATCTGTCTTTGTTCTTTGGCCCGTGTGGGCCTCCCATCGTGGTGGCCTCTGTTGTCGCAGAGCACCGGCTCTGGGCGCATGCGCTCCAGAGCTCTGGCTCGGTAATTGGACACATCAGTCCAGCCGCTCCGCGGCACGTGGGATCTTCCCAGGCCAGGGCTCAAACTGGCGCCCCTTGCACTGCAAGGCGGTGTCCTTATCCACTGAACCACCAGGGGAAGCCCAACATGCAATTTTAATATCACGTAAGAAGCACAATGATAGAGGTACACACAAGGGACAAACATTCAGAAAATTCCAATGAACCAATAGAACTCAAGGCCTAAGAAAGTGTTTGAAAAGTGAAAGATCAGTAGCTAGAGAAGAGACAGTAGGTCATGGGAACCTCGGAAAGGTCCTGGGCTGGACAGCACTGAGGTCTTTCTGGTGGGTTTCAGGGAACAGAGAACAGTAGCTAAGATATGGTAGCTTCTCCCCTATAACCCAGAGCCTCTCCACAGTAATGCTTGCCAGATACAAGCAACAAAGGTTCCCATGCAAACATGGTGCAATGAGGAGCCAGTGTAAGGAAGTGACGAGGATCAGGAAGAATCTGACTCGTGATGCCTGGCATTGCTTTAGAAAGAAGCATAAATAACCATATCATGTGTTAAATAGGAAACCAACATAATCTAAATATCTCATGAAGTTAGAATTCTTCTCCAGAATACGGAAAACAAGGGACTCGGGGGATGGGGTATCTGCAAAGAGTTGCCTAGGTAACCTTCAACTCTGCTCACCAGAGGACATACTAAGCCGCACACTCCAGGAGCATCTGGCAGACTGAAACAGGTTTTCTAACCTTGCATCAAAAATGTATGTGGTGGGGAGGGCCTTGAACCTCATGAAAATGTGTGCAATTTATTGCACATATGTCCATATGTGTCCATTTTCCTGAGAATTGTGTAATTCCAGTCTTCATGAGATGTTCACAAGGGTCAATGACCCAAGCACGCTACACTCCAAAGGAGTCATTTAGCAGCAAACCCCATCAGCCAGCACCTGTCTCCCACGGCGGCATTCCATTGGTCTTTCATTTTCTGTTTTCATCTGTCTTTGTTCTTTGGCCCGTGTGGGCCTCCCATCGTGGTGGCCTCTGTTGTCGCAGAGCACCGGCTCTGGGCGCATGCGCTCCAGAGCTCTGGCTCGGTAATTGGACACATCAGTCCAGCCGCTCCGCGGCACGTGGGATCTTCCCAGGCCAGGGCTCAAACTGGCGCCCCTTGCACTGCAAGGCGGTGTCCTTATCCACTGAACCACCAGGGGAAGCCCAACATGCAATTTTAATATCACGTAAGAAGCACAATGATAGAGGTACACACAAGGGACAAACATTCAGAAAATTCCAATGAACCAATAGAACTCAAGGCCTAAGAAAGTGTTTGAAAAGTGAAAGATCAGTAGCTAGAGAAGAGACAGTAGGTCATGGGAACCTCGGAAAGGTCCTGGGCTGGACAGCACTGAGGTCTTTCTGGTGGGTTTCAGGGAACAGAGAACAGTAGCTAAGATATGGTAGCTTCTCCCTATAACCCAGAGCCTCTCCACAGTAATGCTTGCCAGATACAAGCAACAAAGGTTCCCATGCAAACATGGTGCAATGAGGAGCCAGTGTAAGGAAGTGACGAGGATCAGGAAGAATCTGACTCGTGATGCCTGGCATTGCTTTAGAAAGAAGCATAAATAACCATATCATGTGTTAAATAGGAAACCAACATAATCTAAATATCTCATGAAGTTAGAATTCTTCTCCAGAATACGGAAAACAAGGGACTCGGGGGATGGGGTATCTGCAAAGAGTTGCCTAGGTAACCTTCAACTCTGCTCACCAGAGGACATACTAAGCCGCACACTCCAGGAGCATCTGGCAGACTGAAACAGGTTTTCTAACCTTGCATCAAAAATGTATGTGGTGGGGAGGGCCTTGAACCTCATGAAAATGTGTGCAATTTATTGCACATATGTCCATATGTGTCCATTTTTCTGAGAATTGTGTAATTCCAGTCTTCATGAGATGTTCACAAGGGTCAATGACTCCCTAAAGGGGAGAGAACCACTGGTCTAAAGCACAGTCACAATGAGAGCCTATAATCTGTCTTGAGTTCTGAGCAGCAAACCCCATCAGCCAGCACCTGTCTCACTCGTGGCCCACTAACACTTGTGGTTTCACTGAGACCCAATAATACAGTTGTTGGGCTAGAAAAGAAAGTAACTGGAGAAGAGAAATGATTTAGATTCTTTGGCTTGGATAAGAGGAATATGAAGCAGATGGTGGGATGTAAAGGCTGGGTGCCAGATCCTATGCTCCAAAGATAAGCCTCAGAGACTGGTTTTCTCTCATTACAGAGTTACAGAAGACCAGAAGGAGTGAGGTTAAACACAAAATGAGCTGTGCAAATGCTTAGGCAGTGCCTTTCTTGGATGCCTTCCTAATCAAAGATTTTGCTGGCCTCTAGCAGAGTGATGATGACTTGACCCAAGACCCCTCCTAGACCATGAGTGGTTACGGTCAGGATTAGAGCTGGCAGAGGGAGTCTGCAAACTTATTTAACATGATCCCTTGGAGGCTGCATCATGGCAGAACGAGAAGGAGGCTCTCAGGTGTTCCTAGTAAGGCAGACAAAATAGTGTAAGCCTTGTCACTATTTGCTCATCAAGTCACCTTGTACCAGATGGCAATCTCCCCCAGGGCAGGAACATCCCAAGAGGCAGCTCACATCCCTGAGGAAAGCTCAGGCTCTGGATTCAGACAGAGCTATGTCTGACTCCCAGCTCCCACACTTATTAGCTCTGTGCCCTTGGACAGCTTACTTAATGTCTCTGGGTCTGTTTCTTCATCAGAGATAAAACAAACAAACAAAATACCTACTTTATAGGCTGTGGTGATGACTGAAACAGAAAATCTATTGAAGGCACTAGACACATAGCTGATCCTAAGTCAATATAATATTCCTTCTCTCCTTCCTGCTCACCTTGGCAGCCCCAGGATGGGTCTAGCACATAGTAGATATTCAATAATAACTGTTGATTAAAGGAGTAAATGAGAGACTGGATAAGTGGATAAATTCAGAAACCACAACTGGTTATGCCTCTCCACTTTCCCACTACATACATGTAAGCCATAACGTTCACACTTAACCTGTGTAGGTGTTCTGAAGTTTTATTATTTCTTGCCTCCACCCAGTCTTGGCTGGTCAGCAAGCACTCCAGCTTGTTCTGCTCCCAAGGCCAGGTTCCCCAGATGCATAAGAAAGTCTCCTGTCCCCAGTGTGAAAGCTGCTACTGATCAACACTTATTCTCTCTTCCTGTGTCCAGAGGGCTATGGGCTTGGGCACCCCTTCCACACTAACCTCTATTTGCTGGACCCTGTAGCTGGCCAGCTTCATCCCTTCTTCCCCAGCTCCTCTTTTTCCCTGCTCTGGGTTCCAGAAAAAGGTGTACAGATGGCATTTCTGAGAAGTAGCCCTATTGAAAATGCATCCCAGCAGCAAGGTCTGAGATGAGGTGACCCTACAACTACCTGTAGGAAGAATCTTCACAGCCCCATGAAGAGATGTAGCAGCCTGCGGGAAGAAACAAGAGGCCTGAGTGGAGTCTCTGCCTTGTGGGTCTTTTCCTTGGTTGCCCCTGAGCTGTCAGGCCATCATGAGTGGAGAGTTCACAGAGGTGGAAAGGGCTAAAGAGGTGACAGAACTAGATGTGGTGATCACAGGAGTGGCAAATACAAATCCAGGGGAGCTGGATCTTCAGTCCACCTGCTACATAGAATAAATGGTCCCACACTGCTATAATTCTCCATCCTGGGCTCTCTAAAAGTCTTTTCTCATTAATTTTCCAATGCTTAGAATTTTCACCAGCAATCTAAGCAGAATACCTCTTGGAGGCTGGGAAACCCAGTCCTCTTTGCTCTTTTCTAGCTTCTTGAAGAAAAAGAATCCTTGAAACAACCAGTGAGCTGCAAGGCTGCCTTGTCCATGGACAAATGTGCACAGATACTAAGAATGCAGCTTATATGCCAAGTACTAGAGTCATATTAAAGTAGGGAGGAATGACATTCATTATGGCTTCATACTACTGAAAAATCACGCAAAGCCTAAATGTTCAGCCACAGGGGACTGGTAAAACAATCCACGGCCTAACCATTCTATGCAGCCATTAAACATGACACTGCACAAGAATAATTAAAGCCACAGGAAATGCCATGGTATATGGTTAAGTGAGAAAGCCAGAGTATAAAATAACATGTACAACATTATCCTAATTATATGTAGACTAGTGTGTGAGCATAAAAACCATACACATACATGTAGATCGTGGTTGTCTCTAGAAAATAGGACAATGACAAATACCAGTGTTTCTTTACTGTTTTTCACTGTCCAGTTTTTCTTATCTATTCCTGAAATAATTGAGAAGAGCAAATTACCTCCTGTCTATATTAATCTTTCACATATAGGATCTTTATATAATATTCACACACTTAAAACATTAAATGAATAGATTATGGTTATGACACTATTTGTAATCGACATTTTCAAATCAAATGGATTTAAAGTTAAGGACAACTGTGTTACACAGCTGTTCACTTTATGATGCAATCCCATGGCAAATAAAAACTGGCCATCATTCATCACAGACAAAGTTGTCCTGTGACTAAAAAAATGAAGTCCAAATACTTTGTAAAAGGAAATTTTTCATTAAATGCCATTTAAAGATTTGCCATATATGCAAACTGGGTTTATTTCAGGAAGGCAAGACACTAAAAAAGACTCAAGTAAAATAAAATTCAAATAAAATCAACATGATTTTAGTTTAAAAAGCTAAATATTGGATCAGTTGAACTAATTTCTTTTTTAAACGATGCTAAAGTACTTTCTTGTATTAAAGTCAGGCAGACACACTGGGCCAAGGGGGAATGAATTTCTAAGTACCTCTTATGTGCCAAGGGATTTTCAACTATGCTTCCATTTGGAGGAAAAAGTGAATAAAAAGGACTTCTCAGGTGGCTCAGTGGTAAAGAATCCAAACCCTTCCTGGGGGATGAGCTGCAAGGCTGCCTTGTCCATGGACAAATGTGCACAGATACTAAGAATGCAGCTTATATGCCAAGTACTAGAGTCATATTAAAGTAGGGAGGAATGACATTCATTATGGCTTCATACTACTGAAAAATCACGCAAAGCCTAAATGTTCAGCCACAGGGGACTGGTAAAACAATCCACGGCCTAACCATTCTATGCAGCCATTAAACATGACACTGCACAAGAATAATTAAAGCCACAGGAAATGCCATGGTATATGGTTAAGTGAGAAAGCCAGAGTATAAAATAACATGTACAACATTATCCTAATTATATGTAGACTAGTGTGTGAGCATAAAAACCATACACATACATGTAGATCGTGGTTGTCTCTAGAAAATAGGACAATGACAAATACCAGTGTTTCTTTACTGTTTTTCACTGTCCAGTTTTTCTTATCTATTCCTGAAATAATTGAGAAGAGCAAATTACCTCCTGTCTATATTAATCTTTCACATATAGGATCTTTATATAATATTCACACACTTAAAACATTAAATGAATAGATTATGGTTATGACACTATTTGTAATCGACATTTTCAAATCAAATGGATTTAAAGTTAAGGACAACTGTGTTACACAGCTGTTCACTTTATGATGCAATCCCATGGCAAATAAAAACTGGCCATCATTCATCACAGACAAAGTTGTCCTGTGACTAAAAAAATGAAGTCCAAATACTTTGTAAAAGGAAATTTTTCATTAAATGCCATTTAAAGATTTGCCATATATGCAAACTGGGTTTATTTCAGGAAGGCAAGACACTAAAAAAGACTCAAGTAAAATAAAATTCAAATAAAATCAACATGATTTTAGTTTAAAAAGCTAAATATTGGATCAGTTGAACTAATTTCTTTTTTAAACGATGCTAAAGTACTTTCTTGTATTAAAGTCAGGCAGACACACTGGGCCAAGGGGGAATGAATTTCTAAGTACCTCTTATGTGCCAAGGGATTTTCAACTATGCTTCCATTTGGAGGAAAAAGTGAATAAAAAGGACTTCTCAGGTGGCTCAGTGGTAAAGAATCCACCTTCCATTGCAGGAGACATGGGTCTGATCCCTGGGTTGGGATGATCTCCTGAAGGAGGACATCGCAGCCCACTCCAGTATTCTTGCCGGGAGACCACCACAGACAGAGGAGCTTGGCAGGCTACAGTCCATAGGCTTGCAAAGAGTCAGACATGACTGAGCAGCTGAGTAGGCAAGCACGTGGATAAAAATAATTAAATACGTTTTGGAAAAAAGGATAATTAATGGGTAGGGTTTTCCCTGCATGCGTGCGAAGTCAATTCAGTCATGTCCAACTCTTTGAGACCCTATGGACAGTAGCCCGCCAGGCAAAAATAAAGGAGTGGGAAAAAAATAAATAAATAAAGGAGTGGGTTGCCATGCCCTCCTCCAGGGAATCTTCCCAACCGAGGGATCAAACCCAAGTCTCTGGCACTGCAGGCAGATTGTTTACCACTGAGCCATCTGGGAAGCCCCTGGGTTTTCCCTACTAGATATTAAAATACATATATTTTAAACTGCAATTATTAAAAGCTGGCACAGACACAAGAATTAGCATACAAATGAATGGTACCTGATTCATAGACCTGATACAGATCTGACACATCTAAGAATACATGATAATACTTGATAAGGGAAGAATCTAAAGAAAGGGAGAGAAGACAAATGATTCAATAAACGACACTGGAAAAATAGACTAATTGGAAAAGAAAAATCAAGCTAATCCTGATAACTTTCATGCTACACACCAAAATAAGTTTTAGATAGATTAGAAAACCAAATCCTAAAAATAACATATAAAAAACACCTTAAGAAAAAATACAGGTGAGTATTTAGCTGATCCCTGAATGAGAAAGAGCTCTCTAAACATGAAAATACTGAAAGAAATAAGGAAAAGATTTATGTTTTTTTTGTCTATGGAAATTTTTAAACTACATATCAGAGTAGAATTTAGAGTGTCAATGACAAACTGGAAAATATATTTACAACAAATTTGTCAAAGCATTAATACTATTCCCTACCTGAAAAAACAGGCAAAGAATATAGTATACATTTCAAAAAAAAAAACAGAAATGGCAACAAACAAGAAAAAATAGTCAACCTAATTAGTTATCAAAGAACTGCAAACTAAATAATGAGATGTTTTAAAATCTGTTAAATTTGCAAAGATTTTGAGAAGGCAACAATCCTCAATGCAGGCAAGAGTTCAGGACTAGCCCTCTCTGCCCATATCCCCGCCAATGCAAGTAAAATGGCTACAGCCTTTTCAGAAGGCAACTTGGTAATATTAATCATGAGTAATTCTATACATAATCAAAGACCTAGTATGTCAATTCCCCATCTGAATGCCTATCTAAGGCACTAAGGAAAAATGAATGTAAATATTCAAGGACAAGGGGTTTCAAGCAGCATTCTGTATTGTGGTCCCAAACTGCAAATAGCCCAAATGTCCAACAGAAGGCGACTAGTTAGAGAAACTTGAGACAGCTCTAAATGGAGCACCAATCAACCATTAAAATTTTTATTTTTGAGTAATTTAAAATTTTATGGAAGAATGCTTATAATACATACAGTAAAAAACAGGACACTAATGATACAAGTACTACAGAAACATTAAGTTGTATATGAAATTGCTAAGGCTCAACTTTATTTTGCACCTTAGGTGTAAATTTGGTATGATTCCCAAGTATGGATATATTTCTGGGTTGTAGGGATTATGAAGATATTTCATTTTCTTCTTTATACTGTTCTATAGTTTTCAAAATTTCTTCAGTGAACACATATTATATTACAATTTAAGGTTGTATAAATATGTGAATACCATTTGAAGAAATATCCAAAACTCAAATCTGTAATAAACTAGCTCTTTTCCCTCTTGCTCGATTTTACAAGCCTCTGCCTCATTGATCTTTTAATCTCCATGCTATTCATCTGTGTCTCTCTTTTCATTTATCTACATATTCTGTAATTTTCTCTTTGGGGTCAACTCCCCAAAAAAGAAGGGCCCTGAAAAGGGTCTGACCTGTTCTATCAGTCCCCTTTCCTCCAGGAAGCCTTCCCAGACCAGGCATGAGAGCCATGAGATTTCTAATGCCCAGAGTGGCCCCATGCTTTCCAGTCAGAAGTACCACAGAGGAGGAAGGCAGGCAGCCTCCTCATTGGAAGTCCTCCCAACTTGCCAATCCCCTAGAGTTGGGACTGAGGCTCCTGCTCCTGCCTCATGGTAGGGTAACAGGTAAAGACAAAAGATAGTTTAAAATCTGTAAATTCAATAAATTGCAGGCAAGAGTTCAGGACTAGCCTCTCTGCCCATATCCCCGCCAATGCAAGTAAAATGGCTACAGCCTTTTCAGAAGGCAACTTGGTAATATTAATCATGAGTAATTCTATACATAATCAAAGACCTAGTATGTCAATTCCCCATCTGAATGCCTATCTAAGGCACTAAGGAAAAATGAATGTAAATATTCAAGGACAAGGGGTTTCAAGCAGCATTCTGTATTGTGGTCCCAAACTGCAAATAGCCCAAATGTCCAACAGAAGGCGACTAGTTAGAGAAACTTGAGACAGCTCTAAATGGAGCACCAATCAACCATTAAAATTTTTATTTTTGAGTAATTTAAAATTTTATGGAAGAATGCTTATAATACATACAGTAAAAAACAGGACACTAATGATACAAGTACTACAGAAACATTAAGTTGTATATGAAATTGCTAAGGCTCAACTTTATTTTGCACCTTAGGTGTAAATTTGGTATGATTCCCAAGTATGGATATATTTCTGGGTTGTAGGGATTATGAAGATATTTCATTTTCTTCTTTATACTGTTCTATAGTTTTCAAAATTTCTTCAGTGAACACATATTATATTACAATTTAAGGTTGTATAAATATGTGAATACCATTTGAAGAAATATCCAAAACTCAAATCTGTAATAAACTAGCTCTTTTCCCTCTTGCTCGATTTTACAAGCCTCTGCCTCATTGATCTTTTAATCTCCATGCTATTCATCTGTGTCTCTCTTTTCATTTATCTACATATTCTGTAATTTTCTCTTTGGGGTCAACTCCCCAAAAAAGAAGGGCCCTGAAAAGGGTCTGACCTGTTCTATCAGTCCCCTTTCCTCCAGGAAGCCTTCCCAGACCAGGCATGAGAGCCATGAGATTTCTAATGCCCAGAGTGGCCCCATGCTTTCCAGTCAGAAGTACCACAGAGGAGGAAGGCAGGCAGCCTCCTCATTGGAAGTCCTCCCAACTTGCCAATCCCCTAGAGTTGGGACTGAGGCTCCTGCTCCTGCCTCATGGTAGGGTAACAGGTAAAAGACAAAAGATCACCCACAGGCTTGGGGAAGGGCAGGAAGCAGCTTCCCTCCAACAGCATGATGGTCAGAATGAACCCATCACCTGTAGCTTGATGTCTTAATGTGCTCTCTATTCTTGCTAGACGCCTATTGGCATCTTTATCTCCACATGATGAGGACCTCTTGATGACTCATCCTTTCCCAGAACTTCTTGACTGTGCCACTCACAGAGATCCTAGGTCCTATAGAGTGGCAGAAAGCACATCAAACTTGCAGTCTGATGATCTAGGTTCAACTAGATATACCACTAGCAACTTGGAGGAGGGGCCTAACCCTCTCTGGTGTCTCAGGTGTGAGGATGTAGCTGCACAGACTGTATCCCTGAACTCTAGGCAGGCACCGGTTTGCAGGGCTAGACACTGGGACTTTGGGTAACTGTGTGGCTATGTTTCCATTCCCATTCAGGGAACACGGTTCCCAATGTGGGGTGAGGACTGTGTCAAACTAAGCAAAGGCATACCCTGAATTCCCATATGTGGAACTGTCTCAGCATATGTGCTAGGACAAGCAGATGAGTGAAACCTGAGAGTTGGTCTAGTTCTTCATGAAATATCAGACCTAGCAGAGTCCTGTCATCTCTTCCAATCTCTTTCTCTTCTGAAAGCTGAATGTATTCTCACAACCTCTAGAGGCATAAAGAAATGGATCACCATCCCAGGGTCTCCACACCTTCACCAGCCTCCCAAAGTAAAGCATCACTTCCTCTCACCTCCCTCTCCCCGACCCTCATCCAGAAAGAACTCCTAAACGTGCCCAGTGGCCCTACAAATAGCCCCTGCCCATGGGCTTATCAAAGACAACAGTCTTCCTTCTTAGGACACTGGTCTCAGACAAAACGTCCCCCTTCCTAGGATGCCCATGAGCGGGCCAGAACCAGGCACAAGTGGAATGCCAGAGCTAAAAAGCCCTTACAGACTTCTAGTCCTTCATTTAAAAGAAGGGAAACTGATATCCAGTGAGGCATAGGCACTCAAGGCCATATGATGAGTCTAGAAACCCAATTTCAGTCAAGCGTTCTCTACTCCATACACACAGCCACTATGATGTTGTTTAGTTGCTATGCAAGGATGGGTAGATGATGATTTAGAGCTTTGTTATCCAACCAGCTACATGAGGCTATTTAAGTGTCAATTAAACAAAATTAAAAGTTCAGTCCCTCCATCACACTTGCAGTCGCTAGTAGCTATCATATTAGAGAACACAGATAGAACATTTCCATCATTACAGAAAAGTTCTACTGACAGTGTTAATCATTTAGATGGACAGATATCCTATTAAAAAAAAAAAAAAAAAGCTCTGGGGCAAGGTCTGTGTCAAATACTTTCTTGGGATGTACTGAGGAATGTTCTCTGTATCCCACAGTCAGTGACTGAAAGAACACCCCATTATACAGTCAACAAGGAGTTCAGTCAGCATGGACCTGAGTCCATGAAGCACAGATCACCATTCAGGGGAGCACAAACACTGCCTTCCTTGGCCTAAGCACAGGAGCCTACAGAAGAGACAAGTGGCTTCTGTCTCTTCACCTCTTTCTTCAAAAAATATGACTGTCAATTTTTAAATTGACAAATTTGATCAAATTTTCCCGTAGGTACCAAAGATTTTAGTTACTAACTGCCAAGTCTCACACAGATGCCTCTGAGCCTCAGCCACTTTGGGAGGTAGCTGTGCAGGAGGCCAAGGAACCAAAAGGAGAAGGGAAATCCTCAGGTTCCCTAGCGGGAAAAAGTCTTTACCGACCTCTCATTTTCAAGAGGCAATTTGAAACCCTGCATGTGTGCTTCCTTTGCACTGTCCAATCACCTTCCATCAAATCAACGGAAACCTGATGGCTCATACCAGAAATCAGGCTGCCATGCTACAGCGAAAAGCCAACCTGCCTGATGACTTTGGAAGCCCACAGTCCAACACACGACAAGGTGAGAAGTCTCTTTAAGACTGGGTGAGTATTTTGTCAAGGAAAGAGCCTCTTTGCAAACAGGTAAAGCCTGATTAAGAACACTTTTGCCAATTAAAAAATTAGTTTTAGAAATATCTGGATGTTCAGTCTCCAATAAAGACATCCTTTAAAGATTTTTTAAAGATAATTTATTGACAATATTGTGCTGGTTTCTGCCATACATCAACATGAATCAGCCACATGGATACGTATGACCCCTCCTTGAGACTCCTCCCCATCTCCTACCCCATCCCACCCCTCTAGGCTGTCACAGAGCACTGCACTGAGCTCCCTGTGTCACACAGAAAATTCGCGCTAGATAAAGTTTCATTCATTAAAATGAGAGCAAAGGAGACAGACATTAGCTGCTTACAGAGAGCAGAAAAGGACCAGGTCCTCTGTATAATTTTTATTTGTTTTTAAATTGAAGTATAGATGATGGCGTGAATAAATCAGTTAATGAAGTGTCTGAACTGTGTGGCTGATCTGTCAATGGACAAACCTGGAAGCAGCCAAACTGCAGAAACTGCTTGCAGTTTAAGACATAGCTGTCCACGTGCCATCGGCTCCTGAAGTTGTAGATACAGTAAATGGGAGGAAACGAGCTGCCTACAGAAAACATTTTTGCCTTGCAAATTCAGGCTACTACAAAGGTGAGAACATTACAGTTTTCTCATGGAAAAAAATCTCTCCTTGCATTCAAAAAAGTTTCATGGTTCCATGTTTGTGCAAATGGGAAGAACAGTTAACAATCTAATAGTTTCAGTTTGGGGGTTCTAGGATTAGAACCTTCTCATCAAAATCCATATGTAGATTTGGAAGTGTTCCTCATCCGACTTGCATCCAGGTATGTAAAGAGCAAGTGAGTCATAATTATGGTATTGTTTCATGCTAATAATGCTACTGACATGGGAGGAACCTGGACTGGGAATCTGAAGATCTGAGTCTGCCTTGTGGCTTTTTCAGTTTCTTCCTCTTTCTGGCCTTCATTTTGAACACCAGTAAAAAGAACCAGCCAGACAAGATGATGACTGAGGCCAGTCCTCTCCCTGGTTGTTCTGTTGCCTAATTCTGTTTGTCGTAGAAGAGATAAAGGCACGCAAGAGGCTAGAGATGTGGGCATCCCAGAGGGGGAGTGAGAACCTAAGGGTAAGAATGATGCTGGGAAAACACCATATTTAATTAACTGTAAAATGTATCAGTTTACATACCACTAAGAAAGAAAAAAACTATTGCAATTGCATCCTAATTTTGGAGATGGCAAAGTATGAGGGGAAAGGGGAATCTCATAGTCAGTGAAATATGGGAAATATGTACTTATTACATTACTGGGTACTTTTAATATTCTAGGCACTAAAATGTTTTAGATGTTATTTTTATTTAACCCTAAAACAATCCTATGAGACAGAAGTGTATCAAAGATCAGCATTTTACATAGGAGTTAATTGAGATACAGAGGGTTTACATCATTTGCTTAAGGTTGTCTAAATAGTTCCTAAGAAGAGGTTAGATTTGAACCCATAATTATTTCACTTCAAACTCTATCAGCTTAACCTTTCACCCTTTGAACAAGTCTGGAACATTTGATGCAAAGTGAAAATAAAGTTTTTGATGGAGATACGACTGAAACATTGAAACTGTCAGGATATATTAAAGGAACTTATTAGAGTGAAATACCTAGAACTAGAAAGAACCTTAAAGATAATGTGTCACAAGTATATACTTCAAAGACAAAGACTAATGGCCAAAGGGGCTATGTCATTTGTGTAAGGTTATATAGCCAGTTCTTGTGACTCAGACAGTAAAGAAAATGGCTGTAATGTGGTTCAAAGACCCAGGTTCAATCCCTAGGTCAGGAAGATCCCTTGGAGAAGGGCATGGCAACCCATTCCCATGCTCTTGCCTGGAGAATTCCATCGACAGAGGAGCCTTGCAGGCTACAGTCCATGGGGTCACAAAGAGCTGGACACACTGAGCAACTATCACTTTCACTTCACATATAGCTAGGATTCTAGAATTTTGCCAGGTAATAAAATCAAGCTTGCCAATCTATGGTTGTCTGAATCTGGCAATTCCCATCTTTTGACATCCTAACCATATCCTATTTTTACACATTGATTTCTTAGTGATTTCAAGTTCCTTCAGTGCTCCGGGATGCAATTTCTTCAAGATTGAGATACACAGCACTCTCAAAGCAATGAGGAGAGGTAGACAGAGGAGGAGGGCCCAGGGTTCTAATCCTCCTAGTTCTAGAAACACAGCAGGCTTAATTTCTTGGAGCTTTGTGGATTCATATGCAAAACGAGGCTACTAATACCAAACTTATACACAGACAATGTCTACAAAGTCCCAACGGTGCATAGGAGGACCATCAATGGCAGTTATTTTGGCTAAGACTACTGCAGTGGCTTGGCCCTTGTACTAGGCCCTTACGTGGCCGTCAGTTCTTACATAGAGAATCTATTGTGCATTTTCCAATCTGAAGCACACCTTCAAAAAGTCTGACAGAGAGTACCAGACCTTATAGGAGTTAATTGAGATACAGAGAGGTTAATTGAGATACAGAGGGTTTACATTTGCTTAAGGTTGTCTAAATAGTTCCTAAGAAGAGGTTAGATTTGAACCCATAATTATTTCACTTCAAACTCTATCAGCTTAACCTTTCACCCTTTGAACAAGTCTGGAACATTTGATGCAAAGTGAAAATAAAGTTTTTGATGGAGATACGACTGAAACATTGAAACTGTCAGGATATATTAAAGGAACTTATTAGAGTGAAATACCTAGAACTAGAAAGAACCTTAAAGATAATGTGTCACAAGTATATACTTCAAAGACAAAGACTAATGGCCAAAGGGGCTATGTCATTTGTGTAAGGTTATATAGCCAGTTCTTGTGACTCAGACAGTAAAGAAAATGGCTGTAATGTGGTTCAAAGACCCAGGTTCAATCCCTAGGTCAGGAAGATCCCTTGGAGAAGGGCATGGCAACCCATTCCCATGCTCTTGCCTGGAGAATTCCATCGACAGAGGAGCCTTGCAGGCTACAGTCCATGGGGTCACAAAGAGCTGGACACACTGAGCAACTATCACTTTCACTTCACATATAGCTAGGATTCTAGAATTTTGCCAGGTAATAAAATCAAGCTTGCCAATCTATGGTTGTCTGAATCTGGCAATTCCCATCTTTTGACATCCTAACCATATCCTATTTTTACACATTGATTTCTTAGTGATTTCAAGTTCCTTCAGTGCTCCGGGATGCAATTTCTTCAAGATTGAGATACACAGCACTCTCAAAGCAATGAGGAGAGGTAGACAGAGGAGGAGGGCCCAGGGTTCTAATCCTCCTAGTTCTAGAAACACAGCAGGCTTAATTTCTTGGAGCTTTGTGGATTCATATGCAAAACGAGGCTACTAATACCAAACTTATACACAGACAATGTCTACAAAGTCCCAACGGTGCATAGGAGGACCATCAATGGCAGTTATTTTGGCTAAGACTACTGCAGTGGCTTGGCCCTTGTACTAGGCCCTTACGTGGCCGTCAGTTCTTACATAGAGAATCTATTGTGCATTTTCCAATCTGAAGTACACCTTCTTGGAAGGAGACAGTGGGAGCAGGATGACAGACTTGACCCTTGCCTCCTCCATTTCCCTTGAAGATAAATTAACTCTTCCAAGCAGAAAACCCAAACCTTCCTCTATCTTTACTGCTCTCAGGTCTGTCTGCTGTTGGCTTGAATCTTGTTATCAGACCTTACATTTTTGTATAAGGTCTTCAAACATCGAGCTCCTTGATGATGTCCCTTTCCTTTCCTAATTCATGCTGCTCATCTAAAAATGAAGGTCCATCCGTTTCCAAAATGTGGGCAGCCCTCGAGATTTTACTGCCACTTGCAGCTCAAGGTCAAAGCAATTTATGTTCAAGCTTCCAATCATGGGGAGTTGAGTGCCAGTACAGGAAAAGCCTCTGCCTACCTATTTAGGATCTTTGTTCTTCTAGTTCCACATGTGTGAGAAGACAATGTGTGATCATTATGTCACAGGCTGCCAGGAGCTGGGGCGGACCCTCGAGCTGGGAAGTGGAAACTGCCAAAGAAGCTGAATAGCCAGGATGTGGGCAGACTTAACAGTCCTACTTTCCATTTTAAAGGCACCTAACTAGGGGGGAAGCATGTGCCCAGCCCCACAGTCAGCCACTCTGTGGAAAGCTCAGCTGGCGAAACCAGAGGGCATAACCAAGGCACCTCCACCCCCTTGGTGAGAGCCTACTTCACAAAATACATGCTTTGTAAGCCAAGCATCATAAGCCCTTTAGCCCTCTGTTTGATCCACAAAGATTTCAAGTTCCTTCAGTGCTCCGGGATGCAATTTCTTCAAGATTGAGATACACAGCACTCTCAAAGCAATGAGGAGAGGTAGACAGAGGAGGAGGGCCCAGGGTTCTAATCCTCCTAGTTCTAGAAACACAGCAGGCTTAATTTCTTGGAGCTTTGTGGATTCATATGCAAAACGAGGCTACTAATACCAAACTTATACACAGACAATGTCTACAAAGTCCCAACGGTGCATAGGAGGACCATCAATGGCAGTTATTTTGGCTAAGACTACTGCAGTGGCTTGGCCCTTGTACTAGGCCCTTACGTGGCCGTCAGTTCTTACATAGAGAATCTATTGTGCATTTTCCAATCTGAAGTACACCTTCTTGGAAGGAGACAGTGGGAGCAGGATGACAGACTTGACCCTTGCCTCCTCCATTTCCCTTGAAGATAAATTAACTCTTCCAAGCAGAAAACCCAAACCTTCCTCTATCTTTACTGCTCTCAGGTCTGTCTGCTGTTGGCTTGAATCTTGTTATCAGACCTTACATTTTTGTATAAGGTCTTCAAACATCGAGCTCCTTGATGATGTCCCTTTCCTTTCCTAATTCATGCTGCTCATCTAAAAATGAAGGTCCATCCGTTTCCAAAATGTGGGCAGCCCTCGAGATTTTACTGCCACTTGCAGCTCAAGGTCAAAGCAATTTATGTTCAAGCTTCCAATCATGGGGAGTTGAGTGCCAGTACAGGAAAAGCCTCTGCCTACCTATTTAGGATCTTTGTTCTTCTAGTTCCACATGTGTGAGAAGACAATGTGTGATCATTATGTCACAGGCTGCCAGGAGCTGGGGCGGACCCTCGAGCTGGGAAGTGGAAACTGCCAAAGAAGCTGAATAGCCAGGATGTGGGCAGACTTAACAGTCCTACTTTCCATTTTAAAGGCACCTAACTAGGGGGGAAGCATGTGCCCAGCCCCACAGTCAGCCACTCTGTGGAAAGCTCAGCTGGCGAAACCAGAGGGCATAACCAAGGCACCTCCACCCCCTTGGTGAGAGCCTACTTCACAAAATACATGCTTTGTAAGCCAAGCATCATAAGAGCCCACAATTTCAGCTCCTGCCTTTGCAAGCCCTGCCTGGCTGCTATTGTTCTTGCTGCTTTTGGGGAACTTTACAGTAAATGTTTGCTACCACAGATTAAAGGCTACTACCTGGGGTGAGCCCCCTAAGTGCCTTTCATACCTGATGTGAAGTCTCACAATACCCTATGGAATACATATTATTTCCACATTTTATGGATGAAAACTAAAGACTAGTGAAATCAAATAACTTATCCAAAGTTACAGGACTATGCCATGGGGAACTCTAGTCAATATTCTGTGAATGTGACCTATACGAGAAAAGAACCTGAAAAAGAAGGAACATCTCTATATGTATAACTGAATCACTTTGCCGTACACCTGAAACTAACACATCACTGTAAATCAACTAACTCCAATAACATATTTTTTAAAAGATGAAAGAAACACAAAGTTACAGGGATATAAAAGGATGACAATAGAATTTGAATTCAGGTCTATCCCATCCCAAAGACTGTGCATAAAACCTCATACCTCAGTTAGTACCCTGCAGCTAGCACTGTGCTCTAAAATTCCACCGGGCCTTGCTTGTCACTTGCCACACCCCCCAGCTGGAAGTGGCTGGAGGGAAAGTCTTAGCCCTGTGCTCCCAGGTCACTGCCTGGGAGCTCCCAGGGATGGGCTGATAGGCCCAGAGTGCAGGGCCACAGACTCCCTTGACCCTGAGGGTCTCTCACTACCTGTAGGCCCTAGTGACACCCCGCCCGGGATTGCCCTTGTCTCCCTCCCCCACCTTGGAGAGTGGATGGTGATGCTGGCCTGAAAGAAACTTTGTGAGGCTCCACTGGAGTCCATGTATTTCACTGCTGACTGACCGCCTCTTCCAGGCCAGCCCCGCAGTCCCTGAGCTCTCAGCCAGACATTCTGCCAACCCTTTCAGAAGTGCCAGTGCCAATCTTGATTTGAAGTGGGAAGTCAGTTTTCTTCATGCTAAGCAAGTGACTAAAACAACCCATAAAAGACTGTCTGAAGTATTTCAGTCAACAACAATTAGCTAAATTAAAATGAGAATTCCCATGAATCTCCCCATCCCATTGACTGTTAATGACATGGTAATTATAAACACAACAGTAAATATTATTACCAACTTCAAGTGTTAACTTGAAACCAGCTGGTACAGTCAGGAAAACACTCTAGTCCTAGAAAGCTCAGGAACTCACATCAAACAGTAAATTCAGCAACTGTTAATTCAACTGAGATGAGGTCTCTGACTGTGGGAATGTGCTATACTACCCCCCAAAAACATAGAAGCTATGCACAAGAAGTCTTCTGCAGTGACCTGGGCTGTTCTAGATCCATGGTGGCAACTGTTTCCACCAAGCACTGCAGCAAGATAAGACTGGCTAGATGCTTACCAAGTCCATTCCCTCTTCTGAAAGACACGAATCTTATTTTCCAGTCCCTCTAGCAGTTCAGAGCAGCTTCATGACTGAGTGCTAACCAGTAAAATATGGGCAGAGGTGTTCTGTGCCACTTCCAGGACTGGCCCATGAAATCGTCCCACACATGTGTCCTCTACTCTCTCCCCTCTTCTGAAGGCTTAATGCAGAGGTTCCATTAGAGGACTCTAAGGTATGGCAGAGCCACTGAATGGAAGTGGAACATGTGGAGTGAACCATGATGTGACCAAGAAATAAGCTTCTCTTACATTATCCCTGATATTTGCAGATTTTTACAGTAGGTAACTTACACTGACCAATTAGCAGAGAATACCAACACTGTTGACATACTTTTATGTCAATATGGTGATGGTAAACTATGGGGGCCGAAGAAGTTATTTTCTCCATTCCAAAATCTCTGTCTAGTGTTAATGTGTAAAGGGTGGACAGGTCTCATTCAAAAGCAATAAGGATATGGCAGTGTTGTGGGTACCAAAACTGTGGGAGAACTCCAAAGAGAAGGAGAACAATAAACACAGAATAATTTGGAAGGACTTGGAACTACATAGAGCTTAATAGCTAGCTGGGCTCTCTATTCTCCTCTCTGAAAGAGCTGATCCATCCCCATGCCTCTGACAAACACATGTGAAAGCACGAGGTAAATTTCAAAAATTAATAATAAAAACGAAACACTGTGATCATTCTTATTCCCAAATTCTAAATCTTTGGCCTTGTCTCTCACCCAGCCTAGCTCCAACTGCATAACCACCTGCCAGCAGGAGTTTCCATTTGGATGCAAAGTTTAAATCTTCCTCTGTTCTCAACTTTGTGTCTCCAACCTATCAGTGAGGGGAATCACCATTTGCTTCACACCTAACATATGCCATATCCATAGGTAACAATTATAATATATAATATTGCATATGCATATTATGATTAATTAACTCATTAAATGCTCTTACATCCTTTTCTGAGATAAACATCGTGATCTCATTTTGCAGATGTGGAAACTGAGACTCAGAAGGCAAATAATTTGGCTAAGGTCACAAAACTGGTAACTAGGAAGAACGACTTTCATTTGTATGAAACATATAACTGATGAGAGTATGCTTCCATAAACAGCTAAATACACCTGCTGGTGTGCTGGAGCCTGCTGTTCTGGCTCCCAAGAGCCAATGGTAACTGTTAGGACTTTTGCAGCTGATTGTTAAGTAGGTTGGTAGCTGGAAAGCTGCCACAGATAGAAGTATTTACACGTTGAAATTGGCACATGCTACAAATGCTACAATCAGGGCTTTCATTCTTCCGTCACTAACTACACCTTTCTACTTGGACCAATATGGCAAGGCAACACTATTATTCTGTTGAGATCTCAGGAATAAGAATTAGAAGGAAGGGGGCTTCTCTGGTAGCTCAGTGGTGAAGAGTTCGCCTGCCAATACAGGAGATGTGAGTTTGATCTCTGATCTGGGAAGACCCCACATGTTGCGGAGCAACTAAGGCCGTGAGCCACAACTATGGAGCCTGTGCTCTAGAGCCTCGGAGCCACAACTATGGAGCCCATGTGCCGCAACTACTGAAGCCCGTGTGCCCTAGAGCCCGAGTTCCACAAGAGAAGTCACCACAACAAGAAGTCTGCTCACCTCAACTAGAGAGTAGCCCCCACTCCCTGCAACTAGAGAAGAGCCTGTAGCAGCAGTGAAAACCCAAAATAGCCAAAAATAAATAAATAAAATTTTAAAAAAGAATTAGAAGGAAAAAGTACCTTATGGAAGACTTTGGAAACAAAAACCTAACAAAAGTAAAGGCAAACATTACAAAGACATAAAGGAGTGAGGAAGAAGTATGAGTCCCTCACCATGGCTCAAGCATCTGACAATTCCATACAAGCTCTCCTAATACACTGGTAAGAAGCAGTTAGGAAGAATACCACCAGTTTAGGAAGAGAAGCATTTAAATTGTGGGGCGACATAAAGAAATGCTATGGAAAGAAAGATCATAGAGATTTAGTTTTGAACTAAGGGATGAGGGAGGCATCACAAAGTCCCTTGAGGTCACTTCTGAAACAGGGATTATTAAAAAAAAAAAAAAAGAAAATTAACCCACAAACCTGCAGTTAGTACATTAATCCAGCAGTACAGATAATCCAAAGCAGAAGATAAAATCACATGACGCATTCCAAAGCCAAAGATAAATGACTGGAATACTTGCTTTGATCAGCTGCACACAGTTTACCTTCTGTAATCAAAGTGCATCTTAATTAGATGAGCATGTACAAAATATTTGAGGAAAGGAGGGTAGGAGCTTACAAAGTGGTTAGGGGCAGTTAGCCTGCATTCAATTTTTTCAAGGAAACACTCCCTTTGTGGAAAATAATCCCCATGTGAAAAAAAAAAAAAATCAGTGCCTTATTTATGGCCTAGAGGAGTTCTTTCCAAATCTGACTTATCAAATATGGCTGAAAAAATTTAAATATAGACTTTGATATCTATATTTAGATTTAGATTCAATGAGTAGAAGAAACTCAATATGTGTTTGCCAGAACTGAACTGAAGGACTCACAAAAGCATAACATCAAAGCAATCATTTTTATTAAAGGATTAAAGAATCCTAAAAAGCCTAAACAAGGTTGACCAACCAACCCCAGTACAGCCAGGGAGGGAAAAGCATTTAGGGAGGGGCTCTTAAGGAAATTCCAGTCTTTGAAGAGGTTACACCAGATCTAGCAGGACTCTGAATATAAGGAAGACTAATTGCCACTTATTAGCCACATTTGAAGGGTGTGACAATCTCACTGAGCTTCAGAATTCTTGTCTATGAGATGAGGAGACTCACGCCCAAACTGATAATAGACAGTTGGAGAATGGAAAGCACCTACGGCAGTTCCTGGCACAGAGGAGTTCCTTGTTAGTTATTGCTCTATTATTATTTTCTCTTTTTACTCTGCTTTGCGAACACTCTCCCATGCCAAAGCTACAGAAGCTGTTGCCTGGGTGCCTCCAACCTCCTTCTGCTGCAGCACCCTCCAGCAGGCTCTCAGTATCTTCTGAGGATGACAGAGAAAGCTCATCACTGCACCAGGCCAAAAATCAAGAGGGTAGCTCTCACCTGGCTTTGCTTTCAACTCACTGCACGACCTTAAACAAGCCTCCTGCTTCCCTTGTCTTAATTTCTAATCCTGACAAATTAACCCACAAACCTGCAGTTAGTACATTAATCCAGCAGTACAGATAATCCAAAGCAGAAGATAAAATCACATGACGCATTCCAAAGCCAAAGATAAATGACTGGAATACTTGCTTTGATCAGCTGCACACAGTTTACCTTCTGTAATCAAAGTGCATCTTAATTAGATGAGCATGTACAAAATATTTGAGGAAAGGAGGGTAGGAGCTTACAAAGTGGTTAGGGGCAGTTAGCCTGCATTCAATTTTTTCAAGGAAACACTCCCTTTGTGGAAAATAATCCCCATGTGAAAAAAAAAAAAAAATCAGTGCCTTATTTATGGCCTAGAGGAGTTCTTTCCAAATCTGACTTATCAAATATGGCTGAAAAAATTTAAATATAGACTTTGATATCTATATTTAGATTTAGATTCAATGAGTAGAAGAAACTCAATATGTGTTTGCCAGAACTGAACTGAAGGACTCACAAAAGCATAACATCAAAGCAATCATTTTTATTAAAGGATTAAAGAATCCTAAAAAGCCTAAACAAGGTTGACCAACCAACCCCAGTACAGCCAGGGAGGGAAAAGCATTTAGGGAGGGGCTCTTAAGGAAATTCCAGTCTTTGAAGAGGTTACACCAGATCTAGCAGGACTCTGAATATAAGGAAGACTAATTGCCACTTATTAGCCACATTTGAAGGGTGTGACAATCTCACTGAGCTTCAGAATTCTTGTCTATGAGATGAGGAGACTCACGCCCAAACTGATAATAGACAGTTGGAGAATGGAAAGCACCTACGGCAGTTCCTGGCACAGAGGAGTTCCTTGTTAGTTATTGCTCTATTATTATTTTCTCTTTTTACTCTGCTTTGCGAACACTCTCCCATGCCAAAGCTACAGAAGCTGTTGCCTGGGTGCCTCCAACCTCCTTCTGCTGCAGCACCCTCCAGCAGGCTCTCAGTATCTTCTGAGGATGACAGAGAAAGCTCATCACTGCACCAGGCCAAAAATCAAGAGGGTAGCTCTCACCTGGCTTTGCTTTCAACTCACTGCACGACCTTAAACAAGCCTCCTGCTTCCCTTGTCTTAATTTCTAATCCTGACAAATGGGCACAATAAAAAAGAACCCGTTCTGGCCAGGGAGCTCTAATGAAGAGCCAAGGAGAATGGGTTAACATGAAGCTTCAGAGAGTTCAGGGATAACGAGTCAGTTGTCACTGTCCCTGGGAGCTTTCCCTCCTTCCCGGGCCAGGGAGATGGTGGCACTCCCAAACTGCTGCACTGAGCTTTTGCTAATTGGAGACTGGATGACAGATGACACCAAGTTTCTGGGAGACAAAATGATCTCTCTAGCCCCAGAGCTCTGCAGTGAAGAGGGAGGATGGGAAGTTTCCCCTGAGTACTGCAACCAAGGTTCCTGGGGGCAGCACATAAAACATTAATGGAACTCTAGACGCCACGAGAACATGTCAGGGAGTATAGTGAACAAGCAAAGTTAAGGAAGGAGAGTGCTACTAGCGCAGCCTGCTGGCTACCACCCACAGTGGGAAAGAGCTGGGGCCAACCAGGAGCAGTAAGACAGCCCTGAGGGCCACAGCAGCTTGAGAGCTCCAGAGATTCTGAAAGAATCTCATGAATTAAGGGAAGGGTACTTCATTCCCTACCAGAGAGAAAAAGAGACATGTCTTGAAGAAAAGGCGATAAAGCAAAATTAGGAGGGAAAGGCCCCAATTGCACCTGATTAAAGAGATCATCACAGGAAAGACAAAGGCCACATTTTGGAGAAGGCAGGCTTGGGAAGAGGGTAAGGTTGGATGAGTTTGTGAAAATGCAGCCTGAACAAAAGTGAAAGGCAGAGAACGGAGGAGAGAGGGGTAATGGCCTTAATCAGTTGGAGAATGGAAAGCACCTACGGCAGTTCCTGGCACAGAGGAGTTCCTTGTTAGTTATTGCTCTATTATTATTTCTTTTTACTCTGCTTTGCGAACACTCTCCCATGCCAAAGCTACAGAAGCTGTTGCCTGGGTGCCTCCAACCTCCTTCTGCTGCAGCACCCTCCAGCAGGCTCTCAGTATCTTCTGAGGATGACAGAGAAAGCTCATCACTGCACCAGGCCAAAAATCAAGAGGGTAGCTCTCACCTGGCTTTGCTTTCAACTCACTGCACGACCTTAAACAAGCCTCCTGCTTCCCTTGTCTTAATTTCTAATCCTGACAAATGGGCACAATAAAAAAGAACCCGTTCTGGCCAGGGAGCTCTAATGAAGAGCCAAGGAGAATGGGTTAACATGAAGCTTCAGAGAGTTCAGGGATAACGAGTCAGTTGTCACTGTCCCTGGGAGCTTTCCCTCCTTCCCGGGCCAGGGAGATGGTGGGCACTCCCAAACTGCTGCACTGAGCTTTTGCTAATTGGAGACTGGATGACAGATGACACCAAGTTTCTGGGAGACAAAATGATCTCTCTAGCCCCAGAGCTCTGCAGTGAAGAGGGAGGATGGGAAGTTTCCCCTGAGTACTGCAACCAAGGTTCCTGGGGGCAGCACATAAAACATTAATGGAACTCTAGACGCCACGAGAACATGTCAGGGAGTATAGTGAACAAGCAAAGTTAAGGAAGGAGAGTGCTACTAGCGCAGCCTGCTGGCTACCACCCACAGTGGGAAAGAGCTGGGGCCAACCAGGAGCAGTAAGACAGCCCTGAGGGCCACAGCAGCTTGAGAGCTCCAGAGATTCTGAAAGAATCTCATGAATTAAGGGAAGGGTACTTCATTCCCTACCAGAGAGAAAAAGAGACATGTCTTGAAGAAAAGGCGATAAAGCAAAATTAGGAGGGAAAGGCCCCAATTGCACCTGATTAAAGAGATCATCACAGGAAAGACAAAGGCCACATTTTGGAGAAGGCAGGCTTGGGAAGAGGGTAAGGTTGGATGAGTTTGTGAAAATGCAGCCTGAACAAAAGTGAAAGGCAGAGAACAGGAGAAGGAGAGAGGGGTCCAAAAATTGGCTTACCCAAACTCTCATTAAATGAGTAGGGTAGAGTGGCTGCTACTTATCAACACAGAAAAGAAAATTCTAGATCTTTATGCTGACTTCTGATTTAAATTTTCTAAGTCACTTCTGTGTAAATGAAGTACATCCAACACATAGAATTTCACACTTCCAACTTAAGCTAGCTCTGAAGACACCCTATTTTCTCTCCATCCTCTCAGTCCCCAAGGTGAAGGGAGGTATGGTGGGAGGGGCGAGAGTGTCAGAGTGATAATGTGACAGCAAATGCCTCCATGGCCCTCACCTTCTGACTGGGTCATCTTCAATTCCAACAGCTCCTAGTCACAGCCCCAAAGCCCAAGTCTAACTAGAGATGAGGAAACAGCCCAAGAAAAAGCCATTTCTTCTTAAGATGGGAGGCACATCATTGGAGTAAGTCCCATGGCTGTGTTTATGAATTTATTCATATTAAATTAATTTACATGTCCTTAAGAGTTACACATTCTCCCAAAGTAAACATTCCCGGGTCTATCACTTGTTTATGTTCAATGTCCTCTCTCAGAGCTGGAGTTCCCAAGGGCAGCTCTACATTTCTCCCTTCCCACCAGGAGTTTTGGGAGAACAGAAATCATACCCATCAACCTGTACAGACCCTAGCAGAGCCACAGATCAGGACTTTGCAATACTTTTTGATGAGGATGGCATTTTAAATCCTTGTTATTCCCTAAGGATTCTCCTCCAGGAAGGAAAAGTTCTGCAAACTAAAGCTAAGCACCACAGTGGGAAAGAGCTGGGGCCAACCAGGAGCAGTAAGACAGCCCTGAGGGCCACAGCAGCTTGAGAGCTCCAGAGATTCTGAAAGAATCTCATGAATTAAGGGAAGGGTACTTCATTCCCTACCAGAGAGAAAAAGAGACATGTCTTGAAGAAAAGGCGATAAAGCAAAATTAGGAGGGAAAGGCCCCAATTGCACCTGATTAAAGAGATCATCACAGGAAAGACAAAGGCCACATTTTGGAGAAGGCAGGCTTGGGAAGAGGGTAAGGTTGGATGAGTTTGTGAAAATGCAGCCTGAACAAAAGTGAAAGGCAGAGAACAGGAGAAGGAGAGAGGGGTCCAAAAATTGGCTTACCCAAACTCTCATTAAATGAGTAGGGTAGAGTGGCTGCTACTTATCAACACAGAAAAGAAAATTCTAGATCTTTATGCTGACTTCTGATTTAAATTTTCTAAGTCACTTCTGTGTAAATGAAGTACATCCAACACATAGAATTTCACACTTCCAACTTAAGCTAGCTCTGAAGACACCCTATTTTCTCTCCATCCTCTCAGTCCCCAAGGTGAAGGGAGGTATGGTGGGGAGGGGGGCGAGAGTGTCAGAGTGATAATGTGACAGCAAATGCCTCCATGGCCCTCACCTTCTGACTGGGTCATCTTCAATTCCAACAGCTCCTAGTCACAGCCCCAAAGCCCAAGTCTAACTAGAGATGAGGAAACAGCCCAAGAAAAAGCCATTTCTTCTTAAGATGGGAGGCACATCATTGGAGTAAGTCCCATGGCTGTGTTTATGAATTTATTCATATTAAATTAATTTACATGTCCTTAAGAGTTACACATTCTCCCAAAGTAAACATTCCCGGGTCTATCACTTGTTTATGTTCAATGTCCTCTCTCAGAGCTGGAGTTCCCAAGGGCAGCTCTACATTTCTCCCTTCCCACCAGGAGTTTTGGGAGAACAGAAATCATACCCATCAACCTGTACAGACCCTAGCAGAGCCACAGATCAGGACTTTGCAATACTTTTTGATGAGGATGGCATTTTAAATCCTTGTTATTCCCTAAGGATTCTCCTCCAGGAAGGGAAAAGTTCTGCAAACTAGCAATGCATGTTAAAAAAGAACATAGAAGGCTCCAGCCTTCTATGGGAGTGCCAAGACCTGGAGTGATCAGGAGATCAGCCAGCCAGAGTCAAGGAAAGCCACTGTTCTTCCTGCTATGAAAGTCGACCTGCACTGCACAATGTCTTCACCACCTTCTGAGCCCCAAGTTCAGCTGGGATTTCCCAGACCTCACAGTCCTGCAATGGTTAGGATTGTGTTTGGCTGAGAGGAACAGAAAGCCCTACTTAAACAATTATGGTGCTTATATTCTCAAGCAACAAGAAGTCTGCAGCTGGCAACCTGGAGCTGCTTCAATGGTGACTATATTCCTAATCTACCATCTTTGCACATGGCTTTTGTTTCTTGGTCACAAGATAGCTGCAACACCTCCTGGCATCTTGACCCCATTCCAGGAAGGAAGGAAGGTGAAAAACAAACAGCCTTCTCTTTGGGTGTTCTTATTTTTACTTGAGAAGGCCTTCCCACTGACTTGTGCCTTCATATCAAGAGAACTGTATCACATGGTCTTCCCTAGTGACAAAGGAAGCTGAAAATCTAAGTATGTCACTCTCCACCATTTCATAACAAGGGACAAAAAGGGAGAAGGCCTTTGGAATGGTTGTTAAGTGCACCAGCCCGCAGCATCTCTGCCACATGTACAGATTGACAAAAGGACACTCACCCTCCCGAATAGAGTGAGGAAACAGCCCAAGAAAAAGCCATTTCTTCTTAAGATGGGAGGCACATCATTGGAGTAAGTCCCATGGCTGTGTTTATGAATTTATTCATATTAAATTAATTTACATGTCCTTAAGAGTTACACATTCTCCCAAAGTAAACATTCCCGGGTCTATCACTTGTTTATGTTCAATGTCCTCTCTCAGAGCTGGAGTTCCCAAGGGCAGCTCTACATTTCTCCCTTCCCACCAGGAGTTTTGGGAGAACAGAAATCATACCCATCAACCTGTACAGACCCTAGCAGAGCCACAGATCAGGACTTTGCAATACTTTTTGATGAGGATGGCATTTTAAATCCTTGTTATTCCCTAAGGATTCTCCTCCAGGAAGGGAAAAGTTCTGCAAACTAGCAATGCATGTTAAAAAAGAACATAGAAGGCTCCAGCCTTCTATGGGGAGTGCCAAGACCTGGAGTGATCAGGAGATCAGCCAGCCAGAGTCAAGGAAAGCCACTGTTCTTCCTGCTATGAAAGTCGACCTGCACTGCACAATGTCTTCACCACCTTCTGAGCCCCAAGTTCAGCTGGGATTTCCCAGACCTCACAGTCCTGCAATGGTTAGGATTGTGTTTGGCTGAGAGGAACAGAAAGCCCTACTTAAACAATTATGGTGCTTATATTCTCAAGCAACAAGAAGTCTGCAGCTGGCAACCTGGAGCTGCTTCAATGGTGACTATATTCCTAATCTACCATCTTTGCACATGGCTTTTGTTTCTTGGTCACAAGATAGCTGCAACACCTCCTGGCATCTTGACCCCATTCCAGGAAGGAAGGAAGGTGAAAAACAAACAGCCTTCTCTTTGGGTGTTCTTATTTTTACTTGAGAAGGCCTTCCCACTGACTTGTGCCTTCATATCAAGAGAACTGTATCACATGGTCTTCCCTAGTGACAAAGGAAGCTGAAAATCTAAGTATGTCACTCTCCACCATTTCATAACAAGGGACAAAAAGGGAGAAGGCCTTTGGAATGGTTGTTAAGTGCACCAGCCCGCAGCATCTCTGCCACATGTACAGATTGACAAAAGGACACTCACCCTCCCGAGAGGGATGATGGGGGCTGCCTCTTGACTGTCTTCTCTCAAATGGGAAGGGCTACAAAAAAATGTACCCAAGACTCAGAAAAGCTTCTTAGGCTCCCAAATGTGCCCCCTCCCACTGAACATGCTGAGTGACTCTTACATGTGTTTCTCACCACAATTCTCCACGGCATGGGTGATTTATTCCAACTTTTAAAGATAAGAAAAGGCTAATGCCAAATCTCCATGGCTTCTAAGTGGCAGAATCAGATTCTGAACTCAGATTTCTAGTCTCAGATCAGTGCTCTTTTCTTTATACCACTGGTCATTTTTATACTGCATGCCTATTTCTGTTACTGCTGCAATCCCTGACCCTTGCTGCTTATGATGATCTTTTCCCCTTTTAAAATTGAAATTAATGCAAAAGGAGAAGATAGTTCATAGGGAATCTAGAAAATACCATAAAAGCTTGAAAAAGATTAGGAACCTCTCACTCTTGCCAACAGAATGTGCATCTCATTCTCCTAAGACTCACCTAAAAGAGGTTCTAAAACACCAAATTCAAGAATAGAAGATGTCTTCCAGGGGTTATCTGGTCCATAGTCCTTACTCCACCCTCCTCAAACTGCAGGCACAGATCTTGCATGTCTGCCACTACCCCCACTGCAGGCTGCCGCACAGGCTCGGCATTGCTCAGGCTAGCCACGTACTCCTCCAGCAGCGCTCTTTTATCCCTGCATGGTAATTGCCTGGCCACTGTTCTGATTTCCATACAAGACCCTTCACTTCTTAAGAAAATAAGACTGTGTCTAATTCAATATTGTATCTGCAGCCTCTAGCAGGATGCTGGGCACATGGTAAGATCTTAATAAAAGATATTCAAGTAAATCATGCAAAACATTAATTCTTATTGTAGTGTCTGTATATTTCTTTTTGCCCTCTGCAGAGTGGAAACAGAAAACAGCTGGTCATTCTGATGGGGCTCAACTAGGACTCCATAGATCCAAGGGAGGGTAGAATTTGAACCATTCAACACAAATTTCTTAGGATGCAAGGCCCAAGGAGGTTGAAATTTACAGCACTGGAAAAGATGTTTCTACATGTCAGGGTGGGCGGAGGGTATGAGAAGGAGAGGGAATTGAGCTCTGAACTTCTAACAGGCAGGATTCTTGGTGCAAGGAAAAAAGAGAAGAAGGGAAAGGGCAAGAAGCCCAGCCTGAAAGCAACAAGAGTAAATGCCAGACACTACCTGGGACCCCCATTCAGGGAACAGGTGCTGCATCTCCACAAGCAGTCTGGACTCAGCTTCAAAGTCCCCTGTCTCTGGCTTCTCAGGCCTCTTCTTAGCTTCCTTAAGTCCACCCTACCGCTTTGCCGTGACCCCTAGCACCCTGCCCTTGACTCTCTCCTGGCACTTATCCATCACACTTCCATAGGCTCCCTGAGTTTAGCTGAGGGCCCGAGATCCATTCCTGCCCTGCCCACTGCATCCCACAGTCACTGTTACTGGAAGAAGAGGATGCAGAAGCCAAACGTACTTCTAAAGCCCAGCAGTTAGAATCTTACCCTTGCCATGGAGCCCTCAAAATGTGCATCTCATTCTCCTAAGACTCACCTAAAAGAGGTTCTAAAACACCAAATTCAAGAATAGAAGATGTCTTCCAGGGGTTATCTGGTCCATAGTCCTTACTCCACCCTCCTCAAACTGCAGGCACAGATCTTGCATGTCTGCCACTACCCCCACTGCAGGCTGCCGCACAGGCTCGGCATTGCTCAGGCTAGCCACGTACTCCTCCAGCAGCGCTCTTTTATCCCTGCATGGTAATTGCCTGGCCACTGTTCTGATTTCCATACAAGACCCTTCACTTCTTAAGAAAATAAGACTGTGTCTAATTCAATATTGTATCTGCAGCCTCTAGCAGGATGCTGGGCACATGGTAAGATCTTAATAAAAGATATTCAAGTAAATCATGCAAAACATTAATTCTTATTGTAGTGTCTGTATATTTCTTTTTGCCCTCTGCAGAGTGGAAACAGAAAACAGCTGGTCATTCTGATGGGGCTCAACTAGGACTCCATAGATCCAAGGGAGGGTAGAATTTGAACCATTCAACACAAATTTCTTAGGATGCAAGGCCCAAGGAGGTTGAAATTTACAGCACTGGAAAAGATGTTTCTACATGTCAGGGTGGGCGGAGGGTATGAGAAGGAGAGGGAATTGAGCTCTGAACTTCTAACAGGCAGGATTCTTGGTGCAAGGAAAAAAAGAGAAGAAGGGAAAGGGCAAGAAGCCCAGCCTGAAAGCAACAAGAGTAAATGCCAGACACTACCTGGGACCCCCATTCAGGGAACAGGTGCTGCATCTCCACAAGCAGTCTGGACTCAGCTTCAAAGTCCCCTGTCTCTGGCTTCTCAGGCCTCTTCTTAGCTTCCTTAAGTCCACCCTACCGCTTTGCCGTGACCCCTAGCACCCTGCCCTTGACTCTCTCCTGGCACTTATCCATCACACTTCCATAGGCTCCCTGAGTTTAGCTGAGGGCCCGAGATCCATTCCTGCCCTGCCCACTGCATCCCACAGTCACTGTTACTGGAAGAAGAGGATGCAGAAGCCAAACGTACTTCTAAAGCAGCAGTTCTTACCCTCCATGGAGTCAATGACCCCTTTAAGAATCTGAGGAAAGTCACAGGCCTTTGCCCCAGCCACAACTGCATGATGCATACAACCACAAAATTTCCATATGGTTATAGGAATGGGATAGGCTTCCCAGGTGGCTCAGTGGTAGACAATTTGAGGAGCCTAGGGGGCTACAGTCCATAGAGTTGCAAAGAATTAGACATGACTGAGAGCATGCACACACATAGGAACTGAATAGACCTCCAACAAAGCCCAAGCATGGACCCAGAATAAGAACTCCTGATCCAAAGGCAAGCACAACTTTTCTTTAGAGCCATTGCACTCCCTAGGAGAAGCCCCCATTGGCCCGACCAGGCCACTCTTAGCTTGTCCTTCCCAGAGGGAAGCTTTTGGGACAGTGAGAACACAAATTGTCTCTTTGATCCCCCTCCTCCCACTTGCGAATCCTTAAATGAAGAAAACACTGAGCACTTACTTTGTAGCAAGCTGTGGGAAACCAAAGCAGTACATATTTTCTGGAAATCTAATCTTCACAATAAACTGTGTAGCAGGTATTCTCCCTTTCAGATGAGGGAAGTAGGCTTAAAGAAGTTCAGGAATCAACTGTGGTCACACAAACGCATAGTGGGCTACGGAATGTGGAATCAGCGCCAGGTTTATCTGGATCCATGCTGGCTCTTGTGAGCACCACTCTAGACAGTTCCCAAGCCTAGGTTACCTTCAGGAGTAAGCAAAGTTCCTCTGGCCTCCCAAAACCTATCCCATCCCTCCATGCTACACAAAAGTCTATAATTCCACAATCAGAAATCTAAAGAGAGAAATAATGCCTCATGGTTCTGTGTCCATCTCTCTGGTTCTGTATAAATGTGGTTTTGCTCTTTGAACAGTTCATGGAACTGTCACCTGAGCACTGAGTGTGAACCAGAAGAGAGGGGCAGGGAACTCTCCAATAGTAAATAGTGAAAAGCAGCTTAAGGTGGATTGGAGGACATGTTGGAGAGCATCTTTGAAGGTGCAATGAAGAAAACTAGCTGGTAGGTGGAAGGAGCATCCCCAGATAAACAGTAAAGCAAGAAAAAAAGATAAAACAACACCTGAAAAATTCCTTCCTATGAACAACACTGCAGGTGCTCAAGGTCAGACCAGAGGACAAGCTCTCCCTTGTCAGGTATCTGCTAGAGGGCTGGAGGTTGGAAATAGCCTTTAGAATGGACTATCTTCACTGAGACTAGGCTGGAGATGAAGCCCAGTAGACAATACCCAGGAAAGATGTCACCCATAACTGGAAGAATGTCACAGGTTGGGAGGTAGTGGGGACTAAGTCAGGGTATGACTGGACAGTCTGGAATCCAGGAGACAGTGAAGGCAGTTTGGGAGCAAACTAGGGGGCAGAAGAAGACCACACTCTGGATTATCTGACCAGCACCCAGGGCTTACTTTTATAAGCCAGGGGCAAGGGCTTGGTAAGCAAGAGGGCTGTTCTTGACTAAAGCACCCAAAGAAGGAGGGCCTCCTCCTCTAGCATCACGGAAGTTCAGGAAACCAAATAAAAAATAATAACATAGAATGCAAAGAACAAGTTTAACATGTTATAAGTCTGTAGGATACCATGTTCTTCAAATGTACAAGAACAGAGATAAGGAAAATCTAGTCAGCAATATCATTATGGATGTATGCAAAGATTAAACAAGTGCTTATGCTTTTTTAAGTTAAAATAATCCCAATGTTTAACAATAAGAGCACAGTTAAATAAATCACGGTTTCAGTATAATTGTTAGATGTGTGGGGTCTGAAATCATAATGCTTAGAGTAAGTCCTGGCTTTGCTACTCAAGAACTATGTAAACTTTTGAAAATTAAATTCCTTAAGCCTTCATTTCCTCACCTGTAAACAGTTATAATTATAGTAATTGCCCTCTGGTATTATCACTTGGCACAGTGCTTGATATATTCCTAGATAACTATATAGCGAGAAATCATTCCAGAAAATGTTAGCTTGTAGTTCTGTTGTCATTTAAGAAAGTAGAGAAAACCACTACACCACTGAGGTATGAGTGAGTGATAGTTGCTCAGCTGTGTCCAATGCTTTGTGACCCCGTGGACTATAGCCTTCCAGGCTCCTCTGTCCATTCAGGCATGACCTAAATCAAATCCATTATGCTTATACAGTGTGAAATAGATTCAAGGGATGAGATCTGGTAGACTGCCTGAAGAAATACGGATAGAAGTTCGTAACATTGTACAGGAAGCAGTGACTAAAGCCATCTCTAAGGAAGAGAAATGCAAGAAGGCAAAGTGGTTGTCTGAGGAGGCCTTACAAATAGCCGAAAAAGAAGAGAAGCAAAAAGCAAGGGAGAATGGGAAAGATATACTCCACTGAATGCAGAGAATAGCAAGAAGAGGTAAGAAGGCCTTCTTTGAGATCGAATATTACTGAGCTATTAAAAATAATTTATAGAAATACAGTATTCAAAGATGTTTACAACCTCTTTGGGGTTTTAAGAAGCAGATTATAAAGCATACATGCTTTGTTATTCATGCATGGTTTATATATGCATGCATTTTTTCAATTTAAGTATAGTTGATTTACAACATTGTGATAGTTTCAATGTGTATCTATTTAAATGATTAAGAAGATGAGATGAAGATTCAGAAATGAATAGCCAAGAAGAATAGAAAAGCACTTTTGCACTCAGAAATGAAGAAAGACCAACTTCAATACAGCCAGAAAAAGCTCTAAGGGAGTATGCTGCTGAGGAATTTCTTTGATGTGAGCTTATAGAAAATTCCTGGCTGTCACTGCTGTCTCTGCCTTCACCTTACCCTTCTTCTCACTTGTCCTCAGTTCGTGAACTGGGATTTGAATCTCTCCAATCTCAGAAATAGGCAACACTGGCCTTCATTTTTGTCAGTATGACCAACAATAACAAGAGCAACACCTCTCATGGGAAGAGCACCTCACCTTTTCTCCAAGCGCTTCAACTGGTCTTAAAAACAACCTCTAGGGCTTCCCTGGTGGTCCAGTGGGTAAAGAGTCTGCCTTGCAGTGCAAGGGGCACTGGTTTGATCCCTGGCCCAGGAAGATCCCATGTGCCACAGAGCAGCTGGACCAGTAGGTCCAATTACCAGCCAGGGCTCTGGAGAACATGCACCCAGAGCCAGTGCTCTGTAACGAGTGAGGTCACTCAATGGGAGGCCCACACATGCCAAAGAATAAAGATGGATGAAAATAATAAATAACTAAAAAGAGCTTGTGACATGACATTAAAAAAGAGAGAGAGAGAGAAAAAAAAAAACCAAAACAACCTTTACCTGAGCACTGACCATGAGTAGGACCCTACCTGCAGCTCATCCCAGTCTGAGATACACAAGGTCCCCCCACCAGGAATTAAATGAGTAAATCGGGGATGCTCGCTTGGGCCACACAAATCAAGGGAGGACCACATACATCATACAGATGTCACTGAGGGGCAATTCTGAGGATTCTTGGCTAACAGTTACTGAAATGCAAGTCCCTGTGCCAGCTGCACAGTTAGGTCAAACAATACCAAATGTCAGAATTTGGAACAGAGAAAGGTTTACTGAAGGCCTTCCAGAGGATTGGGTGGATTATGCCTTTAAAACCCCAAACTCCCCAAAAGCTTTCAGCAAGCCCTTTTCTAGGAAACGTAAGGGAGGGGCATGGTTAGTTGTTGCAAACTTCTTGGAGTCTGCTCTTGATGTCAGTTATGGCCAGGTAACAATGTTCCTGTAAAATCTCCACCAAAAAAATGTTATTCTCTGTTCTGACAAGAAAGGACAAGGTCCCAAGGCTCAATTTTCACCCTCCAGGGTCCAGGTTCTGGTTTTAAGAGGAGACAGATCTCAGCTGGAGGCTCCTTCAAGTCCAGGTCCCCAGACCCTGCCTAGCTGTCATCACTGAGGGAGCCAGATACCCAGGATCCAGTTGGCTCTTGGGCTTCTCAGACTATCTGAATGTTAGAGACAAGACTAGGCAGACTGCTACTACTATTAGATCACAGAGGCAGGGATGGGGGAGAGGTTCACCACTGCCTCAAGGCCTGGACCTGGTCAATATGCGCCTTGGTGAGGGCTCTGGAGTCCTGCAAGACACAGCCCGCAGCCTGTTTCCTGGACCCCCCACCTCACCCATGGTCTCAGGCTGGAAGGCTCTGGAGGAAGACGGAATCTGCATCTTACCTCACTCTGCCTGATAACCATCACTCCACGGACAGTTGACTGAACAGGCCCATTAATGGTGGCACATTGACAGTTGGTTGCTTGTAGAAGGGGCCACTGCAATGCCACCAATGGCTGAGCAGGACCACTAACTGTTGCTCACTGATGGTTGGTTGCTTGTGAATGACTAAGCAGGACCACTAACTGTTGCTCACTGACGGATGGTTGCTTGTGAATGACTAAGCAGGACCACTAACGGTTGCTCACTGACGGTTGGTTGCTTGTGAATGACTAAGCAGGACCACTAATGGTCGCTCACTGACAGTTGGTTGCTTGTAGGAGGGGCCACTGCAATGCCACCAATGGCTGAGCAGGACCACTAACGGGTGCTCACTGATGGTTGGTTGCTTGTGAATGACTAAGCAGGACCACTAACTGTTGCTCACTGACGGATGGTTGCTTGTGAATGACTAAGCAGGACCACTAACGGTTGCTCACTGACGGTTGGTTGCTTGTGAATGACTAAGCAGGACCACTAATGGTCGCTCACTGACAGTTGGTTGCTTGTAGGAGGGGCCACTGCAATGCCACCAATGGCTGAGCAGGACCACTAACGGTTGCTTACTGACGGTTGGTTGCTTGTGAATGACTAAGCAGGACCACTAACGGTTGCTCACTGACGGTTGGTTGCTTGTGAATGACTAAGCAGGACCACTAACGGTTGCTCACTGACGGTTGGTTGCTTGTGAATGACTAAGCAGGACCACTAATGGTCGCTCACTGACAGTTGGTTGCTTGTAGGAGGGGCCACTTCAATGCCACCAATGGCTGAGCAGGACCACTAACGGTTGCTTACTGACGGTTGGTTGCTTGTGAATGACTAAGCAGGACCACTAACGGTTGCTCACTGACGGTTGGTTGCTTGTGAATGACTAAGCAGGACCACTAACGGTTGCTCACTGACGGTTGGTTGCTTGTGAATGACTAAGCAGGACCACTAACGGTCGCTCACTGACAGTTGGTCGTTTGTGGGCGGGGCCCGGCACAGTGCCAACCAATGGCTGAGAAGGACCACTAATGGTGGCTGCTCACTGGCAGCTGGTTGCTTGTGGGAGGGGCCCACTACAGTGCCGACCAATGACTGAGCAGGACCACTAACGGTTGCTCACTGACAGTCAGTTACTTTGGAGAAGGGGTCCTTTGTGGTACTGAATGGCTGAGTAACCGTTAAAGGTCTCACAGTAGCCATTTCCAGCTAATAGGGTGAGGGATAACAGGCAAAAAGGGAGCTGTGAATAATGAGGCATCAGGTTATGCAATAGAAAAGGGCAATGTGCAGTCCTTAGTATACAGCCGTTGCTGAGTGCCATTACCATGCAACCCACTATGGCTATGGTTACAATGAGACAATTGTTACTGTGAGACCACTGCCACAGGACGGTTAGACTGGCAGAAGTTAGAGGTCCTCCTCTGACCTGAGGGCCAGTTGGGTCTTGGATGCTTGGCTCCCTCAGTGATGATGACTGGTCAGGGCCTGGCGACCTGGCCCAGAGGGAGTCACCAGGTGAGATTTGCCTCTTCAGCAGGGTCTGTGCACTGGAGGGAGGACCCAGACTGGGTGCCGGGCCAATGCTCCCAGGCAGGGTAATCAGTAAGCACAAGGAATCCCTCCCCTTAGCCAGGGCCTAGACCTTGGAGGAGGAAAGTCAAGCCTTGGGACCTTGCTCTTTCTTATCAGAAGAGAGAATAACATTTGTTTGATGGATAATTATAGGAACCTCATTACCTGACCATGACTGACATCAAGAACAAAGGGTTTGACACCAACAAGTTTGCAACAACTAACTACACCTATCTCTTCCCCTTTCCTAGAAAAACGCTTGCTGAAAGCTTTTGGGGAGTTTGGAGTTTTTCAGGCATGATCCACCCAACTCCTTGGGGGGCCCTGCAGTAAACCTTTCTCTGTTCCAAAGTCGGACATTTTGATATTGTTTGGCCTCACTGTGTGTTGGGTACACAAACTAGGATTTTGGTAACAAGATCAGTGGAGTCATGAAAAACACTATCCCTTTTCTCATTTATTCCCAGTATTCAGAAAGAGTACTTGGGAAAAAAGAGTTTCATGCCCTGAGAACAAAGCTGGCAATGAAAGAAAGATCCCCAGCTCCCTTCCTCTGGGCTCTAGGGAGCCCTGCCTCTTCCCAAGACAAAAGAGCAATTCTGTTGAGAATTGAAACAATTATAGGAGTGCATGAGTGCAGGTGAGTTTGATCAAGTGTCTGAAATTAGATTTCTGGCAAGTAGGCAGGCCTTTGCAGGCTTCAGCAGTTGTCCTTTTGTGCAGAAGCATGGACAAAGCACCCTACGCTCGCTGCTAAACTCTGCCCCCCCATTGTTATCCAAACAATGGAGTCGAGGGGTAGATGAGAGTAGAGGCAAGGAGAGGGGCTCTAGTGAAGCCTATTCCATGCCCAGGAATAAGCATCCAAGGGCAGTGATTCACTAAGGTTTTATATTTTAAGATCTCCTTTTAGGGCAGGCTGGATAAGCCACATGGCTCTATAAGACCCTTGGGGCATAGAAGGAAAAGACTGATTCCATCTCCCACCTTGCCCACAGAGGGCACCTCAGGAGGAGGTTCTGGAAATGGCAACATGCTCTCTTAGGACTCTTAGAAGGTCAGGACCCACTCCCAAAGAGCCCCCTTCTCCATCCTCAACAAACGCAATTCAGTGTGCACCGTCAGTTTGATCCTTACAACTGGGGATTGGACAGCCTGTATAGGTTTAGAGCATGTCGCATAGGAGGTCTCGAGGAAGGTGAGGGACTCTGGGGGGAAGAAGGAGGTCCTGAGAGGTCTAGTGAACAAGCCCTCAGTGGTTTGGCTTAGCTCCAGGAGAGAAGGTAATTAACCTGGGCCTACAGGAAAAGTTCTTTCACACCTTCTGAATGTGTGGATGTGGTTTCTCCTCACGTCTTAACCATCTCACTAATTCTTCCCATGTCTCTTCTAGTGGTAATCACCAGTCAACTTTGCAAACCGACTCTAGAGGTAATTGTGGTCCACAGATATTTACTCCAGTGTGCAGTATCTGCAACAACTATATACACGTGTTCTCATGCTTGTCACTCCCCAACCTTCCACCTACTCCCTTCCATCACTCTCTCTTCTTCCTGACATTCAGGTCCAGTAGCTCAGAGTTCTCAAGCATACATCCTTAGAAAACACACTTTCCCCAATATACAACCCTCTTCTCGTGACGCTATATATAAGGGTTCACCCAGAAAGGGAAAGGACCAGGCTGAAATCTGAGAAGCCACACTGACCCAGAGGTTCTGGTGGTGCGTGGTGTACAAGGCGCTCTGGGCAAAGGCTCAGTGCTCACTGGATTCAAGTTCACCAGGAAATACATCTCAACTTTTCCTGCTCTTGTAGGGCAAACAATTTACGCTTTAGTAACATGAAGATTCAGGTTTAACGACAGAGGACAACCAACAGCGGGTGTTTATGAAGATCATTCACTTCCATGCTCACCTGGAAGATAGTATTCATCCTGGTGAGAAGAAACAAGGTTGTAACTCTTTCTGGATACTGCATTTCATTTGAAGAAGTAGGTAGTACTATCATGACCACCAAGAAACTAGAACCTAGGGAGGCACCTAACTTGCCTACCATCACAGCTAATAGCGATGATGGAGTCAGGACTAGATCTGAGTCTCTCTGACTCCAAAGTCCCTAATCTGTACCCCTCCTTGTCCTGGAGCTACTTCCCTCTCCTCCAGACCTACCTGAACCCTGCCCGTGTGACCTACTCCAACGGCATTACTGGAAGAGACTTTGGGGGACAGTCCAGATCATATTGATCTCTCGTCCCTCTGCCCTTTTATTATACACACAGTCTGAGGTACTCCACCTAGCATCTCATTTCTTTTACTCTGTTTCTCTCTGATTGCTTCACATGTGACCTCTTGACTTCCAGGCAGTCCCTGATCCTGGATGGTTGTTTCTCACTTCTCCCACTATGCCATGGGCACTGCAAGCACTCGTCAACAATTAGTTTGAGAGATGTAGATTCAGACTCCAGTCAGCACCCTCTTTCTGCAGTACTGACTTCAAAGTCAGAATTCTCCCTAGTTCTATCTCTCTGACTCCTTTCACAAATTAAAAGTGGTGTTTATGAAGAATTCTAAAAAAAACCAGGAAACTGCTTATTAGAAAATGTCAAGATAAAAGAGATAGGATGCAAAAATAAATACATTGTGTGAGCTCAACTATATAGAAAATACATTAAAATGTTGGATAAAATATATTAAAGACTGGAAATATAATAAAGACTGGAAGGAAATATACCAAAGGTTAAAGAGGGGTTATAACTGATAGGACTATTAAAGATTGATGTTTTTTCCATTTAGTTTTCAATCTCCCTTTTGGAAATGCCAGAAATTGTACTTTAAAGAAATTCCAGAATGAAAGTCAAATTGGATTCTATCTGTAGAGGGGTTAGTGGGAGTGAATATGGTAGTGAAGAACGGTTAAAACAGAAAAAAATATTCTAAAAATATTTCATTCAGGGCCCAAATAGATAAACAAAAATCACTCTAAGAATTAAAAATGGAGGGAAATTGATTACCCAAAAAACAGAAGAGCTAAGAAACCAAATAGGATGGATGGCTCCAGAGTCACCCATGGAAACGGCATTTCATTTGAAGAAGTAGGTAGTACTATCATGACCACCAAGAAACTAGAACCTAGGGAGGCACCTAACTTGCCTACCATCACAGCTAATAGCGATGATGGAGTCAGGACTAGATCTGAGTCTCTCTGACTCCAAAGTCCCTAATCTGTACCCCTCCTTGTCCTGGAGCTACTTCCCTCTCCTCCAGACCTACCTGAACCCTGCCCGTGTGACCTACTCCAACGGCATTACTGGAAGAGACTTTGGGGGACAGTCCAGATCATATTGATCTCTCGTCCCTCTGCCCTTTTATTATACACACAGTCTGAGGTACTCCACCTAGCATCTCATTTCTTTTACTCTGTTTCTCTCTGATTGCTTCACATGTGACCTCTTGACTTCCAGGCAGTCCCTGATCCTGGATGGTTGTTTCTCACTTCTCCCACTATGCCATGGGCACTGCAAGCACTCGTCAACAATTAGTTTGAGAGATGTAGATTCAGACTCCAGTCAGCACCCTCTTTCTGCAGTACTGACTTCAAAGTCAGAATTCTCCCTAGTTCTATCTCTCTGACTCCTTTCACAAATTAAAAGTGGTGTTTATGAAGAATTCTAAAAAAAACCAGGAAACTGCTTATTAGAAAATGTCAAGATAAAAGAGATAGGATGCAAAAATAAATACATTGTGTGAGCTCAACTATATAGAAAATACATTAAAATGTTGGATAAAATATATTAAAGACTGGAAATATAATAAAGACTGGAAGGAAATATACCAAAGGTTAAAGAGGGGTTATAACTGATAGGACTATTAAAGATTGATGTTTTTTCCATTTAGTTTTCAATCTCCCTTTTGGAAATGCCAGAAATTGTACTTTAAAGAAATTCCAGAATGAAAGTCAAATTGGATTCTATCTGTAGAGGGGTTAGTGGGAGTGAATATGGTAGTGAAGAACGGTTAAAACAGAAAAAAATATTCTAAAAATATTTCATTCAGGGCCCAAATAGATAAACAAAAATCACTCTAAGAATTAAAAATGGAGGGAAATTGATTACCCAAAAAACAGAAGAGCTAAGAAACCAAATAGGATGGATGGCTCCAGAGTCACCCATGGAAACGTCATTTCCAGGAGAGGTGAACCTAATCTCCTTCAACCAGAAGATGAAGTCCTCAGAGAGAGAGGGAAGGAAGACTCCTCTCTCTCCTTTTTCTCCACCCTCAAGTCTCCTGCCAAACTCAGCTAGGAGCCAGACCTCATGGGGCCTGGGAAACACAGTCTGCAGGGGTTGGTACCCTGCAAAGAACAACAGGGCAGGGAAAGTTGGAAAAGCAGAGAATCTGAAGGGAAATTCTCAGGACCAGCATGAAGGGGATAAAATTAGATCAAATATCAAAGAAATTCTAGGTCAGTTCAATAAAGAATAAAGGTACCCATGCTGACAATTTTCCAGTGAGTGTAAATTTTATGCACATACAATTAGTTCAAGGCAAACACAAATTCTATTTTAGCAGCCAACTCTCAATATTTCCCAAACTTTTCTAATAGCAAGAGTCCCCTGGAGTCATTTGTCAAACACACAGGTTCCCAGGCCCCTAGCTGAAGATATGGATTTGATCTGCCCTAGACCTTCTGTGGTAGATTAAAGATGGCAACAAACTGTTAGTCCTTCCATTAAAAGACCGAGTCCATTCCCCTTCCTTTGAATCTGGGATGGTTTTAGTGACTTACTTAACCAAAAGAATGCAATGGAGAGGGCCTTCTAAGACTTCTGAGGCCTTGGAGCATCTGCACAGGGCCCTTGAAACACTCACATTGAGAAAGCCAACCATGACACAGGAAATCTAACTCCCCTGAGACCCCATGCTATCAGGAAGCCCCAGAGAGCCTTGTGGAGGGACCACGTAAAGAGAAAGGCCCAAGAGCATCAGACACTGTATGAAGAGCTGTCCTAGACATCCCAGCCTCATCAGAAATTCCAGAATGAAAGTCAAATTGGATTCTATCTGTAGAGGGGTTAGTGGGAGTGAATATGGTAGTGAAGAACGGTTAAAACAGAAAAAAATATTCTAAAAATATTTCATTCAGGGCCCAAATAGATAAACAAAAATCACTCTAAGAATTAAAAATGGAGGGAAATTGATTACCCAAAAAACAGAAGAGCTAAGAAACCAAATAGGATGGATGGCTCCAGAGTCACCCATGGAAACGTCATTTCCAGGAGAGGTGAACCTAATCTCCTTCAACCAGAAGATGAAGTCCTCAGAGAGAGAGGGAAGGAAGACTCCTCTCTCTCCTTTTTCTCCACCCTCAAGTCTCCTGCCAAACTCAGCTAGGAGCCAGACCTCATGGGGCCTGGGAAACACAGTCTGCAGGGGTTGGTACCCTGCAAAGAACAACAGGGCAGGGAAAGTTGGAAAAGCAGAGAATCTGAAGGGAAATTCTCAGGACCAGCATGAAGGGGATAAAATTAGATCAAATATCAAAGAAATTCTAGGTCAGTTCAATAAAGAATAAAGGTACCCATGCTGACAATTTTCCAGTGAGTGTAAATTTTATGCACATACAATTAGTTCAAGGCAAACACAAATTCTATTTTAGCAGCCAACTCTCAATATTTCCCAAACTTTTCTAATAGCAAGAGTCCCCTGGAGTCATTTGTCAAACACACAGGTTCCCAGGCCCCTAGCTGAAGATATGGATTTGATCTGCCCTAGACCTTCTGTGGTAGATTAAAGATGGCAACAAACTGTTAGTCCTTCCATTAAAAGACCGAGTCCATTCCCCTTCCTTTGAATCTGGGATGGTTTTAGTGACTTACTTAACCAAAAGAATGCAATGGAGAGGGCCTTCTAAGACTTCTGAGGCCTTGGAGCATCTGCACAGGGCCCTTGAAACACTCACATTGAGAAAGCCAACCATGACACAGGAAATCTAACTCCCCTGAGACCCCATGCTATCAGGAAGCCCCAGAGAGCCTTGTGGAGGGACCACGTAAAGAGAGGAAAATGGCTGGCCCACTCACCTGTTCCCCTCAGCATCAGACACTGTATGAAGAGCTGTCCTAGACATCCCAGCCTCATCAGTGTTTGTGTGTGTGTCGGGGAAGCAAAAGATGGTAGGGGAAGAATCTAGCTACAGTCAACAAGGAAGCCCCAAACATACCGCCGTAGTGTACCTATTCCAGCAGTCTCCAACCATCAGAGACACCCCCGAAGCCCTCAATGTTATCTAGTAGAGATAACCCACCTGTACTGTGCTCTGCCTGAGTTCTTGACCCACAAAATCACAAGCATAATAAAATAATTTTTGTTTCAGGCCATTATATCTTGGGGTCAGCAACAGAGAAAAGGAACACCTTGCCAGTGATTTGAGTTTTCAGAAGTGATCTGGTCCATCCCCAGGCTCCTCAAGGAGTTCTGTGTTTCACGTAACTGACAGATGGATGCCAGTGTCGGTGATGGTGGAAAAGGGGATACATAGAGTCTTAAAGATAAACAACAGCACTCAGGCATGTAAACACTTGGGGGAGAATCAGAGGCCCTGGAAGGAGAACTCAGAGGAGTCCTGGAAGGCTCAGAGGAGAACTGAGTTAGGCCAACCACCCCACAAACTCCCCGGTTTTTGTTTTCTTTTGTTTTTCAGCTTCTGGGCTTGCACACAAATTCTTTGTCTCTCCAAATGCTTTCTGCTCCTTCTGTCTCATCTATTCTCCATCCCAAGCCTTCATCATCTTCCAACTCTTTTCAAAGTTGCTCCTTAGAGTAAATAGGCCCTGATCCAGTTCTAGTCTCATTTTCTACATTTTCTCAATGCCCATGCACAGAAATTGAGGAAAATAACTGTGGATGAAAATAAGGTTGTTGGGAAAGTAGTTATGAACTGTAAAGCACTGGATAAATAAACACGTATTTCCCTTGCATGTTTCTCCTTATACAATCTTGTATAAGACTTCTCTGGAGCCAAGAACTGGGTATTCCCAGAGAGAAACACTTCTATTCCCTGCTTCCTGTGCCTCTTTCAAAACTCCTGTAACCCCCTGCATACTCCGAGCATATGAGCTGACATTGCATACAGTATCAACATTTCCAGACCTGAAGCCTTATGGGTACTTGGATTACTGTCTCAGGACACCCTCCACTCCATCCTCCATCCCAAGGTGAGCCTGTGTGCGCAGTCTCGCCTGGAGCATGTGACATATAGTGAGAAGACCAGGACAGTCTTAGTGCAGTACCTACTAGATGGGAGATCCAAGGTGTCAGGTATTAGGTGATTCTCCGTGGTGCCCTGCATTTATGAGCAGAGGCCCTGATAACTTTTGTTCCAGACCACCTTTTCCCTCTGAAGCAGACAGCAGATTTGTTGGCTGCTCAGTATAATAAAGATACCTCCTTCTGGGACAAAGACTAGGCAGATTTGCCTCAGCTGTGCATATGTAGCATCTGCCGGGCCCCCTTTGCACCACTGCCATGGGACGAAGGGGTCAGGGGCACCCACATGTGCTAAATGTGCTAAAGCTCAAGTTACGGGTTTTGCCACATAATGAAGTCCTTTGTCTCAGACCCAGACTAACTTGTTAGATTGCAAACAAGTAACATCTCGGGCCCTTTGGAGTTAGAGTTTTTGGCCACTGAGTACCAGAGTACACACTCCACTCTCCCTTCAAACACCTGCTCCAGCCTCTCCCGTTCTTCCTGTCCAAACTGCTTCCTTCTTCCAAGTCCCTGATGACAAGCCCACTGCCTGTGCCAGCACAAGACAAGCAAAGCTGAAGGTAAATGTAATTAAGGGACTAATTTGAGCACTAGACACCAATTTCTGTCAGAACCAGCCTTGCTGAGGGTATAATGATACTAACAAAGGCAGCTTTTGCTCTGAAGACAAATCTTTTCAGAAATGCCATTTTTCCTACAGAGCTTTTCTCCTCAACAACCCCAGACCCCTTCTTACTGTCCCGAAAGCCTACTTTCTTCACTCCCTTGTCTGCACTGCAGAATCAGTTTATTGAGACACTTTGTGAAAACTGCCGATTCTGGCTCAGCCCCAGACCTACTGAGTCAGAGTCTTGAGAGGTGAGGTCCTAGGACCTGCATTTGAAACAAATGCCCAAGTGATTGCATACAGTATCAACATTTCCAGACCCGAAGCCTTATGGGTACTTGGATTACTGTCTCAGGACACCCTCCACTCCATCCTCCATCCCAAGGTGAGCCTGTGTGCGCAGTCTCGCCTGGAGCATGTGACATATAGTGAGAAGACCAGGACAGTCTTAGTGCAGTACCTACTAGATGGGAGATCCAAGGTGTCAGGTATTAGGTGATTCTCCGTGGTGCCCTGCATTTATGAGCAGAGGCCCTGATAACTTTTGTTCCAGACCACCTTTTCCCTCTGAAGCAGACAGCAGATTTGTTGGCTGCTCAGTATAATAAAGATACCTCCTTCTGGGACAAAGACTAGGCAGATTTGCCTCAGCTGTGCATATGTAGCATCTGCCGGGCCCCCTTTGCACCACTGCCATGGGACGAAGGGGTCAGGGGCACCCACATGTGCTAAATGTGCTAAAGCTCAAGTTACGGGTTTTGCCACATAATGAAGTCCTTTGTCTCAGACCCAGACTAACTTGTTAGATTGCAAACAAGTAACATCTCGGGCCCTTTGGAGTTAGAGTTTTTGGCCACTGAGTACCAGAGTACACACTCCACTCTCCCTTCAAACACCTGCTCCAGCCTCTCCCGTTCTTCCTGTCCAAACTGCTTCCTTCTTCCAAGTCCCTGATGACAAGCCCACTGCCTGTGCCAGCACAAGACAAGCAAAGCTGAAGGTAAATGTAATTAAGGGACTAATTTGAGCACTAGACACCAATTTCTGTCAGAACCAGCCTTGCTGAGGGTATAATGATACTAACAAAGGCAGCTTTTGCTCTGAAGACAAATCTTTTCAGAAATGCCATTTTTCCTACAGAGCTTTTCTCCTCAACAACCCCAGACCCCTTCTTACTGTCCCGAAAGCCTACTTTCTTCACTCCCTTGTCTGCACTGCAGAATCAGTTTATTGAGACACTTTGTGAAAACTGCCGATTCTGGCTCAGCCCCAGACCTACTGAGTCAGAGTCTTGAGAGGTGAGGTCCTAGGACCTGCATTTGAAACAAATGCCCAAGTGATTGCTAAGTATGCTAAAATCTGCTTTAAACAGTATAGGCTCAATCCCAGCTGCACACGAAAATACAATGCCTGGGCCACGGGCCAGAAATTCTTATTAATTTCTCTGGTGTGGGGCTTTGGCATGGGTTCTGTTTCAATGCTTTCCTAGGAGAGTCCATTTTCAGTTGGGGTTCAGAACCCCCAGTCTATTTACCCTACTGGGAAAATGCACATATTTGGGAGTTTTCTCTAATATTCTTCTGCTTCAATATCTTAAGAATTCCCCCTACTTGTAACTCTTTAATAAATCACAATAGAAATCTACCCTCACAATGTACAGTTAATTGGCCCATTCCCTTTCTTTCACTTCACCTGGGGCTCTAGTTAATCCATTTATAATTCATGTACCCATTAACCCCTATATGCCTTGCTAAAGGTATCTTCAGCAGCCACTGGCTTTCTCCTGGCTTATGACTCTGCCATTCATGGTCAATTCTCCACGCCTCCCTCCCATGCTCCCTCCTCAGCATCCAAATCTTTAGGGGAATAGAAGTCCAGTGAAGACACCCTTCATACCCACAGGCCTTGGAATATTTGCTAATAAAGTGGAGTCTGAGCAGTTGCTAAAGATCACTGCCTCTGCTCCCCCACAGATTTCCTGTGTCTGGATGGGTGGCCAGGGTGTCACAGAAGCCTCTCTTTAGGTACTTAATTCAGCAGGTCTGACGTGGAACGGCTGCCTCTCTCTTACTATGCTCTTGAGGGTACCACTTGACAGAAGGGTTACTTAGGTATCTCTAAACATAAACCAATGATCTCTTTTTTTAGAAATATTTCCCCTTCTATCAACCATATCAATACAGTTATATCATAAATTTTGAATGCTCAGTATTCTACTTATTTGATTTTTAGAAGTTTTTACTTTTATTTTTGGGGGGAGGATAATTGCTTTACAATATTGTGTCAGTATCTGGCATACAACAATGAAAATCAGCCATAACTACATGTATACCCCCTCACTCTTGAGCCTTCTCCTCCTTACCCCATCCCACCCCTCTAGGGCTTCCTGTATTATACAGCAGCTTCCCACTAGCTATCTGTTGTACATATGGTAAACATATATGTTACTCTCTCAATTTGTTCATCCTCTTCTTCCTCTGCCAGGTATACAAGTCCATTCTCTACATCTGCATCTCTATTCCTGCCCTGCAAATAGTACCATTTTTCTAGTTTCCATATATATATATGCATTAATATACAATATTTGTCTTCCTCTTTCTGATTTCCTTCACTTTTTTTTAACAGACTCTATGTTCACCCACATCAACTGATTCACATTTGTTCCTGTGTATGGCCAAGTAACATTCTGTTGTACCTAAGACATTGACTTCTTTATGGGGAGGAGAGAGGACAGGAATACAGAGCCTCCATTCCGCATGAATTAAAGACAGCATGATCCATGTGCTCCAAGTCTGTCTCACTTGCTGTGCCCTTTTTTTTTTTTTTTAAATTTTGGACTCTTTTTATTGATCTTTTATTTATTTATTTTCATCCATCTTTATTCTTTGGCCTGTGTGGGCCTCCCATTGCAGAGGCCTCTCTCATTGCAGAGCACTGGCTCTGGGCACTGGCTCATAATTGGACACACCTGTCCAGCCACTCCACAGCACGTGGGATCTTCCTGGGCCAGGGATTGAACCAGTGCCCCTTGCACTGCAAGGTGGACTCTCTACCCACTGAACCACCAGAGAAACCCCTTGCTGTGCCTTTTAGGAAGCTCTCCCCTACCCTCACCAAGGTTAGCCTTGAACAACACTGCCAGGTCATCAAGATCATCGATGTAATAAATTACTAGCTGCTTTTGCTAGTGTCTTTCCCCTCTTCTGCCACGTTCCTCTCCCAGAAGAATAACTGTCCCCACCCCTCTCCGCAGTCACCCCTGTCAAAACTCCCATGGAGGATATGATTCTGATATACTCAGGCTTGGAGCACTGACATACCATGGCCAGGGAAACATCTCAGGTCAAAGGAATGAGTCACTTGATTGGTCAAAATGTGGATTGGGTTGAGCTGGAGGGAGCGATTCTCTAAGGGGAAAGTAGAAAGTTTTTATTCCTAGGAAAAAGGAACAAATTCATTAGCCTCAGCCCCTGCCTAATAAAGACACAAACTGGGAGAAGTAATCAGAGATCTCAGCATTTCATGCAGGAAACAACTGGGCATTTACTTGCAACAGGTTTTACTTGGGCATTATGTGGACTTAGTGATGGATGAGACATGTTCTTTCCCCCTAGAGCCTTCCATAAAAGTCAGTCACACATGAAGAAGACACTTGGAAGATATATGAATGGCCAAGAAGTCACAAAAAGATATTCAACATCACTAATCATTGTGGAAATACAAAACTACAAGGGAAAAAAAAGCCTACAAAGAGACATGAGCACTTTGTAAGAAAAACAAAACAAACACAACAAATGTTGGCAAGGATGTGGAGAAGCTGGAACCCTTGTGCACTGTTGGTGAGGATATAAAATGGGGCAGCTGCTGTGGGAAATAGTATGGCAACTCCTCAAAAAATTAAAAACAGAATTATCATATGGTGTAGTAATTCCACTCCTTGGTACATACCAAAAAAATAAGAAAGAAAGAAAACTAAAAGCAGGATCTCAAAGAGATACTGGTACACCTATGTTCATAACAGCTTTACTCACAGTAATTAAAATGTGAAGCAACCCAAGTGTCCATGAACAGATGAATGAATAAACAAAATGTGGTACTGTACATACTAGCATATTATTTGGCCCTAAAAAGAAAAATTCTGACACGTGCTACAATAGGGATGGACCTTGAGGACACTATCCTAATTGAAGTAAGTCAATCACAAAAAAACAACTACTGCATGATTCCACCTTTCTAGGTACCTAGACTAGGTAAAAGCCCTGAGAAAGCAGTAGAATGTTCTTTGCCAGGGGCTGGGGAGAAGAGTGAAGGGTGATCATTTAATGGATGCCCTGATGACACGCTGATGGCAGCCTCATGAGAGGCCCCGAGGCAGCAGACCCTGTAAGTCGTGTCTGCACTCCTGACCCACAGGAATGTAAGATGATAATATGTGTTATTTTGAGCCATTAAATTTAAGAACAATTTGTTACACAGAAATAGATAACTAGAATGGTATCTTAAAGTCCTCTCTAGCTCCCTAAACTGGCCAACCTAGGGAGCGATTCTCTAAGGGGAAAGTAGAAAGTTTTTATTCCTAGGAAAAAGGAACAAATTCATTAGCCTCAGCCCCTGCCTAATAAAGACACAAACTGGGAGAAGTAATCAGAGATCTCAGCATTTCATGCAGGAAACAACTGGGCATTTACTTGCAACAGGTTTTACTTGGGCATTATGTGGACTTAGTGATGGATGAGACATGTTCTTTCCCCCTAGAGCCTTCCATAAAAGTCAGTCACACATGAAGAAGACACTTGGAAGATATATGAATGGCCAAGAAGTCACAAAAAGATATTCAACATCACTAATCATTGTGGAAATACAAAACTACAAGGGAAAAAAAAGCCTACAAAGAGACATGAGCACTTTGTAAGAAAAACAAAACAAACACAACAAATGTTGGCAAGGATGTGGAGAAGCTGGAACCCTTGTGCACTGTTGGTGAGGATATAAAATGGGGCAGCTGCTGTGGGAAATAGTATGGCAACTCCTCAAAAAATTAAAAACAGAATTATCATATGGTGTAGTAATTCCACTCCTTGGTACATACCAAAAAAATAAGAAAGAAAGAAAACTAAAAGCAGGATCTCAAAGAGATACTGGTACACCTATGTTCATAACAGCTTTACTCACAGTAATTAAAATGTGAAGCAACCCAAGTGTCCATGAACAGATGAATGAATAAACAAAATGTGGTACTGTACATACTAGCATATTATTTGGCCCTAAAAAGAAAAATTCTGACACGTGCTACAATAGGGATGGACCTTGAGGACACTATCCTAATTGAAGTAAGTCAATCACAAAAAAACAACTACTGCATGATTCCACCTTTCTAGGTACCTAGACTAGGTAAAAGCCCTGAGAAAGCAGTAGAATGTTCTTTGCCAGGGGCTGGGGAGAAGAGTGAAGGGTGATCATTTAATGGATGCCCTGATGACACGCTGATGGCAGCCTCATGAGAGGCCCCGAGGCAGCAGACCCTGTAAGTCGTGTCTGCACTCCTGACCCACAGGAATGTAAGATGATAATATGTGTTATTTTGAGCCATTAAATTTAAGAACAATTTGTTACACAGAAATAGATAACTAGAATGGTATCTTAAAGTCCTCTCTAGCTCCCCTAAACTGGCCAACCTATGGTTTCAACTTCACACCACTTAATATCTTCCAATATCCACATTTCTGCTTAATTCACTTAGGGTAATTTTATTTTACATATAATTTTCATCAGATCGATACTTCCTGCAGAAGGATGCAGTCACTATAAAGGCATTCCTGGGCTTAGAACAGTCAATGCAGAAACATCCAAGCTGAGATTGGTAACAGGATTCTCACCCCTGATCTGCCACAACGCCCCTGGACCCTGTCCCTAAAACACTTGAGGGCACTCATTGTCTCACCTGACGTGCTGTTCCCTCTTCTACTGCCTCCTTTCTTTCTTCCACATCAGAGAAAAGACGTTGTTCTCCTATAGCCCTCAGAAGAATCACTTTCTACTATAAACTGTATTTTCATAGAGCATCCTAGGCCTGACTATTTCCAATTCTTACCAAGCTCCCTCAGGAAAAGATTTCTTTCTCCCTCCTCTCTACTTTCTCCTCCCTGCTTTGTTCCATTTTGAGCCAAAATTATCCTAATCATGGATGAAGTGCAAGACCAGCACCAGGGATTTCCACCTGTATCAGGAAAAAGGCAGAGCCATGAATTTTGAAATAAATGAGAGCTAATAACCAAAGCTAGCAACTCTAAAGGGCTTTCCTGGTACCTCAGCTGCTAAAGAAACCACCTGCAATGCGGGAGACCTGGGTTCAACCCCTGGTTGGGAAGATCCCCTGGAGAAGGACATGGCAACCCACTCCAATTTTCTTGACTGGAGGATCCCCACAGGGGTCACAAAGAGTTGAACACAGCTGAGTGACTAAGCACAGCGCAGTAACTCTAAGACCCTTGACAGCATCCCAAATCAACATCAGAGCCTCTTCAAAAACTTCAACGCCTACTTCCTCATCATCTAATGTAACCTGCTTCTGATCACAAGCTTTCCTGAAAATAATAAAACAGGCCTCCCTTTGCTGAAGTTTTTGCTATGCATACTATTAAAACAATGTCATTCTCTATTTTTTAAAATTGCAGATGCATGATACATGGCAAGTTATTTTGCATTTAGCCTGAGAAGATTTATCCATTACTCACAAATGTGTTTTTTAGAAAACCACAAGACTAGTTCTGATGCCTGACCTCTCAATGTCAGGAATTTTGGGACAGAGCCTACTAGAAATCCAGAGTCATAGAATGTGTATGTAGAGTGTGAATGTGTTGTTCATTAAGGAAGTGAGGTGAGAGACAGAGAATGTGTAATACAGGCAAGGGGGCCGAGCAGAGCTGAGAGGAAGGAGACCAGGGACTGAAGTAAGCTCTGTGTGAGAGAGGACTAGGGGAGGGGAGTTGAAGGACAACATTATTCTCTGAGTAACTCATGTGTGAAGGACATTACTGAACTAGATCCTCACTTGCACCCTGTGAGGCAGGGCATCTTCTGCCACTTTTAGATGAGGAAACTGGTTCTTAGAGCATTTGACCCTGCTGAGGGTCATGCATCTCACAAGTGTTGGGGTCAAGATTCCAACTTGGGTCTTTTGAACAGCTGGCAAGGACCTTCTGGTTACGTCTCTGTGCACTCACCCACTCCCTTCTTTATCCAGGCACTCCTGGGCTCCTAAAAGCCAAAATTATCCTAATCATGGATGAAGTGCAAGACCAGCACCAGGGATTTCCACCTGTATCAGGAAAAAGGCAGAGCCATGAATTTTGAAATAAATGAGAGCTAATAACCAAAGCTAGCAACTCTAAAGGGCTTTCCTGGTACCTCAGCTGCTAAAGAAACCACCTGCAATGCGGGAGACCTGGGTTCAACCCCTGGTTGGGAAGATCCCCTGGAGAAGGACATGGCAACCCACTCCAATTTTCTTGACTGGAGGATCCCCACAGGGGTCACAAAGAGTTGAACACAGCTGAGTGACTAAGCACAGCGCAGTAACTCTAAGACCCTTGACAGCATCCCAAATCAACATCAGAGCCTCTTCAAAAACTTCAACGCCTACTTCCTCATCATCTAATGTAACCTGCTTCTGATCACAAGCTTTCCTGAAAATAATAAAACAGGCCTCCCTTTGCTGAAGTTTTTGCTATGCATACTATTAAAACAATGTCATTCTCTATTTTTTAAAATTGCAGATGCATGATACATGGCAAGTTATTTTGCATTTAGCCTGAGAAGATTTATCCATTACTCACAAATGTGTTTTTTAGAAAACCACAAGACTAGTTCTGATGCCTGACCTCTCAATGTCAGGAATTTTGGGACAGAGCCTACTAGAAATCCAGAGTCATAGAATGTGTATGTAGAGTGTGAATGTGTTGTTCATTAAGGAAGTGAGGTGAGAGACAGAGAATGTGTAATACAGGCAAGGGGGCCGAGCAGAGCTGAGAGGAAGGAGACCAGGGACTGAAGTAAGCTCTGTGTGAGAGAGGACTAGGGGAGGGGAGTTGAAGGACAACATTATTCTCTGAGTAACTCATGTGTGAAGGACATTACTGAACTAGATCCTCACTTGCACCCTGTGAGGCAGGGCATCTTCTGCCACTTTTTAGATGAGGAAACTGGTTCTTAGAGCATTTGACCCTGCTGAGGGTCATGCATCTCACAAGTGTTGGGGTCAAGATTCCAACTTGGGTCTTTTTGAACAGCTGGCAAGGACCTTCTGGTTACGTCTCTGTGCACTCACCCACTCCCTTCTTTATCCAGGCACTCCTGGGCTCCTAAAAGCCAATGTGGAAATGTCTAAATTTTAGGTAGAAGAAAAGGGAGGTGGATTGTCCCAATTTTCTTGATGAAAGTTAGAGCAAGGACATGCTAAAGCACAAGAGGAGAGTGACAGAGAACGTATGGGAAGCAAGAAGTTTACATGTCTTAAATCATGGGAAACTGTTTGGCTTTTAAGGTAGGAGCTGGAGGACTGGAGGGCTGGGTCTGGACTGCACAGAGGACTGGAAGGAGAAAGGCAGGGTACCCCTTCCCAAAGCCACCACAGCCTCCCTGGGCGGGTGAGAACAGCAGCTCTAGAGAGCAGGGCTAAGGCAAGGTGAGCAGCTGAGAAGAGGCACAGCAGTGAAACTAAGAACGGCTAAACACCTGTTATAAAACCTAGGCACAAACTCTGCCTCGTACGACCAAAGTGTGTGCGTATGATTATGGCTGGGGGAAAACTGAGGGAGGGGAAGTGACAGCTTCATGAGGAAGATACAGAGATGTATCCTGGGCATTTGTTTCCTTAAAATGTTTGCTCTGAAAGAGTTATCTTCCTTTTACTTGTTTGCTTAGTGTCATTTAAACATCACCCTTTCAATAAAGAGGCATGTGGTGGACCTGACACTGTGCTCAACTTTTATCTCAAGCAAACACTTGGAAGCCACTGCTTGGACCTGCACTTCCAGGAGTTCAGGTCCTGCCTTGGGAAAGAGCCTCCCAGGTAATGCAGATGCAAGTGGTCCAAACCCACTTTAGGAAACACTGACTCAGACCGAGTGACTATGAAAACATCCATCCATGACATGGATACACCGACTAGATTGGGAACACTCCCTAAGACATGGGGCTTAGGGAACTGAGGGGAAACTGCCGAAGGATAAGAAAAACTGGGCTGCTGGCCATTAAAATACAAGGACCTCCAGCATCCTCCACCCTCACTTGTCATCAGCAATTTACAAGCACATTCTCACTGATTCCTTATGATCCTCCCATCACTAATATTGCTGCCAGTTAACTGCCATGCCTGATATTTTTACTAGACTGGAGGTTGTGATCAAGGTTGCCAGGATACCTGTGTTTAAAATCCTGCAGGGAGAAAATAGAACGCTTTGCCTGAGTCCACCCTTGTCCAAGCAATGGCCTTGTCCTGAGCACATGGGACGTGGCTGGCTTCCCCCTAGGGAGGGCACCCCCAGGTCTCCATCTGCACAGGGCAGAGCCCCAAGACTCCCAATCCCATGGAGAGGCAGGGGGAGAGCAGAGGAAGCCAATTAGCATGCCTGTCCCCATGGTGGCATCTGTCCACCTTTAACAGCAGAGGTCACCTCCACCTTGTCTCAGGGAAGGTCAGTGGTCTTTCCTAAGTGCTCTGAGCCCTTGGGATGCAGGGGGCCTCTCTGCCCCAGGAGTCTGATAGGAAATCCATGTGCTGTCTCCTCTGCTTTCTGAATATTATGGATGTCCACCAGGTAGGAGTTTGAATCACATGCTCTCCAACACCAACACTCTGTAACTCCTTTCAGCCAAGGCCCCAGCATGACTTTTTGGCTCAAGGCAAGGAGAAAACTGACATTAAGTTAGCAAACGGAGCCACCTCCCAAATTCTGTTGAAAACAGAGGAGAGCAGCAGCATGAATAATCCAGAATTGAACCTTCTCTTACATCGGAAGAAACTTAGACCAGATTGGAGGAGCAATCCAAAGATGAGGTGATACAGCTGCTGGTTGAACTTGGGTTGGAGCCAGAACTCCTGACTGCTAGGGCTTGCCCACCTCTACCATTGAGGTCTGCTAAGTTCGGCTTGAAAGTGTATGTCATGACTTTCAGCACCAGCAGCTCCTTTATCCTCACAGGGATATTTGGTTCCAGCTAACATTCCTAAGAATCAAAATCTTGAGCACATGCCAATCTGATGATGAGGACAGGCTCCATGGCCACAGCTGAGTGGCAGAGAGAAGCCAGCAGCCCCAGGTTTTCAACTGAGAAACTGCCGAAGGATAAGAAAAACTGGGCTGCTGGCCATTAAAATACAAGGACCTCCAGCATCCTCCACCCTCACTTGTCATCAGCAATTTACAAGCACATTCTCACTGATTCCTTATGATCCTCCCATCACTAATATTGCTGCCAGTTAACTGCCATGCCTGATATTTTTACTAGACTGGAGGTTGTGATCAAGGTTGCCAGGATACCTGTGTTTAAAATCCTGCTGGGAGAAAATAGAACGCTTTGCCTGAGTCCACCCTTGTCCAAGCAATGGCCTTGTCCTGAGCACATGGGACGTGGCTGGCTTCCCCCTAGGGAGGGCACCCCCAGGTCTCCATCTGCACAGGGCAGAGCCCCAAGACTCCCAATCCCATGGAGAGGCAGGGGGAGAGCAGAGGAAGCCAATTAGCATGCCTGTCCCCATGGTGGCATCTGTCCACCTTTAACAGCAGAGGTCACCTCCACCTTGTCTCAGGGAAGGTCAGTGGTCTTTCCTAAGTGCTCTGAGCCCTTGGGATGCAGGGGGCCTCTCTGCCCCAGGAGTCTGATAGGAAATCCATGTGCTGTCTCCTCTGCTTTCTGAATATTATGGATGTCCACCAGGTAGGAGTTTGAATCACATGCTCTCCAACACCAACACTCTGTAACTCCTTTCAGCCAAGGCCCCAGCATGACTTTTTGGCTCAAGGCAAGGAGAAAACTGACATTAAGTTAGCAAACGGAGCCACCTCCCAAATTCTGTTGAAAACAGAGGAGAGCAGCAGCATGAATAATCCAGAATTGAACCTTCTCTTACATCGGAAGAAACTTAGACCAGATTGGAGGAGCAATCCAAAGATGAGGTGATACAGCTGCTGGTTGAACTTGGGTTGGAGCCAGAACTCCTGACTGCTAGGGCTTGCCCACCTCTACCATTGAGGTCTGCTAAGTTCGGCTTGAAAGTGTATGTCATGACTTTCAGCACCAGCAGCTCCTTTATCCTCACAGGGATATTTGGTTCCAGCTAACATTCCTAAGAATCAAAATCTTGAGCACATGCCAATCTGATGATGAGGACAGGCTCCATGGCCACAGCTGAGTGGCAGAGAGAAGCCAGCCCCAGGTTTTACAAGTCACCATAAATGTAGCACAAGGTAGGTGATTTATGTCGAGATTGCTGAGTCATAAAAATGATCACTTTGCTGAATACTATTAAGGGGCTCCCTCAGGATAGATTCCCTGATAACCCCAATCATTCCACTCAATATTTTTACAGATGATTCTGACATGATCCTGGGTTAAGCCACTGTCTAGGAGGTGGAAAGCAATGTACTGTTTTACTGTTTTAGGAAGATTGATCCAGGTGACCTACAGAGGAGAAAGGTAGGGCAAGAGGCTGGTCAGGAGGCTTTTGAAGCCGCTCGGCATGAGGTTAAAAATGGGGATGAGAGGAAAGAAAGGGATGCAGGCAAAGGTTATAAACAGCTACTGGATCTGAAGACTAGGATGAAGCAGCCAGGGAAGAAAGACAATTAAGAAGAAACTCAAGGCTTTCAGTCCTGAAAAAGAAGAACAATGTAACTTGGGAGAAGAGGCTGAATTTCACTTTAGAAATGCTGACCAGGATATTCACACAGAGTTCATACAGAGCAGGGAGGGGAGTACCTGAAATCTGCAAAGTTGGGCATGTACATCAGTGGCAGTCCAGAGAACAGGCCTAGAGGCTCAGCAGGGCCCACACCATGCTGGGCACTCACGTGTGTGTGTCTGACCTTCCTAACATTCTGTAAGCATCTTGAGGACAGAGAACGTGCTGTGTTGTTATTCCATGTACATCAATATACCCAGCATGGGGCACACAGAAGCACCGAACCGAGAAGACAGGCCCTGGCCAACTGTCTCACCTGCATGTTCGCTTTCATGACAACAGAAGTCAGACTGGCCCAGGGTCATAGGGTCCTGCCCACTGCCCTCTTCTCTTGGGAGGACAACACAAGGTCCCCACACAGACTGACCAGGCAGAAAAGGAAGCCCCCTCTCTGGATTACACCCTGCTGTGATCGTCTCATTCTGAAGATGATGACCAGCTCAAAAGACCTGAGCTGTTCTCCAAGCATCTTCCCTGCGCAGGATTATAACAGTGCAGTCAAGAAAGGAAGAAGAGGGCTTCCCTGGTGGTCCAGTGGATAAGGACACCGCCTTGCAGTGCAAGGGGCGCCGGTTCGTTCCCTGGCCTGGGAAGATCCCACGTGCTGTGGAGCGGCTAGACCAATGTGCCCAATTCCTGAGCCAGAGCTCTGGGGCACATGCGCCCAGAGCCGGTGCTCTGTGACGACAGAGGCCACCGTGATGGGAGGCCCACACGGGCCAAAGAACGAAGATGGATGAAAAAGATGGATGAAAGACCAATAGAAGTGGCCCACCTGCCCCTCTCCCTCTCCAACCCCCCCCCCAAAAGAAAAAAGAAAGAAAGAAGAGTCCTGACCAACAAGGAAGGCCAAGACGCTCCAGGCATTGTGGGCGAGTCCCTAGTCACAAACTCTCTGCCTGCAGCTGAGGCCACACACACAGGACCCTCCTGAGCCCTCAAGTTCCCGATCATGTAGCCTTCCTGCCCCTCCCTGGACCCTGGTGCAGAGTCCCACTACCCACTGTTCCACACCTGCCCTATAATGAGAACTGCAGGATTGGTACCTTCTTTCAAGGCACCCTGTGAGGGCTAACCAGACACGCTAGATGTGGACACATTCCTCAAACAAACCAGTGCAACCAACTTCTAGAGATTTACTCTCACTGAAGAACATATTAAAGGTAAGGCCTAGCTCTTTCCCTTTTGTCTGAGGCAGAAGACAGCAAAGATGATTAGGAGTGTAGAATGCCCAAGAAACACATTGGCCTGCATTTGCTAGAAGTACCCTAAAGCTCCACGTCATCAGGAGAGATGAGGGTCCTGATGTGGTTCATCCCACCCCTCCTGCATGTGATCAGGGAGCAGAAGCTGACAGCCTAAACTTTGTAACAAAGTTCTGAATTCTCGCCAAGACTCTGTCTCCAGAGCACACCTCCAACATGCCTGCACACTGCCCCTCCCTCTCTCTTACTGGAGTGCTCTCCTCTGGATATGCTCTGTCAGCCAGGGGCCTGGTCAATCAGGGCTGCTCTGGTGAGGAGCTGGCCAAGACCCGGCACCAAGCCACATGCACAAGGGTCTAAAGGGAACCCTGCACTGTACCCTTCTCCAGGGAGAAAGTTGTGATTTCAGACCACTGGGCACTGTGCCCAACAGCCTGACACCCTAGGAAGGCAGGCGAGGCCCAGCTGGCTCCAAGAAAGGAGCCTGACAAGGAAGTTACTGGTGGACGGCTCCCGCACAGACAACCCAAACCTGAGGGGGGGATGGCAGTAACGGATAAGCAAGGAAGCCTTGTGTCTAAAGAGACAAATGCTGTGAAGTTCCCACCTCACTGCCACAGAAAATCAGCTGGAACATCAGGAATTCCTTGGCAATGATGAATGGCAGGGCATTTTGCACTTCACAGCATCAACAACAAGCTTTATACATTTTTCCCCAAAGTTCCTGGAGAATCTTCATCTCTGCCCAGCTGGGCACTTCTAAGGCCTTTCCCCAGCTTCTCTAGCTGGCCCTGAGACAGAGCCACTGAAAATAAAAGGAAATCTTGGCCCTTTCCTCAGTTATCACTGGACCAGGAGGCCAAGGCAAAGACAAAGGAGGTAGAGGAAACTTCAGTGCAATGGTGTGTTGACGCTACATTTCCCTCAACTCCCTGCCAAATCCTCAAATCAGCCTAAGTACCACTTCATCCTCAGAGTCTAACAGAGGGTTAGTGTCTGCTCCCAATTGTGTTCACCCTTTGCCAACTGCAAGCCCTTCCATGTGGTCTGGGACTCCCACATCCATAATCTAAACATGGGCTCCAACTAAGGCTCTGCCCTCCCAACCTTTCTCTTTTCACATTTACTTTTTCTCTTTATCAAATTTACCTTAGCTATTATAAAAGCAATATAGGTTCATAACCCTGGCAAGTTATTTCCTTCATCTCATGAAGCTCAGTTTCCGGGATGGCATGGGAGTGGGGTGGAAGCTGACAGTGGTAGCCATGCCCATTCCGACCACGTCTGCTTTCCAACAAATGCTTTCACTGAGATAAGTGATCAGACCCATCAATAGAATTCAATTTATAAAACTTCATGTGACTTTTTTTCAACTTTTTTGAAATGCAGCTATTATATCTCAGGAGGTAGATCATTTACAGTGAGGAATCATCACTTCCTGTGGACGGCGCAGGCCCGGTGCGTGGGCAACAGTGATGTACAGTGTTGAGAGAGTCAAGAATACTCACAGACCTAATCACTTCCTGTGCACCTACTACATTTTAGAAACTCTGAGAGGCTCTTAGTAAATGTTTTCCTCCTATTCTCAGCAAACTTGCAAAATAAATTTAGATTCCCAGATAAGGAAAGCTTACCCAATACCTCAGATCTAGAAGGCCTGAAGTCCAGTATTCTGCATCTAAATCCCACTCTCTTATCCTAAGCAGAGACCTGAGTCTCTGTGCATCATTTCTAGCTGTTCGCTTTAGTACTCAAGCAGAATTTCTTGTCATCTAGAGCAAGAAATTTCTTTCTGGCTGTTTTCCTTAAACTTCCTTCTCTACCTTTCTGCAGGGGACCAGGATGAGCTAGGTGGACCCATTCTGCCCTCCCAGCTCACTGTAATCAAGACAGAATAAAGCAGGAAGATCAGTGGGAACTCATGGCCTTTTGGCCATTATGATGAGGCAAGGTAAAGGAGGATGTGGGGGTGATTCCTGGAACATCACCTCCCTCTGTTGAATGAATAACATCTCATATGAATCACACAAAATAAATACAGTCATATTATGCATGAGAAAAATAAGATTCAGAAAAGCCAAGTAATCTACTCAGAGCCACACGCTAGTCAGTGCTAAAGCTGAGCTGGTTAAACCCAGGTCTGTCCAAGCGCGTTCCAAACCCATGCTTCTCCACTCCACCGAGCTGCCCTCCTTACTAAGTATCCAGAAACATATGGAAACAGTGCCAGGTTTAGGGAGAGGATGCTTAGGACACCCACAAGAACCTTTCTCAGAACCCCCAGGAAGATAGTTTTATTCAGGAATCCTGGTGGTAACTGCTCATAGCTATTAAACCATCTGCCTGAGAATCCAAATTCTAATCTCCTCCAGAGGCAGAAATTCCCCAGGGAACATGTAGTTCAAACTTCAGGGAGAGTCAAAAACACAGTCCTTCTGTGGCAGAATGTTTAAAGAGCTGGCTACGTCAAGTCCTCCCGTCCATGTGTACATGCTCCTCTGGAATGCGACTCTCTCTGGCCCATCAAGAGGTGGCATCTATCTCCTTACCCCCAAATCTAGGCTAGTCTGAGACTTGATGGAGTCAGAACGTAGCAGAAGAGATACTGTGAGACTTCTAGGCCTTGAGTTCAAGAGGTCTTGCCGTTTCTGCTCTCATTTTCTTGGAATACTTCTGCCGTTACGTGAATAAATTCAGTCCTGTCTTCCAGTGGACGAGAGGCCACAAGACAAACAGAGAGAGGCACCTGCTCACAGCCAGCACCACTGCCAGACCTGAAAGTGAAGCCATCTTAGACCAGCCAGCCCGGGTCAAGCTGTCAAAGGACCACAGCTACAAAGTGGCCCCAGCTGATTCCAACCCAAATGGCTGACCCATAGAACTTTAAGCAAATCAGCAGTTGTTTTAAGCCATGAAGGTATGGATTATTTTGTTACACAGCAATACCTAACTGATACACTTTCCTTTCTGCCTCTGGGAACACTTCCCTTATCTATTCCTCTCAGCAACACCCACCCACATGTCCAGTGAGGTATCTCCTTTGGTGCTAGGTAATCCCTGAGTAGGCCTTCTCTCAGAAAGTTCTTGCTAATATCACTTTCATTCCGCACAGATTGATGCCATGTACCCTACAAGCCCAGCGCTGTGCTGGCAGACATAGGATATTCAGGATATTCCCCTCAATCAACACATAGCATTACAGATGTCAGTAACCTAAGCCCCTGTGTTGTGTGTAGCAATACAAATGTGAGTTTTAAATGCAAGCGCAAACCCATGTTTTGAGCTGCCCTCCTTACTAAGTATCCAGAAACATATGGAAACAGTGCCAGGTTTAGGGAGAGGATGCTTAGGACACCCACAAGAACCTTTCTCAGAACCCCCAGGAAGATAGTTTTATTCAGGAATCCTGGTGGTAACTGCTCATAGCTATTAAACCATCTGCCTGAGAATCCAAATTCTAATCTCCTCCAGAGGCAGAAATTCCCCAGGGAACATGTAGTTCAAACTTCAGGGAGAGTCAAAAACACAGTCCTTCTGTGGCAGAATGTTTAAAGAGCTGGCTACGTCAAGTCCTCCCGTCCATGTGTACATGCTCCTCTGGAATGCGACTCTCTCTGGCCCATCAAGAGGTGGCATCTATCTCCTTACCCCCAAATCTAGGCTAGTCTGAGACTTGATGGAGTCAGAACGTAGCAGAAGAGATACTGTGAGACTTCTAGGCCTTGAGTTCAAGAGGTCTTGCCGTTTCTGCTCTCATTTTCTTGGAATACTTCTGCCGTTACGTGAATAAATTCAGTCCTGTCTTCCAGTGGACGAGAGGCCACAAGACAAACAGAGAGAGGCACCTGCTCACAGCCAGCACCACTGCCAGACCTGAAAGTGAAGCCATCTTAGACCAGCCAGCCCGGGTCAAGCTGTCAAAGGACCACAGCTACAAAGTGGCCCCAGCTGATTCCAACCCAAATGGCTGACCCATAGAACTTTAAGCAAATCAGCAGTTGTTTTAAGCCATGAAGGTATGGATTATTTTGTTACACAGCAATACCTAACTGATACACTTTCCTTTCTGCCTCTGGGAACACTTCCCTTATCTATTCCTCTCAGCAACACCCACCCACATGTCCAGTGAGGTATCTCCTTTGGTGCTAGGTAATCCCTGAGTAGGCCTTCTCTCAGAAAGTTCTTGCTAATATCACTTTCATTCCGCACAGATTGATGCCATGTACCCTACAAGCCCAGCGCTGTGCTGGCAGACATAGGATATTCAGGATATTCCCCTCAATCAACACATAGCATTACAGATGTCAGTAACCTAAGCCCCTGTGTTGTGTGTAGCAATACAAAGGGAAATGTGGCTGCACAGCTGAGCCACCAAAGCCCGTGGCTGTGGTTGGCAGAAGTGTGAATATACGAGTAGCATGGAGAAAAGCAGTTTGGGGTCCAATTGCCCAGATCACCTCACAGAAGATTACTGCAGTGCACACATCCATCACTTCTGAGAGTACAAAGAAAGTGGTTAACTGAGGAAGACCATAACGTGTATTTCAGGCAAGGCAGCTGACGTGGCTCATGGCCTGAGACTCTGCAGGTTCCAAGAAGCCCCGAGACCGGAATCAGACAGCACATACAGTTTTAACTGCATAAAGAACTGAGCCCAAGGGTTTAACAAGGGCTCATAAAAATGGGAGAGGTTTAGAGACTGCTTTTATCGATGCAGAACTCCTCCGTGTGTACTCAAGAGGAAAATGTCTTCCCTCGTATATCAAGCTGTTGACCACAGTCAACAACTCCCTGTTACTTTCTGAAGAATTCCAAACTTTTAACCTGACATGCAGGGCTCTGTGATTTGTTGCTAAAGTCAGTTCTGGGCATCTAATCCAAATATGAAGACCTGTTCACCAGCAGTGTGGTCTTGGGCAGGACACTTCACACTTCTGAGTCTCTGTGTCTTCATCTGAAAAACTGGGATTTTACATGCGTAGATAAATCACGGGGATGCTATGAGAACTAAACTAACATAACAAAGGGCCCAGTACTGTCCTGGCAATGAATGTTGTCTAACTGTACAGGTCCTTCCCAAGAGTTCAACATCTTCCAGCACAGAGAACGTTTGTGAGGTACCAGGGAGGAGGTAAGGATTCCTTGTAACAGAGGCTTGAAGTTTGATGTGGTTGGTAAAGGACCAGAGTGATGCACGTCTCTGTGTCATTGTTTGTTTTTGTTTTGCACATTCCAGCTACATCTACACAGCAATCAGGCAGCTACCCAAAGCACTGGCAAGAGATTTTCTGAGACAGGCACTCTGAAATGCTCATGGTTGCATTTTATCCAAGCTAGCCTCCTCCTTCCTTACACCTCATACCCAACAACGGACATTTGCTTCTAATACTCAGAACAGAGGTCCCATGTGAAGACTATTCTCATTTCTATCTGGTTTCATGAGTGGAAAAAAGTGACCCAGATGGTGAAGGATCTGCCTGCAATGCCAGAAACCTGGGTTCAATCCCTGGGTCAGAAAGAGCCCCTGGAGAAGGGCATGGCTACCCACTCCAGTGTTCTTGCCTGAAGAATCCTACAGACAGAGGAGCCTGGTGGGCTACAATCCATGCAGTTGCAAAGAATTGGACACAACTGAACTACTAACACTTTCACTTTCAATTTCCTTAGTTCATCTCAGCAAAGCACCACTCCCACATCAAGGCAGACTGAGAGTCCTAGAGAGATTCACCCCTCAACTCCCCCACTACTGACAGGAAAGTCAATCCACTGTTGGTCATAACTCCTTCCTGTCTCTCTCACACAAATACACTGATATTTTACAGTAAAATGGGAAACGGAACTAAATCTCCATCAGAGACCAATCAATAACATTGACTAGGTCAGCTTTTCACTGAACATGAGGCGCCAGGGAGCTGTGGAGATCCTCTCCTCCTCCCACTAAAAGTAAATGTACTGCCCCTCTACTGATCCCTGGGATTTCACTGCACGGGAGTCATAGATTGTCCACAAGTATCAAGTCCTACACAACTAGAGCCTATAACTGAGCAAAAGCTACAGCTACTAAACCACTGGTTCAGGACTAGAGTGAAATAGGCTCCTTCACACCTGTGAGCCGTTATCCTGTGGAAGACCCACACACATCCCTATCCCTTCTCTGTCATTTAGACAGCTCACAGAGCATAGTGGGCTTAGTGAAATGGAGTGGTTCCCAGCCTTCAAGCATGAACTCCCCAGGCTCCATCACCCCCACCCAAACTGCCGCCCTGACCCCTTGTAAGATAATAATTTAAGTGACTCAACGTGCCAAGCATTCTGGTTGATCCTTTATACAGGTGTTTACCATTCATTTCTAAAACATCCCTCTGAGTAAGATGTTACTACCTCCATTTTACATATCAGTAAATTGAGGCTAATAGAGCCTAAGACAACATGCATGCGCATTAAGTCACTTCAGTCATGCCTGACTCTTTACAACCCTATGGACTATAGCCTGGCAGGCTCTTCTATCCATGGGATTCTGCAGGCAAGAATACTGGAGTGGGTTGCCATGCCCTCCTCCAGAGGATCTTCCTGACTCAGGGATCGAACCCACATCTCTTACATCTCCTGCATTGGCAGGGAGGTTATTTACCACTACTGCCACTGGGAAGCCCACCTGGGACTATCTACATAGTCCATAGATGGGATTAGAATCAAGGTCCATGGGTTTCCACAGAAGAGTCAACATTTAGAGTTGCACTCTCTTCGTATGTATTCTGAAAGTACCTGCCTAAGTTTGCATGGCTACACAGGACAGAGTTTATGCCTCAGTTACTGGTTTCCCATTGCTTTCAGTTCAGTATCATGTTTGAAGGTAGAACTGACAATGGTGACAGATGGGATTATCTTCCAAGTCACTCCGAATCCTTCTGCATCAGAGGCCCACTAAGACTTAACCCAAATGAGAGGGCATGTACATGTAGCTGCCACCGTCATAAAAAATGATGCATTTCTTGGGCTTCCCTGGTGGATCAGTGGGTAGAGAGTCCACCTTGCAGTGAAAGGGGCACAGGTTCAATCCCTGGCCAGGAAGATCCCACATGCCGTCAAGTGACTGGGTTGATGTGTCCAATTACAAGCCAGCACTCTGGAGCACATGTGCCCAAAGCCAGAGCTCTGCAATGAAAGAGGCTACTGTAATGGATAGCCCACACAGGCCAAAGAATAAAAATGGATGAAAAATAAACAAAAAATCAATAAAAGAGTTCAAAAATTTTTTTAAACTGATGCACTTTGTACAATACTTAACATACCATGTTATCACAGCAGGAGTTGGGACCATGATGAAAAGATGTAATAAGAAGCAGAGAGACGTGCAGAGTAGACAGTCACCTTTCCTATGAGCTCACTCTTCATCTGGGGAAGAGGGTGGCACCCCAAAACCTCTTCCCAGGAGCTTCCTTTATACAGGTTTTTACCATTCATTTCTAAAACATCCCTCTGAGTAAGATGTTACTACCTCCATTTTACATATCAGTAAATTGAGGCTAATAGAGCCTAAGACAACATGCATGCGCATTAAGTCACTTCAGTCATGCCTGACTCTTTACAACCCTATGGACTATAGCCTGGCAGGCTCTTCTATCCATGGGATTCTGCAGGCAAGAATACTGGAGTGGGTTGCCATGCCCTCCTCCAGAGGATCTTCCTGACTCAGGGATCGAACCCACATCTCTTACATCTCCTGCATTGGCAGGGAGGTTATTTACCACTACTGCCACTGGGAAGCCCACCTGGGACTATCTACATAGTCCATAGATGGGATTAGAATCAAGGTCCATGGGTTTCCACAGAAGAGTCAACATTTAGAGTTGCACTCTCTTCGTATGTATTCTGAAAGTACCTGCCTAAGTTTGCATGGCTACACAGGACAGAGTTTATGCCTCAGTTACTGGTTTCCCATTGCTTTCAGTTCAGTATCATGTTTGAAGGTAGAACTGACAATGGTGACAGATGGGATTATCTTCCAAGTCACTCCGAATCCTTCTGCATCAGAGGCCCACTAAGACTTAACCCAAACGAGAGGGCATGTACATGTAGCTGCCACCGTCATAAAAAATGATGCATTTCTTGGGCTTCCCTGGTGGATCAGTGGGTAGAGAGTCCACCTTGCAGTGAAAGGGGCACAGGTTCAATCCCTGGCCAGGGAAGATCCCACATGCCGTCAAGTGACTGGGTTGATGTGTCCAATTACAAGCCAGCACTCTGGAGCACATGTGCCCAAAGCCAGAGCTCTGCAATGAAAGAGGCTACTGTAATGGATAGCCCACACAGGCCAAAGAATAAAAATGGATGAAAAATAAACAAAAAATCAATAAAAAGAGGTCAAAAATTTTTTTAAACTGATGCACTTTGTACAATACTTAACATACCATGTTATCACAGCAGGAGTTGGGACCATGATGAAAAGATGTAATAAGAAGCAGAGAGACGTGCAGAGTAGACAGTCACCTTTCCTATGAGCTCACTCTTCATCTGGGGAAGAGGGTGGCACCCCAAAACCTCTTCCCAGGGAGCTTCCTCTAGTTTTCAAACCTGAGCCCTGAGCAGGCGCAACTTAGGACTCTCATTCTAGGCACTCCCTCAAAGCCCAGGCAGACAACTCTCCCGAGCTCTCCTTGCTCTCCCCTGAACCCTTCACAACCTCTTTACCAGGTTCCCTCAGCTTAGACAAGGTAGAGAGCCAGTTGCCAATAGCAACCAAATCCCACTGTTCCTACTCCAACTCCACTTTGATTGGTTTGGGAACGGAAGTCAAGGAGGAGCCAGGACCAAACTGCCTTGTGTCTAAGGCATTCACTTAACAATCATCACACTTGTCCTCGAACGATTCTTCAGCATTTCTAAGGGCTTTCCAGCATAATCTCATCTTTTAACCTTGCTGCAATCCTTGAGGTGAATGACATGTCCTCAGGCAGACAGGCACTCCTTGCTATTTCTTCCCACCCTACCAGCCTCAGCACCTTTGGAGATGAAAAACTCTTTCAGCAGAGAAAGAGCAGGAATCAGATCCTCCCAATACAAAGCTGCAGATGCATTCAGCCCAGGAGGTGGATGGAGTCTTAGCAGCTCTCCAAGTAGAAATGCCTCATCCTTAAGCAGGGGTGCCCTCCAAAACCAGCACCTTCCAACAGAACTCTCTATGATGCTAGAAACGCACATATCTGTTCTGGGCACTACTGTCCTCACCGGCTACATGGAGCTACTGATCACTTAAAGTGTAATAATTTAACTGAGAAGCTAAATTTTTCTTTCATTTCAATTGTAAATAATTTTAATAGCCATGTGTGCTAGTGGCTACTGTATTAGATAGTAGTGTCCCCACCAGACCTTACTGCAATGGTAATTCACCGCCTCCATTTGCTGTGGCCCCACAGACCAAAGTGTGCCATGGAATTCGACACAGAGGATACTCCGCATATGTGCCGAAAGAGTCACCTGGTGAAAACGCTATTGGGATGGCTTTTGCCTAGAGTTTGGATGCTGAGCGCTTCAACTACAAAATACTCACAAACGTTTACAGACTGAGGTTGGAAACAGGAGCCACAGAAGAGCGTTGAGCCCAACCCCTTTGTGCTGTAGATAGGAAAACAGATTAGCAACCTCTTTTTCCTCCGATTACACCTGACAGATCCATGCTTTCTAGGGAATCTGCTGTTGTTCCATCTTGCTCCCACAGTTTCTGACAGCCTTTCCTATAATTCTCCATCTATAGGTATCCCAGGGTAAGAAAAATGCTGGGGAGAATAAGTTACATCTGTCATCCTGAATTGTCTCCTCAAGGACTCCACGAGGGCCCACAGGTCGGGGTACCCCTCAGGGAAACAGCTAAAGGAGTGCTGGACCCGGACTCCCAGTGCAGAGCCCTGCAGCTCTCTCTAGCTTCTGCTCACCTCCAACTTGGAAACTTCCTAATTTAGATGTTCAGAAAACCACGTTTTCCTCTCAGACTAGCTCAGAACAGTGGTCACAGTTTAATTTAGGGGCTTCTATGCAAGACTGCTTCCCAGAGGAACTTCATTACCTTTGTTACTTCCTGAAAGGATCTCTAAGGAGAGGGAGTGCCCACTGGGGTACACCCTGAAATGAAGATTTTGAAACTATGGAGAGATGGAATCTAATTATCTTGTAATAAGAAAAATCTTTGGGGGGAGCCAGATCAAGATGGCAGAAGAGTAGGACATGGTGCTCGCCTCCTCCCATAAATATATCAAAAGTGCACCTCCATGTTGGAACATTCCTCACAAAACATCTGCCAGCAGAAAATCCCATAAGCCAAAACTGCAAGACAAATATTTGTTTCCCCTGTTTTTTCAAACCAGAAATTAAGAGGAATGAAAATGTGTGACAGCCGAGTGTTTATTAGTATTATTTAGGGATTGTCAGATGAGTTCAGGTGCATTCAGGATGGTATGGCCATAGACTGGAGATCTCCAGTCACCCTGTTGTACCTACAACTCTTCACCCATCAACCATGTATTGAACACCTTTCCAGTCACTATGCTGGCCATAGCATTATCTTATAAAGGAGACAAAGAATATCCAACCACTCAATATTTATTGAGTCCCTACTAGACAGAGATGTTCTTCTCTTCACAGAACTTAACATTCCAGTAATGGAAGGCTTTCAATCATCTGTGTACAAAAGAAAAATACCATTTAAGATAGTGTAAGTCCCAAAAGAACGTAGAAGCCACAGGACTGGGGTGTGATGGGTGGAGTGGGGGAGGTGCTGTCTGAGCTCTGGTGGCCAGGAAAGGCTGCTTTAAGGATATGGCATTTGAGCTAAGGCCTGATGGTCAGGAAGGAAGCAAACGGGAGGCCAAGGGAAGATGCCTGAGGGAGAGGGGAGAACACACGCAAAGCCCTTGAGATAAGAAGAAGCTTGGCAGGTTTGAGGAACAGTAGGCTGACTGCAGTGACGAACACGTGGGAAGCGGTAGGAGAAAGGGTCCGAGAAAGGGGCAGGCTCAGATTATGGAGCTCCTGACAAGCCTCAGTAAGAGGAAGGCACTGGAGGTAGGCGTTTAGGCAGGAGAGAGATACAATCAGACCTATGAATACAGGAGTGGATTGCCATTTCCCTTCTCCAGGGGATCTTCCCCACCCAGGGATCAAGCCCATGTCTTGCATACCGCAGGCAGATTCTTTACTGTCTGAGCCACCAAGGAAGCCCCCATGAATAAAATGCATTATTATCAAACACAGCACAGGAAGATGACCACAAATCACGCCATTACAAAGTATTACAGGAGCTTTGCGAATACAGAAACCTGCACTGCAGGGAGGAGTCACAAAAAAACTGGGCTTCTTAGGGTGACGGCATTCCAGGCCATAGCGACAGCTGCTGAGATGTGGAAGCGAGAAGCGACACGTTGTAACCTGATGGCGGTGGAGGGCGCACAGCGAGTCGACGTGGAGGGCAAGTGGGTACATGCATGGGAGGTCTTACACACCAGCCTCAGGAACTGAATTTATTTTGCAGGTCACTGGTTCTTAAATTGGCTCTTAAAAATACTGGTTCCAGGCCCCACAGTGGACCCATTCAATCAGAACTTCTGAGGTGTGAAGAGGGGCACCAGGACATTGAAGAGCTATCTGGGTGATGCTAACGCACAGTCAGGGTTGACAGTCACCACTGCAGGTGATGACTGAGGGGCCTTGAAGGGTTTGAAAGAAGCAGTAACAATTATTTATTTTCCATAACAGATTTGTTTGTCTGAAGATTATATTTTAGAATACAGCATTTTCAAAGTATAATATATTCAGGCAATGACGGCAAATTATGAATAATTACCTACATTTGCATTTTAAAGTTTTGAGTATTATTGCAAATGGAGTCACGGGTTTTCATCCCTCCTGAACTCTGGTTCTTAGGACCGTTTATGAGAAACCTAGAAACATCTAAATAGAAGAAACCATCAACAGTACCCAGCTGATGGACTTTAGAGACAGAAGGATTTCCCCTGAGAGCCTCTTTATTTTACAGATATAAAAAAAAAGAGGCCCCAGAGGTGCCATGACAAGGCCAAGGTTAGCCAGAGTTAGCAGCAAAGACATAATTAGAACCCAAGCTCGCCCACCACACCACACCGATGCTTGTTTATTACTCAAATAAGGAAATCCATCCTAATTTCTGGACTTGGCAGCTTTCACGGTATTAAGTAGACCTTGAAAATGCACTTAATTTTTGAAGAGAAATAAAGGAGGAAAAAGATGGAAAATAAAAATCCAAACTAATCAAAGGCAATTTGGGTCACATACAACTTTATTTTTCAGGTTATCTCCTTAGTTATGACCTTCTGATTTACTTTATTATATTGATAGGCCTCTATAAACAGAATTTGTTTAAAGAAAGACAGGTTTTCTACCGATCAGTAGTTCTTGTCCAAGGTGCGTATTTCAAGATGTAGACCCACATCTTTCTCCTGCCTCCAGAAGATGTATGAAGCAAGAGTCACAGAAGACTGGTCCTTTCCCTATGCTCCAGGATCCATTTGCAGGACAGAATCCCTGGCTGTATATTAGAATCAAACACCTAAGGATCTTTGAGCCTATACTTGGAAATACCATTCCAACACTGAAGGCTAAAATATGCAGCATATTTTATAGATACGCCAAGCAAATGCAGCAGCAGTGCCACCCAAGATCCAAGATTCAGGTGGCAGCAGCCAGCCTTGTGATTCTTCTCCATCTCTTGATGAAGTCTTACTTCCATCTGGACAGGTTGGAGGAAGTGCACTGAGAGTTTAATCACCAGCTGAGTTTATTTGAAACAGAGGTAAGGGGGGGCTCAGCCAGGTCACTGTTTAATTTGGATGCATTGTTCATTGAAGTATGTGAAAAAGACACTGCTTCTTACTCAGAAAGACCATAGAAGATGGAGGCTGGACCAGTGTAAGCTGGACCTGTGAATAAAGTACTTTCCTAGCTGATTTGCAAATGGAGTCACGGGTTTTCATCCCTCCTGAACTCTGGTTCTTAGGACCGTTTATGAGAAACCTAGAAACATCTAAATAGAAGAAACCATCAACAGTACCCAGCTGATGGACTTTAGAGACAGAAGGATTTCCCCTGAGAGCCTCTTTATTTTACAGATATAAAAAAAAAGAGGCCCCAGAGGTGCCATGACAAGGCCAAGGTTAGCCAGAGTTAGCAGCAAAGACATAATTAGAACCCAAGCTCGCCCACCACACCACACCGATGCTTGTTTATTACTCAAATAAGGAAATCCATCCTAATTTCTGGACTTGGCAGCTTTCACGGTATTAAGTAGACCTTGAAAATGCACTTAATTTTTGAAGAGAAATAAAGGGGGAAAAAAGATGGAAAATAAAAATCCAAACTAATCAAAGGCAATTTGGGTCACATACAACTTTATTTTTCAGGTTATCTCCTTAGTTATGACCTTCTGATTTACTTTATTATATTGATAGGCCTCTATAAACAGAATTTGTTTAAAGAAAGACAGGTTTTCTACCGATCAGTAGTTCTTGTCCAAGGTGCGTATTTCAAGATGTAGACCCACATCTTTCTCCTGCCTCCAGAAGATGTATGAAGCAAGAGTCACAGAAGACTGGTCCTTTCCCTATGCTCCAGGATCCATTTGCAGGACAGAATCCCTGGCTGTATATTAGAATCAAACACCTAAGGATCTTTGAGCCTATACTTGGAAATACCATTCCAACACTGAAGGCTAAAATATGCAGCATATTTTATAGATACGCCAAGCAAATGCAGCAGCAGTGCCACCCAAGATCCAAGATTCAGGTGGCAGCAGCCAGCCTTGTGATTCTTCTCCATCTCTTGATGAAGTCTTACTTCCATCTGGACAGGTTGGAGGAAGTGCACTGAGAGTTTAATCACCAGCTGAGTTTATTTGAAACAGAGGTAAGGGGGGGCTCAGCCAGGTCACTGTTTAATTTGGATGCATTGTTCATTGAAGTATGTGAAAAAGACACTGCTTCTTACTCAGAAAGACCATAGAAGAGACTGGGTTCAGGCTGGACCATGTGTAAGCTATGAGAGCTGTGACCATCCCCAGCAGGAACAGGTGCTGCAACTGAATCAACAGAAATAGCAGCTTGGCCAAGGCGTGGTCATGCAGAGATGGGAGCAAATTCTCCCATCTGTATTAAAAAAAAAATCAGTCAAGTTGCCCAGGAGAAGGCTGTGTGCAGGGAAACTCAGAAGGAGGAGCGCAAGCTTAGAAGTTGCTCAGAGCAAACCTGTAGGAGGATCGTGGTCAAGGGCCACACAGCTCAGACTGGTCACTTCTGATCTTAAAGGGACAAACCTCATCAGGACAGTTATCAGTATGTGTTCTTCAGCTGGAAATCCTCTGAAATTATCTCAGGATCTTCCTAGATTATACAAGAACATTCCCACTGTTTGGAATGGAAATAAGGGTTTCCAGAACTGGGTTATCTTCCTAAGCTATGAAACTACACCTTATAGTCCTTTAATATCTTCAGATATTACTTTATTGAATAACTTAGTTTTTTCTTAAATTCCCAAAAGGACATCAATCCTCCACATTATCTAGTTTCTTCTATAACTTCTCAGTGCCTTCTATAAACTTATCCAATTTGTTTTCAGTCCCAGAGTAAAGATCCTAAAATTCAGTGTTCTGTTGCAATATTTATACATCTCTTCCACCTTTATATCATTTCCTTTTACTTTTTATGCAGTCTCAACTCTCAAACCTATTTTTCTACCTGTCTGAGAACCTATTTTTCTCTCCTACCTATTTTCTGGAGTGCATCCAGCTTATAAAGATCTATAAAGAACACCAACAAAAAGTATTTTTTAAATGTCATCCACAGGTTTAGGCTTAGGGGTGCACGCTCTGATGCAGCATCAGATGAGGACGTTTTTCTCCAAACTGCTTTCCCATCGCTTGCAAGGTGACGTGTCAAAACAAATACTTTGCTGCTCTTCTCTGGAAGACTTCGTCTCCTCCTTATATGGTAGTTCCCCTCTATTTTTAATGATTCTGAAAACATAAAAGACGGTTCCAGTGACATTTGATGGGAATCCGTGGTTCCCTGCCTCTGAGCAAGGGCTCAGGCCTCCACTGTAGGAGCTGCTGGCTCTCCGTGGGTGCTTCCGTTGCCCCTGCGCTCACATCTTCACTCCAAAGAGGTTTGCTAACATGTCTTCTGAACCTGGGGCTGGTGAACACATGAAACCTCTGGCCAAGGTCCACTTTCAGGCACTCACACCAGTATGCCGGGGAAATCCCAAGCTCTTTTTTGTTACCCCTTCTCATCATCAGACCTCATCTTATTTACGATGTGTTTTGAATACAGCAAAGAGCACGTGGGTGGTTCATGTGGCCCTGACGAGGATGCTGAGGTTCCCAAACGGCACAGCAGGGATGGGGACCGGTGTGCCAGGAGGAGCGGGTGGTGTTTTCTCCATCTTGTACTTTCTTTTACTTATGAAGGATGTTTTATGCAGCAGACATGTCCCACACATGAAGATAACATTCATCTCCTTCAGACACACTTGTTCATTGGGTGGTTTCTGGAGGTCATGCTTCTTCCTCTCCTTTGGACTAACGTACAGTGAGAAGGGCTTCAGGTGCAGGAAGGAAGCTCCATTTTGCTGAGGAAGCAAAGGACAACACTGTAGTTAGTGCCTCTCTTGTTTCTAGACAATTTTCTGCAGTATATAATCTCTGATAACAGCCTCTTCAGAGGGTGCGAAGCAGTATTCCTGCTCTGAAAGCCCTGCCTCAGGAGTAGGATAAGGTGCCTGACTTTCCCTCTAAGTATGGCTCCGTAAGAAGTCAAATATAATTTACATACATTATGGAAATATGCCACTGCAGCTAAAACAGACTGCGATGTTCAATGTAGATAAATTGAAACTCTTACCTTACGGTGAGGCGACATCTCGCTTTCCTTCATGAATCTCAAAGTGAAGGGCCTCCAGGAACTGGTTTCCAACTTCCGGCCAACTCCCGCACCTTCGCCCTGGCGGTGCTCCTGCCTCTCCCAACTGACCGCATGAGGCAGGGCGCCCCTTGCTTTGCAGTCTCCAAGGCACCAGCGACTAGGCCACCCAGACTCTAAAGACCTAGTTAGGAGGACTGGGACTTGTCCCCTGACCTGTGGAGCAAAATTCAACAACAGGAAGCCCACCAGGAAGGCACTGATTTTTCCTATCCCCAACCCTTCTTAGTCGACTGGCTGCCAATCCCCAAGACAGAGACGCATGTGGCTATTTCATCCAAGAGCCGTGCCAGCTCCCTGCGTGACTCCAATCACCTGGCGCCTGGGCAGCTCTGTGTTAAACAGTGCTCTGTGTCATTAGCAGAGATGACATGGAGGAGGCACAAGACTGGCCCGAATGCTTGAACACAGACCGTTAAACAATTGATTTTATGCTAAAATGAAACAATTTCTCAATCCAAAAAAATGTCCATCTTTCTGGGCTATTTTCTGGGCCTTCTGCCTGTCAGGGGCTCCCCAGAAACAGAGAGGCCATTAGGCTGTGCCTGTGGTTCTGATCTTTAGAAGCAGCTCAGGAAAGGTGAAAATTGCTGTGAGGCTTTGATGTGGACACCCACAGGCCTGGAGAAGGAAAGGCTCTGGGGGATGTGCAACTGGCTCTCACTTTTAGGAACAAAGTCTGAGCCAGAGTACCCGGGTCCACGACGTTCAGGACGTTTTTGGTGAAGTGCGTGAGGTCACACAACACACGTATTTCTATGCAATAGACGCAAACTCGTGTCCACCCTGACCTCCTGGGATAAAGAGTATATTGTGAACCAAAGGGAAGGAAGAGGTAGGAAAAGGTACAGCTGGGGAGGGAGCATAATCTTGGGAGCAGAGATACAACCGGCGAGGTGATCCCAGATCATCTATCACTAAGCATGACTTACAGTTCATGTCAATCCCCCCTCCCTAGGGAACTTCTAGAGCCATCCAAATGAAGTAACAATATATTGTGTTAGTTGGGTCCCAGTAAACAGGGCCAGGGGCTTTCCTGGTAGCTCAGTGGTAAAGAACTTACTTTTCAAGCAGGAGATGTGGGTTCAATTCCTGAGTAGGAAGATGGAAGTAGGAGATGGAAATGGCAACCCACTCCAGAATTCTTGCCTGGAGAATCCCATGGACACAGGAGCCTGGCAAGCCACCATGGGGTGGCAGAGTCAGACACAACTAAGTGACTAAACAACAGCAGCAAACAGTGATTGCTGCTCACAATGATTATAAATCATGAGCATTTACCACAAAATGCAATAATCACCCTGCAACACCCACAGTATCAAATCTACTTGAATATCAGCTTGGTCCAGTATCTGTGTTATTTGGGGTTTTTTGTGGGGGAAGTGCTTGTGATTTTTTGCTTGTGGGAAAACATACATAACGTACAATGTAGCATTTTAACCCTTTCTAAGTGTACAGTTCAGAGGCACTAAGTATACTCATGCCGCTGTATGGCCATCACCACCATCCACCCCCAGAACTTTTTCATCATTCCCAACCAAAACCTGCATTACTTTTCACACAGTCTATGAGCTACCCCAGAACCTCAAAGGACGACGCCTCTACCTACTGTCCTGTGCAGTCCTGGGGAGGACTCTAAGATACAATGTTATCTAGCATTTTAAGGTACACAAAGTTCTTCCCCAATGCCCACACCAACCTCATTTGGCTCCTCTAAAAGGGAGAAGGCCGAGGTTCCAAAAGGGGGACAGACTCCCTCCAACAGAACAGTGACAATAGGAAGAACTGGCTCAGCTTCCGGTGCATGTCTCATGGCTCCTCACTATGTCTGCCGCTGAGAAGGAGGACGTGAGAAGGCTCTGCATTGGTGCCCAAGGACATCCTCCAAGGCCTGACCTGTCCCTTGTCCCACCCTCGGCTCTGTGGGATCCTCACTGCTTTGGACAGCCAGCCAGAGCTGCTTGGTAGCCCAGAAAAAGAAGGCAGCTCTCTTACACAGCACTCACTGCAAAACCAACTTGGTTGTGAGCACTCTTTTTTTTTATCCTTTCCATTTTTACTTGCATTAAAACAAACCCACTTTCCATCCACGTCTTCATAAAATCACCATAACATATTCCCTACCACCTTTCTCTCCGTGCCTTTCCCAGCAGACAGGAACAGAGGAGGTCTCTGTTTCTAATCAGCCTGATCATCAGTTTAGCCAGATTTCATCTGCAATAAAATAGGAGTGCCCACGAGATCCCGCCCCGTGTGATTTCTCCTTCCTGCAGCTTGTAGGAGTGGCTCTGCCCAGGACTTCCTCTCAAGCTCAAGATGCCCCCGAGTGCTTCTCAGGCCACCTCTGTTCAGGTGACCAGGAGCTTCCAAGAGTGAATTTGCCCCTGTGTGGCTCTTGACAAAATTGCATCATGAATGACAAGTGCAGACTTGTTACCACCCACAGAATCACAACATTGGTCACAGTACTACCCACGCACACACACACACACGCATACACACATACACACACACACCGGCACCCAAGCTTTGGACCCCTGAATTTCAGATGCATACACTCCAAGTGCATATTGAACCCACTATATTCCTTTCCTCGGGTTGCCACAACAAATCACCACAAACTGGATGACCAAAACAACAGAAATGCACACCCTCATAGTTCAACCCAAAAGTCCAAAATCAAGGTGGCAGTGCCGAAGACTCCATTCTTGGCTCTTCTGGCTTCTGGGCTTGTAGCTCCACCACTCATCTCGGTCTCCCCTTTTACATGGCCCTATTCTCTGTGAGTCCTCTGCTCTTCTTACAAGAACACCAATCATGGGATTTAGGGTTCACACAAATGTAGTGCGAGCCCATCTTACCTGAACTAACTATAGCCACAAAGGTCTTACTTTCAAATAAGATCACATTCTCAGGTTTGGAGTACACATGGATTTTCAGAGAATACTTATTCAACCCACGATATTCACTTTCCAGCTCCCAGGTATGTTAAATCCAGTGTCTCTCTCTCTCTCTCTTTTTTTTCTTCCCTCCAACACCTTCTCCATTTCAATCCTACTCGTGCCCACTGCCTTGTTGGAACCATTTCTGAGGCATCTTCTTCCATCCTCACTATCCCGTTCAACATCCAGATCTCATTTTAAACAGATGCATGAACACCAGGTTAAGAAGGAAATGATACTAAGCTGCCTGCAGAGGGTCCATTATTTCAAACACCCATCTCTCCTCATTCATCCAAGAAGGTGACTGTGCTCAACTCACATTCAGCACTTCACTGGAGGTTCCTGCCCTTAGGGACTTAATGTATAACAGAGAACTAGACAATTGCACATCCAGATAAGCAAAGCAAGCAAAAGAGTGAGGGAGGGAATGAGGAAGAAACTATGAGTTGTGGAGAAGCAGAGGTCACGAAGACAATCTAGGAAATGGCAGGAAGATACAATCAAACCTAGAATTTTCAGAGAGCAGACCCCATTGGACTAGATGATGGCTCCACTGCAAAGGGTAGGGTCATCAGTGATAAGGTTGTAAAGGCGTCTGTCTGTAGAGATGGACCTGATCCTGCAGGGCCTTGAGTTCAGGCCAAGAGGACCCATTAAGGTTTTCTAAGCGATGGGGGTGGGGGGATTGACTGAGTGGTGTTCAGGGAAGCCAGATCTAGTTGGGTGTGCATAACAGACTGGGGGGGGAGTAGGGAGCTGGCAAGGAAACATTGGCTGGGAGCCCAGTTAAGAAGACAGTCTCAGGAGCCAGAGCTTTATTTCTCTACTATCAGCGAAGCCCTGTTCACAGCCGAACCTTTCGTTAAATTGTGCAGTCAATATAGTCACCCCAACTTGGCGGGGGGTGAGGTGTCCTGGCTTCCCTCCAGCCCTCTCTTCCCATTAACATGATGAGATGCAGAGGGCACATCACGGAGAGCTTTCAGTGAATTCCGGGAATGGAGATCCCCTTAGGACAAAAATCCCCAAAGGGGAGCTCAGGAGTGCTTTGCAAATCAGCACGTGAACTCCTCTTATGGACAAGAGCCGGTCCAGAGAGGAGAGCGCCATGGTCTCAGTTCAGGTCCAGCTTATTCCCACTGCTGCCTTTTCCTAGGACTGACCCTGGTGTCCAGGAGGTAAGGAAGCAAGCCCCAGCTGAGATTCTGCTTCACATAGGAGGCCACCACCTCCCCATGAGACTGGAAGGCCCCCAGCTCCCATAAGGCTCTATCTGGGTCCCTTCAGTCACCAGACATGAAGCTCAGGGGTCTACACATACACCCTCCAGCTTCTCTAGCCTCTTCCTTTGCCCACAGATTTCCCCACTTGGGACCTTAAGGAGCAGAGAGTGATGTGGAAGTGACAGGGATGGAGCAGGAGTAAACCCATAATGTGGGGGCAGAACAGTCTCTCAAGTTCTCAAGGCACATCTCTCTTCCTGCTTTGCCTTCCTGGAGACATTTGGGCAGAAAGGAGCTCAAACGAGCAGTAGGATGGCTTATTCCTTAGGCTTTCTTTCTCCTTAAGTTCTGTGGCCTATCATCAAGCCCTCAGAGGCCCCGCAGTCACAGCCACCCTTGTCTGGCTGTAAACCAGCCCGGAGCGAAAGACCTCAGGAAAGAGCCTGGGCCAGGAGTACTCCCCTCCACAGGGAAAAAGGTGGATGTGGAATTTCCTGAATGCAGCTAAGGCAAAGGAGCGGAACGGTACACTTGCCATGTCTACCTCCATTGGCTGGGAAGTTCAAACTCCACTGAAAGCAGATGGTGCCCAGGACAGCAGCCCACAAGGAAAAGACCCTCCCCCGGTTCTCAACTGTTCAGCAATCAATCCAACTGGAAAGACTTAACTTCCACCCCCTTTATTTCTGAAGGGAGATACAAACAGGTGATCTGTTTGGACTAAAATTAAAGTCCCTCTGTGTGTAACTTCTCAATGGTACTCATTTATTGAATCTTACTCACACTTTTGATGTGGAAGTTTTATTAATATAACTACTTATCCCAGCCCACTCCCATGGGGATTCATGGCTCCTGCCCAACGCACATTTTGGCTAATTCTATGTTACCTTAAATTCTGCTGTGGATTAATGTGTCATGACAAGCACATTCGCAGATTCTATGAGAAATTCCTAGCTGTCTTTGGGTAACAATGGGCAAAATTAGAAATGGGAAGTGGGGGGTCACGGAGGAGGTAAGGAAGCAAGCCCAAAACCCTGAACTCCTCTTATGGACAAGAGCCGGTCCAGAGAGAGCGCCATGGTCTCAGTTCAGGTCCAGCTTATTCCCACTGCTGCCTTTTCCTAGGACTGACCCTGGTGTCCAGGAGGTAAGGAAGCAAGCCCCAGCTGAGATTCTGCTTCACATAGGAGGCCACCACCTCCCCATGAGACTGGAAGGCCCCCAGCTCCCATAAGGCTCTATCTGGGTCCCTTCAGTCACCAGACATGAAGCTCAGGGGTCTACACATACACCCTCCAGCTTCTCTAGCCTCTTCCTTTGCCCACAGATTTCCCCACTTGGGACCTTAAGGAGCAGAGAGTGATGTGGAAGTGACAGGGATGGAGCAGGAGTAAACCCATAATGTGGGGCAGAACAGTCTCTCAAGTTCTCAAGGCACATCTCTCTTCCTGCTTTGCCTTCCTGGAGACATTTGGGCAGAAAGGAGCTCAAACGAGCAGTAGGATGGCTTATTCCTTAGGCTTTCTTTCTCCTTAAGTTCTGTGGCCTATCATCAAGCCCTCAGAGGCCCCGCAGTCACAGCCACCCTTGTCTGGCTGTAAACCAGCCCGGAGCGAAAGACCTCAGGAAAGAGCCTGGGCCAGGAGTACTCCCCTCCACAGGGAAAAAGGTGAATGTGGAATTTCCTGAATGCAGCTAAGGCAAAGGAGCGGAACGGTACACTTGCCATGTCTACCTCCATTGGCTGGGAAGTTCAAACTCCACTGAAAGCAGATGGTGCCCAGGACAGCAGCCCACAAGGAAAAGACCCTCCCCCGGTTCTCAACTGTTCAGCAATCAATCCAACTGGAAAGACTTAACTTCCACCCCCTTTATTTCTGAAGGGAGATACAAACAGGTGATCTGTTTGGACTAAAATTAAAGTCCCTCTGTGTGTAACTTCTCAATGGTACTCATTTATTGAATCTTACTCACACTTTTGATGTGGAAGTTTTATTAATATAACTACTTATCCCAGCCCACTCCCATGGGGATTCATGGCTCCTGCCCAACGCACATTTTGGCTAATTCTATGTTACCTTAAATTCTGCTGTGGATTAATGTGTCATGACAAGCACATTCGCAGATTCTATGAGAAATTCCTAGCTGTCTTTGGGTAACAATGGGCAAAATTAGAAATGGGAAGTGGTCTTGTCTATCCATGCAAAGACCCCTAAACTGGGGGGTATGGAGACTTAGGGTCTTATCACACCACTATTCATGTGATCCAGCCACTGCCTCTTCAGAGTCTCAGGTTCATCATCTGTAGAGTTAGACTGCTGGCCTCAAACCAGTTCACAGTTCCCTTCCAGCTCTGACTTCCTGTGATTGTAAAAGACATTTAAAAATATCTCCAGGGAGAGAACTCTCACAATATTATTTAGTCATGAGAAGACTGGATTAAGGATATCTAATATCTCTGAGTTCTGAATGGTTTTAACTGTGCAAAGATTAGTTAAAAACATTTTAAAAAATCAGAGTCTGTTTTTTTTTTTTTTTTTTAATTTTGGCCTCTTTTATGTTTTTTTTTTTTTTTAATTTATACTTATTTTCATCTATCCTTATTCTCTGGCCTGTGTGGGCCTCCCATTTCAGTGGCCTCTCTCACTGCAAAGCACCAGCTCTGGGAACATGCGCTCCAGAATGCTGGCTCGTAACTGGACACACTGGTCCAGCTGCTCTGTGGCACGTGGGATCCTTCCCAGCCAGAGATCAAACTGGTGCCCCCTGCATTGCAAGGTGGACTCTCTGCTCACTGGACCACCAGGGAAGCCTCCAGACAAGTCTTTTTAAAGGCCCATTTTAAAAGAATAGAAGTTAAAGAGCCTAAAATACAATCTCTAGCCATCTTGTATACACACAGAGAAAACAAGTGGATGATATTAAAGCTATAGAACATCTAGGGCTTTAAAAAAATTTCTGAAAAAGGGACTTAACTTCCACCCCTTTATTTCTGAAGGAGATACAAACAGGTGATCTGTTTGGACTAAAATTAAAGTCCCTCTGTGTGTAACTTCTCAATGGTACTCATTTATTGAATCTTACTCACACTTTTGATGTGGAAGTTTTATTAATATAACTACTTATCCCAGCCCACTCCCATGGGGATTCATGGCTCCTGCCCAACGCACATTTTGGCTAATTCTATGTTACCTTAAATTCTGCTGTGGATTAATGTGTCATGACAAGCACATTCGCAGATTCTATGAGAAATTCCTAGCTGTCTTTGGGTAACAATGGGCAAAATTAGAAATGGGAAGTGGTCTTGTCTATCCATGCAAAGACCCCTAAACTGGGGGGTATGGAGACTTAGGGTCTTATCACACCACTATTCATGTGATCCAGCCACTGCCTCTTCAGAGTCTCAGGTTCATCATCTGTAGAGTTAGACTGCTGGCCTCAAACCAGTTCACAGTTCCTTCCAGCTCTGACTTCCTGTGATTGTAAAAGACATTTAAAAATATCTCCAGGGAGAGAACTCTCACAATATTATTTAGTCATGAGAAGACTGGATTAAGGATATCTAATATCTCTGAGTTCTGAATGGTTTTAACTGTGCAAAGATTAGTTAAAAACATTTAAAAAAATCAGAGTCTGTTTTTTTTTTTTTTTTTTTTTAATTTTGGCCTCTTTTATGTTTTTTTTTTTTTTTTTAATTTATACTTATTTTCATCTATCCTTATTCTCTGGCCTGTGTGGGCCTCCCATTTCAGTGGCCTCTCTCACTGCAAAGCACCAGCTCTGGGAACATGCGCTCCAGAATGCTGGCTCGTAACTGGACACACTGGTCCAGCTGCTCTGTGGCACGTGGGATCCTTCCCAGCCAGAGATCAAACTGGTGCCCCCTGCATTGCAAGGTGGACTCTCTGCTCACTGGACCACCAGGGAAGCCTCCAGACAAGTCTTTTTAAAGGCCCATTTTAAAAGAATAGAAGTTAAAGAGCCTAAAATACAATCTCTAGCCATCTTGTATACACACAGAGAAAACAAGTGGATGATATTAAAGCTATAGAACATCTAGGGCAGCAAAGACTTGGTGACCACGACACTTTGCTGATTGAAATAAGACATCACAGCTACAGGAACATTATACCATGGTCTTAACTCCATGTCACCATTATATCTTTTGCTGTTGGGCACAAGGGGAACCCAGAATCCCCATGTATGGAAAGTATTATGCAAAATAGACTAATTCTCTCTTAGGAAGGGCACTGCTTCATGGCAGACCCTGGGGAAGTAGGAGAGCATCTCAACATACTCAGGAATGTGGGAAGGACAACTAATGCCCCAGCAGATGCCCCATTTGGATGTTACTATAAAAAAAATCCTGGCATCAAGTTGGAGTTGGAGTCATCCTGGTTAACAGGCCAAGATGTGCTCAAGTCCCAGTGGAGTCACACAGAGAGGGTACAATACAGGGACAGACAAGGGACACTCATCACCCAACACTCCACTAAGTCTGGAAACCGCAGGGAACAGCAACAGGCAAGAGTTGTGGTCAAGGGATCAAGCGTGAGGAAGGTTTTTAAGTTTAAGCAAAAATGATCAATTAACACAGTCAGAAGTCATCTAAGCCCTCAAGGGCTGGGAATAGATTTGGAGTGCTGGCAAACAGAAGATTCACAACTGTATTCCTTGACCAAATGGAAACTTACAAAGAAGCTATTGTTCCTTTGTTTGCTGAACAACGTTTCCCACTGATGGCAGCTCAGACTTCTAAGTCACCCAGGAGAGGGGAACAGGAGTGAGGGTAAGCTTAAAGGTGCTTGAACCAGGTCCAAGACCCTTGGGAAGGAGCGTTTCACTTCACTGACCACCCTGGATGCCACTGATGGAAAGGAGCTGCATTATCTGGATGCACTGGGGATCTGACAGTGACCAATACCCCCATGGTTTGAGTTGGGTTGGGCATTTGGAGAAAGGGGCTCACTCACCTGAGGAAACATGCCTCAGCAGCACTTGAGACCCAGCTGCCTCAAGATCTTAGAAAACTTAAAGGATTTCTGGTTACTCGAGGTAGTTAGACACAAACAAAAGACCCTCCACAGTCATCAAAATAAGCAAGCAATTAGAGGCTCTGACTACCTAATGCCTGAGCAAGATAACCAGGTGAATATGATAAACCCCAAGAATAAGCACTACTAAGCCTATTTTGAGAGAAAACATTCCCTTACTATAAGAACTGGCTTTAGATAAAGTAATGATCCTTGTCAGCTGAATTACTGCAAGAAAATGTGTATCTAACTTCTAATACCTTATAACAAGGGGAACCCAGAATCCCCATGTATGGAAGTTATGCTGACTTTTAGGAAGGGCACTGCTTCATGGCAGACCCTGGGGAAGTAGGAGAGCATCTCAACATACTCAGGAATGTGGGAAGGACAACTAATGCCCCAGCAGATGCCCCATTTGGATGTTACTATAAAAAAAATCCTGGCATCAAGTTGGAGTTGGAGTCATCCTGGTTAACAGGCCAAGATGTGCTCAAGTCCCAGTGGAGTCACACAGAGAGGGTACAATACAGGGACAGACAAGGGACACTCATCACCCAACACTCCACTAAGTCTGGAAACCGCAGGGAACAGCAACAGGCAAGAGTTGTGGTCAAGGGATCAAGCGTGAGGAAGGTTTTTAAGTTTAAGCAAAAATGATCAATTAACACAGTCAGAAGTCATCTAAGCCCTCAAGGGCTGGGAATAGATTTGGAGTGCTGGCAAACAGAAGATTCACAACTGTATTCCTTGACCAAATGGAAACTTACAAAGAAGCTATTGTTCCTTTGTTTGCTGAACAACGTTTCCCACTGATGGCAGCTCAGACTTCTAAGTCACCCAGGAGAGGGGAACAGGAGTGAGGGGTAAGCTTAAAGGTGCTTGAACCAGGTCCAAGACCCTTGGGAAGGAGCGTTTCACTTCACTGACCACCCTGGATGCCACTGATGGAAAGGAGCTGCATTATCTGGATGCACTGGGGATCTGACAGTGACCAATACCCCCATGGTTTGAGTTGGGTTGGGCATTTGGAGAAAGGGGCTCACTCACCTGAGGAAACATGCCTCAGCAGCACTTGAGACCCAGCTGCCTCAAGATCTTAGAAAACTTAAAGGATTTCTGGTTACTCGAGGTAGTTAGACACAAACAAAAGACCCTCCACAGTCATCAAAATAAGCAAGCAATTAGAGGCTCTGACTACCTAATGCCTGAGCAAGATAACCAGGTGAATATGATAAACCCCAAGAATAAGCACTACTAAGCCTATTTTGAGAGAAAACATTCCCTTACTATAAGAACTGGCTTTAGATAAAGTAATGATCCTTGTCAGCTGAATACTGCAAGAAATTGTATTTAACTTGAAACTAAGTATTCCATTCCTATCAATTCCATTTCTTATAGTGTATCTATCTTCTAATAGAGCAGTTAACTAACACAAACTGATTTTTTTATAATTACTTTATTTGGAGAAGTATACCTAAATACAGTCTGGGAGTCAATGGGTGTTCTATCTGGGAACTTTCTAACCTCTGATCTTGTCCTGGCCTCTCTTAGTCATCTACACCTGTGCCAATAATTTCAGTAGCCACTTATCCAATAAAATCCAACTCAAAGTCGTATCACCTATTTGGTGGCACCTCCAAATGTTAATGCATGGAAATGGGCCCCCATGCATATACATATCACCTAATTCATGACAAAGGCAACACTACTGAGCTGCAGGGAAAGAACACTCTTTTCATCAAATGACCAAGTTAATTGGATGATCAAACAGGCAGAGAAAAAAGACTCCTCACTTCCACTTTTGTGAAAGTACCTCCTTTTACATTCTTTTTTTGTGTGTGTGTGTCTCCTTTTACATTCAAATGTGAAAAGTAAAACAATAAAGCTTTCAGTAAAACAGATGGGGGTAGACAAGGATTTCTTAAACAGGACATAAAAAAGCATTAAAAAGAAAAAACTTGATAGATTAAAACTTGGACAACATTAAAATATGTAAGGTATTTCATCAAAATACACCACAAAGAATATAAAGAGCCAAGCTACAAACTAGAAGAAGTCACAATGCATATATTCCACAAAGGGCTCATATCCAGAATATATAAAGAACTCCTCCAACTCACAAGAAAAAGCAGATCATTCAATAGCAAAGACTAAGCAACACTACTGAAGATTCACTTTACAAAAGAGGGCATTCAAATGGCCGATGAGATATACAAAGGTTCTTGACCCCATTCATGATCAGAGAAAAACAGAATCAAACAAAAAGCAAAGCCACAATGTAGCACCACCATATACCTACCAGAAGAGCTAAAATGGAAAAGACAAAGAACACCGCATATTAGCCAAGATGTGGAGTGACTGGAAGTCTCCTACCTCCTGGTGGAGATGTGAATTGTTGTAATTGTTTTAGGAACTATTTGGCAGTACTTCTTACAGGCAAACATAACCATCCTCTAGAGCTTAGTAACTACTCTCCCTAGTATATACACCACAGTAGTGGGAACATACACTCATCAACAGCAGGTTTATTCATCATAGCTCCAAACTGGAAACTCATATTCCTTATACAGTAAAATAAACCAATTGTGTTTGTGAATATAACAGCACAGTGAAAGTGATGTACAATTGCTACACACAATTTGGATTAATCTCTCACATACAATGTTGAACAAAGGAGGACACATAGAGAATAGGACCTACTTCAAGATTTCATTTATATAAAGTACTAAAACAGGCGAACTAATCTATGGAACTGAAAGTCACTCTAGATACCACCCAAGAGAGGAGAACTAGTGAAGGGAAGGGGATACTTGGGGGCCAATGCTCTGGGTGCTGGGAACTCTCTGGTTCTTGATCTGTACCCCAGTTTCTCAGGTATGCTCACTGGGCAAAACTCATTGAGCTGTATGCTTAGGATCTGCACACTTTTTCTTTGACATTTCAGTAAAAAAATAAAACAAAAAACTTTATAATGAGAAAATTCAAACACAACATAAATTTAAGGCATAAAGTCTATATGGGTAGGGAGACATAAAAGTCTGTCTTGCAAAAATAAACCTATTAAATGACAGCAAAATTGACAGCTTCTAATTGTTCAGGTCATTCTGTTCTTAAATGAAAATTTGACTTTTTATTTAAGATATAGATCCTACTTTACAAAAAAAAAATTGGAAACTACCATCTTATTGGACTCTTAGAACATCAAAACTGTTCAATTTTGTATATTCCACAAAGGGCTCATATCCAGAATATATAAAGAACTCCTCCAACTCACAAGAAAAAGCAGATCATTCAATAGCAAAGACTAAGCAACACTACTGAAGATTCACTTTACAAAAGAGGGCATTCAAATGGCCGATGAGATATACAAAGGTTCTTGACCCCATTCATGATCAGAGAAAAACAGAATCAAACAAAAAGCAAAGCCACAATGTAGCACCACCATATACCTACCAGAAGAGCTAAAATGGAAAAGACAAAGAACACCGCATATTAGCCAAGATGTGGAGTGACTGGAAGTCTCCTACCTCCTGGTGGAGATGTGAATTGTTGTAATTGTTTTAGGAACTATTTGGCAGTACTTCTTACAGGCAAACATAACCATCCTCTAGAGCTTAGTAACTACTCTCCCTAGTATATACACCACAGTAGTGGGAACATACACTCATCAACAGCAGGTTTATTCATCATAGCTCCAAACTGGAAACTCATATTCCTTATACAGTAAAATAAACCAATTGTGTTTGTGAATATAACAGCACAGTGAAAGTGATGTACAATTGCTACACACAATTTGGATTAATCTCTCACATACAATGTTGAACAAAGGAGGACACATAGAGAATAGGACCTACTTCAAGATTTCATTTATATAAAGTACTAAAACAGGCGAACTAATCTATGGAACTGAAAGTCACTCTAGATACCACCCAAGAGAGGAGAACTAGTGAAGGGAAGGGGATACTTGGGGGCCAATGCTCTGGGTGCTGGGAACTCTCTGGTTCTTGATCTGTACCCCAGTTTCTCAGGTATGCTCACTGGGCAAAACTCATTGAGCTGTATGCTTAGGATCTGCACACTTTTTCTTTGACATTTCAGTAAAAAAATAAAACAAAAAACTTTATAATGAGAAAATTCAAACACAACATAAATTTAAGGCATAAAGTCTATATGGGTAGGGAGACATAAAAGTCTGTCTTGCAAAAATAAACCTATTAAATGACAGCAAAATTGACAGCTTCTAATTGTTCAGGTCATTCTGTTCTTAAATGAAAATTTGACTTTTTATTTAAGATATAGATCCTACTTTACAAAAAAAAAATTGGAAACTACCATCTTATTGGACTCTTAGAACATCAAAACTGTTAAATTTTGTTTAGTTTACTTTCACTTTTTTTCTCCCATGTTAATATTGTTGTTGTTTAGTCACTAAGTCATGTCCAACTCTTTTGGGACCCCATGAACTACTGCCTGCTGGGCTCACCTTTCCATGAGGTTTCCCCAACAAGAATAATGGAGTGGGTTGACATTTCCTTCTCCAGGGGATCTTTCCAACCCGGGATGGAACCCACATCTCCTGCTTGGCAGGTAGATTCTTTACCCCTGAGCCACCAGGAAAGCCCTCCATGTTAATACTTGGGTTTTTAAAAATACAATTTTTCTTGGGTAACACCCTCTATGAGGACTAATCACCTTAATATTGATATACCCAGTAAGCAAATTAAGCTGAGCAGAACACAATCTCCCTAATCAGAATCTTGGGAAAGTCAGCCAGTGATCATTGTTCAGGTCTAACGGCCTCACACTCATTGGATAGGGAAGCTTGGGAGCAATTATCTCAATAACTCAAAGCAGGAAACATAACCACGCTATTCAGGAAAAAGAGGGGGCTACAGAGACCAAAGCTGCTGTAGTGAAATGGAGCCTGGCTAGCCAGAAAGAACTCATGCTTTCCACGTGCTGGCTTCCGCCCCTTCTGAAGAAAAGCTTTTCCTGAGGATGGAATCATTCTCTTCCATCCACCAGACCTACATTTGTACAATGCCTACTGTTTACACAGTTGCCCAGATACTACCACCATCTGGGTTTTATGCACACCCTAAAATAAGATTATTACTACTCCCTTTTTTGCTGATGAAAGAACTAAGACTCAGCAAGCTAAGGTCTTCTTTAAAGTCACAGAAGGGCTTCCCTTGTGGTCCAGTGGGTAAGGACACTGCCTTGCAGTGCAAGGTCCCTGGCCGGTTCAATCCCTGGCCTGGGAAGATACCACATGCCGCTGCAAAAACTTTATAAGCCCCAAAAAATTAGGCATAAAGGGTAGGAGACATAAAAGTCTGTCTTGCAAAAATAAACCTATTAAATGACAGCAAAATTGACAGCTTCTAATTGTTCAGGTCATTCTGTTCTTAAATGAAAATTTGACTTTTTATTTAAGATATAGATCCTACTTTACAAAAAAAAAATTGGAAACTACCATCTTATTGGACTCTTAGAACATCAAAACTGTTAAATTTTGTTTAGTTTACTTTCACTTTTTTTCTCCCATGTTAATATTGTTGTTGTTTAGTCACTAAGTCATGTCCAACTCTTTTGGGACCCCATGAACTACTGCCTGCTGGGCTCACCTTTCCATGAGGTTTCCCCAACAAGAATAATGGAGTGGGTTGACATTTCCTTCTCCAGGGGATCTTTCCAACCCGGGATGGAACCCACATCTCCTGCTTGGCAGGTAGATTCTTTACCCCTGAGCCACCAGGAAAGCCCTCCATGTTAATACTTGGGTTTTTAAAAATACAATTTTTCTTGGGTAACACCCTCTATGAGGACTAATCACCTTAATATTGATATACCCAGTAAGCAAATTAAGCTGAGCAGAACACAATCTCCCTAATCAGAATCTTGGGAAAGTCAGCCAGTGATCATTGTTCAGGTCTAACGGCCTCACACTCATTGGATAGGGAAGCTTGGGAGCAATTATCTCAATAACTCAAAGCAGGAAACATAACCACGCTATTCAGGAAAAAGAGGGGGCTACAGAGACCAAAGCTGCTGTAGTGAAATGGAGCCTGGCTAGCCAGAAAGAACTCATGCTTTCCACGTGCTGGCTTCCGCCCCTTCTGAAGAAAAGCTTTTCCTGAGGATGGAATCATTCTCTTCCATCCACCAGACCTACATTTGTACAATGCCTACTGTTTACACAGTTGCCCAGATACTACCACCATCTGGGTTTTATGCACACCCTAAAATAAGATTATTACTACTCCCTTTTTTGCTGATGAAAGAACTAAGACTCAGCAAGCTAAGGTCTTCTTTAAAGTCACAGAAGGGCTTCCCTTGTGGTCCAGTGGGTAAGGACACTGCCTTGCAGTGCAAGGGGCGCCGGTTCAATCCCTGGCCTGGGAAGATACCACATGCCGCTGAGCGGCTGGACTGATGTGTCCAGTTATCGAGCTGGAGCTCTGGAGTGCATGCGCCCAGAGCTGGTGCTCTGCAACAACAGAGGCCACTGCGATGCGAGGCCCACACGAGCCAAAGAACAAAGATGGATGAAAATAGATAAATGAAAGACCAATAGAAGTGGCCCACCCGCCCCTCTCCCACTCCAACCCGTGCCCCCCACCAAAAAAAAAAAAAAAAGGGAAAAAAAAAGAATAAAGTCGCAGGACTGGAAAGCTACACAGCAAGGAGAAGGCACATTCAGGCACAGTGCTCTGTCTCCTCTACCATGAGGTCTCCTGGCATCTCTCTGAGCCTGCTTGTGAGAATGAGAACATAATTCCAAGATTTGAAGAAAAATCAAGCCAGGACTGTTAGACATCAGACAGTAGGAAAGCTGGAAACTGTGCCCCAGCCCAAGCAGAGCATTCACACCCTCAGGGTCATGCATCCTAGAGGCACTGCGAAGTGGGGGAGACACAGAAGGAGCCAGGACTGGAGCACTTAGCTGTTGAGTAGCAACGGTTTGAATTCCTCAGTCCAACTCCACTGCAGAAAGGTCATCTGCAACAATGGAAACATGTTCCATCCAGGCAGGCTTTTCTGCAGATGGAGCTGACATTTGTGGCTTTGAAATACACACCATATAGTTCTGAAACATAACCACGCTATTCAGGAAAAAGAGGGGGCTACAGAGACCAAAGCTGCTGTAGTGAAATGGAGCCTGGCTAGCCAGAAAGAACTCATGCTTTCCACGTGCTGGCTTCCGCCCCTTCTGAAGAAAAGCTTTTCCTGAGGATGGAATCATTCTCTTCCATCCACCAGACCTACATTTGTACAATGCCTACTGTTTACACAGTTGCCCAGATACTACCACCATCTGGGTTTTATGCACACCCTAAAATAAGATTATTACTACTCCCTTTTTTGCTGATGAAAGAACTAAGACTCAGCAAGCTAAGGTCTTCTTTAAAGTCACAGAAGGGCTTCCCTTGTGGTCCAGTGGGTAAGGACACTGCCTTGCAGTGCAAGGGGCGCCGGTTCAATCCCTGGCCTGGGAAGATACCACATGCCGCTGAGCGGCTGGACTGATGTGTCCAGTTATCGAGCTGGAGCTCTGGAGTGCATGCGCCCAGAGCTGGTGCTCTGCAACAACAGAGGCCACTGCGATGCGAGGCCCACACGAGCCAAAGAACAAAGATGGATGAAAATAGATAAATGAAAGACCAATAGAAGTGGCCCACCCGCCCCTCTCCCACTCCAACCCGTGCCCCCCACCAAAAAAAAAAAAAAAAAAGGGAAAAAAAAAGAATAAAGTCGCAGGACTGGAAAGCTACACAGCAAGGAGAAGGCACATTCAGGCACAGTGCTCTGTCTCCTCTACCATGAGGTCTCCTGGCATCTCTCTGAGCCTGCTTGTGAGAATGAGAACATAATTCCAAGATTTGAAGAAAAATCAAGCCAGGACTGTTAGACATCAGACAGTAGGAAAGCTGGAAACTGTGCCCCAGCCCAAGCAGAGCATTCACACCCTCAGGGTCATGCATCCTAGAGGCACTGCGAAGTGGGGGAGACACAGAAGGAGCCAGGACTGGAGCACTTAGCTGTTGAGTAGCAACGGTTTGAATTCCTCAGTCCAACTCCACTGCAGAAAGGTCATCTGCAACAATGGAAACATGTTCCATCCAGGCAGGCTTTTCTGCAGATGGAGCTGACATTTGTGGCTTTGAAATACACACCATATAGTTCTGAAATCCATTCACAAACATGGTAAGGTTGATTCTGCTAGAGATGACATGTCCCCAGTATTAAACATCATATACAGCACTGGCTTTGAAGTCCAACAGACTTAGCTTTGAATCCCAACTCTACTTTGTGAAGACACATGTAGTGAACAAGTTACTCTTCTCAGCTTCAGTTTCCTTAGCCATGAAAAAGCAAAATACCTAACAAGAATTACTGTGAAAATTGATGAAATAATATATGTAAAGCTCCTTTCTCTGTTCCCTAATTTAAAAAATAGATGGTAATAAAAGTAGATTTCTTTTCGTGATTTTTTAAAACATATGTTTGTGTCTTCCTTGGCAGCAAAAATTAAATAAAAACATAACTCATTTAAATACATACCTTATAGGATAATCATATGTGAATATATAATCACCTTCTCAGATGGCCTAATTTTAGAATCTTGACCTTTTTCTTTTTCTTTTTTCACCTGGAAGTAATCTGATTAACTCAGTGCCTACTTCATTTCCTGGAATAGAAATTGTAATAATCTCCTTAATTTCAATAAATGATTAACATGATAAAAACATGTGAGCTGTAGTCAGACTCCAGCTCCCACAATATCCTCTAGAACTGATGTTGCCAACACTGCCTGAAAGAAACAGGAGTATCTGATTGCCCTGTTAACTCTAGATGTTGTCTTGGTCAAATTCCACAGGCTACCCAAAGAAGCTGAGAAAAAAAGGTCTTATATTTGGCTGCCTATGACACGCCTTTTAAAAAGAAAAGAAATCCAAAATCTACAGGTGTTCTTCAATGAGAATGTTTCGTTTTCACCTCAAACCTCATGAATACTTTCAACCCATAAAGTGGTCTGCCTTCCCAGCTGTCCTATTTCTGTCTGTGCCTGCATGTTTTTCAAGTCTTAGAAACAAGGAACTGGAAAGGCTTCCATTGCAGCCATTCAGCCTAATATCAAAGAAACACAGGGATCATTTCCACTGCATTGCTGATGATCTGCTACTGGCTAAATACTTCCAGTGTAGGGGAGTCAACTACATACTTCCCTGCTGCATTGCTCCCATTCTTTTTTTTTTTCATTGCTCCCATTCTTGGTCAAGTTTTTCTATAAATGCAGCTGCGAAGTTTCCCGTTTAGTTCTTCCCCCTACTCACTAATGCTAGCTCTGCCCTCAAGAGCCATGGGGGACGCAGATAATCTCATCCTTCCTCCACATCGGAGGCCCAGCAACATAGAAGACAGCCATTATGTTTACACATATATGCAATTCAAATATGCATTTGGTGTCAATTATGTGCCTTACACTGCTTTAGGTGCTAAGACAGGAGAGCTAAATGATACTTGGCCCCTACATATACAGTGCTTTACACTAGTCCTTGAGCAAATGACTGGCCCTCTTCCAGACTCCACAAAACAGGGATGGAGACAAGCATGTTACCACACAGGTTATGAAAGAACCTAAAGGAATGAAGGAATTCAATGAAGGAATTCATACCAAGTGCACAGAAATCACCAGTAGCTACTAGAAACCCCACAAATGATCCTGGTCTTTGAGTTTTCTGCATGAGTAAGGTCTAGGTTTTCAGGAGGCATTCTTACTCCCTTTTCAACATCAGACAGGACTTCCATTCGTCCTTCCCCACTTGCTGGTACCTCTCAGTTTACCATGACATCTCTGATTCCCAACTACTCTAACCAGAGCTTAAGTCATCAACAGTAAAGGACCAGTGTAGCTTGTCGGTTTTTCTTTTCATTTTTATAATCCAATCTGTCATAGACCGGTACTTTAGTAAAATACAATGAAAATGAATTAAGAAAGGCAACTGTAAAAACAAAATATAAGGCCTAGCTTTTTAAAAAAAATTTTAGATTCAACAGATAAAATTACTCTGGCAAACTGCTATAAAAGTTTCTAAATGCTTCCTTTCTATATCTGGACTTTGCATTATTGACTGATAACAGCTGGCAGAGCTGAGCCATGGCCTCCACTCTCAGTCACATCTCTTTTGTACCTTCTTCTCCAAGTTCCTAATAATCTTACAGTCATAAAACACAATTGGGTAAGTAAAAATCTCTATTTTTATATTAATTTTAATTCCCAAGATGGCATATTTTTGGAGTGTCAGGGTCAGGTCCACTGTGCCAGGATAGGGCAGGTGCCTCATTAGGGGCTCAAATCTTTGCTGATAATCCAAATATTAAACAGGTATATTACCTTTACTTCTTCACAATTTAGACGTGATAGTGCATTTGTGAAAACCTACCCAATGAACGCACTCTATCCTGGTAGCATCTCTATTATTTGCCTGCCTTCCGTCTATTTGTGTTTGTCTTTGTCACCACCTGCTTCATCTGCATTTAACTGAAACACACCAGATATAGTCACTGTGCCTCTTCCACTGAGGAATGAGACAGGACAGATCACTGAAAATCCCATTCATCAGAAAAGCTGGCTCTGGTTCACCAGATAAACATTCAAGGAAATGGAGTGCTTATATTAATACACTTCCATAGGATACTGTTATTCTGTCTACTGCTGGGCCCATGACGGCTGCTCGATAAACGTTAAATGTGAACAAGTCATGGAGCCCTGGCAACGACTCAGGGACTATAAGACATCTTTATCATGTCCCATAGAAGACAGAAAGGAGTGATGAGTGCTGAGGAAGGAGGCTTGGGTCATTCAAACCCATGCTTTTCTATCCTGACTGCACAGCAGAATCACCTGGGGAATGTTCCAAAAAAATACTCATGCTTGTCCCTATGACCCAGAGATTTTTTTAAAATAGTTGTTCTGGGATAAAATGTGAGCGTCCGTATTTTTCAGCTTCTGTCACTAGTTTCAATGTGCAATGAAGATGTAGAACCACTGATTTGGCATACTCCCCCCCTCCGAAATTATCACCCCATTTTATAATCCAATCTGTCATAGACCGGTACTTTAGTAAAATACAATGAAAATGAATTAAGAAAGGCAATGAAACAAAATATAAGGCCTAGCTTTTTAAAAAAAATTTTAGATTCAACAGATAAAATTACTCTGGCAAACTGCTATAAAAGTTTCTAAATGCTTCCTTTCTATATCTGGACTTTGCATTATTGACTGATAACAGCTGGCAGAGCTGAGCCATGGCCTCCACTCTCAGTCACATCTCTTTTGTACCTTCTTCTCCAAGTTCCTAATAATCTTACAGTCATAAAACACAATTGGGTAAGTAAAAATCTCTATTTTTATATTAATTTTAATTCCCAAGATGGCATATTTTTGGAGTGTCAGGGTCAGGTCCACTGTGCCAGGATAGGGCAGGTGCCTCATTAGGGGCTCAAATCTTTGCTGATAATCCAAATATTAAACAGGTATATTACCTTTACTTCTTCACAATTTAGACGTGATAGTGCATTTGTGAAAACCTACCCAATGAACGCACTCTATCCTGGTAGCATCTCTATTATTTGCCTGCCTTCCGTCTATTTGTGTTTGTCTTTGTCACCACCTGCTTCATCTGCATTTAACTGAAACACACCAGATATAGTCACTGTGCCTCTTCCACTGAGGAATGAGACAGGACAGATCACTGAAAATCCCATTCATCAGAAAAGCTGGCTCTGGTTCACCAGATAAACATTCAAGGAAATGGAGTGCTTATATTAATACACTTCCATAGGATACTGTTATTCTGTCTACTGCTGGGCCCATGACGGCTGCTCGATAAACGTTAAATGTGAACAAGTCATGGAGCCCTGGCAACGACTCAGGGACTATAAGACATCTTTATCATGTCCCATAGAAGACAGAAAGGAGTGATGAGTGCTGAGGAAGGAGGCTTGGGTCATTCAAACCCATGCTTTTCTATCCTGACTGCACAGCAGAATCACCTGGGGAATGTTCCAAAAAAATACTCATGCTTGTCCCTATGACCCAGAGATTTTTTTAAAATAGTTGTTCTGGGATAAAATGTGAGCGTCCGTATTTTTCAGCTTCTGTCACTAGTTTCAATGTGCAATGAAGATGTAGAACCACTGATTTGGCATACTCTCCCACCCATACTGGTACTTAGCAGATGTTCCTTAAATGTTTGTTGAGTGGCTGAAGGACTCAGTGGGTGAGAATGACTCTGTCTTCTCCACATGTGGAGAAGGTCTTGCCTCCTGTCTCCTCAGTCCCCTCACCTCCAAATGTGCATCTTTTCTCAAGGTCCCACCTTAACATCCTCTTTGCATCTTCTTCCTAGTGGGAGGAAGGCTTGTTTCTCCCAGGGATTACTGGCCCTACAAAAGCTCTAATGCAGTTTATCCTCACCTTTGTCAAGCAGAAAACTCCAGGACTTTGTAGCATACACAAGAGCGCTGGCCCCACTCACACAGGACGGGAACATGCTATCTCATCTATCTTGTGTTTATGTAATGCTTGTTCCCCAACTGTTTTTTCTGGCGGTCCATGGGACCACGGTGCTCTCTCTGACTCCAGACCCCAGAGGATAGAGGCCTGAGAACACTTTGTACCAAGGGACCAGCTTGTTGCTGAGGGAGGGCCTCAGGCAGGCAGTGGGCAGTGTGAGAGGTGAAGGGGGTGGGGGCCGTGAGGCAGCCGGTGGGCTGGAGAGCAGAAGAAACACTGGTGCCCGCTGAGGGCAGGCACGGGTGACGGGTGACGCCTGGATCAAGAAGCGTCTGCCCACCCATCCGAGGGCCAGGGAAGAGCTTCCCTGAGCTACGAGTCCTCTACCGAGAATGTGAGCCTGCAGCTGCCCTGGCTCCTGACCTCTGGCTGTTCCCTTAGCTGCTGCCACTGCTATTTTTAGCTGAACAGCAGCCCCGCCCCCGCCTCCTCTTCAAACCTCTTTCCATGACCCCAGAGGAGCCAATGAACTTTAATTTCTCCCTCTGGACCCTGAACCTCCCCCTGAGGCCTCCTTGACTATGGGGCTGTTTGGAAGGAGATGAACACAAGGTGGCCACAAAATCAGATGTGAAATCCAACACGTATTTTTTAAACCAGGGTGCAAAATATAAAAGAAATATATTAGGTCCTTCCTCTGATCCCCAAAGCTAAAATAGTTGTTCTGGGATAAAATGTGAGCGTCCGTATTTTCAGCTTCTGTCACTAGTTTCAATGGTAATGTAGAACCACTGATTTGGCATACTCTCCCACCCATACTGGTACTTAGCAGATGTTCCTTAAATGTTTGTTGAGTGGCTGAAGGACTCAGTGGGTGAGAATGACTCTGTCTTCTCCACATGTGGAGAAGGTCTTGCCTCCTGTCTCCTCAGTCCCCTCACCTCCAAATGTGCATCTTTTCTCAAGGTCCCACCTTAACATCCTCTTTGCATCTTCTTCCTAGTGGGAGGAAGGCTTGTTTCTCCCAGGGATTACTGGCCCTACAAAAGCTCTAATGCAGTTTATCCTCACCTTTGTCAAGCAGAAAACTCCAGGACTTTGTAGCATACACAAGAGCGCTGGCCCCACTCACACAGGACGGGAACATGCTATCTCATCTATCTTGTGTTTATGTAATGCTTGTTCCCCAACTGTTTTTTCTGGCGGTCCATGGGACCACGGTGCTCTCTCTGACTCCAGACCCCAGAGGATAGAGGCCTGAGAACACTTTGTACCAAGGGACCAGCTTGTTGCTGAGGGAGGGCCTCAGGCAGGCAGTGGGCAGTGTGAGAGGTGAAGGGGGTGGGGGCCGTGAGGCAGCCGGTGGGCTGGAGAGCAGAGGAAACACTGGTGCCCGCTGAGGGCAGGCACGGGTGACGGGTGACGCCTGGATCAAGAAGCGTCTGCCCACCCATCCGAGGGCCAGGGAAGAGCTTCCCTGAGCTACGAGTCCTCTACCGAGAATGTGAGCCTGCAGCTGCCCTGGCTCCTGACCTCTGGCTGTTCCCTTAGCTGCTGCCACTGCTATTTTTAGCTGAACAGCAGCCCCGCCCCCGCCTCCTCTTCAAACCTCTTTCCATGACCCCAGAGGAGCCAATGAACTTTAATTTCTCCCTCTGGACCCTGAACCTCCCCCTGAGGCCTCCTTGACTATGGGGCTGTTTGGAAGGAGATGAACACGAGGTGGCCACAAAATCAGATGTGAAATCCAACACGTATTTTTTAAACCAGGGTGCAAAATATAAAAAGAAATATATTAGGTCCTTCCTCTGATCCCCAAAGCTGACGTTCCCTGGGCCTCCCCTTCCTTGCCCACCCACATACTGATGACATCCCACCACTAGGAAAGGGCACTCTCTGGTATGTTTCTATCTCCCCACTAAACAGGAAAAAGGAAACACACTATTTGGACACCCTTGTCTCCTGGCACTCTGCTGGACTTCCCAGGTGGTAAAGAAACAGCCTGCCAACCCAGAAGACATAAGAGATGTGGGTTCAATCCCTGGATCAGGAAGATCCCCTTGGAGGAGGGCATGGCAACCCATTCCAGTATTCCTGCCTGGAGAATCCCGTTGGACAGAGGAGCCTGGCAGGCTACAGTCCAAAGGGTCACCGAGAGTCAGACGAGATTGAAGTGATTTAGCGCACACACAGGGCTCTGGTTTTTCTCCTACAATTCTTCTCATCCATGAGTTATGCTAAGAGATCCACCCAGGGTCACATAGTTTGCGACTGGCAGAGCTGAGATTCAAACCTTTGTGACTTTCGAGCTCACAGAGCATTGTCTGCTTCTGAATGCAAGTTTCACACTCCTGTCACCAAAAAGCAGAATCTGCCCTCAGTCCTAAGGTGGCTTCTCAAGGAAGAATCATGAAGCCCTATTGGACAGTTTCCTGCCACTGGGCTCCAGAAACCATGTGGGCTGCCTAAACCACCAGCTTCCAGAAAAGACAGAAAGGAAAATATATTTGCCATCCACATGCCAGTGAGATATGAAGAGAGATGTGGCTTCTCTTGTTCTATCAGCTTCTTAGGAGGCTGGAGAAAGGGAGGAGGCATCCAGCCAACAGCAGTGAATCATTGACCATCCCAGGGTCCATAATAACAAATCTGAGTCCTAGAAGCACCTCCTAACTGTAGGAATTCTGAGAAAGTGATTCATTTAGTCACTATTCTGGTATTTTCTGAGCACCTACTATGTGCCGAGAACTATACCAGGTGCTGGGCGGGTAGAGGTGAACGAAGCTGTCAGCTTCTGTGCTCCTGAGCTAGCAGCTGCTGGAGGACTCACGCTGGGGTTCAGAAGCATTAAAAGAATCAAATTTTTTAAGGCGTCCTTCCTCTGATCCCCAAAGCTGACGTTCTGGGCCTCCCCTTCCTTGCCCACCCACATACTGATGACATCCCACCACTAGGAAAGGGCACTCTCTGGTATGTTTCTATCTCCCCACTAAACAGGAAAAAGGAAACACACTATTTGGACACCCTTGTCTCCTGGCACTCTGCTGGACTTCCCAGGTGGTAAAGAAACAGCCTGCCAACCCAGAAGACATAAGAGATGTGGGTTCAATCCCTGGATCAGGAAGATCCCCTTGGAGGAGGGCATGGCAACCCATTCCAGTATTCCTGCCTGGAGAATCCCGTTGGACAGAGGAGCCTGGCAGGCTACAGTCCAAAGGGTCACCGAGAGTCAGATGAGATTGAAGTGATTTAGCGCACACACAGGGCTCTGGTTTTTCTCCTACAATTCTTCTCATCCATGAGTTATGCTAAGAGATCCACCCAGGGTCACATAGTTTGCGACTGGCAGAGCTGAGATTCAAACCTTTGTGACTTTCGAGCTCACAGAGCATTGTCTGCTTCTGAATGCAAGTTTCACACTCCTGTCACCAAAAAGCAGAATCTGCCCTCAGTCCTAAGGTGGCTTCTCAAGGAAGAATCATGAAGCCCTATTGGACAGTTTCCTGCCACTGGGCTCCAGAAACCATGTGGGCTGCCTAAACCACCAGCTTCCAGAAAAGACAGAAAGGAAAATATATTTGCCATCCACATGCCAGTGAGATATGAAGAGAGATGTGGCTTCTCTTGTTCTATCAGCTTCTTAGGAGGCTGGAGAAAGGGAGGAGGCATCCAGCCAACAGCAGTGAATCATTGACCATCCCAGGGTCCATAATAACAAATCTGAGTCCTAGAAGCACCTCCTAACTGTAGGAATTCTGAGAAAGTGATTCATTTAGTCACTATTCTGGTATTTTCTGAGCACCTACTATGTGCCGAGAACTATACCAGGTGCTGGGCGGGTAGAGGTGAACGAAGCTGTCAGCTTCTGTGCTCCTGAGCTAGCAGCTGCTGGAGGACTCACGCTGGGGTTCAGAAGCATTTGTCGGGTAACAGCGTTTCCTGACACACTACCATAAATTTAGAGCTGAGGCACTTCTGAGGCAGTAGGAGGAGGGGGAGGAGTTAAGGAAACCAAACTCGTTGCTATGCAACCGTGATGATTTATTCTTAGCCAGAGAAGGCAGCACAGGAGCACCACATAGGGCGTGGGCAGGGGGAGGAAGTGGGAGCCTGGGGTCGGGGGAAGCCAGAGGAGTGGGAGTGGGCCCTCTCCAGGGACACAGATGGACAATACAGAGTCCCATTCGCCAGAGGCAGTCAGAATATTGTGGGGACAGCCCCAGGAACAACGGAGAGGACCTCCTGCCCGGCTGCGAAAACCCTTGTTCTTGGGCCTGAAATTAACCTTCTGTTACTATAACCAGGTCTGTACTGAATACCAAAAAGGGACAAAGAACAGCATAAATGCTGGGGGAACATGCAGTCCACCAGGGCAGTGAGATACACAGCACAGGAACAGTCCATCCACAAGTATTTATGAAGCATCTCCTCCATGGGCATTCTGCCCTGTGCCCGATGCAGTGGGGCAGAGGCAGTCCCTGGGCTGGGGGAGGGCACGGATCTTGTTGGCGGCACAGAGGCCGGCACCATGCTGGCCAGCACTGCTGGGTCCTGGTTCTGAGTGCCAGGTCTGGCTTGGCCCCATGGGGTCCAGGCAGCCTGGGGGCGAGTCGCTAGAAGTCTCTGAGTCTCAGACTCCTGATCTTTAAAACGAGACTTAAACTAAGCAATCATTCCAGTTCTGACAAGTCGTTGCCATTATAAACACTACAGAATTTCAGGGGAAGTACAGCTGAGTATGGAATAAAATACTCAGGAGGAACTACTGAAGAGGGAAGATTTGAAGATGCACTCGAGAGGTGGGAGACAGATGTTTATCAAGGGACTATTATATACCTGTATCCAAGAATGAAGGATTTTCAAAGCCAAGCCTCTGGGAGGTTGAGTAACATACTCAAAGCTACACAGCTACAAAGTAGCAGATCCAAGAGTCAAATAAAGATCCATCTGGTTCCACAGTGCACCTGTCACTGGCTCCCACTTCTTGTCTAAGACAGTAGGACATGGATAGGAACGGGGGCATGGGGACACCTGGGGAAGCAGCATGGGCAAAGACTGGCAGCTTGAAAGCCCCCGGGATTAACAAGAGAAGATTCCTGTGGGCTGTGCCAGTTGGAAGGGGGAAAGAGGGTGTTGTGAGCAGAAAGAATAAGAACTGGGCAGTTCTCACTCACAGCACCATGCTAAATGCTATGGAAAAGAAAATGGTACATAAAACAGTCCTTAGCCTAAATGGGACTTCCCTCATGGCTCAGACAGTAAAGAATCTGCCTGCAATGCAGGTGACTCAGGATCAATCCCTGGGTTGGGAAGATCCCCTGGAGAAGGAAATGGCTACCCATTCCGGTATTCTTGCCTGCAGAATTCCAAAGACAGAGGAGCCTGGCTACAGTCCATGGGGTCATAAAGAGTCACGTTCACTTTTCATCCAAAATTAATGTGTAACCAAGGAGATAAAACATGAAAGCTGATAATTAGGGAAATGCTCTGAAAAAAGTGCCAAAGGGGGTGTTCAAAAGTACGATACATGATAACACAGTGTAAGTTGGGAACCGGGGGACTGGGCTCCTGACTTGGGGCCACGGATCTGCGGAGGAAGGGGAGTGGACATGAGCCTTAGATTCCAGGGAGGGGCACAGATGGGCGAGGGGAGAGAGAAGTAAGGACATCTGGGACAGACAAAATCTCATCCTGGGGAAGAAATATGCTCTCTTTGCTTAGAAGACAGAGCTGGTGGGAAGCAGCTGGGTTGGAAGAGAATAGAGCTCTTTGGCTGATGAAGAATCTGATCCTTAACCAGAAAGCTGTGAGAAACCGCTGAGTACACTTGAGCAGGGGGAAGACAGGCTATAGAGGAATTTACGTAAAGGCCGCCAGCAGCACTCAGAGAGCCAGGGTAGGCTCAGGAGGGTCTGAATGAGGGGATGGCCCTGAGATTGGCAGGAAAGTAAGCTACCTGTATCCAAGAATGAAGGATTTTCAAAGCCAAGCCTCTGGGAGGTTGAGTAACATACTCAAAGCTACACAGCTACAAAGTAGCAGATCCAAGAGTCAAATAAAGATCCATCTGGTTCCACAGTGCACCTGTCACTGGCTCCCACTTCTTGTCTAAGACAGTAGGACATGGATAGGAACGGGGGCATGGGGACACCTGGGGAAGCAGCATGGGCAAAGACTGGCAGCTTGAAAGCCCCCGGGATTAACAAGAGAAGATTCCTGTGGGCTGTGCCAGTTGGAAGGGGGAAAGAGGGTGTTGTGAGCAGAAAGAATAAGAACTGGGCAGTTCTCACTCACAGCACCATGCTAAATGCTATGGAAAAGAAAATGGTACATAAAACAGTCCTTAGCCTAAATGGGACTTCCCTCATGGCTCAGACAGTAAAGAATCTGCCTGCAATGCAGGTGACTCAGGATCAATCCCTGGGTTGGGAAGATCCCCTGGAGAAGGAAATGGCTACCCATTCCGGTATTCTTGCCTGCAGAATTCCAAAGACAGAGGAGCCTGGCTACAGTCCATGGGGTCATAAAGAGTCACGTTCACTTTTCATCCAAAATTAATGTGTAACCAAGGAGATAAAACATGAAAGCTGATAATTAGGGAAATGCTCTGAAAAAAGTGCCAAAGGGGGTGTTCAAAAGTACGATACATGATAACACAGTGTAAGTTGGGAACCGGGGGACTGGGCTCCTGACTTGGGGCCACGGATCTGCGGAGGAAGGGGAGTGGACATGAGCCTTAGATTCCAGGGAGGGGCACAGATGGGCGAGGGGAGAGAGAAGTAAGGACATCTGGGACAGACAAAATCTCATCCTGGGGAAGAAATATGCTCTCTTTGCTTAGAAGACAGAGCTGGTGGGAAGCAGCTGGGTTGGAAGAGAATAGAGCTCTTTGGCTGATGAAGAATCTGATCCTTAACCAGAAAGCTGTGAGAAACCGCTGAGTACACTTGAGCAGGGGGAAGACAGGCTATAGAGGAATTTACGTAAAGGCCGCCAGCAGCACTCAGAGAGCCAGGGTAGGCTCAGGAGGGTCTGAATGAGGGGATGGCCCTGAGATTGGCAGGAAGGACTAATGTCCTCAATGATTCAAGATGAATGGGAAAGTCCTGGCGAAGGGGGAAGGAGCAGGAGAAGGTGGGAACCAATGTGAACCTGAACATCAAGAGAATGACAGGGCCATATTCAGAACTAGAGAAGTCAAGGGAAAAACAAAATTTGGGAGGAGGATGGTGATGAAGTCCAGTAGTTTCATTTTAGATATTCTGTCTAAGGTTCCTCTGGGATATCCAAAATCATGAATCACAAACTCAGGGAAAGAAAAGCTTAGGTTGGGGGAGCGGAGGTGGGTCACCCATCGTCCAGGGTGAGAGGAGTCCTCCCCTGCTCCTGAAGCCCCCAGGGCAGGCGGGACGGCTGCTCTGTGCATCAGAGCTGTATGTCCTGATAAGAGAAATTGCAGGAGAATGGAAACAAAATCCCTGAGCCAATCTGTAATTATTCCCAACAAAACAGCTAGTGAGGCTCTCTGTGAGGGTCAGGCCTAGAAGAATGGAATCCAGTCCCCTCTCCAAGCTGAAATCCCTTCTGTGCTCTTGGGAGAGACCTCCAGTCTCTGCCCAATACAGAGATCACAGGGGACTCACAGAACCCAGCATCTTAGTATGGATACAGTGAGGAAGATTGGATTTGGAGCAAGAGATCTGGTAAGAATTACAGCGACTCGATTTGAGTGAGCGTGAGCATATCCCCCAACCTCAATGAAGTGTTAAAAAGACAAGCACCGAGTACCTGACATAGTGCAGGGCATACATATGGTGCCGGTTAACTGTTAGTTCCCTCCGCTGCCACCCCAGCGCCAACCTTTCCATTACTGATCAGTTCTCACTGATTCAGTTTTTTTTCATTAATATCTACTCACCAGGCCTAGTTATGCTCGCTGGGACAGCACAGCCAGTCAGTTTCCCCTTCCCCCTGTCAAATGTTGATTATGTTTCCCCTGAAGCTGAATTGAGGCCCCTTGAACTGAATTCCATCCTCATGAAAGGTCTGACAGATACAGAGCAGAGAGATCTGCCTGACTGTTAGGGGGATATGAAATTCTACCATTAGAGATTTATTTCTTCAGCCTAACATGCTTCTTTTAAATAACAAATTCTGCCATAAGGAAGAACCCATTGAGCTGCTGTTCTTTAGCTGCTAAGTCGTGTTTGACTCTTTACAACCCCATGGACTGCAGTATGCCAGGCTTCTCTGGCCTTCACTATTGGCCAGAATTTGCTCAAGCTCATGTCCATTGAGTTGGTGATGTTATCTAACCATCTCATCCTCTGCCACCCCTTTCTCTTTTGCCTTCAATCTTTCCCAGCATCAGGTTCTTTTCCAATGACTCAGTTCTTTGCATCAGGTGGCCAAAGTACTGGAGCTTAAGCTTCAGCATCAGTACTTCCAATGAATATTCAGGGTTAATTTCCTTTAGGATTGACTGGTTTGATCTCCTTGCCTTAAGGACTCTCAAGAGTCTTCTCCAACACCACAGTTCAAAGACATCAATTCTTTAGTGCTCAGCTTTATCTCTGGTCCAACTCTCACATTTGTATGTAATTACTGGAAAAACCATAGCTTTGACTACATGAACCCAAGTGAATATAGAGATCTTAGGAATCTGAGAACTAAAATGGATAGGAATGGGTGAATTTAATGCAGATGATCATTATATCTACTAGTGTGGGCAAGAATCCCTTAGAAGAACTGGAATAGCCATCATAGGCAACAAAAAAGAGTCTGAAATCCAGTACTTGGGTGCCATCTCAAAAACAACAGCATGATCCTGGTTCGTTTCTAAGGTAAACCATTCAACACCACAGTAATCCAAGTTTATGCCCCAACACTAATCCCGAAGAAGCTGAAGTTGACCGGTTCTATGAAGACCTACAAGACCTTTTAGAACTAACACCAAAAAAAAAAAAAAAATGTTCTTTTCATCTTTGGGGGATGGAATGTGAAAGTAGCAAGTCAGGAAATACCTAGAGTAACAGACAAGTTTGGCCTTGGAGTACAAAATGAAGGAGGGCAAAGGCTAACGAAGCTTTCTCAAGAGGACATACTGGTCATAGCAAATGCCCTCTTCCAACAACACAAGAGACAGATGGACACCAATGGTCAATACCAAAATCAGATTGATTATATCCTTTGTATCCAAAGATGAAGAAGCTCTACACAGTCAGCAAAACAAGACCTAGAGCTAACTGTGGCTCAGATCATCAGGTCCTTAGTGAAAAACTCAGACTTAAACTGAAGAAAACAGGGAAAACCACTAGGCCATTCAGGTATGACCGAAATCAAATTCCTTAGGATTATACTGTGGAAGTGATGAACAGATTCAAGGGATTAGATCTAGTAGACAGAGTATCTGAAAAACAATGAACAAAGTTTGTAGCACTGTACAGGAGGCAGTGACCAAAACCATCCCAAAGAAAAAGAAATGCAAGAAGGCAAAGTCATTGTTTAAGGCGGCCTTACAAATAGCTGAGGAAAGAAGAGAAATGAAAGGCAAGGGAGAAAGTTCTAGAAAGATATACCCAACTGAATACAGAATCCCAGAGAATAGCCAGGAAAGAGAAAGCCTTCTTAAGTGAACAATGCAAAGAAACAGAGGAACACAATAGGATGGGAAAGACTAGAGATCTCTTTAAGAAAATTAGAGATACCAAGGGAACATTTCATGCAAGGATGGGCACTATAAAGGACAGGAATGGTAAGGACCTAACAGAAGCAGAAGAGATTAAGAGGAGGAGGCAAGAATACATGAAGAATTGGACATAAAGGTCTTAATGGCCCAGATAACCATGATGCTCAATAACCATGATGGTGTGGTCACTCACCTAGAGCCAGACATCCTGGAGTGTGAACTAAAGTGGGCCTTAGGAGGCATTACTACGAAAAAACCCAGTGGAGGTGACAGAATTCCTGTTGAGATATTATTTCAAATCCTAAAAGACAGGCTTCCCTGGTGATCCAGTGGGTAAGGGAGTCTGTCTTGTAGTGCAAGGGGCACCAGTTCAACCCCTGACCTGGGAAGATCCCATGTGCCATGGGGCGGCCAGGCCAGTGTATCCAATTACAAGCCAGCGCTCTGGAGCACATGCACCCAGAGCTGGTGCTCTGCAAGAAGAGAGACCACTGCAGTTGGAAGCCCGTGTGGACCAAAGAATAAAGATGGATGAATATATATATATAAATAAATAAATAAGAGGCCAAAATTTTAAAAAGAAGAAGATAACCACTTAAGATTTTTTTTAAAAATCCTAAAAGATGAGGACTTTAACAGTGTTGCACTCAATATGTCAGCAAATTTGGAAAACTCATAGGAGTGGTCATAGGACTGAAAAAGGTCAGTTTTCATTCCAATCCCAATGAAGGGCAATGCCAAAGAATTGACTGTCGGCCATCATAAATACTAACATGTGCATTAATGTATCAGCTGCAGGGGGTAGGGTATATAGCAAGAGCGTTGATGCCTTAGAGAAAAGAAGGGCAACGTTTTAGAGTAGAGATCACGGGTCCTATTTGGGGAGGCCACTGAAATGAGTTAGAGAGCCAAGGGCAAAAGGTCCTAGCAGAGCAAATTTCACAGCTTCCCCAGGGAGCAGTGCTGATTGCGGAACAGGAAGAGTCACAGTGGAGATAAGTCTGACAAGCGAAATCACCATGTGATGATGGTAGGGTGGAGAGGGGGACCCCTGAGGGTACAGTATGAGAGTCAGGGGGCTGCAGTGCTCCAAGGGGCATGACAAAGCACCATAGAAAAGCTATTGCCACCTCCCATGGAGACACTAAAGAGATCAAGGTGCCCTGGGGGACACTGAGGTCAGAGCCAGGAGGCACTTTCCGATGATGCAGAAATTCTCCTTTGTCACCCAACTAGGCTTTCCCGTGCTCCCCACCCACTCTCCTGCAACCGGTCCTTCAACAGTGACCCATCATGTCCTATTTTCCAGACTCCAGGGTCCTACCTCACTCCTCAGCAGATTGAAGGCCAGTGTCCATACCTTCTGTGAAACCCCTGAATGAAAACACCAGAGGTGTCCCAGTGTGACTACTCACAGGGGCCATCTCACCCGCCTCAAGCCTCTGCCTTTCTTCTCTCCATCGCCCCATCCCTAACAAAGCAGAGGGACCCCTTCCCCTTCCTACAGGTCTCCACAGAGCAGGAAGGAGTGGTTCCAAAGAGTCTCTCCCGCACAGGGCTGAGCACACAGCCAGTGCATACTAAATCACACACATAACAAAGGAAGCCATCACATTCAGATGCTGGCTGAAGTGTGGCTTGAGAGGATGGTGTGCTAGGAAGTGAGCCACTGAAGGCACACACTTGACTGTGTTTCCAGGGGAGCTTCCATTGCTCGACACATACAAGACGGTTTTGATGCACAAGCACCCATTCAGCATGTTTTCTCCAGAGAACAAGGCAAAGGGAGTGCCCCCAGGGCCCTCTGCCTCCTTGTTACTCTGGTCTCAGTATCCAAGGAGACGTTCTCACAGAGAACTGCATCTCTGTAGAAAAAGGCTCCACAATGGAATCCTGAGAGGAGAACCCTTCTTGGCACAAAGGGGCTTTTCTCCTCCAGCCAGCTTCCACAACCCCCCACTGCAGGCCTCCAGCATCTTCCCAAACCCCACCATTGCCTGAACTGCACTGACTTTCTTGTGAGGCAGTCTTTCTGTCGCCACACTTTTGTCCCGTGATACACACCAAGATGAACAATATCTGAGAACACCACACTCCCAACCACTGGACTTCCTCACACCAACGTCTTTGCTCTCCTCCAAGCAGAAATGTCATGGAGGGGAAGACCACACTCTCCCTTGACAAGCGTGGAGCTCTCTGAGGACCACGGCTGTGGACAAGAGCCACACACTGTCCCCGACTCTTCCTCCCTCTGGACCCACTGCTCTCCTTCAGCTCCCAGCAGAGCTCTGCCCCTACTGGTACCCCCAGTTCATGCTGGTGACTCAGAGGTACACACAGGAAACCAAGAGGTCCCGGAACTTCATAGACAGGGAGGCGTGGATACACAAGGAAAGGTGGAAGGAGAGGAGGCTGGAGAGAGAAGGGCGAGAGGCATCCCTTGTGAGCTCAGCCATTTCTTATACCTCATCTTAGTCACCCTTGTCATCTTTGGCCCTGGCTGTTAAGATTTACTCCTTTGATCTGCTCCTCCATCTCTGCTCATTGCCTGAGAAACACTGAAATTTGTCAGATATTCTGAGCTCCAGAACTGAGGCAAGAAAGTTGCCAAGGCAGGAAGGAGTGGTTCCAAAGAGTCTCTCCCGCACAGGGCTGAGCACACAGCCAGTGCATACTAAATCACACACATAACAAAGGAAGCCATCACATTCAGATGCTGGCTGAAGTGTGGCTTGAGAGGATGGTGTGCTAGGAAGTGAGCCACTGAAGGCACACACTTGACTGTGTTTCCAGGGGAGCTTCCATTGCTCGACACATACAAGACGGTTTTGATGCACAAGCACCCATTCAGCATGTTTTCTCCAGAGAACAAGGCAAAGGGAGTGCCCCCAGGGCCCTCTGCCTCCTTGTTACTCTGGTCTCAGTATCCAAGGAGACGTTCTCACAGAGAACTGCATCTCTGTAGAAAAAGGCTCCACAATGGAATCCTGAGAGGAGAACCCTTCTTGGCACAAAGGGGCTTTTCTCCTCCAGCCAGCTTCCACAACCCCCCACTGCAGGCCTCCAGCATCTTCCCAAACCCCACCATTGCCTGAACTGCACTGACTTTCTTGTGAGGCAGTCTTTCTGTCGCCACACTTTTGTCCCGTGATACACACCAAGATGAACAATATCTGAGAACACCACACTCCCAACCACTGGACTTCCTCACACCAACGTCTTTGCTCTCCTCCAAGCAGAAATGTCATGGAGGGGAAGACCACACTCTCCCTTGACAAGCGTGGAGCTCTCTGAGGACCACGGCTGTGGACAAGAGCCACACACTGTCCCCGACTCTTCCTCCCTCTGGACCCACTGCTCTCCTTCAGCTCCCAGCAGAGCTCTGCCCCTACTGGTACCCCCAGTTCATGCTGGTGACTCAGAGGTACACACAGGAAACCAAGAGGTCCCGGAACTTCATAGACAGGGAGGCGTGGATACACAAGGAAAGGTGGAAGTAGAGGAGGCTGGAGAGAGAAGGGCGAGAGGCATCCCTTGTGAGCTCAGCCATTTCTTATACCTCATCTTAGTCACCCTTGTCATCTTTGGCCCTGGCTGTTAAGATTTACTCCTTTGATCTGCTCCTCCATCTCTGCTCATTGCCTGAGAAACACTGAAATTTGTCAGATATTCTGAGCTCCAGAACTGAGGCAAGAAAGTTGCCAAGGCAACAGAACACTCCTCTTTGGTATAAATACTCATGGGTGATGCTGCTGGTAGAGTAGAGCTCAGAAGTCTCCCCCTCCCTCTCCCTAGTTGACTGGTTTCAGAGTTGAGGGGGCCATTCACGGTTTCAACAGGGGGAACGGAATGGAAGCAAGTGGATCCCTCCAAAGACCCGCTAAATTGCTGCCTAATGGGCCATCCAGTAGAGAGACAGGATTTTGCAGTTTTGCGTAAATGCTCAGCTCCCACTGGAAGGACAGGGCCAGATCTGCTGGAGGATGGAATGGCACGACCATGGAAGAGGATCCCGCAACCACAGTGCCCAGGACAGGGGCTGGACACGCCAGCCTTCTGGGGCCACGGGGAGATGTCCGGGGCCTTCCGTCTGTCTGGGCTCTGTGTAGGGCTCTGTCCAGGGCTGTCCTGACCTTCCTTGCTCTCCATACTTTCTCCCAGACCTTCAGAGACAGACTGCACAGAACACGCTTCGGATCAAGTGCCTGTTCAGGGAAGACGGTGCCTCAGCAGGTGTCCCTCCACTCAGAGGGCGAGCTCGGCGCTCTCATGCATCCACCCCACTGCCCAGCACCATTTTTAGCCCCTTCCCTTCCCTGCATCTTAGCCTCACCATCTCTAAGAGAGGAGGGCTTTCCTCTTTGCCTACCTGCTATTATTTCTGAAAAAGGTAAACATAATATGAACTTTTGCCTGTGAAGACTCCTCAGAGAAACTCTTTTGAGGAGCTGTCAGTACCAGCAGCCCCACTACCAGGAAGCAGGGGTCCTTGGTTGGTCCCCAGGGACCCCAGCTCTCTTGCTTTGAGGGAGAGAGGGAATAACAATCCAGCACAGGTGTCTTACATTCATCTCCCCTCTCCCCTGTTACCTTCGCCATCCTTCCCACAGGCACCGCCCCCAGCCCGAGCTGTTCACACCCTGCGGGCCACCCTTCACCTCTCTCACACCATCACCAGGGCACACCTCACACTCACTCCTCCTGCCAGGACCGGCAGACTCATCTCCGCAAAGCACCCCCAGTCACACAGCGCATAAGACTTTCCTCCTGACTCCCAAGACCTTCCGCCGGCACCAATCATTTGACACATCACTCTCTGTGGTTTATCAGTATTATCTTGAAGACCAGGGCTGCGCATGTAGGAGGCACTTAAGTGAAGGTTGGTCTGGAGGCAGATTTTAAAAAACTATTCCTTGTTCAGCAAAACCAGGTGATTCGAGTCTTCAGGTATCCGAGCACGTCCTTAGGAGGATGAGAGCCCCTCACGCTCAGCTCTACTACCCAGCACAGCTCCCTTCCTCTCCTAAACACACCATTCCCAGCTGCTCCACCACACCAACCTCACCCCTTACTCATCCAGGATGGCTTGAGGTCTCACTCCCTCACCTCTGACCTCACTGTTTCCCTCACTAGAGGTGCCTGCATTTTCTGTGGAACACAAGGTAGGTGTAATTTTAAAGCAACACCACCACCCTTGGGACAAGCACGTCCGTGGCCATCTTTTCCCAGGTCACACCCAGCACTAGGAGTCTGTATCTTGGGTTGGAATTCCAACATCTCTGTGCTGCCTTGAACCTCCACCCAGGATGTCTGGGCCTCCAACACCTCTAGGCTTCCTGGGAGGAAACTGGTATGGTCTCTCCCTGTGAGGAGACTGTAAAGACCAAGGAGCTCTACCCTCCTCCCGGAGGCTAAGCAGAGGTTGGACTCACCCCACACATCGCCCCCCCCACCACCGGCTCCCCAAGTGTCATGACAGTAGGTGGGCTTTGCTACCAGACAGCCCAGGACTCAAATCCTTGGGTGTTCTGATAATGTACCCAAGTCAGTCAGTCTCTGCTGATGGGCTACTCTTGTTCTCAGGGAGTGGGGGCTCTTGGACTGTGATCCTCCCACCGGCAGCATCAGTAGCATCTGGGAATTTGTTAGATATGCAGTGTTTTTCCTGATGGCTGGGCTCAGGAATTGCTCTTTTAAAAAATTTTTATTGGGGGGGCTTCCCTGGTGGTCCAGTGAGTGAAGAGTCCACCTTGCAATGCAAGCAGCACTGGTTAGATCCCTGGACCAGAAAGATTCCGTGTGCCGCGGAGCAGCTGGATCAGTGTGTCCAGTTGCGAGCCAGCGCTCTGGAGTGCATTTTGCCCAGAGCCAGTGCTCTGCAACGGAGGAGGCCACTACGGTAGGAAGCCCACACGGGCCAAGGGAGTAAAGTGGATGAAAATAAATAAATAAACAAAAAATCAATAAGAGGCCAAAATTTTAAAATAATAATAAAAAATAATTTGGGGGGTATATAGTTGATTTACAACACTGTGTTAGTTTCAACTGTACAAGAAAGTGAGTCTATTATACCTATATCCTCTCTTGTTTAGATTCTTTCCCCATATAGGCCATTACAGAGCACAGAGTAGAATTCCCTGTGCTACACAGTAGACCCTTATTAGTTCCCTGCTTTAAATACAGTAGTATGCATATGTCAATTCCAGTCTTTGTTATCCCTCCTCACTTTACCCCTTTTCCCTGCTATGTTTATTTTCTACACATGTCTTGAGTCCAAGCAAGACCTGCTGGATCAGAATCTCCAAAAACCTGTGTTTTCACAAACTCTCCAAGGGATTCTGATGAACATTCAAATTTGAGGACCACTGATCTAGGTCCTATGAATACACAAAAATGAAAAATCTACCATCTAGACCAGCAGTTCTCAGTCCTGGCTACACATTATAATCAGCAGGGGAGCTTTTAAAATGACACCGAAGCCTGGCCCCATCCCAGTGTAATTCCATTAACATTTCTAGGAATGGGAAAATAGTCATAATGCAATGCGCAAGCAAAGACCAAACACGTGTGCAGGCGACTGAGCAGGGAGAAGGCAGTGAGGAGATCAGGGCAAGTGGGTTCGCCTCCTGTGCCTCTGCTTTCTTATCTGTAAAGTGGGGATTTCAACATCCACCTACATGAGACGACATACCTAATGCCTGGTATACAGTAGATGCTAAGTGTGGCCATCAGTCCCTCCATTCCCCAGACCCGGCTCTTAGCTGTCCCTGAGCTCAGGAGCTGGACGGACATGTGCTGTATGCCCCACAGCAGTTCTTCATCAAGGACTCCATCCCACCAAGGAGAAACCTCCTGGCCAGCCATAGCTTTGGACCAGAGCTCTCTTTGGCAGCCATCTCAACATTCCCAAAGCCCTCAGTCACCGTCCTTAAAAACAGCTCGGGACCTTGCAATCCAGACTGTCCCCAAAGGGCTTGTTCACAACCCAGACCCCAGCTCTGACACCATCATCTCTTTGAAAGAACAGCCCTCTACAACAGTGGACAAAGGCCTCTTGAGTTACACTAGGGACACAAACATGGCCCTACACCCACCCCTTCTCAAGCTTCTGCTTGTGGCTCCAGGCAGGTCCACTGGCTCAGGGGGAGCTCTCTCCTTTCAGGCAGATGCCCTGGCACGGAGCCATTCTTATTCCATTTCCCTCCTCAGCAACATCGGGATGCGGGCATACTGGAGACGTGGTGAAAACACTAAGCTTGCTTCCCCCTCTCCCCACCAGGCCCAGGAGCAGCTCTGCTGTCACAGACAGGGTCCCGGACCTCCCACGGTGCTACCACCCACCAGACCCACAGGTGAGCCCTAGTTCCCAAAAGAGCAGAGATATGAAGGCTGTCCTTGTAGCCGCCTCCTTGGGCTCCATGCTTTATACCAGCAGATGTAAAAACATTTTAGGTCTCCTCTTGAGAAGAGTTGTTACTGTCATTGAAAAAAAAAAAAGCAAACTACATCATCACTTTGTAGGCAAACGTTTCTTTTTTTTTAAATGAAAAATGGGATCACTCAGCTTGCCCAGATTTGGTTTTCTTGTCCCTAGACTTTCTCCAGTAAAGCTGGGCTGTTTCCTAACATCAAATGAGCATTCAAAGAATAAAATTTTGTCACCACAGAGACTAGTGTAAAACAACAAATGACAACCCACACTGCGAAACCAGGTTGGAAAACAGTTTCTTGAATGCAGACCCCTCACAGTTGAGCACGGGTGGCACCCCTGGCCTCTGTTCCCCTGGGTGGATGGCAGGGGGGTCCTGCTTTGAAGGGAGCACCCCGCAGCTGGCAGTGGCCAGTAGAGCATCGGTCATGCCATCATCTACAAAGCACCTAGAAATCAAACCTCACCTCAAATAAGGGAGTGGACGAGGGCACAGCAACAAGGAGGGAGCTGATTTCAGAGGAAAGGAGCTAGACATTCCCTTTTCCAGGAGAAACCAGGCATATCCTCCAAAGCGACAGGGGCTGCCAGGGAGAAACAGTTGTCTTCAGAAGTCAAAGCCTGGCCTTGTTCCTTGCCCCTGACCCACAGAGACCCCGCAGAAGAATCTGGAACATGACACAGGGACAAAAATCCCTGCAGAAACAGTCCTGGAGGAACAGGAGAAATAAACGAGCCACGCAGCGTTTCCCCAGCTCTCTGAGTGGTAATACCAGGGCTGGATCCCTTCCCAGACACCACAAAGTTACCCTTTCCTGGCCCCATCACCCCTCCTCTTCCTTCCCCAAGTCCTGCCACATGCAAAACAAGACCTCAGCCTAAGCTGGTCAGAAGAAAACGAGCTATTTTCTCCTTGGCTCTGCATTTTCATTCAGTTTTTAAAAGCCCAGGCTGGGCAAGAAGCCTGCAAGCGTGTCGTGCTGCATCTCGGTGCTCCCTTCCCCGGGACTGGTTGCATTTCCCTGCATTTCCCCTCCTCGCCCTGGCATCCTCACTGGCTGGGGTGCCAGCCCCTGGGCTCTGGAAGTACTAATCAAAAGGCCCTCACAACCCTTAGAAAAGTGTGACCCAAAACAGCATTAGCAAGATACAACCCTATTCACCAAGCCATGCCAGGTTGGAGCTCCAAAAGGTAGAGGGTGGCTGGAGGGACATGGAAAAGGTGTGCCGCTGGGGTGTGCAGCCATTGGCATTGATGGTAGAAAGAGATACCGGGCAGCCAAAATGATGGACAGTTGATACTCCAGAATAAGGGGCACTGTTTCTTAGGAGACAACATGACTTTTCACAGCAGAGGTGCAAAGAATCTACTTATTCAAAAATGAATTTCCATTTCCAATACAAAGAATAGGAAGAACAGAAAACCACGTGAAAAGAAAACAGTTGAGGCTTTAAAACTGACCCTACAATAGACATCCAGAAATAAGCAAGGACTGGCTGTATGGGGAAGATGCATAGGAAGTTAAGAGCTGAGAGGGGCCTGAGACATCATCTAGCCCCGATGAGAAAATGAAGGCCTGGGAAAGTGAAGTGACAGCCTCACATTACACAGCCACTGGGCAGAAGAACCACAGCTAGGGCTGGATGGTCTAAGGAGAGCCTTACTCACTTGCCACACTGGTCCAAGAGCTTCCCCTTGAAAAGATCCATCATCCCAATCCCCTGATACTGACTCGTGTGTCGCCAGGACCCTGCAAGGCTCTTGGCTGTGGCTGTTTCTGTGACGACCAAGCTTCCCTACACACGAGTCACCCTCATGTGCTACTGATTGCACTAAGCCAATTACCAAAATGATTCATAAATCACTGCCCAATTATTTGAATTCACAGCATGGATAGCAGCACCTTACCCGATTCCAACCAGTGTGCTGTGCGTGGTCATGTCCAACTCTTTGCAACCCCATGGATGTTAATCCACCAGCCTCTTCTGTCCATGAAATTTTTCAGGCAAGAATACTGGAGAAGTTTGCCATCTCCTACTGCAGGGGATCTTCCCAATCTAGGAATTTGAATCTGATTCTCTTGCATCTCAATCTGTATTGCAGGTAGATTCTTACCACTAATACCACCTAGGCAGAACCCGATTCAAACCAGTAGATGTTACCAATTGCATCAGGTTCTCATATAATATTCCTAGTATTTGGGTGGCCCTTTAGATTTTTCCCAAAATTCTTTGACATCTTACACCTAACATTCTGTTCAGCAAACCTCAGCAAGTAAAGGTAGAGAAGGGGCTGAAGTCTATTTCACAGACTTTCCAATGATTACTCATCAGTCAATAGCTGGCAAGTGTGGCTAAGAGACCAGCAAAGGCCTCTTATTCCCAGAGCCAAGCTCTTTCCAGAGCAAGTTGGGAGTAGCAGTAAGAAGCTAAAATTTACAAGACGCTTCAGAGGCAAGAGCCATAAGGACCTTGTCTGTTAACCTGCAAGCAAACAGAAAATACAGGGGCCTGGAGGCAAACTACGGAGAATCATACTTTGGTCATACCTCCTTTTTTTTTTACCTTTTTATTAAAGTATTAACCGCACACAGTAAAGTATATAAATCTTAAGGGAACAGCTAAGCAAACTTTTGCATATTTATATACTAATGTAACCATTCAGATATTAGAATATTTACAGCTATCCATAAGGTCTCCCCATCTCCCTTCTAATCAAGGATAACCACTATTCTAGAATATGGAAGCAACCTAGATGTCCATCGACAAATGAATGGATAAAAAAGCTCTGGTACATATACACAATGGAGTACTACTCAGTTGTAAAGAAATGCAGAAGAATCAGTCCTAATGAGGTGGATGGATCTAGAAGTACACTTGCCACACTGGTCCAAGAGCTTCCCTTAAAATCCATCATCCCAATCCCCTGATACTGACTCGTGTGTCGCCAGGACCCTGCAAGGCTCTTGGCTGTGGCTGTTTCTGTGACGACCAAGCTTCCCTACACACGAGTCACCCTCATGTGCTACTGATTGCACTAAGCCAATTACCAAAATGATTCATAAATCACTGCCCAATTATTTGAATTCACAGCATGGATAGCAGCACCTTACCCGATTCCAACCAGTGTGCTGTGCGTGGTCATGTCCAACTCTTTGCAACCCCATGGATGTTAATCCACCAGCCTCTTCTGTCCATGAAATTTTTCAGGCAAGAATACTGGAGAAGTTTGCCATCTCCTACTGCAGGGGATCTTCCCAATCTAGGAATTTGAATCTGATTCTCTTGCATCTCAATCTGTATTGCAGGTAGATTCTTACCACTAATACCACCTAGGCAGAACCCGATTCAAACCAGTAGATGTTACCAATTGCATCAGGTTCTCATATAATATTCCTAGTATTTGGGTGGCCCTTTAGATTTTTCCCAAAATTCTTTGACATCTTACACCTAACATTCTGTTCAGCAAACCTCAGCAAGTAAAGGTAGAAAAGGGGGCTGAAGTCTATTTCACAGACTTTCCAATGATTACTCATCAGTCAATAGCTGGCAAGTGTGGCTAAGAGACCAGCAAAGGCCTCTTATTCCCAGAGCCAAGCTCTTTCCAGAGCAAGTTGGGAGTAGCAGTAAGAAGCTAAAATTTACAAGACGCTTCAGAGGCAAGAGCCATAAGGACCTTGTCTGTTAACCTGCAAGCAAACAGAAAATACAGGGGCCTGGAGGCAAACTACGGAGAATCATACTTTGGTCATACCTCCTTTTTTTTTTACCTTTTTATTAAAGTATTAACCGCACACAGTAAAGTATATAAATCTTAAGGGAACAGCTAAGCAAACTTTTGCATATTTATATACTAATGTAACCATTCAGATATTAGAATATTTACAGCTATCCATAAGGTCTCCCCATCTCCCTTCTAATCAAGGATAACCACTATTCTAGAATATGGAAGCAACCTAGATGTCCATCGACAAATGAATGGATAAAAAAGCTCTGGTACATATACACAATGGAGTACTACTCAGTTGTAAAAAGAAATGCAGAAGAATCAGTCCTAATGAGGTGGATGGATCTAGAACCTATTATTAAAAAGTGAAGTCAAAAAGAGAAAGACAAGTACAGTATATTAACACATATATATGGAATCTAGTAAGATGGTAATAATGACACACACAGTGAAGCAATGGAAAAACAGACATAGAGAACAGACATATGAACATTGTGGAGAATGAACAGGGGATGGGAGACATAGAAAGAGTAACATGAAAACCGATACTATCATACGTGAAAAAGATAGCTACTGTCATTGCGCTGCAGGAATAGGGTATCCTGCAGGGGCGGGGTGCAATGGCCTGGAGTGGTGGGATCGGGGCGGGGAGGGGTGGAGGAGGGGGGGTCAGGAATACACATATGACTAATCTGGGATTATACATATCTGTAAACAATAAAACACTGTAACAGTAAAAAAGTAAAATTTTAAAAAGCATAGTTACATATTAAAAAAAAAAAAAAAAGAATAACCACTATTCTGACCTCTATCTCATACAATAACTTTATCCTGTTCTTGAGCTTCACATGAATAAGAGAATATAATATGTATTCTTTTACATCTGGCTTCTTTTACTCAACATTCTGTTTGGAAGATCCCTCTGTGTTGTTCTGAAGCCAACAGTCTAATTCTCCTCATTGCTGTGTCACATTCTGTTGCATCAATACACACACAACAAGGCATCTACCCATTCTATGTTGACAGAGACACTTTGGTTGCTTCCAGTTTGGGGCTTTTATCAATTACGCTTTGTGAACAGTCTTGTACATGTTTTGATGAAGATAAACCCTCTTGTCAGTTGGGAATATCCAAGAGGAGAAATGGAGCATCATGGGGGTATACATAAGAGATCCTATCAAAATTTTTTCAAAATGATTGCCTCCATCAGCAAAGTGTTCCCAGAGCTCCACATGCTCAGCCACAAAGACTCCTTTTTAAAGTATCACTGGGAAACAACATACGCCAATTAGGTTTTTAGATAACTGATTATCATCTATAAACAGCTTTTTGATTCCAATTTAACTTTTGTTTTGTTCTTTTTTGGTGGAATTTTGTTTATTTATTTTCATCCATCTTTATTCTTTGGCCTGTGTGGGCCTCCCATCACAGTCATCTCTCTCGTTGCAGAGCACCGGCTCTGGGCATGTGTGCTCCAGAGCGCTGGCTTGCAACCGGACACACCGGTTCAGCCACTACACAGCACATGGGATCTTCCCGGGCCAGGGTTTGAACTGGTGCCCCTTGCACTGCAAGGCGGACTCTTTACCCACCGGACCACCAGGGAAGCCCCTCTAATTTAACTTTTAATTCTAATAATTTTACTTCTCAAACAAAGTTAGCCATCTAACTCTTGCAGACCATACAGAGATGACCAGAGGGATGTTTATCTCCACATGAAATTCCTAGAAATTTCGCTGTCTCCTCTTTCATGGGTAGACATCACTAGAGTATCAGCAAGTCATAAGCCTTCAAATCACTCTTCAAGGAAATGTTGAAGGCCTAATCAAGAACTTTAATTTATGCACAACCATAAGTCAGTAAGTCCTAGTCTCATTGCCATGAGCTTCTTTGCTGCTGTAAGGCTATTTCTGTGTCAAGAACACTGAGGTCTGCTGTGCTCAGTCACCTAGTCATGCCTGACTCTTTGCAACCCCACAGGCGCCTCTGCCCATGGGACTCTCCAGCGCCATTTCCTCCTCCAAGAATACTGAAAGTTGCCCCATAATAGATAAGTGAGTTATTATTCTCACACAACAAGGCATCTACCCATTCTATGTTGACAGAGACACTTTGGTTGCTTCCAGTTTGGGGCTTTTATCAATTACGCTTTGTGAACAGTCTTGTACATGTTTTGATGAAGATAAACCCTCTTGTCAGTTGGGAATATCCAAGAGGAGAAATGGAGCATCATGGGGTATACATAAGAGATCCTATAAAAATTTTTTTCAAAATGATTGCCTCCATCAGCAAAGTGTTCCCAGAGCTCCACATGCTCAGCCACAAAGACTCCTTTTTAAAGTATCACTGGGAAACAACATACGCCAATTAGGTTTTTAGATAACTGATTATCATCTATAAACAGCTTTTTGATTCCAATTTAACTTTTGTTTTGTTCTTTTTTGGTGGAATTTTGTTTATTTATTTTCATCCATCTTTATTCTTTGGCCTGTGTGGGCCTCCCATCACAGTCATCTCTCTCGTTGCAGAGCACCGGCTCTGGGCATGTGTGCTCCAGAGCGCTGGCTTGCAACCGGACACACCGGTTCAGCCACTACACAGCACATGGGATCTTCCTGGGCCAGGGTTTGAACTGGTGCCCCTTGCACTGCAAGGCGGACTCTTTACCCACCGGACCACCAGGGAAGCCCCTCTAATTTAACTTTTAATTCTAATAATTTTACTTCTCAAACAAAGTTAGCCATCTAACTCTTGCAGACCATACAGAGATGACCAGAGGGATGTTTATCTCCACATGAAATTCCTAGAAATTTCGCTGTCTCCTCTTTCATGGGTAGACATCACTAGAGTATCAGCAAGTCATAAGCCTTCAAATCACTCTTCAAGGAAATGTTGAAGGCCTAATCAAGAACTTTAATTTATGCACAACCATAAGTCAGTAAGTCCTAGTCTCATTGCCATGAGCTTCTTTGCTGCTGTAAGGCTATTTCTGTGTCAAGAACACTGAGGTCTGCTGTGCTCAGTCACCTAGTCATGCCTGACTCTTTGCAACCCCACAGGCGCCTCTGCCCATGGGACTCTCCAGGCAAGAATACTGGAGTGCATCGCCATTTCCTCCTCCAAGAATACTGAAAGTTGCCCCATAAATAGATAAGTGAGTTATTACTCATTTAGTTTCATGTGGCTTGGCAAATTTTACTCAGTTATCAAACAATCAACACACACTTAGAAAGCACATATTTTATGTTACTGAGCTAAAACATTCAGGAGGCCACCAAAAAAAATCAACATTTCTTGTAAATCATGTGGAATGTTGTTATCTGCCTTCCTCTTCTCACTTCATCCACCCAAACTCTTTCACAGATGAAACGGAGTTAAAACAAACATCAATGATGGCCTTGACCTTGCGGGGGAAAGCAAGTCTTAAGAGACTGAAAATGCAAGAGGGGAGAACAGGCTGCCAATAAGGCCACAGTGATGGGGTTAAGCGGGTGTTTGGTACTATCCAAAATCTCCATAAGGCACTTGGTCCCATGAGACATTTGATCCATGTCAAAAGGTCCTTGAAATCTGGTCCTGTTCAAAACATTGATGAATATATTTAGTCCATGCCAAATGATTTTGGACAGGACCAAATATCAAGGATCTCTTGGCATGAACCAGATGTTTTGCAATGTGATAGGGTCAGTGGACAATAGAAGGTGATGACTGTAACCTATGGTTTTCTCTTAGAACAAGATCAAATTCTACCTTTTCCCTTCCTCCCCTGACCTCTGCCCACCACCATCTCTTTCTCTCCAGTTACTCTCTCTAGGTGTCTTCGGTCATACCTCACCACCAGGGAAGATGTGTCCCTGACAATATATACTTCCTGACCTTACAGAACATACCAACCTTAAAGAAAATACCTATTGTGACAACCAAATGAAGAGCCAAGTCTCAAGAGGAGCCACTGTGAAGTGGCATGTGTGGGCAAAGAGTAGAAGGACTTTGAGCTGTCTTCTACAGAGGTCAGGTGAGGCAGAGCAGCGGCACAATGGTGGGGAGTGCTCTGCCCTCTAGCAGAGCAAGGACAAGAGCAAGAAGAGAGACAGAGTGCTTAGTGTCTACTAACAGACAGGACAAGCTTTCCACACACTGTATCACTATGATGCTAAGGTATGATTTGGCCACTGCTCCTGAGGACAGCCTGGCTTATTCACTCAAACAAAAGCTGCCTGAACATGGTGACTGAGAACCTAAGGAACTTTCTTAGAAACATCTTCAGATAAGCAGGTGGAGGAGGCAACAATGTATAGGTTTTGCTCATCAGCATGCTCCAGCCCTCAATTTCTCAATTCAGAGTTTTTGACTTGGCTCTCTAGATAGATGCAAATGACTGAGAACACTTCCGTGGCTTCTCTGGACTAGAAAGATGCTTCTGTTCCTGAACAGAGATATAACCAAGTTGACAAGGCAGCTGGAGGAGGGCATGGTAACCCACTCCAGTTATTCTCTGCTGGAGAATTCCATGGACAGAGGAGCCTGGATGACTACAGTCCATGGGGGTCACAAAAAAGTACAATATGACCAAAGTGACTTAACATGCATGCACCCATGGCATTGCAGCAAACATGGAGGGGCGAGGGAAGGGGAAAGGAAAAGGCACAGGAGGGTCAGAGCCATGAGGAGGACCCTTCAGGACCGGGTGGAGAAGGTGGAAATAGCACCTGAGTAGGGGCAGAGGGAGCAGCTCACACCGCGCCAGAGCCAGCCACACAGACACGGCTTTTAGATCACAGTGTCCCCCTCCATCAAGCTCACATCTTCTCTATCTTTTTGAGATCTAAGTCATGTTTTGGTTTTTGTTATTTGCTTTGTTTCTAGGAATCTATAGTGTTATTTCATCTTGAGAGACAATTCTACCACTTGATTTAAATTTTCTTTGGTTTTCCTGCTTTCCTGTATTGTCAACTCAGAAGGAGCGCCTCCCCTTTAGCTGGGGAAAAAGTAAAACTACCACTTTTTAAATTTTTATTTTTAATTGGAAGATATTGCTTTACACTGTTGTGTTGGCTTCTGCCATACAACAACTTGGAACAACCATAAGTATACATATGTCTCCTTCCTCTTGAACCTCCCTCCCCTCGTGTCCCACCCCTCTGTGGGACCAGGCTGAGCTCCCTGTGATATACAGCAACTACCCACCAGTTATCTATTTTACATATGGTAATGTGCATGTTTCAGTGTTACTCTTTCAACTGGTCCCACCTTCTCCTTCACTGCGTCCACAAGTCTGTTCTCTATGTCTGTGCCCCTATTCCTGCCCTGCGAATAGGTTCATCAGTATTATTTTTTTTAGATTCCATATATTTGCATTAATATACAATATTTGCAAAACTACCACTTTTGAATGGCCAATCTGTAAAGAGAGATGGGGCTGAGACCTCCATCTAGCCCCAAAGTTTATTTCATCTCAGGCTTCTGTCCTCATCATTGTTTGTTATCTAAATAATTTCTGCAGGAAATGTATCTTTCTCAGGGACAAATGCCTCTTAATATACAAAAAAGTAACAGCCATCAGTTTAAAAAACATAATGTTAGTTGGTACCATTTATGCCTCAAGATCCCAGGTTTCCTTTTTCTCTGATGATTAATCTGATTCCATTGACAGATTTGACTACAGGTACAATGTAAAGCTCAAGAAAGTCAAAGTGTGCACCTCAGTAAGTCCTTTCTGAGGGCAAGGAGCCAGCCTTATTCATTGGTGTCTTCCTAACACTTACCCTAGACCTGCACAAAAGTACTGAAAAAATGTTAATTGAGGAAACACACGATGAAGGAAATAATACAGTAATTTAAAACATACTGTACACATCAAAGGCATAAATTTTGAAGGGGCACAAAATTCTGGAGAGGTTTATCCTTTAAGACTATGGAGTAAAGAGCAATAAAGTAAATGGAGCCCTAGAGAAAGAAAACAAAATGAAGGAGACACAAGGATCAATCAAAAATCTAAAGCATTGCCAAGTAGACTTTGTGGTAACCAAAACTTCTGCCCTCAGTTATCTGAAGTATTTCAAGTAAAAATGAAATTATATCGCTCCATATCACTCTAGAGTAACGAATTCAGATCAATGTGCCTAAATTAGACAAAGTCAGATTTTAATCACATCAACTAATTCACTAGCAGTTAGGTCTGTCCAACACTAAAATGAGTTGTCATGTAACATCATAAGAACCTTGTCACTGAGGCTGCAGATCATCATTGCTCAGACATTGTCCAGAAACAATTTCTGCCTCAGGTGGAAGTTAGATTCAGTGGACTCTAGATCTCATCTATAACTAAGATTCTATGAATCTAGAACTCTGTGCTCAAAAGTGGGTAGAGTCAAACAAAGTCAACTTCCAGGAAGAGGACAGTCTGGAGTCAAACCAGGAAGGAGTTAACGTGGAATTGGCAAATGAATCTAGTTGCTGTAGTGAGCACTGTAAGATAGGACCTTACTGTCTTAGCAAAGGCAGGAGGGTTAGAGAAATCACACTGTATAATTATATAAGGGACACTTCAGGGTCCATTGTATTATTCTCAGAACCATCTATTTAAAGTAAACTGATACCTTTTTAAATTGGCAGATAATCTTAACCTAGAAGAAGTTGAAAGGGGAAAATCTTACCAGATATTTAACGAGTTGATGCACAATGAGAAGACCAAAGGGTTGGAAACCAAAGGAAGCCAACAACAAGGCAAGTCTAGCCCACAAATCTTAACCGAAGGTTGATGCAGATTTGACTACAGGTACAATGTAAAGCTCAAGAAAGTCAATCCCAAGCCAAAATTATTCATTGGTGTCTTCCTAACACTTACCCTAGACCTGCACAAAAGTACTGAAAAAATGTTAATTGAGGAAACACACGATGAAGGAAATAATACAGTAATTTAAAACATACTGTACACATCAAAGGCATAAATTTTGAAGGGGCACAAAATTCTGGAGAGGTTTATCCTTTAAGACTATGGAGTAAAGAGCAATAAAGTAAATGGAGCCCTAGAGAAAGAAAACAAAATGAAGGAGACACAAGGATCAATCAAAAATCTAAAGCATTGCCAAGTAGACTTTGTGGTAACCAAAACTTCTGCCCTCAGTTATCTGAAGTATTTCAAGTAAAAATGAAATTATATCGCTCCATATCACTCTAGAGTAACGAATTCAGATCAATGTGCCTAAATTAGACAAAGTCAGATTTTAATCACATCAACTAATTCACTAGCAGTTAGGTCTGTCCAACACTAAAATGAGTTGTCATGTAACATCATAAGAACCTTGTCACTGAGGCTGCAGATCATCATTGCTCAGACATTGTCCAGAAACAATTTCTGCCTCAGGTGGAAGTTAGATTCAGTGGACTCTAGATCTCATCTATAACTAAGATTCTATGAATCTAGAACTCTGTGCTCAAAAGTGGGTAGAGTCAAACAAAGTCAACTTCCAGGAAGAGGACAGTCTGGAGTCAAACCAGGAAGGAGTTAACGTGGAATTGGCAAATGAATCTAGTTGCTGTAGTGAGCACTGTAAGATAGGACCTTACTGTCTTAGCAAAGGCAGGAGGGTTAGAGAAATCACACTGTATAATTATATAAGGGACACTTCAGGGTCCATTGTATTATTCTCAGAACCATCTATTTAAAGTAAACTGATACCTTTTTAAATTGGCAGATAATCTTAACCTAGAAGAAGTTGAAAGGGGAAAATCTTACCAGATATTTAACGAGTTGATGCACAATGAGAAGACCAAAGGGTTGGAAACCAAAGGAAGCCAACAACAAGGCAAGTCTAGCCCACAAATCTGTAACCAATTTGAAACCCGTGAATGGTGGTCTCTGAGTGCCACCATGAAAGCACCTACTCTGGCAGCCTTGGACTCTTATCATGATCAAATCAAGGGTCATTATTTTATGACTCTTATATTGTAGCTCAGCCAGACGGACAACAGTACCTTCTTTCATTTTGCTTGGATAATGGCCAGATACAAGTCACTTTACCATGACTTAAAAAGTATTGTGCCCATCTGTTCACAATTGATGGGAATAATTGAGGGGTAGAATGTGCCAGGCACTCTCGGACAACCCTGTGGAAATGGGTCAGGAGCTTTCTTGGCCATCTGCCACGTGACAACGCTTCCTTCATCAGCGAACATATGGACTTGATGAAACTGTCGCTTGGAGAGCATGGTACACAGGGCTGGGGCCAATCTAGTTCCACAAGAACATTTAGCTAAGTTACAGTAAGAGACTAGCTTTCACATTCTATTACTCCTTGAAAAATTCTTGCAAGCATGCATCCTTATGTTGTATGCTCAAATCAGAAAGGCAAAGTTGTGATTTGATGTCATCCCTGTCCACTGTCATGACTTTAAAATAGGGATATAAATTCCCTGAAAGGAGATGAGTGGCCAGCTGCTCTCCTGAGACCACAAACTTCCACTGTCTCCCTCTACGAGATGGAGCAATGGTGGTGAGTGGGAATAGATTCTCAAATATTTGCTCAGACTTTTGAAACAGTTTGATGGTTGAAGGAGAGAAGCCTCACCATGAGTGGCTGAGGAAATGGTTTAGGTAACACTGTATTGTTTGTAAACATAATTTAGAGAGGAAAAAGAGAACTGGCTGAAAAATCTTCCTGATGTCTTTTCAAGTTCAGGAATTTTCACTCATGACTTATTTCACAAAGAGAGGGACAGGGCTTCCCTGGTGGTCCAGTGGGTAAATAGTCTGCCTTGCAGTGCAGGGGGCAAAGGTTCAATCACTGGCCTGGGAAGATCCCACGTGCTGTGGAGTGGTTGGACCGGTGTTGTCTAATTATGAGCCAGCGCTCTGGAGTGCACGCGCCCAGAGCCAGTGCTCTGCAACAAGAGAAGCCACTGTGATGGGAAGCCCACACAGGCCGAAGAATAAAGATGGATGAAAAATAAACAAACAAAAAATCAGTAGGAAGAGGCCAAAAATTAAAAAAGAAAAAGAGAGAGAGACAGAGAGAATGAACAGAATCATTAATTTGAGGCAAGGAAATCTCTCCTCATTCTTGGCCAGGAATTCCCCAAACCAAACTTTAATTCAACTTTTCTACAGTGAACATCAAGGTAAACCATGGAAGCAGAAGAGATGTCCCTCTAGGGCACCCAAGAGGAGGGAAGGAGTATTAGCAGGTGAGTTCTTGAATTCTGGGTACAAGCTGGTAGAGTCAGCTCCTTTTCCCCAAACCAAGATGGAGCCGCCATTGCTCAAGTGGAAACACCTGATCGATGCAGCCCAGGACAAATCAACCACAGGTGCTAATAGCCTAACTGTGGGTTATCCAGGTTCTTGCAAGCATGCATCCTTATGTTGTATGCTCAAATCAGAAAGGCAAAGTTGTGATTTGATGTCATCCCTGTCCACTGTCATGACTTTAAAATAGGGATATAAATCCCCTGAAAGGAGATGAGTGGCCAGCTGCTCTCCTGAGACCACAAACTTCCACTGTCTCCCTCTACGAGATGGAGCAATGGTGGTGAGTGGGAATAGATTCTCAAATATTTGCTCAGACTTTTGAAACAGTTTGATGGTTGAAGGAGAGAAGCCTCACCATGAGTGGCTGAGGAAATGGTTTAGGTAACACTGTATTGTTTGTAAACATAATTTAGAGAGGAAAAAGAGAACTGGCTGAAAAATCTTCCTGATGTCTTTTCAAGTTCAGGAATTTTCACTCATGACTTATTTCACAAAGAGAGGGACAGGGCTTCCCTGGTGGTCCAGTGGGTAAATAGTCTGCCTTGCAGTGCAGGGGGCAAAGGTTCAATCACTGGCCTGGGAAGATCCCACGTGCTGTGGAGTGGTTGGACCGGTGTTGTCTAATTATGAGCCAGCGCTCTGGAGTGCACGCGCCCAGAGCCAGTGCTCTGCAACAAGAGAAGCCACTGTGATGGGAAGCCCACACAGGCCGAAGAATAAAGATGGATGAAAAATAAACAAACAAAAAATCAGTAGGAAGAGGCCAAAAATTAAAAAAGAAAAAGAGAGAGAGAGACAGAGAGAATGAACAGAATCATTAATTTGAGGCAAGGAAATCTCTCCTCATCCTTGGCCAGGAATTCCCCAAACCAAACTTTAATTCAACTTTTCTACAGTGAACATCAAGGTAAACCATGGAAGCAGAAGAGATGTCCCTCTAGGGCACCCAAGAGGAGGGAAGGAGTATTAGCAGGTGAGTTCTTGAATTCTGGGTACAAGCTGGTAGAGTCAGCTCCTTTTCCCCAAACCAAGATGGAGCCGCCATTGCTCAAGTGGAAACACCTGATCGATGCAGCCCAGGACAAATCAACCACAGGTGCTAATAGCCTAACTGTGGGTTATCCAGGTTCTTGACATGACCTCCTTAGTCCTTCCAAGTATTTTCCTGCTCATGGGGGAACCAAAGACAAAGAGTAAAAGCAATTCATTAGAAGGTATTTTGCTGTTTGTGGGCAGTATGTCGAAAGCATTTCTAAGAAAAGCAGATTAGGTTGTAAGTTAAAAAGAATGTTTGTGTTTTCTCTGATTTTAATTATTCAAGCCCTCTATGTCCTTGACTCTCCCCAGCCTCCTTGGCATGCCCAAAAATAATGAAGAGTGGACTTAAATAAGGACCTTCCAGGAGTGCCAGAAACACCACATGCAGCCCCCTGTCCACCATAGTTTCCTGTCCTTTGCATGACAGGGCAAGGTCACCTGCTCCTAGAACTCTTGCTTACTCATCACACCACCTCTAACCTTGTCCTCCCTCTTCACAATATTAGCATTCTGAGTCAGGTCATGCACATTTTTTGTTCTCATGATTTGGAACTGTCAGTATGAAATAACCAAAAACACAAGAAGCATATCATCTGAGGCCCTGGCTTCAAGGCATGGCTCCTCCTTGCTAGCTGGGTCACCTCACCTGGAGGAGCTACAGTCTCCTCAACTAAAAAAGGGTGATATCTGTGTAGGACTTACCTGGTGGCTCAGAGGGTAAAGAATCTGCCTGCAATGCAGGAGGCTCAGGTTCGGTCTCTGGTTAGGAAAGATCTCCTGGGAAAGAGAATGGCTACCCACTTCAGTATTCTTGCCTGGAGAACTCTATGGACAGAGAAGCCTGGTGGGCTACAGTCCATGGGGTCACAAAGAGTTGGACGTGACTGAGCGATGAACACTTTCACTTTTCAATCCATGTGAAAGCTTTTTGAAAACTGTAAAGCAGCCTGTTTCTATTGGAGGTGACACAAAAACCACATGTCTTCCTTATACTCCAGAGTCTGAACTAGGATTATACCCCCTTCTGCAGGCTCAGCACAAATTTGGCTGAAAGATCACTGTATGCCTCCCTTGTTGCTACGGTGCTAACATGGACCCTGTCCCCAGCTTTACCACATACATTCAGAAGCCATGCACATCATTATAAAGATGCCTACTGAGGAGGACCCTGCAGGAACCTGTGTGCCCCCAGAGAGGAGAGTAGATCTAGCCCTCAGAGCTTGCTAGAGGACATGATGGCTCTCGCAGGCTGGCACCAAGAACCCCACAGCACTGCAGGCCTCACAGGTACATCCAGCCCCACCACCCAAGAGACAAGCACGTCCCACCTCGCAGGAATTTGATCTCCCCTTTAGCACCAGCACCTGCAGAACTACCATCACAAGCACTGCAGCCAAACTTCCCGGCACCACTCACCTCACCATTGGGAAAGCAAGATAAATTGCCCAGAATTCTCTCTCTGGGGCTCTTTTTTGGAAGAGTCATAACTAAAATCTCTGATTGTCCAACACAGGAGACCAAAGGGAGAAAGATGCTCTGTGACCCCAGAAGCCACTAATCACCAGGCAGCAGGGTGCTGTGGTGTTCTATCTTCTTCCCCGAGTGTCGGCTAACACATCCCTGTGATTAGAGGCACTTGGAGTGATCCTGACTCACTCTGCATCTTCAACAGCTGACATCAATAAGCAGCTGCTTTGTTTTACAAGAAAGCCAATGCAATAATTAATGGCCTTATGGAGAATTCCAATCCACAGGCTCTTTCACCAAGGCTCCAAAGGCATCTCCAAACTGTAAAAAGGTTTCAAGTAGAAATAAATCACTTTCTTGCACTTTAGTGTACAACCAGGTACCATGGACCCCAGAGTCAACATTTTCCTAATGGTCTGACAAAGAAGGTAAGAAACGGCTGAGTGCTCATGAGTGACTTGGACAATAATCTATGAACGCGAAAGAAATCAGTATCAGAGTGCTGCAGAGGTGGCAGGGACTTCCCTGTGTTCCCAAGTTCTATCATGTTAAAGATATCAAACTGGACTTCTTCCATGTGGCTTTCTCTGATCGCTCCAGCCTGGAAAAAGTTCATTCATTCATTCATTCGGTATTTATTTATTGAGCATCTATGTATGCCAGGCACTGTGCTCAGTTGTTCTGGCATAGAGCCGTATAAACTGTCAAAATCTCTGTCCAGTAGTTCCATCTTCTGATTCATTAATAGCAGCAGTGTTTATACCCTTTGCATCAAATATACTCTTTCACAGAGAAACTCATATTACTCTCCACTTTACAATATAATTATTTTCCCAAAACTCACATTACTCTACTCTTTATAATGTAATTATAAACACGTCTTTTTAAGCAGCATGAGGTCAAAAGCACTTCTGATTTCTTTTGTGATGTGGGAAGAGAATGCGCTAGGGCTTCCCTGATGGCTCAACAGTGAAGAATCCGCCTGCCAAACAGGAGACTCAAGTTTGATCCCTGGGTCAGGAAGATTCCCTAGGGAAGGAAATGGCAACCCACTCCAGTATTCTTGTCCAGGAAACCCCACAGACAGAGGAGACTGGCGGCTATGGTTCATGCAGTTGGACATAACTTAGCAACTAAACCACTATCACCGCCAAGAGAAGGTGTTAAGTAAATATGTGTAATAGTTAACTAATTGCGTGAAATAAATAAATATGTTAAATTTTCTTCAAATTAATTTTCTTCAGTTAGCTTCTCCAAAGGCAAGAGTTTCTCTGTTAACATTTCTGTATTTTCTACAGCACCCAACCTAAGGCTGGGTACATGACTCCTTCTAAATACATTCTTAGTTGAATTCATAATTCTGCTTGCAGTGGAGATTCCTCTTCCATGCCAATCCTGTTAATCATACCGTAGGTTTAGAAAATGGGAAGCCTAAGGCCAAGAAAAACAATATAATCAGTCCTAAGTAGCCTACAATTCCCTGACATACTGGCTAAGTTGTCTCCCAAACCAGAGAACTGCATTTGTGAGAGAGGAATAAAGTCATCATTCATCCATGAGGATAGACATAAGCCACCTGTGCATTGCAAGAAGAAAACCAAAATGAAACTGGAGGAGCAAGGCTGACTTTGGACAATGGAAACATTCATCATGTAACCTACACAGGATCTGCCTGTCAAAAGACCATGAATCTGGAGTCAAAGCCACCTCTACATCAGGTGTACGCTGTAGCCAAAACCAGTCTAGAGAGGCCAGGGACCCTGGGCGTGTACCCATGCTTGCTCTCTTTCAGTTCAGTCTCTTGAAATCCATGGAGTATTTAGCCCTGCTCTGATAACCCTTAAGAGATGCCTCAGCTAAAGACGTCAGTGGTTGGAGCTGACCTCTGTAAGGAGATGGACCAATATCCTTTCCCACCCTAGCTGAGATCAGGCAAACTGATGATGCTCTCCCAACCCTCATGGGCATCTGTGAATCCTCTCACCTAGACCACCAATGAGTAAATCGTTAGCACCAGCAGAGTGCACCTAGCCTGGGAACAGCATAGGCATCTGTGTGTCATCTATAAGGGCATTCAAGTTCTAAGTTTTGGACATGTTCAAAGGCTATCACAGGGTTTACCATCTGAAAATTCAGCCCACTTACTCAGAAGCCCATCCTCCCAATTTCCAAAATTAGAAAGTACCCCAGGACCTTCAAAATCAACACTAAATGACCAAAAATTACATTCCTATTTTTATCACCATGCCAGACTTTGTTTTGGCCTTCCAGATCTGAGCGGCCTGATCCCTGCACACACTGTGTCAGCCTGGAAGTACTCCTGCCTCCTTCCTCATCCTTGTGATCCAGCAAGGATCCTGAAGCTGCTCATGGAAACCAGCAATGGCATTTAGTCATGCAAAGCAGGGAGCTGACTTCATTTTCCTCAATAAATATTTCATTGAGAATCAGAGAAATAAGAGAAACCTTATTCATGAGATTTATGTTTGTCTTAATGATTCACAGCATAATTTATTCCAATTAAATATTTGTTTTAATATCTTCTTGGGTCTGAAAACTTCTGCCCATTCATCAGTGAGTCTTCATGTCAGGAGTCCCCTCACAGCTGTGAAGATGCTGGCAAGGGCCTCATTCTCCTCTAAATGAGAAGCAATTCCTTCCCAGCTCCCTTCTGGTGGGAGCCTGGGTCGTGCTCTTGCTGTCTCTAACACTCGCCCCAGAGCCATCAGTCCATTGCTGTTCCCTGCTTCCTCTCACCTTGCATCTCTCAACCCTGCACACATTCCTAAAGCTCACCCGGCTCAGATACCCCTCTGAGACACAGAATCCCAAAAGACCCTATAGAACAGGGGTGAGGCAGTGCCAGGCCTTACAATATGGTAAAAAGGAGACTGGAACTGCAGTAAAGACTTCTGAGCTCAGGTTCCAACATCACAACTTCTGGTGGTTTCCTCTTACCTTACAGGGGGCTATGTACTGTTGAAAGAATCAAGTGAGGAGGTTCATAAACTGTGAAGAACTATAGCTCCCTCCCAGGGGTGAGATAGTTAAACAAGAAGATATTTTTTCTGGTGTTTAGGACAAACCTGGTAGGTAAAAAATACTCAAATAAGCCACAGTTACTATAAAAATGTGAGGGGTAGGATAAGAAGAAGAATGAGTAGATTTCCAAACCAATGTGAAACCAAAGGGATTTTACCTTTTGCATTAATTAAATGTCATTTCTAAAACTTTTAAATCCTTGGCAGCATGAGAAAGATTTACTACGCTAGAGCAAAAAGGACTTCTGAAAAGTAATTATAAAGGCTTATAAGTTAATAATGGCTTTGTACCTTGTATTACTAGAGCTAATTCCATTATCCAAGAAACTAAAAACTGATGTTCAGTGACATGGTGAATGCCCCAGTCCACAACTCCTGAAAGAACAATCCTCTTTGCCACCACATCATGTTAAGTACTTTTCTAAGAAGCCATGCCAGAATATCTCCCAACCTGTCTGAGTCATTCCATCCAGTCTAGACAACACCCACCCCACTCCATACACACATAGCCTTCGTGTTTCTCTATGTCTTTTGGAGCCAAGGAATCTTAACACCAAGAGTACCTTATTTTCCCACTAATAAAATGATTAGCTGAGTGATACTAGCCCAAAAGAATGAATGAGCTATTGTGCCCGCCAAGGCATTGCTAGCGTCAAAGAAGCTTTGAGGGGCTTCCCTAGTGGTCCAGTGGGTAAGGACAGTGCCTTGCAGTGCAAGGGGCGCCGGTTGGATCCCTGGCCTGGGAAGATCCCATGTGCCGCAGAGTGGCTGGACTGATGTGTCCAACTACCAAGTTGGAGCTCTGGAGCGCATGTGCCCAGAGCCAGTTCTCTGCAACGACAGAGGCCACTGTGATGGGAGGCCCACACAAGCCAAAGCAACAAAGACAGATGAAAATAGATAAATGAAAGACCAATAGAAGTGGCCAAAAAAAAAAAGTTTTGAGCTGAGAGTGCATGCCTGGCTCCTTTCAAATGACACCAATTCTGCCTTCCCCAGAGATAACTCTTAATAAATGTCCTAGTTACTTACATATCAAATGATTTCCTGATTTTGTTTCCCCCACATGTTCAAGGGGGAAACACCACTATTTTTCTCTTCCATAAATGAAATTCTCAGTAGAGACCCCCCCCAGCTCAGGGCAGCAGGTAAACAGCATACACTTGTCCACACACCAGCCAGTGCCTCCTTCTCTCCCCTAGACCTGCTGCAGGTCAGAATGAAGCCAGTAATGTCTGAAATCTCATCTTGCATCTGCCACTTGATCTTCCATCTGCTACTTTCCCAATTCGGCAAGTGGCTGGGGGCTGGAAGACAGAGAAAGGTCTCCAGGGGTCCACTCAGTAATGAGCAGATGTTAACCAAATGGGAGAGATGTAACTCTCCTTAAAAGCAAAGAAAGCCCCAAGATCATGGCCAGATAAACCTTGGTGGCAGAGGCAATCCCAAGATGTCACTTCAAAGCACAACATCTAACTGCCTCCAGGGGTCTAGGGTACGGATATTTTCATCAGTTTCCAGATGGAGTTGTAGAAAAGAACATGAGGTTTAGAATAAGAAACCCCAGGTGAGAACCCTGACTTATCATTATATAAGCTGAATGACTTGGGCAAGTCACGTACTTCTCTGACCTTCAGTTTCCTCATCTGTAAAATGCGGACAATAGTGTTATGAGGTTTGAGATAAGCACCTAGGGCAGCTCCTGGCACATTAGGAAGTACTTAATCAATGTTCTACTTAGGTTGTGTGGCACAGACGATTAAGAATCTGCCTGTAATGCAGAAGACCTGGGTTTGATCCCTGGGCTGGGAAGATCCCTTGGAGAAGGGAATGGCAATCCACTTTAGTAATCTTGCCTGGAGAATCCCATGGACAGAGGAGCCTGGTAGGCTACAGTCCATAGGATCACAAAGAGTCAGTCATGACTGAGTAACTAACATTAATGAACGTCTTAACATCCTAAATTACAATGCAAACATTATCAGCAGGCCATATTCTCTGGGTTCTTTTTCCAGTAGAAGGTCTAGATTTTTGTTATCTGTCTATACTATTTTCGTTGACCCTTGCACGACTAAGAAAAAGCTAGTGTGAGGCTACCGGCTGGAATAGTAGATGCAGTCTCCAACCATGATCAGAAATTATCTAACAGATAATTGAGCAACAGCATTCTCCTCATGAATGTACTGTTAGGGCCAACAATGTCAACAGCATCAGCAGTATACTTTAAAACATCACTGTGACTGGAAGATCAATCTGCACCATCCCTTTCATCTGGAAATGGAAGAGAAGTTTTAAGTCACCAAATCTGCTTCTTGTAGACCACGTCTTGGTCAACAATAATGCATCCCCATCTTTGTTGACAATCCTATCTTCCTTACTGAGAAAGGTTTCTGGAACCAGGGTGTGTTTCTGGAAACCAATTTAAATTTATGAAGCTGTGTGTATTTATGGTACAATGAAAGTAAATCTAGCTGAAGCAAAGATCTACATTCCCAAGACAACTGACTGTCCATTTATTAGTTGCTGCCCTTGGTTAACACCTGAGTCACAGGTTACCCCTTGCTGAGCCTTCCTACAGGAACCTGGTTCATTCAGGAGCCGACTGGGAAAGAGCTGAAAAAGTAGGGGAAACAAGCAGCATTAAATCAAGGGACACACCCTCTACAGCCAAGGTCCAAGCAGGAGGGCAGTTGGGCTTGGCCAGTGGCGGAAAGACTCCACCCACACAGCACTTTGAACAGAAGCTGTCTTCCAAATGGAGGCAAAGAACTGCTAATCTGACACATGCCCAAAACAGAGACGTGGGTAAAAATAAAATTATGACTGCTGCCCTGTGAGAAAGCCAGGAAGAGAACATATTGAAGCAATCATGGCCTGAAGCCCTGCCTAACACCAGAGCTCCTACTAAGTGACCTCAGCCAGGCACAGGAAAGGATTGATCAAGTTACTTTTCTTGCTCAGAATCTCCCAATAGCTGCCCATAAACTAGTGAATAAAACCCTAAATCTCCACAGTGTGGAACATAAAGCAACCTTTCCAGCTTTCTCTCTCATTATCCCAAATCCCCCCACATGCATACTGACAGTGAGCATACACCCTGGTCTCTGCATGAAGACTGTGTCCCAACTCCAAACCTTCCCCCTCTGCACCTCTCTCTTGCCCTCCTCCCTCTTCACAAATTTGAACTATTGTGAGGCTACCGGCTGGAATAGTAGATGCAGTCTCCAACCATGATCAGAAATTATCTAACAGATAATTGAGCAACAGCATTCTCCTCATGAATGTACTGTTAGGGCCAACAATGTCAACAGCATCAGCAGTATACTTTAAAACATCACTGTGACTGGAAGATCAATCTGCACCATCCCTTTCATCTGGAAATGGAAGAGAAGTTTTAAGTCACCAAATCTGCTTCTTGTAGACCACGTCTTGGTCAACAATAATGCATCCCCATCTTTGTTGACAATCCTATCTTCCTTACTGAGAAAGGTTTCTGGAACCAGGGTGTGTTTCTGGAAACCAATTTAAATTTATGAAGCTGTGTGTATTTATGGTACAATGAAAGTAAATCTAGCTGAAGCAAAGATCTACATTCCCAAGACAACTGACTGTCCATTTATTAGTTGCTGCCCTTGGTTAACACCTGAGTCACAGGTTACCCCTTGCTGAGCCTTCCTACAGGAACCTGGTTCATTCAGGAGCCGACTGGGAAAGAGCTGAAAAAGTAGGGGAAACAAGCAGCATTAAATCAAGGGACACACCCTCTACAGCCAAGGTCCAAGCAGGAGGGCAGTTGGGCTTGGCCAGTGGCGGAAAGACTCCACCCACACAGCACTTTGAACAGAAGCTGTCTTCCAAATGGAGGCAAAGAACTGCTAATCTGACACATGCCCAAAACAGAGACGTGGGTAAAAATAAAATTATGACTGCTGCCCTGTGAGAAAGCCAGGAAGAGAACATATTGAAGCAATCATGGCCTGAAGCCCTGCCTAACACCAGAGCTCCTACTAAGTGACCTCAGCCAGGCACAGGAAAGGATTGATCAAGTTACTTTTCTTGCTCAGAATCTCCCAATAGCTGCCCATAAACTAGTGAATAAAACCCTAAATCTCCACAGTGTGGAACATAAAGCAACCTTTCCAGCTTTCTCTCTCATTATCCCAAATCCCCCCACATGCATACTGACAGTGAGCATACACCCTGGTCTCTGCATGAAGACTGTGTCCCAACTCCAAACCTTCCCCCTCTGCACCTCTCTCTTGCCCTCCTCCCTCTTCACAAGTCCAGCTTCTACCCATCCCTCAAGGCCTTTCAAGGCCAAGTCCACAGCTAGAATTCTTCCCCCTCCCCCTTCTTCTCAGCTCCTATGGCACTTTCCAAATAAACAATCTTTTCCCTTTACTGCAATTTCTGTGAAGAAAAAGATGGCCTGCCTTGTTCATTCTCATAATTGTACCTTTGCAGATATTCAGTAAATATTTGTCAATTTAAGAATCCCTCTGCACCAAGATGTTTATTCTGTAACTTGCATTTTCTAGACCTCACCAGACAAGAAGTCCCCCTTAATGGAGAGAATTCAAATTCCACTGGCTTTGCCTGATTTCCTTTCTAATACAGTACCTCAGTCCCAGAAAAGTCTCATCCCATTGTGTTCAGGAGCCCCACGCACTTCTCCCCTGTGCTCCCCAGACAACCTGCCAGCCACACCTACCACACCTTCCTCTCCTGCTCTGGCTGCCCACTGCCGCCAGAGGGTGTGCGAGATGACCTCTATGAGGAACCCAGCCTCTGACCCAGCATGCTGGCTCCAGAACTCTCTAATCCCCAACACTCCAAACACTGAACAGCCTGAGTTCCCTGGAGTCCCCCCTGTCCCTGGATCTAACCCGAGCGGAAGTCTTATCCCCTTCTCCATGGTGTCCAGGAGGTCAGTATCATCTGTTTCCATGGATCACACATAGCCCTCCTGAGAGTGGCTCCTCCCACTTCTGCCCAGCATCTCCCCCTTCCCCCTGCCCCAGGGCTCATACCCTGGCCCATGGAGTTGGCTAGAGGTGCCCCATGAGAAAAGCATGCCTAACCCGCCTAACACCAGAGCTCCTACTAAGTGACCTCAGCCAGGCACAGGAAAGGATTGATCAAGTTACTTTTCTTGCTCAGAATCTCCCAATAGCTGCCCATAAACTAGTGAATAAAACCCTAAATCTCCACAGTGTGGAACATAAAGCAACCTTTCCAGCTTTCTCTCTCATTATCCCAAATCCCCCCACATGCATACTGACAGTGAGCATACACCCTGGTCTCTGCATGAAGACTGTGTCCCAACTCCAAACCTTCCCCCTCTGCACCTCTCTCTTGCCCTCCTCCCTCTTCACAAGTCCAGCTTCTACCCATCCCTCAAGGCCTTTCAAGGCCAAGTCCACAGCTAGAATTCTTCCCCCTCCCCCTTCTTCTCAGCTCCTATGGCACTTTCCAAATAAACAATCTTTTCCCTTTACTGCAATTTCTGTGAAGAAAAAGATGGCCTGCCTTGTTCATTCTCATAATTGTACCTTTGCAGATATTCAGTAAATATTTGTCAATTTAAGAATCCCTCTGCACCAAGATGTTTATTCTGTAACTTGCATTTTCTAGACCTCACCAGACAAGAAGTCCCCGTTAATGGAGAGAATTCAAATTCCACTGGCTTTGCCTGATTTCCTTTCTAATACAGTACCTCAGTCCCAGAAAAGTCTCATCCCATTGTGTTCAGGAGCCCCACGCACTTCTCCCCTGTGCTCCCCAGACAACCTGCCAGCCACACCTACCACACCTTCCTCTCCTGCTCTGGCTGCCCACTGCCGCCAGAGGGTGTGCGAGATGACCTCTATGAGGAACCCAGCCTCTGACCCAGCATGCTGGCTCCAGAACTCTCTAATCCCCAACACTCCAAACACTGAACAGCCTGAGTTCCCTGGAGTCCCCCCTGTCCCTGGATCTAACCCGAGCGGAAGTCTTATCCCCTTCTCCATGGTGTCCAGGAGGTCAGTATCATCTGTTTCCATGGATCACACATAGCCCTCCTGAGAGTGGCTCCTCCCACTTCTGCCCAGCATCTCCCCCTTCCCCCTGCCCCAGGGCTCATACCCTGGCCCATGGAGTTGGCTAGAGGTGGACACCTGGGAAAGAGAGCATGAAGTCTCTCCAAAACACTTGTCTCCCCTAGTCAGCTGCCTCAGGCCTCATCCCTCATCCCCCTGAAGGAGAAGAGTGGACTACAACCATCTTTCCTATTTAAAGACAGGAAACCCTTCCTTGGCGTCCTTTCAATGCCTCTGCCCGGGGCAGACTCCACTGTCCCACACCTCCCAGGACCTGCTGCCTCAGCCCCCTTCCTTTCTTCCTCCAACAGGGCTTCACCACTGCACACAGGTCCTTTTCTCCATAAGTGATCGATAAGACTGGATTTCAGCAGATATTGCCCAGGGGCTGAAGATTTATCAGTGCTAAAGCTTTCTGTGCCTGCCAATTTGTGTGTCCATTATTCCAGGCTGGGTCATCCAAGCCCTTAATCTACTTAATGGAGAAGGAATTCCAGTGAGACAGGAAGCACCTTGAGCTGAAAGGTGAGCCCACACAGAGGGCAGGAAAGTGCCCCTCGGGAGTCGCCCAGCTTGGCTGCCTGGCAGGTAGCCTCAAGGTAAAGAGGCAGAGTCTTCAAAGGAGTAGCTGATGTATGACTCCACGCCTGCTGGAAACACATCCCAGTCACAACAAGACGCATAGAGCAACATGCGGCAGAAGTCTTCCTCCAGGGCTTCAGATCAAACTTCAAGGCCAGTGGATCTGGTCTTCAATTCCATCCCCAATTCCAGAGACATCACTTTGCTGACAAAGGCCATATACTCAAAACTATGGTTTTTCCAGTAGTCACATATGGATGTGAGAACTGGACCATAAAGAGCTGTGTGCAGAAGAACTGATGCTTTCAAACTGTGATCTCGAAGAAGACTCTTGAGTCTCTTGGACTGCAAGATCAAACCAGTCAATCCTAAAAGAAATCAACTCTGAATATTCTTTGGTAGGACTGATGCTGAAGCTGAAGCTCCAATACTTTGGTCACCTGATGCACAGAGCTGACTCATTGGAAAAGGCCCTGATGCTGGGAAAGACTGAGGGCAGGAGGAGAAGGGGATGACGGAGGATGAGATGGTTGGATGGCATCACAGACTCAATGGACATGAGTTTGAGAAAACTCCAGGAGACAGTGAAGGACAGAGAAGCCTGGCATGCTGCAGTTCGTGGGGTCACAAACAATTGGTCACAACTGAGCACCTGAACTACAAACAACCAAACTCTACTGTCCTCCTACAGAGCCTGGCACTGGCAGCACATGGTATCCCTCCCCCTTCAAAACCTGACCACCAAGCTGCTAGGCCCCAGAGCCCCTCCTGACCATTCTACCATCCTCTTCTCAACCAAAAGTTAAATTTTAGACAATGCAGGTTAAGAATTAACATTGAGGTTTTAATATGTATAACCCCACTTCAACCATACACTAATCCTATAAGATAACCATTGATATTACCAGCATTCCATAAATGAGGAAACTAAGGCCTAGAGCAGCCAAGTGACAAAGAAATAGTGAATGGCAGAGCTGAGCCACTTCTGGTTCACACTGATCCATTCAGCATACTGCCTTCAAGGCAAGTCCATCAGCAAACTAAGCCTGGGCATTAGGCTTGATACTTCCAAATTTTATTAAGGATTAAGGTTTAAGGTTTTGTTTGGGGTTTTTCTTTTTTCTTTTTTTTTGGTTTTTAAAGGAATTTGATCATGTAAATCAACAGCTTTAACCAGCAGAGTTTAAGGATGAAACAGCATGGGGGTGATAAAAGGGGACAGAACCTACTTTCAACTCACTTTCCTGCCACTTGAAAGCACGGGCCCCAAATTCAGCTGTATTCATCTGCCCATGACCAAAGCATGCATACAAAAGCTGTTTGGTACACCTTCATTGGATGTTTTCTTTGAGGGACTCCCAAAAGCTAGCAATCTGTGGCAAGTAATGTACTGATAAAGGGAACTTCTAAGATGCAGTCAAGCCACAGACCTGGGTTATGGAAAAGAGATGGAGGATCCTGAACCTGCAGGAGGCACTAGTTCAGGAACCGGACCTCCACTCCTCAAGCAGAAACTACAGAGGGGCCAGACAGGGCGGTGGGGGGCATAGAGTAAATGTCCCTCCTTTTGAGTCCTCTTGCCCCAAAGAGAGGACATGGAGCCCAATCTGGTTTCCCAAAGGCCGGAGCAAGTGGCCTGCAGGGAAGGCTGTCTCTAGTGACTTCAGACCTAATTTCTGCTCCTAGTGAATGAGGGCAGGTGCCTTAGAGCAAGGACAGCCTTCCAGCCCATGTTCCATCCCCGAATGGCATGCTGCAGTTCGTGGGGTCACAAACATTTGGGAAGCACCTGAACTACAAACAACCAAACTCTACTGTCCTCCTACAGAGCCTGGCACTGGCAGCACATGGTATCCCTCCCCCTTCAAAACCTGACCACCAAGCTGCTAGGCCCCAGAGCCCCTCCTGACCATTCTACCATCCTCTTTTCAACCAAAAGTTAAATTTTAGACAATGCAGGTTAAGAATTAACATTGAGGTTTTAATATGTATAACCCCACTTCAACCATACACTAATCCTATAAGATAACCATTGATATTACCAGCATTCCATAAATGAGGAAACTAAGGCCTAGAGCAGCCAAGTGACAAAGAAATAGTGAATGGCAGAGCTGAGCCACTTCTGGTTCACACTGATCCATTCAGCATACTGCCTTCAAGGCAAGTCCATCAGCAAACTAAGCCTGGGCATTAGGCTTGATACTTCCAAATTTTATTAAGGATTAAGGTTTAAGGTTTTGTTTGGGGTTTTTCTTTTTTCTTTTTTTTTGGTTTTTAAAGGAATTTGATCATGTAAATCAACAGCTTTAACCAGCAGAGTTTAAGGATGAAACAGCATGGGGGTGATAAAAGGGGACAGAACCTACTTTCAACTCACTTTCCTGCCACTTGAAAGCACGGGCCCCAAATTCAGCTGTATTCATCTGCCCATGACCAAAGCATGCATACAAAAGCTGTTTGGTACACCTTCATTGGATGTTTTCTTTGAGGGACTCCCAAAAGCTAGCAATCTGTGGCAAGTAATGTACTGATAAAGGGAACTTCTAAGATGCAGTCAAGCCACAGACCTGGGTTATGGAAAAGAGATGGAGGATCCTGAACCTGCAGGAGGCACTAGTTCAGGAACCGGACCTCCACTCCTCAAGCAGAAACTACAGAGGGGCCAGACAGGGCGGTGGGGGGGGGGGGCATAGAGAGTAAATGTCCCTCCTTTTGAGTCCTCTTGCCCCAAAGAGAGGACATGGAGCCCAATCTGGTTTCCCAAAGGCAGGAGCAAGTGGCCTGCAGGGAAGGCTGTCTCTAGTGACTTCAGACCTAATTTCTGCTCCTAGTGAATGAGGGCAGGTGCCTTAGAGCAAGGACAGCCTTCCAGCCCATGTTCCTGAGGTCTGTGACGATCTTTAAACCTTAATATGGTCCTTCTGCAAGTTGCACCCCATTGCTAGAGGGACCCAGCTCATCCAGTGGAGCCATATGACATGCATTAGTTTTTATGCAATATGCATTTATAAAGGCAATTTACAGTGTGATTAAATTCTGTGAATAAATTTCCAATGAGGTCATTCTTTCTACTACAGAATTTTGATTTTGAATATTCTGATTAAATGCCATTATTACATTTTGATAGTATGCAATCTCAAATTATTAATAGCTTTTTAGGTTCCAAAGTGAGTTTTTGAGGAACGTGCCCTTGTCTTTTCTGAACCTTTCCATTAAGGTGTGGCTTTACATTTTTCTGCAAACCTTCTGACTTGTAGTTCCCCAAACAGACACAAAACATAGCTGCACTTCTTAATCCTTATCTCTGAGCACAGAGTGTGACAGATACTGTTGGTTGCCTACTCAGTAGTCACTGAGGACCTGGCTTAGAGGATCTGGACTTCGTTCAGGAATCAAGTACCTGTGCGCTTCACAGGAAGCAGAAACACTTTCAGCATCACCGGGTAAATGTTAATTCTGTTACACGTATCATGGAAATGGCATCCTCTTTCTTACTACTTGCTTGGGAATACATGAAAAACAGGTCATTTCAGTTACTGTGAGTTCTCCATGAAACATGTGGAATTGTGACAGCCATCTTGGGACTCAAAGGGAGGGAAGGGTGAAGAGAAACAGGGTCCTTGGACCTTCATCTTTTGTCATGGCTGGTTGGGCAAGTAGTACCAACAAGATGCAGTCAAGCCACAGACCTGGGTTATGGAAAAGAGATGGAGGATCCTGAACCTGCAGGAGGCACTAGTTCAGGAACCGAACCTCCACTCCTCAAGCAGAAACTACAGAGGGGCCAGACAGGGCGGTGGGGGGCATAGAGTAAATGTCCCTCCTTTTGAGTCCTCTTGCCCCAAAGAGAGGACATGGAGCCCAATCTGGTTTCCCAAAGGCAGGAGCAAGTGGCCTGCAGGGAAGGCTGTCTCTAGTGACTTCAGACCTAATTTCTGCTCCTAGTGAATGAGGGCAGGTGCCTTAGAGCAAGGACAGCCTTCCAGCCCATGTTCCTGAGGTCTGTGACGATCTTTAAACCTTAATATGGTCCTTCTGCAAGTTGCACCCCATTGCTAGAGGGACCCAGCTCATCCAGTGGAGCCATATGACATGCATTAGTTTTTATGCAATATGCATTTATAAAGGCAATTTACAGTGTGATTAAATTCTGTGAATAAATTTCCAATGAGGTCATTCTTTCTACTACAGAATTTTGATTTTGAATATTCTGATTAAATGCCATTATTACATTTTGATAGTATGCAATCTCAAATTATTAATAGCTTTTTAGGTTCCAAAGTGAGTTTTTGAGGAACGTGCCCTTGTCTTTTCTGAACCTTTCCATTAAGGTGTGGCTTTACATTTTTCTGCAAACCTTCTGACTTGTAGTTCCCCAAACAGACACAAAACATAGCTGCACTTCTTAATCCTTATCTCTGAGCACAGAGTGTGACAGATACTGTTGGTTGCCTACTCAGTAGTCACTGAGGACCTGGCTTAGAGGATCTGGACTTCGTTCAGGAATCAAGTACCTGTGCGCTTCACAGGAAGCAGAAACACTTTCAGCATCACCGGGGAAATGTTAATTCTGTTACACGTATCATGGAAATGGCATCCTCTTTCTTACTACTTGCTTGGGAATACATGAAAAACAGGTCATTTCAGTTACTGTGAGTTCTCCATGAAACATGTGGAATTGTGACAGCCATCTTGGGACTCAAAGGGAGGGAAGGGTGAAGAGAAACAGGGTCCTTGGACCTTCATCTTTTGTCATGGCTGGTTGGGCAATTAGTACCAACCCTCCCACTGAAGAAAGTCTGTGGGTATTTTCTTTAACCTTCATTAAAGAGCTAAGTAACTGGGCCATAACCTTGAAGAAGGTAAGAATCCAAGGAAGTTGGCTTAAAACAAAAAGCTATTTTTGCCAACCTGTAAGAAATGGTGGCAAAAGGAAGCTGTGCTTCTGGCATCCAGGAAGGGAAAAGGGAGCAGAAATCAAAGTCCAGGGCCAACCCAGTGAAGGAACACTGACAAATAATACCCCATGCTAAGCTGGGTTTCTTCTAGATGGAGGGCTTCACCCTCAAGGTAAAGTCAATCTAGAAGAAACAAGTCAATGCTCATGATTGAAATCTGCCTGTAATCTGGGTCCGAGGAACCTCAAGCATTTAACTTGGGTCAAGGTAGAGCTGGACTAGTAGTACCTCCTTAGGGTCTGGCAAAAGAAAATCATCAGTCCAGGAGGAAGTCACTAATTTAGGCTTCAGATTCATCTCAGAAAATCTCTCTTTTTTAAAAAATTTTGGGCTATTTTATTGTTTTGTTATTTATTTATTTTCATCCATCTTCATTCTTTGGCCTGTGTAGGCACTTATTATAGTGGCCTCTCTCATTGCAGAGCACCGGCTCTGTGCGCATGTGTTCCAGAGCGCTGGCTCATAATTGGACACACTGGTCCAGCCACTCTGCCGCCTGTGGGACTTGTAGTTCCCCAAACAGACACAAAACATAGCTGCTTAATCTTTTGAAAGTGTGACAGATACTGTTGGTTGCCTACTCAGTAGTCACTGAGGACCTGGCTTAGAGGATCTGGACTTCGTTCAGGAATCAAGTACCTGTGCGCTTCACAGGAAGCAGAAACACTTTCAGCATCACCGGGTAAATGTTAATTCTGTTACACGTATCATGGAAATGGCATCCTCTTTCTTACTACTTGCTTGGGAATACATGAAAAACAGGTCATTTCAGTTACTGTGAGTTCTCCATGAAACATGTGGAATTGTGACAGCCATCTTGGGACTCAAAGGGAGGGAAGGGTGAAGAGAAACAGGGTCCTTGGACCTTCATCTTTTGTCATGGCTGGTTGGGCAATTAGTACCAACCCTCCCACTGAAGAAAGTCTGTGGGTATTTTCTTTAACCTTCATTAAAGAGCTAAGTAACTGGGCCATAACCTTGAAGAAGGTAAGAATCCAAGGAAGTTGGCTTAAAACAAAAAGCTATTTTTGCCAACCTGTAAGAAATGGTGGCAAAAGGAAGCTGTGCTTCTGGCATCCAGGAAGGGAAAAGGGAGCAGAAATCAAAGTCCAGGGCCAACCCAGTGAAGGAACACTGACAAATAATACCCCATGCTAAGCTGGGTTTCTTCTAGATGGAGGGCTTCACCCTCAAGGTAAAGTCAATCTAGAAGAAACAAGTCAATGCTCATGATTGAAATCTGCCTGTAATCTGGGTCCGAGGAACCTCAAGCATTTAACTTGGGTCAAGGTAGAGCTGGACTAGTAGTACCTCCTTAGGGTCTGGCAAAAGAAAATCATCAGTCCAGGAGGAAGTCACTAATTTAGGCTTCAGATTCATCTCAGAAAATCTCTCTTTTTTAAAAAATTTTGGGCTATTTTATTGTTTTGTTATTTATTTATTTTCATCCATCTTCATTCTTTGGCCTGTGTAGGCACTTATTATAGTGGCCTCTCTCATTGCAGAGCACCGGCTCTGTGCGCATGTGTTCCAGAGCGCTGGCTCATAATTGGACACACTGGTCCAGCCACTCTGCGGCCTGTGGGATCTTTCCAGGCCAAGGATCGAACCGGTGCCCTCTGCACTGCAATGTGGACTCTTTACCAACTGGATCACCAGGGAAGCCCCATCTCAGAAAATCTTTTTCAAAAACAATGACCAGGAAACAATCAAAGATAACACAGGAAAAAGGTACTTTGAGAAAGAATCATCAGAAACAGCAGACTACAGAAACAGACCCACAAAGACTTCAGATAGTGGAACTATACAATAGAGGCTATAAAGCAAATATATCTACTGTCCTCAAAGAAATAAAGGACAAGCTTCAAAAAAATTTATTAAACTGAAAACTTTTTAAAAACAATTTCAAAAAGAATTAAGTAAGGATTCTAGCATGGAAAAATGTAATACTTGAAGTTAAGAAGTCAATGAAAAGGTTAATTGCAGATTAGACACAGATGGATAGAGAATTAATAAACTAGAAGATAAATATTATACAACATTGCTTAAACACAGAATCTTTAAAAAATTATACAAATTAACTTATTTACAAAACAGAAATAGACACACATAGTAAAATTTATATATATATAAAACCTTTTGGGACTTACCTGGTAGTCCAGTGGTTAAGAATCTGCCTACCAATGCCAGGGACACAGGTTCAATCCCTGGTCAGGGAACTGAAAGCCCACATGCCATAAGGTGATGAAGCTCACATGCCTCAACTAAGACCCAATGCAGCCAAATAAATAAAAAAAAAAAAAAAAAAAAAAAACCCTTATAGTTACCAAAGAGAAAAGAGGGGTAAAAGACAGATTAGAAGTTTGGGATTAAAATACACACATTACTATATGTGGAGGAGATAACCAATAAGGACTTACTGTACAGCACAGGGAACTTATACTTAGTATCTTATAATAATCTATAATGGAACTGAATCACTCTACTGTGTACCTGAAACCAATATACCATCACAAGTCAACTATATTCCAATAAAAAAGTTTTAAGAGGGGCTTCCCCTGGTGGTCCAGTGGGTAAGGACACCGCCTTGCAGTGCAGGGGCACTGGTTCGATCTCTGGCCTGGGAAGATCCCACGTGCCATGGAGCAGCTGGACTGATATGTCCAATTACCGAGCCGGAGCTCTGGGGCACTTTTTCAAAAACAATGACCAGGCCTGTGGGATCTTTCCAGGCCAAGGATCGAACCGGTGCCCTCTGCACTGCAATGTGGACTCTTTACCAACTGGATCACCAGGGAAGCCCCATCTCAGAAAATCTTTTTCAAAAACAATGACCAGGAAACAATCAAAGATAACAAAGGAAAGGTACTTTGAGAAAGAATCATCAGAAACAGCAGACTACAGAAACAGACCCACAAAGACTTCAGATAGTGGAACTATACAATAGAGGCTATAAAGCAAATATATCTACTGTCCTCAAAGAAATAAAGGACAAGCTTCAAAAAAATTTATTAAACTGAAAACTTTTTAAAAACAATTTCAAAAAGAATTAAGTAAGGATTCTAGCATGGAAAAATGTAATACTTGAAGTTAAGAAGTCAATGAAAAGGTTAATTGCAGATTAGACACAGATGGATAGAGAATTAATAAACTAGAAGATAAATATTATACAACATTGCTTAAACACAGAATCTTTAAAAAATTATACAAATTAACTTATTTACAAAACAGAAATAGACACACATAGTAAAATTTATATATATATAAAACCTTTTGGGACTTACCTGGTAGTCCAGTGGTTAAGAATCTGCCTACCAATGCCAGGGACACAGGTTCAATCCCTGGTCAGGGAACTGAAAGCCCACATGCCATAAGGTGATGAAGCTCACATGCCTCAACTAAGACCCAATGCAGCCAAATAAATAAATAAAAAAAAAAAAAAAAAAAAAAACCCTTATAGTTACCAAAGAGAAAAGAGGGGTAAAAGACAGATTAGAAGTTTGGGATTAAAATACACACATTACTATATGTGGAGGAGATAACCAATAAGGACTTACTGTACAGCACAGGGAACTTATACTTAGTATCTTATAATAATCTATAATGGAACTGAATCACTCTACTGTGTACCTGAAACCAATATACCATCACAAGTCAACTATATTCCAATAAAAAAGTTTTAAGAGGGGCTTCCCCTGGTGGTCCAGTGGGTAAGGACACCGCCTTGCAGTGCAGGGGGCACTGGTTCGATCTCTGGCCTGGGAAGATCCCACGTGCCATGGAGCAGCTGGACTGATATGTCCAATTACCGAGCCGGAGCTCTGGGGCACATGCGCCCAGAACCTGTGCTCTGCGACGACAGAGGCCACCGCGGTGGGAGGCCCACAGGAGCCAAAGAGCAAAGACGGATGAAAATAGAGAAATAGAAGATAAATAAAAGATAAATAAAAAATAAAAATTAAAAAAAAAAGTTTTAAGAAAAAGGAAAAAATTAACTGGAAGAGAAATCAGAGGAAACTGTCTAGGACAGATACATCATGGAAAGATAAAACTGTGACAATATAGAATGATAAGAAATAAAGAAGATTCAGTGAGAAATTTCAGCTTCAATCACTTTCAAAATGAATTCAAATCCAAGAAATTTCCATTTTAATCAACTGAAAGAGAAGGGGGAAAAGAAAACCAGAAATAATGGCTGAGAATTCTCCAAAACTGATGAATTGCCACAACCTTTAGATGTCAGAAATTTAATGAATCTAAGCCGACTAAATAAGAGAGAATCTGGTTATGTATTAAGCCTCTGATTTAATGGCTCAACTTCTGAACTTCCTGTTAAGAGGCACTAAAAGAAGTAGGAAAAGAGGAGGAGAATTATTTATTCTTTAAGTCATTCTTAGTTTAGGTTCAGTTGGGCGTGCATGCTGTCACTTCAGCTGTGTCCGACTCTTTGCAACTCCATGGACTATAGCCCATCAGGCTCCTCTGTCCATGGGATTCTACAAGCAAGAATACTGGAGTGAGTTGCCATTTCCTTTCCCAGGGGATCTTCCTGACCCAGGGATTAAACCTGAGTCTCCTGTGGCTCCTGCATTACAGGTGGATTCTTTACCCAGTTACCTGTAGCCAGAAGCATCATATATGATATTTATAGCGAGAATAAACTATCTACTATTTCTGAATGCCTAGTATGTGGCACACACAATATATAGAAATTGTGTATTCCACAAAGCCTTTGGTGTAATTCACAGCTATGTAAAATAGTTTTAAGAGGGGCTTCCCCTGGTGGTCCAGTGGGTAAGGACACCGCCTTGCAGTGCAGGGGGCACTGGTTCGATCTCTGGCCTGGGAAGATCCCACGTGCCGCGGAGCGGCTGGACTGATATGTCCAATTACCGAGCCGGAGCTCTGGGGCACATGCGCCCAGAACCTGTGCTCTGCGACGACAGAGGCCACCGCGGTGGGAGGCCCACAGGAGCCAAAGAGCAAAGACGGATGAAAATAGAGAAATAGAAGATAAATAAAAGATAAATAAAAAATAAAAATTAAAAAAAAAAGTTTTAAGAAAAAGGAAAAAATTAACTGGAAGAGAAATCAGAGGAAACTGTCTAGGACAGATACATCATGGAAAGATAAAACTGTGACAATATAGAATGATAAGAAATAAAGAAGATTCAGTGAGAAATTTCAGCTTCAATCACTTTCAAAATGAATTCAAATCCAAGAAATTTCCATTTTAATCAACTGAAAGAGAAGGGGGAAAAGAAAACCAGAAATAATGGCTGAGAATTCTCCAAAACTGATGAATTGCCACAACCTTTAGATGTCAGAAATTTAATGAATCTAAGCCGACTAAATAAGAGAGAATCTGGTTATGTATTAAGCCTCTGATTTAATGGCTCAACTTCTGAACTTCCTGTTAAGAGGCACTAAAAGAAGTAGGAAAAGAGGAGGAGAATTATTTATTCTTTAAGTCATTCTTAGTTTAGGTTCAGTTGGGCGTGCATGCTGTCACTTCAGCTGTGTCCGACTCTTTGCAACTCCATGGACTATAGCCCATCAGGCTCCTCTGTCCATGGGATTCTACAAGCAAGAATACTGGAGTGAGTTGCCATTTCCTTTCCCAGGGGATCTTCCTGACCCAGGGATTAAACCTGAGTCTCCTGTGGCTCCTGCATTACAGGTGGATTCTTTACCCAGTTACCTGTAGCCAGAAGCATCATATATGATATTTATAGCGAGAATAAACTATCTACTATTTCTGAATGCCTAGTATGTGGCACACACAATATATAGATTTCAATTTTGTGTAATTCCCCACAAAGCCTTATGAGGTAGTACATAATAGTTAATACAGGCTTGGTAAACTATGGATACAAATCACTTCAAAAATCTCAGTAGCTTAACAGAAAAAACAAATACTTTTTGCTTATATCTTCAAAGTGGTTCAGCAGAGGCTACACTCATAGTCACTCAGAGTCTTAGGCTGATAGAGGCTTTAAAGCCCAACACAGCTCCAATAATTGATGAAACAGTGGGAAAATAAAGAAAATCATACTTTATTTTGAAAGCTTCTACATGGAAATGAAACACCTGACTCTAAGTACCTTTCATTGGCCCAAGTAACTCACATAGCCAAAGATGCAGTAAAGTAGAGACTTAACTGTGTGCCTGGAAGGTGTAGAGCTGGAAATATTTAGGGATGACCTCTTACAACGACCACAGAGACATGACCCAGTCTTCACATGAGGAAGCTGGGGCTCAGAGAAGTATTTAACAAGTTAGAAAGATGAATGGAGAATGAACTCACATTAATGTATCTTCTGAAGGTAATATCATGAACATGACTATTCGTCCTTAGGGGATGAGGGTACTGAGAAGAGCAATGGCGCTGTGCTGTGATTTATAAGGAAACAAGCAAAGTCGGGTTTCACCATGCTCTATCCCAGGATCATCACTGTCAAGGGAAGAGCATGGACCAAGGCCATCAGGGCCAAACAACCTAGTCCTTCCTTTGTCCTTGTGAGACTTTTCTACATGGATAAGCTGGGACAGAAACTGGCCAGAGAGTTTGTATACATGCAGGAAAAGAGGAGGAGAATTATTTATTCTTTATTCTTAGTTTAGGTTCAGTTGGGCGTGCATGCTGTCACTTCAGCTGTGTCCGAATCTTTCCAACTCCATGGACTATAGCCCATCAGGCTCCTCTGTCCATGGGATTCTACAAGCAAGAATACTGGAGTGAGTTGCCATTTCCTTTCCCAGGGGATCTTCCTGACCCAGGGATTAAACCTGAGTCTCCTGTGGCTCCTGCATTACAGGTGGATTCTTTACCCAGTTACCTGTAGCCAGAAGCATCATATATGATATTTATAGCGAGAATAAACTATCTACTATTTCTGAATGCCTAGTATGTGGCACACACAATATATAGATTTCAATTTTGTGTAATTCCCCACAAAGCCTTATGAGGTAGTACATAATAGTTAATACAGGCTTGGTAAACTATGGATACAAATCACTTCAAAAATCTCAGTAGCTTAACAGAAAAAACAAATACTTTTTGCTTATATCTTCAAAGTGGTTCAGCAGAGGCTACACTCATAGTCACTCAGAGTCTTAGGCTGATAGAGGCTTTAAAGCCCAACACAGCTCCAATAATTGATGAAACAGTGGGAAAATAAAGAAAATCATACTTTATTTTGAAAGCTTCTACATGGAAATGAAACACCTGACTCTAAGTACCTTTCATTGGCCCAAGTAACTCACATAGCCAAAGATGCAGTAAAGTAGAGACTTAACTGTGTGCCTGGAAGGTGTAGAGCTGGAAATATTTAGGGATGACCTCTTACAACGACCACAGAGAGACATGACCCAGTCTTCACATGAGGAAGCTGGGGCTCAGAGAAGTATTTAACAAGTTAGAAAGATGAATGGAGAATGAACTCACATTAATGTATCTTCTGAAGGTAATATCATGAACATGACTATTCGTCCTTAGGGGATGAGGGTACTGAGAAGAGCAATGGCGCTGTGCTGTGATTTATAAGGAAACAAGCAAAGTCGGGTTTCACCATGCTCTATCCCAGGATCATCACTGTCAAGGGAAGAGCATGGACCAAGGCCATCAGGGCCAAACAACCTAGTCCTTCCTTTGTCCTTGTGAGACTTTTCTACATGGATAAGCTGGGACAGAAACTGGCCAGAGAGTTTGTATACATGCACCAAGGCTTCCCACTATCTTATGTATTCCAGGTGTTCAAGATGTGGTTAAGATGGAGAAACAAGTCCACATAATCGAATTGCCAGTGCCAAGTTTCTTAACTTTGATCTGTGTAGACTCTGGAAGTTTGCCACGGCAAAGGAGATGCAAACCAAGACAGCTCTCCACCCATCACGTCCAAACACAGGAGAAGGGCCCACCTTGTTCTCTTAGGTCCTCAAGATCTTACTATGAGGTGGATTTTCCAAACTGTAATGTGCACAACATCCCCCACCTCCTTTAAAACCTCCTTGAATAATGACGCACATATCACTCCTAGCACCCACACCTATGGGCAGGCTCCCACATGTGTCTGCCTCTGCAAGCCCTGTCCAGCCTACTATGGACAGAGCAGTATCTGCCTGAGATTCTCCCCTTGTGACAGGAGAGGACTCAACACTGGGGTTCTCATTTATTTACGTGTTGGTTTACTCATTCCTAGGGATGAGGCAGCAGTTAAGAGGAAGGGGAGGGAGGAGGGATGGGGGAAGACCCAGAAAAGAAGCTGTGGTGAGCCAGAGATTGGTGGAAGAAATGTCTCTATAATTTCAACTGCTCTCCAATCAGACTGTCTCTAGCTGAGCCCCCTGGGGTGAAAGGTCTGTGTATTACTGGGAATAGGAGTCTGTAACCTTAATTATGCCTCAAAGCACTTGGCTGTGTTCATCCTGAAACTTCCAGAAGGAAAAAAAAGAAATGTGGTTTCCATTACGGTGTCACTGAGGGATGACCCAGTCTTCACATGAGGAAGCTGGGGCTCAGAGAAGTATTTAACAAGTTAGAAAGATGAATGGAGAATGAACTCACATTAATGTATCTTCTGAAGGTAATATCATGAACATGACTATTCGTCCTTAGGGGATGAGGGTACTGAGAAGAGCAATGGCGCTGTGCTGTGATTTATAAGGAAACAAGCAAAGTCGGGTTTCACCATGCTCTATCCCAGGATCATCACTGTCAAGGGAAGAGCATGGACCAAGGCCATCAGGGCCAAACAACCTAGTCCTTCCTTTGTCCTTGTGAGACTTTTCTACATGGATAAGCTGGGACAGAAACTGGCCAGAGAGTTTGTATACATGCACCAAGGCTTCCCACTATCTTATGTATTCCAGGTGTTCAAGATGTGGTTAAGATGGAGAAACAAGTCCACATAATCGAATTGCCAGTGCCAAGTTTCTTAACTTTGATCTGTGTAGACTCTGGAAGTTTGCCACGGCAAAGGAGATGCAAACCAAGACAGCTCTCCACCCATCACGTCCAAACACAGGAGAAGGGCCCACCTTGTTCTCTTAGGTCCTCAAGATCTTACTATGAGGTGGATTTTCCAAACTGTAATGTGCACAACATCCCCCACCTCCTTTAAAACCTCCTTGAATAATGACGCACATATCACTCCTAGCACCCACACCTATGGGCAGGCTCCCACATGTGTCTGCCTCTGCAAGCCCTGTCCAGCCTACTATGGACAGAGCAGTATCTGCCTGAGATTCTCCCCTTGTGACAGGAGAGGACTCAACACTGGGGTTCTCATTTATTTACGTGTTGGTTTACTCATTCCTAGGGATGAGGCAGCAGTTAAGAGGAAGGGGAGGGAGGAGGGATGGGGGAAGACCCAGAAAAGAAGCTGTGGTGAGCCAGAGATTGGTGGAAGAAATGTCTCTATAATTTCAACTGCTCTCCAATCAGACTGTCTCTAGCTGAGCCCCCTGGGGTGAAAGGTCTGTGTATTACTGGGAATAGGAGTCTGTAACCTTAATTATGCCTCAAAGCACTTGGCTGTGTTCATCCTGAAACTTCCAGAAGGAAAAAAAAGAAATGTGGTTTCCATTACGGTGTCACTGAGGGACTTGTACTGGGGTTGGGATCGTTAAAATGAAAACACTGATGAGTAAGCCATGGCATTTTTTTTCCAAGACTTACGTCCTTCCTCCACCCCTAGCCCTGTACTTTATTTTGAGACAGGCTTAAAATAGTCTATAAAATATGGAGCTCATTATCCCATCTAGCAGATTTCATTTGGCATGGATGTAGATTAAAAGCCCCACGCCAGTCCTTCCTCCCAGCCTGAGTTTATAAGGAAGACACTCCTCTGCTTTTGCTCAAGGCTGAGTTCTTTAGAGCATGATTCTGCAATAGACTGGGAGAGCCAGGAACTGCCACTTCCAACTCCACTCAGTTTATTTCTCGTGAAATAACAAGGGAGGATAGAGAAAGAAAATACAATTCTGCTTTGGGGGCTTCTTAGAAATTTTTCTTAGAGGCTTAAAAACCTAACCCAAACTAGGCACTCCTCAAACCCATGAATTCTTCAGTCTTCCACATAACAATGACTCTATCGAGGCTGCTGAGCATGTTTTTTTTTATTATTATTATTCTTTATTTTAAAGGTTTTACAGAGTTTTGTTGTTCACAGACATGTATGTTCCCAGATCAGTCATATGCATATCCATGGTCCCCACCCCCCAGTTCCCCGACCCCACCCCTCCAGACCTTCGCCCCAAGCCATTGTAAGCACTCCTATTTCCTTGTTTACAGGCATGTATGTTCCCAGATCAGTCATATGCATATCCATGGTCCCCACCCCCAGTTCCCCCCATCCCACCCCTCCAGACCTTCGCCTCAAACCATTGTAAGCACTCCTATTCCCTTAGCACAATGACACTAGCTATCTTTTTCACACATAACAGTATAGGTTTCCATGTTACTCCCTCCATGCTTCCCCCTCCCTATTTCTTCCCCACAATGTCCCTATGTCTATGATGTTAAAAGGGGCAGAAATGAGCTGAAACTGCAGGAGAAAAGAAGCTGTGGTGAGCCAGAGATTGGTGGAAGAAATGTCTCTATAATTTCAACTGCTCTCCAATCAGACTGTCTCTAGCTGAGCCCCCTGGGGTGAAAGGTCTGTGTATTACTGGGAATAGGAGTCTGTAACCTTAATTATGCCTCAAAGCACTTGGCTGTGTTCATCCTGAAACTTCCAGAAGGAAAAAAAAGAAATGTGGTTTCCATTACGGTGTCACTGAGGGACTTGTACTGGGGTTGGGATCGTTAAAATGAAAACACTGATGAGTAAGCCATGGCATTTTTTTTCCAAGACTTACGTCCTTCCTCCACCCCTAGCCCTGTACTTTATTTTGAGACAGGCTTAAAATAGTCTATAAAATATGGAGCTCATTATCCCATCTAGCAGATTTCATTTGGCATGGATGTAGATTAAAAGCCCCACGCCAGTCCTTCCTCCCAGCCTGAGTTTATAAGGAAGACACTCCTCTGCTTTTGCTCAAGGCTGAGTTCTTTAGAGCATGATTCTGCAATAGACTGGGAGAGCCAGGAACTGCCACTTCCAACTCCACTCAGTTTATTTCTCGTGAAATAACAAGGGAGGATAGAGAAAGAAAATACAATTCTGCTTTGGGGGCTTCTTAGAAATTTTTCTTAGAGGCTTAAAAACCTAACCCAAACTAGGCACTCCTCAAACCCATGAATTCTTCAGTCTTCCACATAACAATGACTCTATCGAGGCTGCTGAGCATGTTTTTTTTTATTATTATTATTCTTTATTTTAAAGGTTTTACAGAGTTTTGTTGTTCACAGACATGTATGTTCCCAGATCAGTCATATGCATATCCATGGTCCCCACCCCCCCAGTTCCCCCGACCCCACCCCTCCAGACCTTCGCCCCAAGCCATTGTAAGCACTCCTATTTCCTTGTTTACAGGCATGTATGTTCCCAGATCAGTCATATGCATATCCATGGTCCCCACCCCCAGTTCCCCCCATCCCACCCCTCCAGACCTTCGCCTCAAACCATTGTAAGCACTCCTATTCCCTTAGCACAATGACACTAGCTATCTTTTTCACACATAACAGTATAGGTTTCCATGTTACTCCCTCCATGCTTCCCCCTCCCTATTTCTTCCCCACAATGTCCCTATGTCTATGATGTTAAAAGGGGCAGAAATGAGCTGAAACTGCAGGAGAATATAATGAAAAGAGGCCTCAAGTAGGAGTCTTTGCATCCTTGCTTCAGATGTAGGCTCAGCCAACAACTAACTGTGACTTCAGGAAGGGAAATAAAATCTTTGAGGCTCAGTTTCCTCATCTTTTAAATGAGAGGTCTCTTCCAACTCTTTTCTTTTGCTGAGGGTACCATTATGGATGCAGGGAGGATGAGAAATGAAAAGCTCCTCTTACGCACCACTGATCTTATTTGACCCAACACCATCTCTTGAACTAGTACATTCACTTTCTATCTGATAAAGCCCAAGCCTTCTCTGATTACACCTTCCCTTTGAATCACTAGAGTGTTTGCATTGCATTTTCTCTCACCCTGAATACCCTTTTCCCTCACTCTATCTAAATCCTTAAAAATCCAGATACTCCATGTGTGAAAAAGATAGCTATTGCCGTTGAGCTAAGGGAATAGGAGTTCTTACCATGGCTTGCTGCGACGGCCTGGAGGGTGGGACGGCGGGGCTTGGAGTGGGGAGGGACCAGGGATATGCATATGACTGATCTGGGAACATGCATGTCTCTGAACAACAAAACTCTGTAAAACTTTAAAATAAAGAAATAAAAAAAATCCAGATACTCACAAGGACAGTGTGCTTCAAAGTAAGTACATGCTGATGGCTTGATGTATCAGTTTTTAACACAGTCCTTGCCTAGGTCGTCTCCTCTCCAAGGGTCTTCCCCAGAGCACAGCATAGCATTCTGTATACAAGGAGGGAGCTGTGAACTCTTGTATAAAAACCCTTGATGGCAGCAACAGGCTTCCCTCATTAGCAGTCCCCTCTAAGCTACCCTGTGCCTGAGTATGCAGGTGACCGCCTACTTTCTAGCTGTGAGTCCCTCTGAGTCTCCTCGGCTACGTCATCTATACAATGAGAGTAAGACCCTTTACACACAGCACTGCTGGAGGCTTGAATGAAGCAGGTAAGAGCCTATTGGAAGTCTTGAACTGCCTACCTCTTCAGTTACAGCCCATAATGTTGCCTACTCTTTTGCTAAACATATCGAAGCCATCAGAGCTGCATTTCCTCACTTTTCCTTTTTCCTACTTAAAAATAGCTCTCTAGGCACCGGTTTCTTCCTTCCTTCCAGCAGAGGAAGCATTCTCCTCCTCCAGTCTTCCACTTGAAACTGCAGGAGAATATAATGAAAAGAGGCCTCAAGTAGGAGTCTTTGCATCCTTGCTTCAGATGTAGGCTCAGCCAACAACTAACTGTGACTTCAGGAAGGGAAATAAAATCTTTGAGGCTCAGTTTCCTCATCTCTTAAATGAGAGGTCTCTTCCAACTCTTTTCTTTTGCTGAGGGTACCATTATGGATGCAGGGAGGATGAGAAATGAAAAGCTCCTCTTACGCACCACTGATCTTATTTGACCCAACACCATCTCTTGAACTAGTACATTCACTTTCTATCTGATAAAGCCCAAGCCTTCTCTGATTACACCTTCCCTTTGAATCACTAGAGTGTTTGCATTGCATTTTCTCTCACCCTGAATACCCTTTTCCCTCACTCTATCTAAATCCTTAAAAATCCAGATACTCCATGTGTGAAAAAGATAGCTATTGCCGTTGAGCTAAGGGAATAGGAGTTCTTACCATGGCTTGCTGCGACGGCCTGGAGGGGTGGGACGGCGGGGCTTGGAGTGGGGAGGGGACCAGGGATATGCATATGACTGATCTGGGAACATGCATGTCTCTGAACAACAAAACTCTGTAAAAACTTTAAAATAAAGAAATGAAAAAAAAAATCCAGATACTCACAAGGACAGTGTGCTTCAAAGTAAGTACATGCTGATGGCTTGATGTATCAGTTTTTAACACAGTCCTTGCCTAGGTCGTCTCCTCTCCAAGGGTCTTCCCCAGAGCACAGCATAGCATTCTGTATACAAGGAGGGAGCTGTGAACTCTTGTATAAAAACCCTTGATGGCAGCAACAGGCTTCCCTCATTAGCAGTCCCCTCTAAGCTACCCTGTGCCTGAGTATGCAGGTGACCGCCTACTTTCTAGCTGTGAGTCCCTCTGAGTCTCCTCGGCTACGTCATCTATACAATGAGAGTAAGACCCTTTACACACAGCACTGCTGGAGGCTTGAATGAAGCAGGTAAGAGCCTATTGGAAGTCTTGAACTGCCTACCTCTTCAGTTACAGCCCATAATGTTGCCTACTCTTTTGCTAAACATATCGAAGCCATCAGAGCTGCATTTCCTCACTTTTCCTTTTTCCTACTTAAAAATAGCTCTCTAGGCACCGGTTTCTTCCTTCCTTCCAGCAGAGGAAGCATTCTCCTCCTCCAGTCTTCCACTTCCATCTGCATTCTTGAGTCAACCCAGCCCTCCCTCCTCCAGGTCGCTGCTGCACTTTACAGTACTTATCACAAGCTCTTCTAAATTCAACTGTTGCTTGGATCATGTACTGTCTGCCTCACTTATTAGAATGTAAACTTCGTGAAGACTTCATGCCTTATTCATGCTGTGTCCCCAGCAAATAGCTCGGCGCCTGGAACACTGTCAGTCCTCAATGAATATTTCTTGAGTGGATTAATCGATCCAGTCCTGTTCATAATTTTCAAATTTCTCTCATCCCTGGCCCTCACCCCAGCCTCAAACTCATTCAAGCCTCCCTTCTTGAATGCAGCCATCACTTGACCCTAATGTCCCATCAACCACCATTCTATTTTTACCTTGCATTTTTTCTGACATATTTCTCAAACAAAACAATATGTGCTTGCCGCTGCCTCATCTTCACCACCTCCTCCCACCACAATCTGGTTTCTCTTCATCAAGGCTTCTGAAACAATGCTATGAGTTGTCATCAATGCCTTCTGTCACCAAACTCACATTGCCCCACTTCCCTGCAGATGGGAACCCTAACTGTCCCTTCTCCCCTACTCCCATGAATATACTGTAGCCTGGCTTCCTCTCTGCCCTTAGGAAGACTCTTCTCATCCCTTTGGAGCTGTCTCCCTACATCCGCACTTTCCAAAGCCAGTCTATACCAGTCATCATTTCCCCCTGTACTGCCTTTCCTGAGCTAGTATCAATTTCACTATCATTTTGGGAAGATGACTTAAAACCATGCATCTCCTATCCTAACTCTCTCGAAACACAGACATATTTCAATTCCATCAAGGAGGTAGGTGTTTTGTTATGCCATGTTACACTTCTTTGTATTCTCAGCACCTGGTCTACTGCCTGGTACAGAAGCAGGTAAGAGCCTATTGGAAGTCTTGAACTGCCTACCTCTTCAGTTACAGCCCATAATGTTGCCTACTCTTTGCTAAACATATCGAAGCCATCAGAGCTGCATTTCCTCACTTTTCCTTTTTCCTACTTAAAAATAGCTCTCTAGGCACCGGTTTCTTCCTTCCTTCCAGCAGAGGAAGCATTCTCCTCCTCCAGTCTTCCACTTCCATCTGCATTCTTGAGTCAACCCAGCCCTCCCTCCTCCAGGTCGCTGCTGCACTTTACAGTACTTATCACAAGCTCTTCTAAATTCAACTGTTGCTTGGATCATGTACTGTCTGCCTCACTTATTAGAATGTAAACTTCGTGAAGACTTCATGCCTTATTCATGCTGTGTCCCCAGCAAATAGCTCGGCGCCTGGAACACTGTCAGTCCTCAATGAATATTTCTTGAGTGGATTAATCGATCCAGTCCTGTTCATAATTTTCAAATTTCTCTCATCCCTGGCCCTCACCCCAGCCTCAAACTCATTCAAGCCTCCCTTCTTGAATGCAGCCATCACTTGACCCTAATGTCCCATCAACCACCATTCTATTTTTACCTTGCATTTTTTCTGACATATTTCTCAAACAAAACAATATGTGCTTGCCGCTGCCTCATCTTCACCACCTCCTCCCACCACAATCTGGTTTCTCTTCATCAAGGCTTCTGAAACAATGCTATGAGTTGTCATCAATGCCTTCTGTCACCAAACTCACATTGCCCCACTTCCCTGCAGATGGGAACCCTAACTGTCCCTTCTCCCCTACTCCCATGAATATACTGTAGCCTGGCTTCCTCTCTGCCCTTAGGAAGACTCTTCTCATCCCTTTGGAGCTGTCTCCCTACATCCGCACTTTCCAAAGCCAGTCTATACCAGTCATCATTTCCCCCTGTACTGCCTTTCCTGAGCTAGTATCAATTTCACTATCATTTTGGGGAAGATGACTTAAAACCATGCATCTCCTATCCTAACTCTCTCGAAACACAGACATATTTCAATTCCATCAAGGAGGTAGGTGTTTTGTTATGCCATGTTACACTTCTTTGTATTCTCAGCACCTGGTCTACTGCCTGGTACATGGAAATTGTTCAATACCTTTAAAAAATATTAAGTGCTCCTGCTCTGCTACTACTTGTCTTTAATCTGGTAGGCAAACAAGAATCTTCACAGGCTGACCCCAACCTACCCCTCCACACTTAGCTCTTACCACACAGATATTCCAGGCAATCTGTATTCTCTGACTGCCGTCCTCATCATGAAGTACTACTAATGCTTAGGTCAGTTCTCTCCTTGTCAATCTGTCTGCCACTGTATTATTTACTGTGTTATTTGTTCATGTCTATCTCCCCTGCTAGTCCCTAAAGCTTCAGGAGGACAAGAACACTGTCTTCTTCAGCATTGTATTCCTAGACGCTTGAATGCACAGCATATAGTAGGTCCTCAGAAGATACTTGTGAAGGGCATTTCTTCCTCTTCCCTTCAGACCCAACTACTTCTCTCCCTTGTGTGTGCACAGCACTCATTTAGCAGTTCGACATGAAATACCTCGTGGGATCACATAGATACATCGTAGGTGTGGTAGGTGTATTATGTGCAGGTATTACAGGTATTGCCCACATAGAACCATAGAACATTAAAGCCGGAAGGAAGGGATCCTTTTCATAAGATCCATCCATCCTCCTCGACAGAAGGGCCAACAGAGACTCAGAGAGGTTACTGCTGGTTCTTGATGTTTTTTTTTTTTTAATTGTAAGCTCCCTGAGGGCAGGAATTCTACTTCCTACCTCACTAAACATTCCCTGCTATACCTGGGACCTTGGTAAATAGTATGTCTTGTTGTCCCGTCGCTAAGTCTGACTCTGTCTGACTCTTCGCGACGTCATGGACTGTAGCACACCAGGCTTTTCCGTCCTTCACTATTTCCCTAAATTTGCTTAAACTCATGTCTGTTGAGTCAGTGGTGCCATCCAAACATAGATAACATTACTACTACCACTAATAGTAACAATACTATTTATTGTTTTGACAGTTTCTTTGGTAACATACCACCCACCATCCACAAGGTAAAGAGCAAACCTGTCACCTACACTGGGAATCCACAGCTGGATTTCTGACCCTCCAAGGACACAGCTGTCCCATTGCCCCACAGCTCTGAGCTATCATTGAACGTGCCATGACAGAAGAACAGGTGCAAGGCAGCCATGTGTGTGCTCCATCGTGCCTGACTCTTCATGACTCATGAACAGGAGCCCACCCAGCTCCTCTGTCCATGGAATTTTCCTGGCAAGAATACTGGAGTGGGTTGCCACTTTCTCCTCCAGGATATCTTCCCAACCCAGGAGTCATACCCACATCTCTTGCGTGTCTGACATTGGCAGGTGGATTGTTTACCACTGTGCCACCCAGAAAGCCCCATGCCACACCCAGAAAGCACTGTTCTACTCTTCTCACATCACAGTCGCCTCCGCCCCACCAGGTAGAAACACCACACCGGGATCTCACAGCACAGCTATCGGTGTCCTTCCCCCAGGACTTGGCCTCGATATATCTTGTCTAGTGATCTCACAGCACAGACAAGGCACCCCAGTGATACACTCTCCTCCTGACAGGGCATGTGGGCACACACCCCAGTTTAACACGTGTGCCAGAGAGAGAGGGAGAAAGACAGGGTCCCCCACCTGTATAAAAGCAGGTAAAGGAAAGAACTCATCAGGTGAGAGTCAGAGGTCCTGGATCTTGATTCTTCTCTTGGCAGCTCTGTGACTAGGGCAGAGTCTTTGAGCCTTTATAAGCTAACCTCCTACCTCTGAAGGCGGAACTCGAGTAACTGCTCTCAGAGAGATCCAGTGAGCACCAAGAGGGATAAAAAATTGGAATTGTCGTTAAAGTTCTATACCCCTGCCTCCCCCCAAAATTCCATGACAATCAGCATTACCCCTGAGTTCCCTGGAGAGTCAGATACTCTGTTAGCCTATTTATGGGTTTCCTGATAAAATACAGTGATAAAGAATCTGCCTGCCAATACAGGAGACACAGGAGATGCAAGTTTGAACCCTGGATCAGGAAGATCCCCTGGAGGAGGACATGGCAACCCACTTGAGCATTCTTGTCAGGAAAATCCCATGGATAGAGGGATATGGTGGGCTACAGTCCATGGGATTGCAAACAGTCAGACATGACTGAGCGAATGCACACATAACAGTATATATTTTTAACTTGGTGTCTGGGTGAGAATGCAAAGGGATAGGGAGCTGGGACTTGCCGTCAGGGAAGCTCTACTCACAATGGAAGAGAGGGACCTCCAGAAGCAACTAAGCTCCTAAAAACAATAGAAATCTGGGAGGACAGCATGCTATCACTCAGCACTTATTCATCCCAGGCCCTGGCCACACATGTTAATTCCTTCAAGGCTCACAACCACTCCATCAGGTGTGTCCTTCTACCTCACAGGAGCAATTGTGAATATGAAACACTGGCCTGGCACCTGAGTACTCAGGTATCTGGGAACAGAACCAGGTATGATTAACTGGGGAGGGCTTTCTGGAGGACATGAGAGCTCTGTGGTTTGAAAGGAGAAGGGCGTGGGTGAATTGTGAGAAGGGGAAGTTTCAAGCATTTCCATGGAAGCACGGGAAAATATGAAGGTTGCTGAGGCAATGCAGAATTGTCCTGAGACGGTATTTCAAGGAGCGCTGAATTCAAACTATTGACTGCACAACAGGCCAGGTCCCTTTAGGAAAGTGGTTTTGTGCCAGAAGACAACTGAATAAAAGATATCTATTTGTGACTTAAAAGCTAAGTTAAAGGGCTTTCCTGGTGGTCCAGTGGGTAAAGAGCTCGCCTTGCAGGGCAAGGGGTACCGGTTCGATCCCTAGCCTAGGAAGATCCCTCACGCCATGGAGCGGCTGGACCGGTGTTTCCAATTGTGAGCCAGCGCTCTGGAACACATGTGCCCAGAGCCAGTGCTCTGCAGTGAGAGAGGCCGCTGCAGCGGGAGGCCCATGCAGGCCAGAGAATGAAGATGGATGAAAATAAATAAATAATAAACCAATAAAAGAGGCGAAAATTTAAAAGAAAAAAAAAGGTAAGTTAAAGCAACTTCTGTATGTATTGTATGAATACTCAACTTCAATGGGAAGTTGATTACAACCTAACCTCCTCTAATTAGAAAATTCCCAGCAAAGAGAACCAGCCTACACGCTTTTCATGCACAAACTGTGCTTTTTCTTCTTCCCGCCGGGCATAGAAAGGGAAGAACAAGTCAAAAGGTTGTCACAAAGAAGCTACATATTAACTCTTTGGGTACACAAATGCAACAGGCAACAAGAATAGGACAAGTCAAACCAAAGGGGTTCTCCAGAGTCCAAGGCAGGCTAGGAAGGGACTAACTAAGACAACAACTCTGACCCAGTTAGGGGCCAGTGCTGGGCAGACAACTGAGCAGCAAACAAACCAAAGACAGGGCATCTGTCAGTGATGGGAAACCAGGGACCGGGAAGCAACTTGCAGCCATGGGAAGGGTGAGACCACAGGTCAAGGTGCTCTGAGAGCCACGGCTGTGAGGGCCAGCCGCCTCTTGATCCTGCACTGCATCTGCACAGTCAATGCTTGCATAGGGTGTTTGGGAGATTTGAAGGCTGAGGCAACAGAGAACGGCCACGCAAGGAGAAGCAACTTTAAAGAGAAAGACAAGTTGGTTCCCAGCTGAAGGAGAGTCCAACGTCCTGAAGGCTGGAGGAAAGTTATTGTCCTCACTGCCAATCTATACAAAAGGGAGAGAGGGATGTTCGTTGTTCTAACTATAACTGAATATGGGCAATGCCCATCTACTAAAGTTACTCTAAGCAAGTAAGGAGAGGCTCTTGACATTGGCAGTGACAAACCACCATCCCGATCTCTACAGTCATAGGCAGCCAGAACAGAGTGCTGCAAACCCAAGGCAGGTTAGGATCACACAGAAATATGAAGGGAAGTCAAGACTGAAGACAAACACCATATGATACCACATATATATGGAACCTAAATTTTTTACAAAACAGACTCACACACTAAGAGATGGTTACCAGGGCAGAAGGGAAGGGGGTATAGACTGGGAGTTTGAGACTGACATGTACATACTGCCATATTTAAAATGGATAACCAATAAGGACTTACTATATAGCACAGAGATCTCTGGTCAGTCCTCTGTAATAACCTGTATGAATACATTCGGGTTTCAACCTAACCGCCTCTAATTAGAAAATTCCCAGCAAAGAGAACCAGCCTACACGCTTTTCATGCACAAACTGTGCTTTTTCTTCTTCCCGCCGGGCATAGAAAGGGAAGAACAAGTCAAAAGGTTGTCACAAAGAAGCTACATATTAACTCTTTGGGTACACAAATGCAACAGGCAACAAGAATAGGACAAGTCAAACCAAAGGGGTTCTCCAGAGTCCAAGGCAGGCTAGGAAGGGACTAACTAAGACAACAACTCTGACCCAGTTAGGGGCCAGTGCTGGGCAGACAACTGAGCAGCAAACAAACCAAAGACAGGGCATCTGTCAGTGATGGGAAACCAGGGACCGGGAAGCAACTTGCAGCCATGGGAAGGGTGAGACCACAGGTCAAGGTGCTCTGAGAGCCACGGCTGTGAGGGCCAGCCGCCTCTTGATCCTGCACTGCATCTGCACAGTCAATGCTTGCATAGGGTGTTTGGGAGATTTGAAGGCTGAGGCAACAGAGAACGGCCACGCAAGGAGAAGCAACTTTAAAGAGAAAGACAAGTTGGTTCCCAGCTGAAGGAGAGTCCAACGTCCTGAAGGCTGGAGGAAAGTTATTGTCCTCACTGCCAATCTATACAAAAGGGAGAGAGGGATGTTCGTTGTTCTAACTATAACTGAATATGGGCAATGCCCATCTACTAAAGTTACTCTAAGCAAGTAAGGAGAGGCTCTTGACATTGGCAGTGACAAACCACCATCCCGATCTCTACAGTCATAGGCAGCCAGAACAGAGTGCTGCAAACCCAAGGCAGGTTAGGATCACACAGAAATATGAAGGGAAGTCAAGACTGAAGACAAACACCATATGATACCACATATATATGGAACCTAAATTTTTTACAAAACAGACTCACACACTAAGAGATGGTTACCAGGGCAGAAGGGAAGGGGGTATAGACTGGGAGTTTGAGACTGACATGTACATACTGCCATATTTAAAATGGATAACCAATAAGGACTTACTATATAGCACAGAGATCTCTGGTCAGTCCTCTGTAATAACCTATATGGGAAAAGAATTTGAAAAAGAATACGTATACACGTATAACTGGATCACTCTGCTGCATACCTGAAACTAACACATTGTTGATCAGCTACACTTCAATTTAAAATAAAAACAGAAGATTTTAAAATTAAAAAAAGATTTGACTAGTGATAGAAAATAACTGTAGCTGAAATTTCTGAAGAAACGTATGTGAATTATATCCAAAGGATTGTGTTCTTTTAAATGTTGTTCTTTAGTACAATCCTATGTTTATCACTTCCATACAGTGACTGATTTCCTCACTGATTCTGTTATTCTGCTGAAAAGTCATTTTTGTCTTTACACTTTGCCATCCATATGAAAGCCTGACAATGAGCAGTTTTCAACTGTGGCTGTCATTAGAATCACCTGTAAAACTCCTTAAATATGTCAGTGACCACCCCCCTTCCCAAGGACTCTAATTTAGCTCACTGGAGGGGGAGGAGGGGGGGGAGGGAGGAACTGGGTGTCATGCTTTCTAAGAGCTCACAGATAATCCCAGCATATATCCAGGAATGAGAACCAGCTGGTCTCTGGCCCAGAATCCGAAGCACTTTGTGGTCGCTACAGGAATGTAGACAGGACACCAAGAAGAAATGAGTGGTCTAAAGCCTATGATGGAAATTCAACACATCACTTAAGTTTTCCACACACCTGCCATTTTCTTCTTCTGTCTGTCACCACTTCACCATATCCACATACCTCCTGCAGTTATTTCCTTGATATCATTTCAAATCAACTCCAACTCTTCCTTAAATTTGTTTTCAAAAGAAACTAATAGACTGGGGATAACGGGAAAGCGCCATAAAAGGGCAGGAGTGAGAGAAGAAAAGATGTTGCTCTTGAGAGGAAAAAGCACTCAGAGTTAGAAATCAGGGAACAGTGGGTTCAGGGCAGGAGACCCAGGATCCGTGGGCCCAAGCTGGTCCAGGCACAGCAGTGAGAAGGGATGAAGTCTTGGTGATGGGTTAGAAAATAATAGAGAATGCCACAGAGCAAGGTTACAGGTGGCCTGGGACTGTGCCGGATAACCTGGGAATAAGAAAAAAAGAACTTACTATATAGCACAGAGATCTCTGGTCAGTCCTCTGTAATAACCTATATGGGAAAAGAATTTGAAAAGAATACGATACACGTATAACTGGATCACTCTGCTGCATACCTGAAACTAACACATTGTTGATCAGCTACACTTCAATTTAAAATAAAAACAGAAGATTTTAAAATTAAAAAAAGATTTGACTAGTGATAGAAAATAACTGTAGCTGAAATTTCTGAAGAAACGTATGTGAATTATATCCAAAGGATTGTGTTCTTTTAAATGTTGTTCTTTAGTACAATCCTATGTTTATCACTTCCATACAGTGACTGATTTCCTCACTGATTCTGTTATTCTGCTGAAAAGTCATTTTTGTCTTTACACTTTGCCATCCATATGAAAGCCTGACAATGAGCAGTTTTCAACTGTGGCTGTCATTAGAATCACCTGTAAAACTCCTTAAATATGTCAGTGACCACCCCCCTTCCCAAGGACTCTAATTTAGCTCACTGGAGGGGGAGGAGGGGGGGGAGGGAGGAACTGGGTGTCATGCTTTCTAAGAGCTCACAGATAATCCCAGCATATATCCAGGAATGAGAACCAGCTGGTCTCTGGCCCAGAATCCGAAGCACTTTGTGGTCGCTACAGGAATGTAGACAGGACACCAAGAAGAAATGAGTGGTCTAAAGCCTATGATGGAAATTCAACACATCACTTAAGTTTTCCACACACCTGCCATTTTCTTCTTCTGTCTGTCACCACTTCACCATATCCACATACCTCCTGCAGTTATTTCCTTGATATCATTTCAAATCAACTCCAACTCTTCCTTAAATTTGTTTTCAAAAGAAACTAATAGACTGGGGATAACGGGAAAGCGCCATAAAAGGGCAGGAGTGAGAGAAGAAAAGATGTTGCTCTTGAGAGGAAAAAGCACTCAGAGTTAGAAATCAGGGAACAGTGGGTTCAGGGCAGGAGACCCAGGATCCGTGGGCCCAAGCTGGTCCAGGCACAGCAGTGAGAAGGGATGAAGTCTTGGTGATGGGTTAGAAAATAATAGAGAATGCCACAGAGCAAGGTTACAGGTGGCCTGGGACTGTGCCTTGAAAGCAGCTCCAGGGACAGAGAGAGAGGACTGAGGGACAGGGGATCTGAAGGAGACAGATATCTGGGGCCAGAGAGGAAGGCAGGGCAGCCTGTGAGGCCTAGGGAAGGCTGGTGGGAAGGTAAACATGAGACTAGAGGCGGAAATGAGAGGAGCGCTGAGGGATGGGTGGGGCTAAGGAGAGCCTCACTGGATAGGGCCGGAGCAGGGGCTGGACAGCCCCGCAGAAGCAGACCCTGGACAAAAGAGGGTGTCCTCCAGACAGTGCCAAGCTGTGGCCAGCAAGAAAGTGTGCAGGGTCACCAGCAAATCGCCTGAAATCATTGCATGAGCTACCAGTGGTGGCCGTTCCCACACACCAAGAAACACTGCCCCGTGCTCTAGGAAGAGTACCTGCCTTTTTCCCTTTGATGACCAAAAAAAAAATAAATAAATGGAAACCAAGAAATGTAAACCTCCACCTCACTCGTCAGGTCCCCACGGAGACACCAAAACTCAACCACAAAATGGAATGTTACTTCTCTTACACACACACTTATGTTTCAGATCTGTGTGAACACCCTTCTTTTCATGGACAGCTTCCACCACAGGAACCATCTCCTTAGTAACCATCTCAAAGTACAGAACACCATCAGCAGCGCTGACACTGGCCCGGTAACAAACACCATGGAAACAGCGTCTTGTTGTTAGTGCAAGAAATCATCAAAATAATCATGTCTGAGCAACCGGGCAGTTCATGGTCTTAGAAATCCTCACAGAGTTAAGTCCTAGAAAACAACCCCTTTTATTTTCTTAAATCCTTACCCTTAAGGAACAATGATGGGGGAAACAAGATGCATCTGCAATCACCAAGTAGATTCACTGCCATCTCTTTGTAAACTTTATTTCCACTCCATGATGTGCTCCAGTGTTTCCTCTTCCTAGGTGTGCCAAGTCACAGATTCATCTATCCCCCCAATCTATCACAGCCAAGAGGATGATGCAGGCTGGCACACAGCTGGTCAATTATTTCAATTTCCTCGGCTAAACTCATCATTTCCCACTTCTTCCCATTCCTTACACCCTCTTCACTTTCTTGAGTTCTGTTACTTTCAAAATGACACGAGGCATGACAATGATAAGCGTGAAACATAAAATCCTAAAAAAAAAAGATGAAGGGAGCTAAATTCTGTTACACCAAAGACAGATCCCAGAGAATTCTGTTCACTGCCCAGAAGAACAGGTTCATCATTCATCCATTCATTCAACAAATATTTATTGAGCATTTCCTATGAGCTAGCTCAGTCTAGCATGCCACATTAAAGTATGCTGCTGTCTATGCAAAGTTAGCTAACGTTAGTTACTAGAGGAAGTTGCTACATCCTAAAATTCTGCTTGAACGTGGTTGTGGGCATCACACATGTACTTGTGCAATACTGTGACAGCCATTAACCAGAACTGGGCAACAGAATCAATACCTAACCCCTCAGGGTCTGGAAATAATTTGCTCTACACAGTCAGAAGCTGCTGGTCTATAAAACTTACAAAAATAAATAAAACTCTAGAGACACTGTTCTGGAAATCCAAGTCCACCTCACTCGTCAGGTCCCCACGGAGACACCAAAACTCAACCACAAAATGGAATGTTACTTCTTACACACACACTTATGTTTCAGATCTGTGTGAACACCCTTCTTTTCATGGACAGCTTCCACCACAGGAACCATCTCCTTAGTAACCATCTCAAAGTACAGAACACCATCAGCAGCGCTGACACTGGCCCGGTAACAAACACCATGGAAACAGCGTCTTGTTGTTAGTGCAAGAAATCATCAAAATAATCATGTCTGAGCAACCGGGCAGTTCATGGTCTTAGAAATCCTCACAGAGTTAAGTCCTAGAAAACAACCCCTTTTATTTTCTTAAATCCTTACCCTTAAGGAACAATGATGGGGGAAACAAGATGCATCTGCAATCACCAAGTAGATTCACTGCCATCTCTTTGTAAACTTTATTTCCACTCCATGATGTGCTCCAGTGTTTCCTCTTCCTAGGTGTGCCAAGTCACAGATTCATCTATCCCCCCAATCTATCACAGCCAAGAGGATGATGCAGGCTGGCACACAGCTGGTCAATTATTTCAATTTCCTCGGCTAAACTCATCATTTCCCACTTCTTCCCATTCCTTACACCCTCTTCACTTTCTTGAGTTCTGTTACTTTCAAAATGACACGAGGCATGACAATGATAAGCGTGAAACATAAAATCCTAAAAAAAAAAGATGAAGGGAGCTAAATTCTGTTACACCAAAGACAGATCCCAGAGAATTCTGTTCACTGCCCAGAAGAACAGGTTCATCATTCATCCATTCATTCAACAAATATTTATTGAGCATTTCCTATGAGCTAGCTCAGTCTAGCATGCCACATTAAAGTATGCTGCTGTCTATGCAAAGTTAGCTAACGTTAGTTACTAGAGGAAGTTGCTACATCCTAAAATTCTGCTTGAACGTGGTTGTGGGCATCACACATGTACTTGTGCAATACTGTGACAGCCATTAACCAGAACTGGGCAACAGAATCAATACCTAACCCCTCAGGGTCTGGAAATAATTTGCTCTACACAGTCAGAAGCTGCTGGTCTAAAAAACTTACATTAAATAAAACTCTAGAGACACTGTTTATGAAGACCATAAACTTTCCAAATATAGCCATACTTGGTGATAAAACATGCATGAAAGAACCCACCATTCTGGCCAACAACCTTTTGGGGAGAGGTTAATCAATTAATCCATAAATTCATTAACCTGACATTTCTAAGAATGCCCGGCACTTTTACAGGCATTAACACAGTAAATTTCCTCCAAATTCTATAATCTCGCTCTTATTTATTAACATTTACCATTTTCCCAATTAACAAACCAAGGGTCAGTTTGAGGGTCAATCATTTATTCAAGGGCACTTAAAAAGTAATGAAGCCAAAACTTGAACCTAACTTTGCAACTCGTGGATTCAAGCATTTTCTAAAAGAAAATCAAGTTATTATTAATATAGCTTATACATTAACATCTAGTTTCTTTTTATGATTAGCATATATTAGTTTGAAGCTTGTTTAAATTTATGTGGGTATAAATTCTCTCTAATCCTCTAACAAATCTTAATTGTACTTTTCTCAACTGCTGGTTATTAGATACCACATGCTCCTTTCCTGTCTTTCCTAGAATGTCTGTAAGACACTGTGAAGCAACTGTATTGATAATGAAAACTAACACTTCAGGGGCACTTTCTTCATGCCAGGCATTGGAATAAGTATTTCACTTCTAATTTTTCCCTATAGCAACCTTCTGAGCTGTTGTTGTCACTATCATTTTCTTTTATAACAAAAGAGGCACAGAGAGGTCAAGTAATTTGCCTGAGATCACACAGATAAGGGGGATTCACGCCTGTGGTCGTCTCCTTCCCCTGGTCTATGAGCTTTACCTGAAACAAGGCTGGCTCTCTTCCTAACATCCTCGGCTCTCTCAAGCCTAGGCTTCCAGTGTCTGTTCTCAGTGCTAGTGAGAGACTGCTTTCACATGTGCTGGTCTGGCTTCCTCCATCTTTGATTTCTCCCTGATAATAGCCTGCTGTGTGCAGTGCTCTGCTTCCACCTGGTACTGACCTCCCAGCACACCTAAGACAATTCCCAGTAAAGATGAGCCCACATTGAGCTGGGCAGCAGAGCCTCCCCTGGGCCACCTTTTCCACCAAAGGTTTGATCTTATTCTTGTCAAAACCTCTTAAAGGAGCCAATGCTTTTAAAAATAACACACAACATTATATATATATATATATATAAAATCAGCTACTCAACCAAGTTAACAGGGACTTTTCCTTGTAACAGAATGTGCTTGCATCACATTACCAGAAGATGTAAATCACATCAATATTTAATGGTAAAATATATTAAGGTCAGATTAATCTGAGGAATAGAACAGACTTTCCCTTCCCTTTCCACTAGCTGCATATTCTTTCCTGGCTCACAGATAAGCCACAAAGGCAGCTGTCCTCCAGACAGCTAAGGGGCAGCATAAGGAGGAAACGAACCCTTACAAAGCACCTATTATGCACCCGACATTATGTCACGTGTTTTACAGGTACGAATTAACTAAGAATTCCCCACCATCCCCAGCAGAGAGGTTTCACCACGCCCATCTCACAGATGGGAAAACAAGCTCAGAAATGTCTCATAAATCAGCCTAAGGCCACCGAGCCGGTGGTGGCAGAGCTGAGACGTGAACCTGCATCTGTGTGCTCCCAGCTTCTTGCTCAGGGACCATCCTCTCTGCTGTGCTGCTCAGGGCTCCAGCCAGAGTCCCACAAAATGGAGCTTAACTTGTCTTGGACGACAGCACCAAGCTTGCTGGGCAGCCCAACAAGAAATGAGGTCCTCATAAACACATGCTCCCCCAATGGCCCTGGACTCCCAATTCCCAGCTGGGTCACAAATGTCCCCAGACAAACAGCCTGTTTTTTTTTTTAACTTTCCATGGATTGGCTACTCGCCTGTTTCATTCTCTCTTCTCTCTCCTTGCTCTCTGTGCCCTTCTCCACTGTGTCGCTCTGTGTGTGTGTGTCTGTTTCTCTGTTGGTATCACAAATCTCTCTGTGGGTGCATATCTTCTTCTATCTCTCTTACACACACACACACACACACACACACACACACACACACACACACTCATATCCATTCTCTCCCCCAGGAATACCTCGATCCAGCAGCCGGAGCAAGCGAAGATACCAAAGATACCACTGGTCCCAGAAGCGGTCCGTCATCCCCCCCTGAACTCATCCTTCACAGCCAGTCCCCTCAGCAGAGCCTCGTCCCACCACCGCCAACTCGAGGAGGCCGGAATTTCTTGACGCTGGGCTCGCGCGCAGCCTGCTCGAAGCAAATGCCTGCCTGCGAAGACAGCCACCAGTCCTCCCACACAGAGGCTGACTGTGCCGGGAGCCTGTTTCGCAGCAACAAAGGAACAAGTGCGGAACACTGCCGCCTTGTGCAGACCGAGCCTGCAGGGGCCCGAGGGGAGGTCAAGAGATGCAGGGGAGGGCACCAGGGAGCATGGTCACAAAGACGGGAGCGCAGAGGCTGTCTTGGGAATGAAACCGCACCATCAAGGTCACGTCTTAGATGTCATTCCAGGATCTCCTGCCGTCCTGGCTTCCCTGGCCTCCCGTGCCAAAGGCCAGTGGTTTCCCTAACAGGACAGCCAGGAACTCGGCCATCCTATACTCCGGCGCCAGCCTACAAGAGTCAGAGTCCCACTGCTTCACTCCATAGGAATCACAGGCACCCCCAGCCCAAGGCTGCTGGACCCATACAGCCAGAAAAAGGCCACAGACCCCATCTCCCTTCTGTTACAGTAGGGACAGGATGGGCTCCAGAGTCACACGGTCATGGGTTCAAATCCTGCTACCATGTAACAGCTGCCTGCCCTTGATCACATTACTCCAGCTCGGCTTCCTCTTCTGGAAGCCAGAGAGAACATTTGCTTCACTGACCTGTTGTGAGGCTCCCAGGAAAAGAAGGGCCTGACATTTCCAGTCCAGCACTTAGTGAATGGCAGTGCCCAAAGGCTCATTCCCCCTTCCACTCCAAACCTTCTTCCTCTTGCCAGATTCTCAGCTCCACCTCCCCTGACATCCCGTGCTTTCCCACATCTGTGCACTGGCTCCTGTTCTTCCTGACCAGCGCGTGGCTACCTTACTGCCCCACTTCATGGTGGCCAAGTCTTCCTGGTTTTTCCAACACGCAGCTCGAAGGCCACAGCATCAGGCCGCTCTCCCTGGCGCCACTGCATTTCACTCCTTCCTTTGTACAGGACTCTGGTCCCTTGCTTGACCACAAACTCTGTGGCCACCACAGTATCCCCTGAAGTGTCTTGAACTGTGCAATGGCCTACGTATTTATAAATGAATGAATGAAATGGGTCTTTGCACCCCTCACGATTTTGTCTTGTACGTCAGGAAGAGAAATGGACTGCAAGGGCCTCAGTCCCTGAGCACCACCTAAGCCCTGTGGAAGGATGACAGGGGGCCCTGCCCTTGCCTTGCTGGGAACCCATTTTACAGGGTGCTGGCCACCCACATAGGGAGGTGGTACCCCTAGGTGACCAGAAGTCCTGCTCATATAAATGAAATCAAGAGGACCCAAGGTCTGGAACAACTCTGGACCCCAAGCCTGAACACTATCCAGCAACCATGTGCACATTCATCACTGCTTTTGTTCACATGGGCCTCCCAGGCCTCCTGGTCTCCGTCCAGCAGCCAGCGAGACAGGCCTCCTCGGGGTCAGCTCTTCCTGGAGGCTCAGGCTTCCAAGATGACACATGCTGCAGATTCGGACAGAACTCAGACTGAGGAGGAGGCCTGTGCTGGGCGGGAGCTAGGAGGAGAAGGAGAAGGCAAGCAGAGCCACCACTTCCCCAGCCTGGCCCTGCTCCCCCTCCCTCCCCGCCACCATGCAGGCATGGAACAAACCCCAGAAGGCCCCCAAAAAAACCCCCATCTCCCTTCTGTTACAGTAGGGACAGGATGGGCTCCAGAGTCACACGGTCATGGGTTCAAATCCTGCTACCATGTAACAGCTGCCTGCCCTTGATCACATTACTCCAGCTCGGCTTCCTCTTCTGGAAGCCAGAGAGAACATTTGCTTCACTGACCTGTTGTGAGGCTCCCAGGAAAAGAAGGGCCTGACATTTCCAGTCCAGCACTTAGTGAATGGCAGTGCCCAAAGGCTCATTCCCCCTTCCACTCCAAACCTTCTTCCTCTTGCCAGATTCTCAGCTCCACCTCCCTGACATCCCGTGCTTTCCCACATCTGTGCACTGGCTCCTGTTCTTCCTGACCAGCGCGTGGCTACCTTACTGCCCCACTTCATGGTGGCCAAGTCTTCCTGGTTTTTCCAACACGCAGCTCGAAGGCCACAGCATCAGGCCGCTCTCCCTGGCGCCACTGCATTTCACTCCTTCCTTTGTACAGGACTCTGGTCCCTTGCTTGACCACAAACTCTGTGGCCACCACAGTATCCCCTGAAGTGTCTTGAACTGTGCAATGGCCTACGTATTTATAAATGAATGAATGAAATGGGTCTTTGCACCCCTCACGATTTTGTCTTGTACGTCAGGAAGAGAAATGGACTGCAAGGGCCTCAGTCCCTGAGCACCACCTAAGCCCTGTGGAAGGATGACAGGGGGCCCTGCCCTTGCCTTGCTGGGAACCCATTTTACAGGGTGCTGGCCACCCACATAGGGAGGTGGTACCCCTAGGTGACCAGAAGTCCTGCTCATATAAATGAAATCAAGAGGACCCAAGGTCTGGAACAACTCTGGACCCCAAGCCTGAACACTATCCAGCAACCATGTGCACATTCATCACTGCTTTTGTTCACATGGGCCTCCCAGGCCTCCTGGTCTCCGTCCAGCAGCCAGCGAGAGCAGGCCTCCTCGGGGTCAGCTCTTCCTGGAGGCTCAGGCTTCCAAGATGACACATGCTGCAGATTCGGACAGAACTCAGACTGAGGAGGAGGCCTGTGCTGGGGCGGGAGCTAGGAGGGAGAAGGAGAAGGCAAGCAGAGCCACCACTTCCCCCAGCCTGGCCCTGCTCCCCCCCTCCCTCCCCCCGCCACCATGGCAGGCACTGTGACTCCTTCATGAAGGGCAGCACTGGGACCACGCACACACCACCATCCAGAAGTCACCTCGCAGGCTCTCCTGGCGGTATTTGACTACTACCTTAAATGGACAAGACTCTAGCGTGTAGTTAACACAAGAATGCACACCCCTCCTCCTCTCTCTCCAAAGAGAAGTGCACTGACCCTTCGCCTCCTCCTCCTTCACAAAGGACAAGCTCCCTCAGTCAGGTGTGGCTGGTACTTGCTAAGCTCCCAAAGTACTTTCACATTCATCCTCTCCCTGGATCCTCGGAGCTGCCTTGAGAGGTCTGTAGGATGGGACTCACCTTCCCGCTCTACAGAAGGAAAACCCAGGTTCCAAGAGGTTCAACAACTGACTTATGGTCAAATACCTCGTAGGTGACTGGGGTGAGGAAAAGTGTGTGCCACCTGTCTCCTCCTGAAGAGGTTCTGGATTGTTCTCTGGGGACGGGTGATGTCTTTCATAGGGAGGTGGAGGGGCTCACCGTAGGGCAGGACCCCAGGGAGGGGCAGACAGGCCATGAGCACAGGCTCAGCTGAAGGCCTGTGTGGGGCCTCTTTACTGAGTGACAGCTTTTCATCTTTTTCTTTGGCTCCTGGCTTGTGGCTGCTGAGGGAAAGCAGTCTCCAAATAAGAATGTCAAAAATGGCTCTGTCTAACCTAACTGGGGAGAGATGCACCCGTGGCTCCCACCCTGAGGAGACCTAGACAGAGACGAGCACCTGTCTAGGAGGCAGAAAAGCCCCAGTGGCCGTGCAGGTAGGAACTGGGGTAACACTATCCAGCAACCATGTGCACATTCATCACTGCTTTTGTTCACATGGGCCTCCCAGGCCTCCTGGTCTCCGTCCAGCAGCCAGCGAGCAGGCCTCCTCGGGTCAGCTCTTCCTGGAGGCTCAGGCTTCCAAGATGACACATGCTGCAGATTCGGACAGAACTCAGACTGAGGAGGAGGCCTGTGCTGGGGCGGGAGCTAGGAGGGAGAAGGAGAAGGCAAGCAGAGCCACCACTTCCCCCAGCCTGGCCCTGCTCCCCCTCCCTCCCCGCCACCATGGCAGGCACTGTGACTCCTTCATGAAGGGCAGCACTGGGACCACGCACACACCACCATCCAGAAGTCACCTCGCAGGCTCTCCTGGCGGTATTTGACTACTACCTTAAATGGACAAGACTCTAGCGTGTAGTTAACACAAGAATGCACACCCCTCCTCCTCTCTCTCCAAAGAGAAGTGCACTGACCCTTCGCCTCCTCCTCCTTCACAAAGGACAAGCTCCCTCAGTCAGGTGTGGCTGGTACTTGCTAAGCTCCCAAAGTACTTTCACATTCATCCTCTCCCTGGATCCTCGGAGCTGCCTTGAGAGGTCTGTAGGATGGGACTCACCTTCCCCGCTCTACAGAAGGGAAAACCCAGGTTCCAAGAGGTTCAACAACTGACTTATGGTCAAATACCTCGTAGGTGACTGGGGTGAGGAAAAGTGTGTGCCACCTGTCTCCTCCTGAAGAGGTTCTGGATTGTTCTCTGGGGACGGGTGATGTCTTTCATAGGGAGGTGGAGGGGCTCACCGTAGGGCAGGACCCCAGGGAGGGGCAGACAGGCCATGAGCACAGGCTCAGCTGAAGGCCTGTGTGGGGCCTCTTTACTGAGTGACAGCTTTTCATCTTTTTCTTTGGCTCCTGGCTTGTGGCTGCTGAGGGAAAGCAGTCTCCAAATAAGAATGTCAAAAATGGCTCTGTCTAACCTAACTGGGGAGAGATGCACCCGTGGCTCCCACCCTGAGGAGACCTAGACAGAGACGAGCACCTGTCTAGGAGGCAGAAAAGCCCCAGTGGCCGTGCAGGTGCCATGGGGACTTCAGCACGCTGATGGGGCTAACACGACTCTTCCACATCCCATTCTCGGGCCTGGAGAAGGAAGCTGGTCCTGTTCCTCTCCTTTCAGTAGTCAAGCACCAAACATTCCACACAGCCTCATTGTCATGGAGAGAAAGGGAATAAAGACCTTAAAGAACAACACAGGTGCAAGCACTGCCCCCACAAACCATGAATGAAAGAACATAAGGGTCACCTGAGGGGTCAGACCCAGGATGAACCCATTCAGCCAGCAATTTCACTAAAGGCTGGCTTCAGCCCATCAAGCTGGGCTCCTGGGAGCTCTCTGGCCCACCAATGCTCATTTCTCCAACTCCCACAGAGGCTCATACACCCTGCTTTCAACGCGGCCCCTCCAGAAGATGAATTAAATGTTCCAAGAGACTCTCAGGGCTGCCATTTAGCTGCTGTGCAGTTAGAGTGGATGGGGGATCAGGCAGGAAGGGGCCTTATTAGGCTTTGTTGTGTTGTCGCTTTATCTTAAACCATACTCCTGCAGCGGCTCCTTCTTTCATCGTGGTTGGAGCACGCACGGTCATTCCCCTGGGCATGGTTCCTCCAACCCACCAGGCCGGTGCTATGGCGACCCACTCTCAGGAGCAAGGGGCCTCTCCAGGCCAACAACAGCCCGTCCATCCCTGAGGGCTGAATGCCTTTCTGGATCATCACCAATACATAGATGTGTTCCCTTCTCTTCGCAGTTCCTTCTTCTCCCTTGGCACTGTTCTTTCTCCTGCTCTCCACCCGCCCCAACATGGAAACGCTGTGTTCCCGATCAGATGAAGCCGGCACAAGTGTGGAGCAGAAGGCAAGCAGCATGGAGGGAGGGGAGAAGCAGTCCCGTCCCAAAGCTTCCTCACTCCTCTCCTGGGACGATGACCACTGTTCCCGGGGGCACCGCCCAGCTTCTCGGCTTCTCGGACACATGGGGCTGGCTCACCAGGGAAGGTAGTACAGCTGCTAGTCTGCACAGCAGAGGGAAGACTGTCCCCACCCTCCCTGCTGGAGGAAGTGGGCTCCACCAGGCTGCCATTTTGCCCTGCAAGCTGTGCTTTGGTTGCAACACGTATCACATGCTCCGGCAGGCACCATCCGCAGCCACCTCCCACACTATTTCTGTCCCATTGGCGGTTAGCACCCGAGTGGTGAAGGGAAGCCCCGTGGCAATGCCACATTCTCAGCGACGCCATCCACGGATAGGATGGACACTGGTCCACCCCTCCTGGGAGAGCCTAGTGTCCCCAGGTGAACAGGCTCCCTAGGTCCACACCTGAGGCTGGCACCTAAGACAGGTATCACCTGTCATGCTGAAATTCAAGTCCACTTCTCCCAAGAGGCCTTTTCCAGCTAACCTGGTTCATTCTCTATCTCAGAGGTTCTCAAAGTTTAATGGGCAGCCGAATCACCTTAGAGGATTGGCTGTCTAGGCAGGTAACTCAGCCTCACTCCCCGAAGCCTGCATTTTTAACAAACTCCCCAGATGAGTCTGAAACGGGGCTCTATCTGCTTCCATCCCTGCTCTCCTCTCTTACTTCACTGAGCTATCCTGGTTGAATTCTAGAGTGTACCCCGTTTCCCGACACCCCCTCCGAGTGCAGAGTTAGAAACGTCTCCTGGAAGGTATGGGGAGGTCCCGCCTGCCCTCCAGGCCCAGCAGAGGGCCCCAGACTGTGGGGCTGAGGAGCTGCCAGCCAGGAGGCTGAGTATCAGACTCCTCTCTCCACAGTCTCCAGAGAGCATTCATCTGTACAATGGCTTTAAATGTCACCTTAAATATCAGACCAGGCGGCAGGAGACAAGGTGGAAGCTAATTAGCCTGCCTTGCCCTGCTTCTGTGTCGCTCTCATCCGTGTTCACCTGGGCCTCCCCTGGGATCAGTAACTGTCCCGTGACTGGGGAAGCCTCAGCTCATAGAGAAGCCCTTCACCACCCTGGGCAGTAAAACCAATCGCTAAGTAGAGGAAATGCAGTCATTGCTGGACACACCCCCACGCAGAGCATTTATTCCTCTCTGACCAACTGCCAGAACGTGTAGTCCTGACTCTCCCATCACAGCATGCTCCCAGCTCTGCCCCACCCACCCCACCCAAGAACCGGAGTCATCCACTCAGACTCCGCCTTTTCAAAGCTCACTCATCCTGGATCTGTGGAAAGTATTCTGATCATCTCACCCCCTCTCAGGGGCTTGAGGAGGGCTGAAGATTCAGACCCTTGGGGAATATTTACATTTGGGCAAAAGTTAACGCCTTAGGTCAAAGCAAAGAAACCAAAGAACAAAAACAAACCGAGCTCATACCCAGAAACAGATTGACCAGTGCCAGAGGTGGACAGTGGAGAGTGGGTGAAGTGGGTCAAAAGGTACAAACTTCCAGTGACAGTAAAATAAACAAGCCATGGGATGTCAGGTGCATCATGGTGACTTTAGGTAATAACATTGTACTATATATTTGAGAGTTGCAAAGAAAATAGATATTAAAAGTTCTCCTGGGGCTTCCCTGGTGGTCCAGTGGTTAAGGACACCGCCTTGCAGTGCAAGGGGTGCCAGTTCAATCCCTGGTGGTCCCCCTAATGGAACAAGGGGGCGCTATCTGGCTTCCCCATCCCTGCTCTCTCTCTTACTTCACTGAGCTATCCTGGTTGAATTCTAGAGTGTACCCCGTTTCCCGACACCCCCTCCGAGTGCAGAGTTAGAAACGTCTCCTGGAAGGTATGGGGAGGTCCCGCCTGCCCTCCAGGCCCAGCAGAGGGCCCCAGACTGTGGGGCTGAGGAGCTGCCAGCCAGGAGGCTGAGTATCAGACTCCTCTCTCCACAGGCTCCAGAGAGCATTCATCTGTACAATGGCTTTAAATGTCACCTTAAATATCAGACCAGGCGGCAGGAGACAAGGTGGAAGCTAATTAGCCTGCCTTGCCCTGCTTCTGTGTCGCTCTCATCCGTGTTCACCTGGGCCTCCCCTGGGATCAGTAACTGTCCCGTGACTGGGGAAGCCTCAGCTCATAGAGAAGCCCTTCACCACCCTGGGCAGTAAAACCAATCGCTAAGTAGAGGAAATGCAGTCATTGCTGGACACACCCCCACGCAGAGCATTTATTCCTCTCTGACCAACTGCCAGAACGTGTAGTCCTGACTCTCCCATCACAGCATGCTCCCAGCTCTGCCCCACCCACCCCACCCAAGAACCGGAGTCATCCACTCAGACTCCGCCTTTTCAAAGCTCACTCATCCTGGATCTGTGGAAAGTATTCTGATCATCTCACCCCCTCTCAGGGGCTTGAGGAGGGCTGAAGATTCAGACCCTTGGGGAATATTTACATTTGGGCAAAAGTTAACGCCTTAGGTCAAAGCAAAGAAACCAAAGAACAAAAACAAACCGAGCTCATACCCAGAAACAGATTGACCAGTGCCAGAGGTGGACAGTGGAGAGTGGGTGAAGTGGGTCAAAAGGTACAAACTTCCAGTGACAGTAAAATAAACAAGCCATGGGATGTCAGGTGCATCATGGTGACTTTAGGTAATAACATTGTACTATATATTTGAGAGTTGCAAAGAAAATAGATATTAAAAGTTCTCCTGGGGCTTCCCTGGTGGTCCAGTGGTTAAGGACACCGCCTTGCAGTGCAAGGGGTGCCAGTTCAATCCCTGGTCTAGGAGGATCCCACGTGCCGCAGAGCAGCTGGAATGATGGGTCCAACTACCGAGCTGGAGCTCTGGAGCACCATGCGCCCAGAGCTGATGCTCTGTGACGAGAGAGGCCACAGCAATGGGAGGCCCACACAGGCCAAAGGGCAAAGATGGATGGAAATAAATAAATGAAAGATCAATAGAAGTCACCAAAGGAAGAAGAAACAGTTCTCCTCTAAGGAAAAGAAAACTCTGTAACTATGTATGGTAATGGATATTAACTAGAGTTACAGCAGTGATCATTTCACTATATATACAAATCATTATGTTGTACACCTGAAACTAATACAAAGTGGTATTGTATGTCAACTATAGATCAAGTTTTTAAAGGGGAAAAAATAGTATGATCTATTTTACCACCACTAGAAATGCCAGGTTAACATTTTGTTTTGAGGATTTGTGTGTGTGTGTGTGTGTGTGTGTGTGTGTGTGTGTGTATGTATGTCTGTATACGGATATGTACGTATATGTGTGTGTGTGTATATATATATATATATTTGACTTTATAGATAAAGTCAAAGAGCGTGATATGTGCAAATTATGATCTGGAATGACAAATTTATTTAATATTTTTTTAAAGTAAGAGGAGTGGAAGTCCAGGCCTTAGATAAGCAAAAGGGGTGAGGATGTTGCAGGAAGGAGGAAGGTCCATGACTCTCTTCCCTAAGCTCCATGGGCATCTGCCTATCAGGCGACCTGATGAAGGCAACCCAAGGGACCTGGTTCTCTTCTGCCTCCATCACATGCTCCCTGATCCCCAACTCCCTACCCAGAAAGAACATGGCTGGCTGCCCTCTCCAAATGCCTAAATTATAAAGTAGTTCTTCTTGAGGGGAATAAAAAGGCCATAATAAATACTAGTGGACACCTCAGAACCTGAGCCCAGAGGCCCAGCATCGAGAGAGCTCATTATGGCCTCCCATCTCCCTCACAGCCAGGAAGAGGAGCCTCCCCGTTCCCTCTGCTCACAGGAGCTTCTTCACCCACCAAAGGAGGCAAGGGCCCTCTGGGACTTGTGGCCTAAGGGCCCTCAGGCCTGGGCCCTTTCATTCCCGCTGAGGTTTGGTTTCTCTTAAGTGTTCCTCCCAGTTCTCAGTTCCCACAGTTTACTGACTTAGAGTCAGGAAAACTCAAGGTGTCAGTCACCACAGCTGAAACCACATGCCTCACTCAGCCTGTGGGGAGCCCTCACATGGCGAATCCTCTCCCTTGTCACTTCATCCTCACTTCTCTCCTCTCCATCTCCATCGAGAGCTTTTCTCAACAACCCCTTCGGCACATCTGCCCAGGAAAATCAGGTACCAGAGCGTGACAACTGTGGTTCATAGTCTTGAACATGAAGTTCAACAGGATTGAAAAGAGCCAACTATATCTAGAAATCAAAGAAATACTAAATTTTGGCTAGCATATATCTAGAATGAAATATTATTTCTATAAACTATTGGGGTTTCTTTCTTCTTTGGTAAATGTATAATCTGTGTTCATTCTGTGTTCAATCCACTATTACATCAGAAAATATCTGACTCACTGGAATGCCCTGACCTCCACTCCAAAACACACACACACACATCATACACACACACATACCACTAGCCAATGTGAATTGTCTCTTCCTTGACTCTTATTTTTAAAAACAAAAGAATCAATTACCATCATCCCTTTAATTATAGCAAATAATTCTGCTTATGGTTTTTACAAATAACCAATTCACATAAATTATAGAACTAGCATCTTTATGACTCTCTTCCCTAAGCTCCATGGGCATCTGCCTATCAGGCGACCTGATGAAGGCCCCTGGTTCTCTTCTGCCTCCATCACATGCTCCCTGATCCCCAACTCCCTACCCAGAAAGAACATGGCTGGCTGCCCTCTCCAAATGCCTAAATTATAAAGTAGTTCTTCTTGAGGGGAATAAAAAGGCCATAATAAATACTAGTGGACACCTCAGAACCTGAGCCCAGAGGCCCAGCATCGAGAGAGCTCATTATGGCCTCCCATCTCCCTCACAGCCAGGAAGAGGAGCCTCCCCGTTCCCTCTGCTCACAGGAGCTTCTTCACCCACCAAAGGAGGCAAGGGCCCTCTGGGACTTGTGGCCTAAGGGCCCTCAGGCCTGGGCCCTTTCATTCCGCTGAGGTTTGGTTTCTCTTAAGTGTTCCTCCCAGTTCTCAGTTCCCACAGTTTACTGACTTAGAGTCAGGAAAACTCAAGGTGTCAGTCACCACAGCTGAAACCACATGCCTCACTCAGCCTGTGGGGAGCCCTCACATGGCGAATCCTCTCCCTTGTCACTTCATCCTCACTTCTCTCCTCTCCATCTCCATCGAGAGCTTTTCTCAACAACCCCTTCGCACATCTGCCCAGGAAAATCAGGTACCAGAGCGTGACAACTGTGGTTCATAGTCTTGAACATGAAGTTCAACAGGATTGAAAAGAGCCAACTATATCTAGAAATCAAAGAAATACTAAATTTTGGCTAGCATATATCTAGAATGAAATATTATTTCTATAAACTATTGGGGTTTCTTTCTTCTTTGGTAAATGTATAATCTGTGTTCATTCTGTGTTCAATCCACTATTACATCAGAAAATATCTGACTCACTGGAATGCCCTGACCTCCACTCCAAAACACACACACACACATCATACACACACACATACCACTAGCCAATGTGAATTGTCTCTTCCTTGACTCTTATTTTTAAAAACAAAAGAATCAATTACCATCATCCCTTTAATTATAGCAAATAATTCTGCTTATGGTTTTTACAAATAACCAATTCACATAAATTATAGAACTAGCATCTTTATGATCTGTTTATTAAATTAATATGAAGCCTTCTAGGTTTAGGAAAGGGCCTGACCTGAACCAGATCAACTGAGTTCAAATCCCAACTCTTTTTCTAGCTGCCTGAGTAACTTGAGGCAAGTCACTTAACTTCCTTAAATCTCAGTTTCCTCATCTTGTGGATGAAGATAATGCTGACCTTGCAAAACCTGAACAACCTGCAGAAGGGAAGAACAAAATAACATGCATAAAACACTAAGCACTGTACCTAACATAGCAGGTCCTTTGTAGATTTGGTGAGTTCACCTACAACAGAAAACAAGCTCATGCCAGGTTGAAATGATCAACTTATGGGATCTAAGTGGACAGATACATCAGTAAGAAAAATAAAAACCAATGCTGGCTTTGCCACCGAGGACAGCTATAAGCTAAATGGACCTTGTGAAGTCCAGGTGGGGGTAGATTCCTATACTTTACTTGTCCCAATTTATCAGGCTGCCTTTCTCTGGCCTAATACAGGTTGCAAAGTTCCAAGAGAGAGTCAATTAGAAAAAATTCTTTGCCTATGCTTACATGAACTATATGGATGACTCTCCCTACCAAGGAACTGGGAAATTTTTTGGAGTTCCCTGATGGAGCTTCCATGTTGTAAATGCCAATAAGCTGGCTTCCCTAAAAGTCCATCAATCCTGGCCTCACGGCAGGCACACAGCAAAGCCTAAAGACATCCATAGAAAACAACAACAACTATAATATGCCAAGAAGGAAAACTTACAGTCAGGGTGGGAAGTTTTTCCTAGGCAAGACACAGAGCTCAACACACTGGCTTGTATATGCCTTTTTTTTTTTTTAATCTCTGGAGGGATATCAAGTCACCTAAGGAAAACAGGGGTTGGAGAACAGTATTGAAAGGAATACTTTTCCCTGAATATCTTTTTACACCTTCTGAATTTTGACCCTTGAACTGTACCTAACTTTTTCAAGAACATTTTAAGATGATAGAGTCAAGAATAAATGAAACTGTTCTTGGAGTCTAGCTGCCATGCTGTGAGAAGCCAAAACCACATGGCAAGGCCACAGGAAGGAAACCAAGACCCAGACCAAGAAGTCCAGCAAGCTTTTACAATTACAAATTATAGAACTAGCATCTTTATGATCTGTTTATTAAATTAATATGAAGCCTTCTAGGTTTAGGAAAGGGCCTGACCTGAACCAGATCAACTGAGTTCAAATCCCAACTCTTTTTCTAGCTGCCTGAGTAACTTGAGGCAAGTCACTTAACTTCCTTAAATCTCAGTTTCCTCATCTTGTGGATGAAGATAATGCTGACCTTGCAAAACCTGAACAACCTGCAGAAGGGAAGAACAAAATAACATGCATAAAACACTAAGCACTGTACCTAACATAGCAGGTCCTTTGTAGATTTGGTGAGTTCACCTACAACAGAAAACAAGCTCATGCCAGGTTGAAATGATCAACTTATGGGATCTAAGTGGACAGATACATCAGTAAGAAAAATAAAAACCAATGCTGGCTTTGCCACCGAGGACAGCTATAAGCTAAATGGACCTTGTGAAGTCCAGGTGGGGGTAGATTCCTATACTTTACTTGTCCCAATTTATCAGGCTGCCTTTCTCTGGCCTAATACAGGTTGCAAAGTTCCAAGAGAGAGTCAATTAGAAAAAATTCTTTGCCTATGCTTACATGAACTATATGGATGACTCTCCCTACCAAGGAACTGGGAAATTTTTGGATTTCCCCTGATGGAGCTTCCATGTTGTAAATGCCAATAAGCTGGCTTCCCTAAAAGTCCATCAATCCTGGCCTCACGGCAGGCACACAGCAAAGCCTAAAGACATCCATAGAAAACAACAACAACTATAATATGCCAAGAAGGAAAACTTACAGTCAGGGTGGGAAGTTTTTCCTAGGCAAGACACAGAGCTCAACACACTGGCTTGTATATGCCTTTTTTTTTTTTTAATCTCTGGAGGGATATCAAGTCACCTAAGGAAAACAGGGGTTGGAGAACAGTATTGAAAGGAATACTTTTCCCTGAATATCTTTTTACACCTTCTGAATTTTGACCCTTGAACTGTACCTAACTTTTTCAAGAACATTTTAAGATGATAGAGTCAAGAATAAATGAAACTGTTCTTGGAGTCTAGCTGCCATGCTGTGAGAAGCCAAAACCACATGGCAAGGCCACAGGAAGGAAAACCAAGGACCCAGACCAAGAAGTCCAGCTAGTCCCAGCCCCACCAACACCGGGCACGGGAGCAGGGCCACTCTGCAGCTTCCTGCCATTCCAGCACTATGGCAGACACCACGTAAAACAGAACTGCCTACTCGACCCTTACAGTCAGGGAAATGGTAAGCTGTTGTCGTAAACCAAGACTGGGGATGGTCTGTCATAGTGTGAAGACAAATGAAAGCAGGAGTCACTGGTGAATGGAGAGAAGCCACGAAACTGGATGAGGTCACGAGGAAGTGCTAAAAAGGACTGTACTTATTTCATCGTGAAGACAAAAGCCTGTTTAGTCTCAGGACCTACCTATCTGTCTACCTATCTACCTGCCTTAGAATCTGCATTCTCAGGCCAGAGTTGTCACAAGCGCATCTAACTAACTTGCTTGCTTGAATTTGAAAAAGAAGCCAGATTTTTCCTACAGGAAGTATATGTATCTGATTTGGCTACTTGCTTCGACAATGAGAGCTACCTTTTCTAATTCACTAAATTTGCAGCTCTAAAATTTTTAAGAAAATATATTAAGTCTGTATCTAATCTATAAATGCTAGAAAATATTTTATTTGTAAACACTTAAGCTTATGGCTTAAAAAACTGTTTAATGTCAACTTAGATTTGTGAGGGGAGTATATAGCTCTCAATATTCTTTCAGCACATACATAAGCATAAACGTCTAAAGCACCCCTACCAAAAGTCTGAAGTCCACCAGGATGTGTATGGTATAAGCTATGCCTATGATATAACCACACAGTGGCATCCTATGCGACTGTTAAAAATGATAACAGGGGTTGGAGAACAGTATTGAAAGGAATACTTCTCCCTGAATATCTTTTTACACCTTCTGAATTTTGACCCTTGAACTGTACCTAACTTTTTCAAGAACATTTTAAGATGATAGAGTCAAGAATAAATGAAACTGTTCTTGGAGTCTAGCTGCCATGCTGTGAGAAGCCAAAACCACATGGCAAGGCCACAGGAAGGAAAACCAAGGACCCAGACCAAGAAGTCCAGCTAGTCCCAGCCCCACCAACACCGGGCACGGGAGCAGGGCCACTCTGCAGCTTCCTGCCATTCCAGCACTATGGCAGACACCACGTAAAACAGAACTGCCTACTCGACCCTTACAGTCAGGGAAATGGTAAGCTGTTGTCGTAAACCAAGACTGGGGATGGTCTGTCATAGTGTGAAGACAAATGAAAGCAGGAGTCACTGGTGAATGGAGAGAAGCCACGAAACTGGATGAGGTCACGAGGAAGTGCTAAAAAGGACTGTACTTATTTCATCGTGAAGACAAAAGCCTGTTTAGTCTCAGGACCTACCTATCTGTCTACCTATCTACCTGCCTTAGAATCTGCATTCTCAGGCCAGAGTTGTCACAAGCGCATCTAACTAACTTGCTTGCTTGAATTTGAAAAAGAAGCCAGATTTTTCCTACAGGAAGTATATGTATCTGATTTGGCTACTTGCTTCGACAATGAGAGCTACCTTTTCTAATTCACTAAATTTGCAGCTCTAAAATTTTTAAGAAAATATATTAAGTCTGTATCTAATCTATAAATGCTAGAAAATATTTTATTTGTAAACACTTAAGCTTATGGCTTAAAAAACTGTTTAATGTCAACTTAGATTTGTGAGGGGAGTATATAGCTCTCAATATTCTTTCAGCACATACATAAGCATAAACGTCTAAAGCACCCCTACCAAAAGTCTGAAGTCCACCAGGATGTGTATGGTATAAGCTATGCCTATGATATAACCACACAGTGGCATCCTATGCGACTGTTAAAAATGATAAGGTTTTCTGGAAAATAGATATGAAAAGATCTTCCAAACACACTGTTGGGTTAAAAATGCAAGGTATATAACAATAAAGTAGGTATTCACTCACTTTTGATAAGAAGGGGGTACAATAAGTGTGGATTCAGATTTACCTATATTTTCAGAAAGAAACACTGGAAGGATTCACAAGAAAATAACACTGATAGTTACCTAGGAAAAGAGTAGGCTGGGTAGATAGGGAAAAGATCATATTTGATGTTGTATCAATTTTTGAACAATAGGAATGCATTATATTCACAGATTTTTAAGTCCTCAGAGAGAAAAAAGGAATATATAAAATTACAAAAACATGTACAATGGCAAAAGATCATCTAGGAGACAACTCTATACTAAATTGCAATAAAACATCAAATAAAGGACTCTACATTGCAAATTTACACAGATCACCTAAAATCAGAAAGAAAAAGCTGAACAACCCAGTACAAAAATGAGTCAAGAACATGAACTGGTAATTCACAGGACAAAAAACAGAGATGACTGATAAAAAACAAAAAGATGCTCAACTCTACTAATGATCAGGGAAATGCAAATTAAAGCACTGACAGCCAGCCACATTTTACCTTTCAGGTTGGAAAAAATATATACATATCCTGGCAGAGAAGTATATTGATATCAGGCTTTTAGAAGTTAATTTGGCAGTACCTATCAATATTTCTAAAGTGCATAGCCTTCAATTTCAGCGATTCTACTTATAAAACTCTCTTACAAAAACATTCAGTGTATTTTGTAAAACCTGGCAAAAGAAAAACTGGAAAAAACTTAAAAATCCAACAATAAGGAACTAGTGAAATAAATTGACACAATTATTGATACAATCTACATTAGGCTTTGAAACCATTATAAAGGACAAGCAGTTTTATACATAGTGATATTTAAGGATCTGCATGATATATTGTTGTGTGGGAGAATACAATTTGCGAGATAATTTGAAACAATTTTTTTCCACTTTTTGTGATATGGAATATAAACACACACATATACACTGTGAGTATGTATTTCAATGTGCATAGAAAAGCACCGCTGGTAGGACACACATCAAACTGTTAACAGTAATTGTCCCTTGGAGATGGGGGTAGGTGGTTAGAGAGTTGTAGTTTATGAAATTTTATATCATTATATTTTTTTTACCATAAGCATTCATTACTTTGGTAATCTTCAAAGCATTTAGGCTGACTGAAGTAGCGCCTCAGACTTTTTCTGAAAAATGAGAGCTCCCTCAGGGCCAGGACAGCAAGTTCCTTCTCCGTTTCCCGCTCACAGGATCTGGAATGTCAGATGATCCACAGAGAACCCACAGGCCATCGTAACCAAGTCCCTGGACTCAGGCACGCGTTCCTTGGCTGGCAAAGGCATCCTGCACCGTGCCCCATTCCTTGCTCACCACAGGGATTGGCTGGGCGCCTTGTGACCTTGGTGAGCACTCAGTACAGCCCGACTTTTCTCAGCCCATTCACCCCTTGGCCACTTAGACATTTTACGGGACTTCTGGTCAGAGATGGCAACCGTTTCATCTCAAATTCCAGCTCTAATCCAGAGCTTTGTTGTTAAATGGTTACTATCTTTCCACTTTGGGTCAATAAATATCTTTGAGACTATGCAGTGAAAAAAGACAAAAAAAATCCCCAAAACCCACACACCCCGAGGCCACAGACAGGATGGATGTGGAAAGAGTGGCACCACCAATCAGTGACACTGCCAAGAACCCACCAAATGGCCACAGGAATATCATAATAACCAAAAAATTTAAGTGCATAGCCTTCAATTTCAGCGATTCTACTTATAAAACTCTCTTACAAAAACATTCAGTGTATTTTGTAAAACCTGGCAAAAGAAAAACTGGAAAAAACTTAAAAATCCAACAATAAGGAACTAGTGAAATAAATTGACACAATTATTGATACAATCTACATTAGGCTTTGAAACCATTATAAAGGACAAGCAGTTTTATACATAGTGATATTTAAGGATCTGCATGATATATTGTTGTGTGGGAGAATACAATTTGCGAGATAATTTGAAACAATTTTTTTCCACTTTTTGTGATATGGAATATAAACACACACATATACACTGTGAGTATGTATTTCAATGTGCATAGAAAAGCACCGCTGGTAGGACACACATCAAACTGTTAACAGTAATTGTCCCTTGGAGATGGGGGTAGGTGGTTAGAGAGTTGTAGTTTATGAAATTTTATATCATTATATTTTTTTTACCATAAGCATTCATTACTTTGGTAATCTTCAAAGCATTTAGGCTGACTGAAGTAGCGCCTCAGACTTTTTCTGAAAAATGAGAGCTCCCTCAGGGCCAGGACAGCAAGTTCCTTCTCCGTTTCCCGCTCACAGGATCTGGAATGTCAGATGATCCACAGAGAACCCACAGGCCATCGTAACCAAGTCCCTGGACTCAGGCACGCGTTCCTTGGCTGGCAAAGGCATCCTGCACCGTGCCCCATTCCTTGCTCACCACAGGGATTGGCTGGGCGCCTTGTGACCTTGGTGAGCACTCAGTACAGCCCGACTTTTCTCAGCCCATTCACCCCTTGGCCACTTAGACATTTTACGGGACTTCTGGTCAGAGATGGCAACCGTTTCATCTCAAATTCCAGCTCTAATCCAGAGCTTTGTTGTTAAATGGTTACTATCTTTCCACTTTGGGTCAATAAATATCTTTGAGACTATGCAGTGAAAAAAGACAAAAAAAATCCCCAAAACCCACACACCCCGAGGCCACAGACAGGATGGATGTGGAAAGAGTGGCACCACCAATCAGTGACACTGCCAAGACAGGGCTGGAAGAGCGGTGGCAGGCGGGCTCATGAGTTGGCCATCCTTGCCCTGAACAGTGGGTTCGGACTCACCAACATGGATTCCCTCAAACCTGCCATCTCCACTGGGAGTGCTGTTATGCTGAGGGGTGAGGACAGAAGGCGGGTTGAGGGTGAAGGGAGATGACAGCTGACTGTGGCCATGGTGTAACTGCTGTGTCCATCAGAGGACAGTGAAAAGCAAGGAGAACCTGAGGACGGGGAAGGAGCCGTTGACAGGTGGAGATGCAGGTGGAAGGAAGATGCAGGTGGAAGGCTCTGCACAGCCAGCTACAGTGCAGGCCCAGAGCCCGGGTTCCACCTGTCAGGTTTCACCGAGTCCCTTGACCCGAGGGCACATGGCTGTGTCCATAGAAGACGCCGCCTTCACAACTGCAAACCATCTCCAAGTGGCCTGTGCATCGGGAATTCACTCATCTTCTCTCTCCCCACAACCAAAACCAGGAAAAAAAAAACCCAAAGCCAAAAAAATCTCAGAACTTCATGTGTTGTAACTAAAAACACTCAATAAACAAAGCCAGTCCTTGGGCTCCCTTGGGGAGTAATTGTCTAAGAATGCTTCTTTTCTTTCAGCTGGTGAGAGAGACAGACGTGCTAAGGCTGTGAGCTCATCTTGAAAGCATTAATTTCCAAACACCAACATGCAGTTCCTGTGCTTTTCCTGAGCAATGGGCCCTTTAAGCAGACATCTGAGCAGGGTCTGCCTGGCGGGGAGTTTGCCAGAAGGGTCACGACCTGCCATGGGGAGGGGCTGCCTAATGGGGCCACGACGCTGGGGTGGCCCATTCCTTGCTCACCACAGGGATTGGCTGGGCGCCTTTGACTTGGTGAGCACTCAGTACAGCCCGACTTTTCTCAGCCCATTCACCCCTTGGCCACTTAGACATTTTACGGACTTCTGGTCAGAGATGGCAACCGTTTCATCTCAAATTCCAGCTCTAATCCAGAGCTTTGTTGTTAAATGGTTACTATCTTTCCACTTTGGGTCAATAAATATCTTTGAGACTATGCAGTGAAAAAAGACAAAAAAAATCCCCAAAACCCACACACCCCGAGGCCACAGACAGGATGGATGTGGAAAGAGTGGCACCACCAATCAGTGACACTGCCAAGACAGGGCTGGAAGAGCGGTGGCAGGCGGGCTCATGAGTTGGCCATCCTTGCCCTGAACAGTGGGTTCGGACTCACCAACATGGATTCCCTCAAACCTGCCATCTCCACTGGGAGTGCTGTTATGCTGAGGGGTGAGGACAGAAGGCGGGTTGAGGGTGAAGGGAGATGACAGCTGACTGTGGCCATGGTGTAACTGCTGTGTCCATCAGAGGACAGTGAAAAGCAAGGAGAACCTGAGGACGGGGAAGGAGCCGTTGACAGGTGGAGATGCAGGTGGAAGGAAGATGCAGGTGGAAGGCTCTGCACAGCCAGCTACAGTGCAGGCCCAGAGCCCGGGTTCCACCTGTCAGGTTTCACCGAGTCCCTTGACCCGAGGGCACATGGCTGTGTCCATAGAAGACGCCGCCTTCACAACTGCAAACCATCTCCAAGTGGCCTGTGCATCGGGAATTCACTCATCTTCTCTCTCCCCACAACCAAAACCAGGAAAAAAAAAACCCAAAGCCAAAAAAATCTCAGAACTTCATGTGTTGTAACTAAAAACACTCAATAAACAAAGCCAGTCCTTGGGCTCCCTTGGGGAGTAATTGTCTAAGAATGCTTCTTTTCTTTCAGCTGGTGAGAGAGACAGACGTGCTAAGGCTGTGCGGAGCTCATCTTGAAAGCATTAATTTTTCCAAACACCAACATGCAGTTCCTGTGCTTTTCCTGAGCAAGTGGCAGCAGGCTGTGAGGAGGCTGCGAGGACACCCCTCTGAGCAGGGTCTGCCTGGCGGGGGAGTTTGCCAGAAGGGTCACGACCTGCCATGGGGAGGGGCTGCCTAAGGCCTGAGGGGCACTGAGGCTTTGGGATGGATCACTGAATTCCAAAACGGGGAGAGAGAAGCAAAACCAGTACCTCTGCCTTTTATTAGGCCCATTCTCTAGAGGCTCAGGGGCCATCAGTTAAAATCTCCTTCCTCACCCATTGCTCACCACCTGTAAGCCCTAACTATCACACCCAGTGGCCGAGCACAGGCAGAGGGTGTCCAGCTGGGGGTAGAGGTCTTTACACCAGTTCTCCTCCTTTTCTCCCCCTCTCCCTCATTAGATGAAAGTCCACAATGGCGGTTGCAATCTAGTCATGCACAGTTTAAGTATTCTTTGTTGTCCCAAGTCCATTCTCCCTAGGAAACTGAGGACCCTCTGCTGTGCAGTCTGTTCACAAAGGACAAGACACAATGAACCATATACAGCAGCAAAGGAAAGTCTTATCATCTGCCTGAAGGAGGAAAACGTGACTGTCAGAATACACCAGAAGGCCTGACCATCTTTACGAGACGTTCTCCAAGCAGATTGCTATCACAGGGAGATATGGATTGTCCATATCCAGCAGCATGCTAGGATTCTCAGTGGGGATCAGTGACCGCCAACTACCCAAGCTTAAATGCTGTATCACCGCCAAGACTTCCAATGGCAACTCTCCCACTGACGAGCTGTGTGAGGCTGCAGCTCCTGTGCCTCTTGCTTTCTTATCTGCAGAATGAGGATGATAATAACAGTATTTAAATCAGTTAACAAATACAAAGGAATTGAAGGAGTATCTGGCACACAGTGAGTATGAGATATATATATATATGTATATGTATATATGACTAGCATTATTATGAACTTCCAGCCTTCACTCTCCATGCTCAACTGGCTCTTTCTTTCAGTCCATGGCATGTGCTCTTCCCATGCTTTGGAACATTGTCTCCTACCTGTCACTATCTAAGCCGTCTGTGCCAATTCTCCAAGTCTCTGGAATTCTCTGTCCCATCCATTGGGCTGGGTATCCCCACATATGTACCCATCATGCCCTGTTCTTCCTCAGTATCATATAAAATCCCATTCTACATCAGATTGTATTCCAGTTGTTGGTATGCCTCCTCAGCCAGGTCCCATTCATTGCTCTATCCCTTATTCATAATCACGTGTTCAATGAATGAATGAATGAGGATTAGATAAAGGGAAGCTTTCATTTATTCAACAAGCATTTAATAGGCACCTACTCCATGTCATATCCTGCACTACGCTTGGAAACATATGAAGGTGCATAACACCCAAGGGGCTCCCCCCAGGAACTCAGAGTTTGAAAAGCAAAGCTTCTGCCTTCTAGCATTAACTCAAGAAAAAAGATAGGGTAGGTGTAGCCCTGCCCAAAGCAGGAGATCACTAGGTCCTAGAGGGAAGGAGTGGTTCTTAGAGGGAAATACAGGTTTGCCCAGAGTGGATCTGTTTAACCTGAAGCAAACAAAAGAAGCCCTGAACCTAAGATTCGCCTTATTTTCCCCATATTTTAAGAATAAATGCAGTTTTGCAAGATCTATGAAAAACAAAAGGGAGATTCTTCTTTAGAAGGTGGTTTATTTACCCAGGTACGATCAATTGAAATCTTCCTAGAGAAACCCTGGTCATTTGATTGCAATTGTGCTGTCTGCAGACTATCGTTAGCAGACAGTAAACACCTGTGGAGAGAGACCATAGGTGGTACATTTTTGTATTTCACCCCACTTCCACCTGCCATTAGCAGCTAGTGCCTAGCAAAGGGCCTTGTCTAGGGTAAAGGAACATTGCAGCATGCAAATAGGGAGCAGCTCATTTGTTTTGTATCATTGCTTCCCTTCTGCACTCCTCACTATGTTTTTATATTGGTTGTGTTTATTAGCTTAAGCGGAAAAAAAAAGAAACATCAAGAGTTAAAGGAGTATTTGTTTTTCCTTCTATTTTTCTCTTCTGAAGCAGAACTGACACCAGCACCATCCCACCCCACAAATAAGGATGGCTGTGGGATTCTGGAGATCTGCTTGGCTTTAACATTACCAGAACCCTCTGATAGCTCAGGCTCACTGAAGGAAGAAAAGGAAATCGAATTCCTACTAGAGTAAGAAAAAGCCAAAGCAACTTGTTTCCTTGAAGATTACATCATGGATACTTGAAGTGAAGTTATGTTTTCTCTACTGGATGTCCTAACAGTGAGTTTCTTTTCCTTAATGAAAAATCAAAGCCTAACCACCTCCAGAAGAACAACAGACGTCCCAGACGCCAGCCTGGGGAACAGAGAGACTCCGAGGACCACCCCGCTATGCGGCTGAAGTGATGTGACTGCGCGTCTATCCCGGAGGACTCTCAGAGTTGCAATGCCTTCATCCTCCAGGACTCACTTGAACACTCTGGTCCCACCATCCCTATTATTTTGAGGATCGTCTGTGGCACGTCACAAACACATTTCCAAGCCAGGCTGAAAATGAGCTGGAAATTGTCTGCCTCAGCATTCCATCCTTCTTACGGATAAGGCACAGTAAGCTAATAAGGCCTGCAACTCAGAAACGGTCCTCTTATAAGAACAGAACAGAGAAATCACGTGCCCGTGGCTGTGTGTGATGTCCATGTACCTACACCAGTGGATGTGTCTGTGTGATTATACCTCTGTATATCATAAATTAGTCTGAATAACACTGGATACACAACCCAAGGCACTGAGCTTCTCACTGAAGCTGCTGTGTCTCAGTCACCAGTCACAGCCACCCTGGGAGACCAAAACTGGTTTGGGAACATATAGGTAAGAAAGGGTAATTTGATAACAGATGCTTGTTTTTTCCCAGTATCTTTGAGATGGAACATACTTGTCCTGAGAGGTAAACAACAAACACCTGCCATTAGCAGCTAGTGCCTAGCAAAGGGCCTTGTCTAGGGTAAAGGAACATTGCAGCATGCAAATAGGGAGCAGCTCATTTGTTTTGTATCATTGCTTCCCTTCTGCACTCCTCACTATGTTTTTATATTGGTTGTGTTTATTAGCTTAAGCGGAAAAAAAAAGAAACATCAAGAGTTAAAGGAGTATTTGTTTTTCCTTCTATTTTTCTCTTCTGAAGCAGAACTGACACCAGCACCATCCCACCCCACAAATAAGGATGGCTGTGGGATTCTGGAGATCTGCTTGGCTTTAACATTACCAGAACCCTCTGATAGCTCAGGCTCACTGAAGGAAGAAAAGGAAATCGAATTCCTACTAGAGTAAGAAAAAGCCAAAGCAACTTGTTTCCTTGAAGATTACATCATGGATACTTGAAGTTATGTTTTCTCTACTGGATGTCCTAACAGTGAGTTTCTTTTCCTTAATGAAAAATCAAAGCCTAACCACCTCCAGAAGAACAACAGACGTCCCAGACGCCAGCCTGGGGAACAGAGAGACTCCGAGGACCACCCCGCTATGCGGCTGAAGTGATGTGACTGCGCGTCTATCCCGGAGGACTCTCAGAGTTGCAATGCCTTCATCCTCCAGGACTCACTTGAACACTCTGGTCCCACCATCCCTATTATTTTGAGGATCGTCTGTGGCACGTCACAAACACATTTCCAAGCCAGGCTGAAAATGAGCTGGAAATTGTCTGCCTCAGCATTCCATCCTTCTTACGGATAAGGCACAGTAAGCTAATAAGGCCTGCAACTCAGAAACGGTCCTCTTATAAGAACAGAACAGAGAAATCACGTGCCCGTGGCTGTGTGTGATGTCCATGTACCTACACCAGTGGATGTGTCTGTGTGATTATACCTCTGTATATCATAAATTAGTCTGAATAACACTGGATACACAACCCAAGGCACTGAGCTTCTCACTGAAGCTGCTGTGTCTCAGTCACCAGTCACAGCCACCCTGGGAGACCAAAACTGGTTTGGGAACATATAGGTAAGAAAGGGTAATTTGATAACAGATGCTTGTTTTTTCCCAGTATCTTTGAGATGGAACATACTTGTCCTGAGAGGTAAACAACAAACCTTGCCCATTAATGTTTCCTGCAGGTACCTTAAGTGACTCTCGTCTTGGGCAATGTGTATCATCCTTGTTTCCCTCCCTGACAAGCCCTGTGAGGGTGGGTGAGCAGGAGAACAGTATAAAGTACGTGTCTGGATCTCGGCTAAGCCTCTGCAAATGTCCTGCACAGTAGTCTTATAGATAAAATAGTGGAAAATGAACAGGGTAAGAGTAGAGTTGGGTGGAATCACCGCAGATAAATTTCAGGACCCAAAGACTGTGCATTAGGACAGAACAGTGAGCTTTGGGTAGGATACAGGTCTCTGGTGGTAGTCACAAAGCCCTTCCCTTGACTGTTGTGTTTTGACTTTAAAAAAATAATAGTCCTAAGATGACAAGATGAAAGATATGCTTATGGTATAGACAGATGATACAAAACAGGTATAGTGAGCTTAACATTGTAAGAGATGATCAAACTCATCCTAGGCCAAATTAATAAGGGTAAGCTTTATGCCAGAGATCTACATTTTAAAATAAAAAATGTACCTGTTACTCAGCTTAGCAATTCCAATCCTTTGTGTCTACCCTACACAAATACTTGTGTATGTGCTTGCTTGTTCATGAGTGTTCACGGCAGCACTGTTTATAATGGTGAAAAATAAATAAAAGTAAAAGAAATAATAGAAGAATTGCTAAGACAACTATGGAATATCCACAACAAGAAATGCTATCCAGGGGCTTCCCTGGTGGTCCAATGGGTAAGGACACCGCCTTGCAGTGCAAGGCACGCCGGTTCGATCCCTGGCCTGGGAAGATCCCACGTGCCGCGGAGCTGCTGGACCAATGTGTCCAATTACCGAGCCGGAGCTCTGGAGCGCATGCGCCCAGAGCCAGTGCTCTGTGACAACAGAGGCCACCGCGATGAGAGGCCCACAGGAGCCAAAGAACAAAGATGGATGAAACTAGACAAATGAAAGACCAGTGGAAGTGGCCTGCCCACCCCCTCCCTCCCACCCCCGCGAAAATAAATAAATAAATAAATAAATAAATGTTTAAAAAAAAAAGAAAAGAAAGAAATGCTATCCAGAAGATTTTCAAGACATGTCATTGCAAGAAAAAATAGTTGCAAAATGAGATGAATGCCATACATGTTAACCTCAGATATATGTACACAGAGAGATATTTACAAATTTCCATAGATATACACAAAGGCAAACACATGGAAAGGTCTGGAAGGTCCTAATATCTGCTACTAGGATCTATTTCTAGGGAGAAACAAAGTTGGTATGAAGTCAAAAGGGGCTTTACCTTTACTGATAACATCTGAAATTCAGAATATAGTGTGTTTCAGCTTTCATTTTAAAGTCTTGCTTTTAGCTTAAAAAAAAAAAAAAGTTCAACAATATCGGGAAGGAAACAAATTCTTGGGCTTTCCATTACCACAAACTTAAGAGGTATCAGCATCATCAGACTGCATAAAGCGAATTCACACTACCCAGAATTCATCTGAAGCCCGGTGTCCAGTAGCCAGCAAGTTCCGGGGATCACTCAGCTGATCAATCTGCAGCATTGTGCTGGATGGAAGCCTGGCTGCATAATGAAGCAGGGACACGGGCAAAGCAGAAAGCAGTGAGGGGAAGAAACGTCTGTGGGGAATCTGAAAAGCATGAGTGCAGAATGAAGGTGGAAGGAACCGTAACTATTTAACCTCAAAACAAGATCATGGGGAGACAGACCGGCTGCTTCCAATATCTGAAGGGTTCTAATGCAGATGACAAAGCAAACTTATTTTGGGTTTTTCCAGAGGTAAAAACTAGGATAAATAAAAACAAGTAATTCTTCCTATTAAACATAAATAGAAAGAAGAAACACACTGATAGACTGAATGACAACAGAACAGTCTGTCAAGCAAGGTCAAGAGCTTCCTGTTATTGCAGGCATTAAAGCACGGATTCTATATGAAAAGATACTGGATTTAGCAAAACTATGTGATCTATAAGATCTCTAACAACTCTAATATTTTGCAATTCTATATTTTGGCTGCAGAATCCATTTTCAATCCGTGCATACCCCCATCAACTTCAAATCCCACAGGTGGTGTACTCTGCCACCAGGTGGCAGTAGATGCCTTGGGCTCTGGGTCCTAAATATTAGCTGTGGTGAAAAGAAATCAGCAGTTTTATGATATTTTTTAAACAAAAATTTAAAAAGAACAGATGCAAGCATTAAGTCCCAAAGTAGCCCACTTCAAAGGAACATGTAAGTATAGCTCATAATTTTTCCGATTATTCCATCACAATGATTCTTAATCACCTGCTTTCCTCTTGTACATTTCCTTTGTACAGGGTCTACAAAGAGAACCTTATGGACTTCGTGGCCTCCTCTCTCTGGTGTCAAGTTTCCTGACTTGCACACAGTTCCAGATCTCTGCGGCTCCTCTTAATGTAAAAATCTCTGCTTCCTTCGCAGCTGCAGCCCATGTCTGCTACTACAGTCTTTCCCCGACCCAAGCAGAAGACCCAACAGGAGGGTCAGAGAAACACCCCAGCCATTTCCTGCTTCTAGCTCTCCTGCCCCTGTCTCCACACAGCTGAAGCCGCAAAACAAGAAAGCAACAAACAAAAACAGAATAGAGTGGCTGAATCTCCACACCCTGACAGCATGAAAGTATGTGATTATCTTTTCCCAATTAGAAGATCATCTCCCACCCAACTCTTAAAGAAAGGAGAAACTTTGTTCTCCAACCGCAGCTGTCAGCTTGGGGGTTGCTTAAAATTTGAATACAATCAAACATCCTTGTCCCAGTCCCTAGCAACCTAAAATGATAGCATTGCCTTGGTTACAAATCACTTCAGAAAACCTGGTTCTCAAAAAGTATTTCTGTAAGAGCTTGTGAGTGAAAGAAAACAAAGTAAGGTTTTCTTAAAACTGAGATTTGAAGCAGCTTCATCACAATAAACCACAGACCTGAGTCAAGGCATTACTCATCCTTCTGCGTCTTGGGTGAAATGCCTCTTCTTCCAGGAAGCTCTCAGGAGACTAGGCTGTGCTGTTGGCCCCGTGCTTTGTGCACCAACAGCAGCACCCAGAATCTGCCCTGCCACAGCTCTGTCCCTACCTTGTCACTGTCCTTGCCACACTCACTTCAACGACCTCTGCTCTGGCCCATTTCCTGGTTACACTGCAGGATTTGTGAAGATCTAGACTGTATCTGTTTCTTTTACAGCTGAATCCCCTGAACACAGTAGGACTCAATAAATATTCATGAAACCATCATAAATACGCACATTATCAATTATTGTGGAGCCCCAGCCCAGGCAGCTGTTCCACTGAGGACACTACTCATCCATTCTGCAAACATTTCCTGAGCGCCGTGCTACAGGATGTGTCACAGGCAGGCTCTGCCCTCCAAGAGCGTGCAATGTGGGGGCGGGGGAGGGCGGGGAGTCAAGCACACGAATCACAAATACCTACGCTACAAAGCAGACACAGCAGAACCAAACAGGACAGATGTTACAGATGAGAAAACAACCAAGGCAGTGGAATCACCAAGTAGTCTAAAGTAGCTGGAGCAAAGGCTGTCGGACAGTTAATACTGGAACCAGAATAAAACCTTCAATTAAATAGTCAGTATGTGCCAGGCTACATGCTTTACATTCATGATTTCACTTACTTCTTGAAGCAGTGCTATGTAAAACCATCCTATGACAGAGACAGAAACAGGCTCAGAGGAGTCAAGAAGCCGCCTAAGATGGTGTAGCTAGTGTCAGTGCTGGGTCCACGCCAGGGCCAGACTGACGACGATGGCAGCGAGGCCATATGGCTTTGGAGCCTGAAATGCCAAGTTAAGGAACTGTGACTATATCCAGTGGGATGCAGAGCCACTTCGAGTAGGAACGTGTCCCAGTCAAAGTTTTTGCTTGAGAAGATTTACCAGAAAGTAATGGAGAATGGGTTAGGAGCAATTAGGATTGAAGCCTACTGCAATGGTCCCCATACTCTATCCTGAAACTCCAGGACTGGGAAAGCAGCAGCAAGACAGAAAGGTGGTCCCAAGCTGAGGAACCCAGAGGAAAAGCGGGGAGAGTCTAGTATGATCCCAATGTGAACACCTGAGTGATGAAGGGCAGGGGTTCTACGGTGGCATGTGCCTGCTTCTCTAGTGCCTCGCCTGGGTGCAAGTGTGTCTACAGGAAAGAAAAGGAGAGAGGGCGGCCATAGGTAGAGCTCCCAAACAGGGGTAGCCTAGGTCCCCACCCCCACATCTCACTATGTGCTGCTGCTACCTGCAAAAGCACCCTGAATTCCCCAGCCCATCCCCCGACTTGGAGCATCCGAGCCCCGTGACTCACAAAAGCAATAATGTGGTATGAAGCATCGATCGTGTCTCCCAAAGTCTGGTCTCCTCCAACTGGCCTGCCCCAACACAGAGAGTGCCTGGGCCCAAATCAGCACTAAGGAGCAGAAGAGGGCCAGACAGAGTTCCCTACCCCAGGAAGTTACCCTCACTCCCTGTACCCGCTGGCCTGAAGGCTTCGCCTCTCTGGATCTCAGTTTCTCCCTTATAGGAGAAGCAGTGTGGATCAGAATCAGACACTGCACCCTGGAGGCCCACAGTCCAAACTCACCCTGCAGTTTGATCAACACAATGTCTTTTAGTTGAATTACTTTCAACATTTTAAATAAATGAGCCTATTTCACAAAGAACATACACATTTGAATCCTCTCTGAAACAAGATGCTCTGGCAACAAGCAGCTCACATTCCCACACGGTATCCATCAGCTGGAGCCGAGTACCTACAGCTCCCCTGAGAGGAGGGACCTCTCTCCAGTCTGCTGCTGTCCCCACCACTCCCTGCTGCTCCCAGACTCATCTCCACTCACCATCTACAATTGGCCCACTTCAAAAATGAGGTGAGCAGTCTGGCTCCTTGGGGCACTTGAGTTCACAACTCCTAAGAAGATGGTGATCTTAACATCATCATGGTGAGGCTCAGGACCTGGCACAATGAACAGAGCAGCTAGCGGTAAACTCTCCACTAGGGCAGATGCAGGTCTCTCAGAGACGCAGGGGCTTGCCGCAGCTGATGAAGGCTTATTAAAACACGTGTCAGGCCTGCCTACCATCCCCCGCCCCGCACCCCAGCCCCACGCCATCAAGGAGAAACTCATGGATGACATCAGCCTTGGACACAGTCAGAGAAACCCCATCATGAAGCAGTTTGCTTCCCCAGTCTCTCTAATTTAACAATTAGCTTAACAACCCTGGTCAGGCACTTGCTGCTGGAGCAGAGAAGTGATCCTGACCAGCAGCAGCTTCAGCCTAGAAGCTTCACGAGGTCCTTTCCCACATTACCCTCGCTTCAGCTGGGTCTGCCTCTCGGCTCACAAAGATAGACACTCTCAATATTTCCAAAGAGGCTCCACCTGCTCCTTGAGCCTCCCTCTCGAGTTCTTTGGAAATTCTCCTCTGTGTCCAAAATCAATGTCTCCTACTGCAGTTTCAGCCCCTTCTCTGGTAGTCGGGCCTGCAGAGATCTTGGCCTCATCACAGGAAGCATGTGGGCAAGAATGTTCCAGGCAATCTCTTCTCTGACTCTTCCGGAGCTGAGGTGTAGAAGGGAAGCCTGCACAGTCTGTGCTGCAGAAGAGAGGGTTCAGTCAAAGGCTGGCAGCCTTGGTACATCCTGGATACAGATCCTGACTCAGAGGACAAGTCTCAGGAACTGGGCTTGCCCTGACCTGGAGAGCACACTCAGCTCCCCATCTGCATTGCCAAAGGCTCTCATGCCAAAGGCACAGTGCCTCCCTCGCCCAGCTCACCCTCTTTTTGCCCTCAAGGCCTTTCTCAAGTGGTACTTTAAACCCCAAAGGTCAGACAGAGATGCACACACATTGGTAAGAGGAGGTTGAAGAGAGTTTATAAAGTCACACATCCGCAGAAACCCATTTTAAAATTATTAGAATTCCCAGGATAGATGGGGTGAGACCAGGGACCTCAATAGCCAACCTCAAAGAGGAAAGCATCCCTGCATGATTATAGGGAGAAATTTCAAAGAGGCCCTAGGAAGGAGAAATGACACATAAACCCAAAACAACCCAGGATCTTAAATCAAGCCAAAAGTAAAACTGAGGAATGCCAATGTCAAGGTTAATCCCAGAGATTATTCTGTTCCACCAAAGAGACACTATGGGGTGGAGAATCAGGGAGACCTGTTGGTCCTGGCCCAAGAGATATCCTTAAGAAAGTCCTTTCCAACTCGCCCTCCTCCACAGACTGAGGATTGAGGGCAGGGTCGAAACTTCAGTGAAGTGCTCAGGAACCTGACTGACAAACGAGGTGTAAATAAATCACCAGGACCATATGGCATCCACCTGGCGGCCCTGAAGGAATTCAAGGGTGAAATTGTAGAGCTGCTAGCCAAAATGCGTAACCTCTTATCACAGAGTCACTTGTGCCCTAGAACTGCCAGAGTGCTCATGTAGCCTCCATTCATAAGAAAAGATCCAGGGAGAATTCTCATTTTTCAAACCAGGAAAGCAAGCAAACTATATGTGAACAGGACTATTAAGCTTGTAAGCAAACATGACCTATCTGAGGAAAAAACAGAACAGTTCTGATAATAGCAAAGCATGCATATGAAAGAGTAAACACGAATAAGAATTAAAGAGAATCTGTGGGTGTAACTTACATAAATTTCCAAGAAATTATTAGCAAGGGATTATAGTAAAATCGGGTGTTTTTTTAAAATGAATAATGATGCAACAGGGAAACACTTTTTCAGTACACTGCCTTAGATCAGAAACAAGTACAAAAATAATAAAGGAACCGTCTCCAAATTAAGAAATTAAAAAAAGTGAAGTTCTTAAGGCATGAACAGTAGAACTGGGCTTATATAACATTCTTATAAATAATCTGTTGGAGTTATCGTTGAGTCCACACTCTTCTAGGCAAGAAAAAGAAGTGCTGATCCAAAGAAACGATAGGAAGGTCTTTTCAGGTTCTAGGAGCTGAAGTGAGAGAAGACAGAGTTTCAGTTTGATGGGATCTATCTGCCCCGGAACAGTTCCTTAGCCTCCTCTCTCTTGATAAGAGGCCTTCTGGGCTCCATTCCTGGACTTTAGGGATGTGAGCTGGAGACCAGGGACCTCAAAGAAAGGAAAGCATCCCTGCATGATTATAGGGAGAAATTTCAAAGAGGCCCTAGGAAGGAGAAATGACACATAAACCCAAAACAACCCAGGATCTTAAATCAAGCCAAAAGTAAAACTGAGGAATGCCAATGTCAAGGTTAATCCCAGAGATTATTCTGTTCCACCAAAGAGACACTATGGGGTGGAGAATCAGGGAGACCTGTTGGTCCTGGCCCAAGAGATATCCTTAAGAAAGTCCTTTCCAACTCGCCCTCCTCCACAGACTGAGGATTGAGGGCAGGGTCGAAACTTCAGTGAAGTGCTCAGGAACCTGACTGACAAACGAGGTGTAAATAAATCACCAGGACCATATGGCATCCACCTGGCGGCCCTGAAGGAATTCAAGGGTGAAATTGTAGAGCTGCTAGCCAAAATGCGTAACCTCTTATCACAGAGTCACTTGTGCCCTAGAACTGCCAGAGTGCTCATGTAGCCTCCATTCATAAGAAAAGATCCAGGGAGAATTCTCATTTTTCAAACCAGGAAAGCAAGCAAACTATATGTGAACAGGACTATTAAGCTTGTAAGCAAACATGACCTATCTGAGGAAAAAACAGAACAGTTCTGATAATAGCAAAGCATGCATATGAAAGAGTAAACACGAATAAGAATTAAAGAGAATCTGTGGGTGTAACTTACATAAATTTCCAAGAAATTATTAGCAAGGGATTATAGTAAAATCGGGTGTTTTTTTAAAATGAATAATGATGCAACAGGGAAACACTTTTTCAGTACACTGCCTTAGATCAGAAACAAGTACAAAAATAATAAAGGAACCGTCTCCAAATTAAGAAATTAAAAAAAGTGAAGTTCTTAAGGCATGAACAGTAGAACTGGGCTTATATAACATTCTTATAAATAATCTGTTGGAGTTATCGTTGAGTCCACACTCTTCTAGGCAAGAAAAAGAAGTGCTGATCCAAAGAAACGATAGGAAGGTCTTTTCAGGTTCTAGGAGCTGATGTGAGAGAGAAGACAGAGTTTCAGTTTGATGGGATCTATCTGCCCCGGAACAGTTCCTTAGCCTCCTCTCTCTTGATAAGAGGCCTTCTGGGCTCCATTCCCTGGACTTTAGGGATGTGAGCTCCAGAACCCACATATGCTTGGAAGATAAGAACAAATGCAGCTTTAACCCACAGAAAATGTTTATGGAGAGACTAACAGGGAGACTGTCCACCGCATGTGGTTAAACTCTGACCAGTCAGGTTCACCATGGGCTGGCCCTTGTTCCCTCGCCTGCAGTGCCCACTCAATACACAGAACTTCAAGTTTATAAACCAAAGGCAGACCTCCACAGAAAAGCCATTCTGATGCTATGAACCAAATATTCTAAAACAAACCAGAGTATGACTGGATTTACCTACTCCCTTGAACTGATTTCTGTCATTGCATCTTAAGCCAGGCATCTAGTTGGGAGCTGACCAGAGAAATGCAAACCTGAGTGAGTTCAGCATCTCACCCTGGGATCTGTATCTGCCTATCCTGCTTCTTCTCCTGCTTCTAACATGAGTGGCTGCCCCATACGAAGAGGCTGTGTCCCACTATCTCAGCATCCATCTCTGCTTGTCCAAGTCCATGGGTTCCTTCAAGACTAGAGCAAAATGACTCCTCACAGTTAGCATCATGAGAATTTAAAACTTACTGTCTTGTTTGGGGCTTGAAGTCAGTGCTTTGTTGAAGGAGGCAGAAAAAAATGAGTTCTATATTGTGTCACCTGCTAAAACATATTATGATGGAACAGAGAGGCTCCATACATAGGTTCAAATGCCAGCTCTACTAGTCACTAGTTGAGTAACTGGGAGCTCAACATCCTCATTTGTCAAATGGATGGTATACTGTTTGCCTACTGTAAAGGGCAGTTCTGGGGAAATTTTAGGTCATGCTTATAAAGAGCTTGGTACAGTAACTGGTACATAATACATACTTAACAAAATATAGCTGGTACTAAGAAAGCCTCCTTTCCTCTAGATAGAACAGGTCAATTCCTTTCTTGATTTTTCTCCTCAAATCTAAATCTTTCTCAAGAGGTGACTGACTCTAGCTGCCTCTGATTTACACCCTTCAGTGTTCAGCTGTCCCTGTATTTCTTCTTGTGTAGTATCTGCTTAGACCTGTCTGTATGCCGTCTCATAAACCATAACTCCCTTCCATGTGCCAAGGCCATCATTGCCTGTTCTTGGGTAAGGTCTGCCTGCAAACTGGCAGCAAGCCTAGTTTTACCAGTAATGGGCCACTAACTGCTTCCAAAAGAGTCCACATATGAAACTGTTTTTGATGCCTCTGTCAAGGTAAAGTGGGTGCACTATGACACTAGACTCTGTCAGCACTTTGAGAGCTGACCCATCATTGATGATGTCTCATTAACCAGGCTCACAACAGTGATGTATAAGCCAGAAACCCCATTCACAGAGTGCCAAAAACAACAACAAAATCCAACTGTTACAGGACCTGGAGTGCTCAGGTCAGCATGGTCGGTGGAGGCTGGTGGACTGGGGAAACCAAACTTTAACCCAAAAGTTGCTTAGTGAGCATATAAAAGTAAGGCTAGAGGAGTCTGCAGAATAATTCATGGCCCAAGGGCAGCAGACCGCAATGAGCTGATGGATATACCTCAGGATCTGAGCTAGACCCGCCAGGGAATCAAAGTTCCCTTGTCTGTAGTCAGAGCCTGAATGGGTGCTACCAGCTTCAGCCTCTTTAATAACCTGCCCTCCATAAGCGTCTCAGCTGACCAGCAACTTCTGTACACAGTCTTTCCCCAGGCTGCACTCAGTGCAATTAATTAGGCTGTGGATTACTAAATTACAGTCACATTTCAGCCCAGCATCCCTGAGATTATTCCCAGCTCATACTGATGGGAGTCTTTTCCTTCACACATTTGCAGAACATCTCCTGGTCCACAGCTGCAAAGGGGGGATCCCATCCATGTAGAATGGATGGAGGGATGAATCTAATCTAACCCTCAGTGGAAGCTTTGTGTCTATTATCTCCAGGTTCCTGGGAGACTTCACCATTACCTCCATGAAACCTCTATGGGCCAAAACTCCTCCAGGCCAGGATCCTCATCTTCTACTTCATTTCATGGTTCTTTAGTGAGTAGAACAAGAATTCATTAGCAGTAGGCACCTCATCAATGGCACTGATTGACCTGTTAAGTGAAGCTGCAGACATCTGCTTTCATTAACAGGAAGTGAGCACTTTTCAAGCACTGGTAAAAGACTGCAGATTCAGGGAGCAGATCGGAACAGAACAAGACCAGGAAGAGGGTACACTGAGCTGCTGTCTTTACGAGGACTTGCAGAAGGAAGCATCGCACATCCCTGGGTTGTATTTAGAAAATTGATAACCCCTACTTAGAAAGAAACAGCTCATCTTCCATCACATTTATCCTGGCCAACATCCTTGTTTCCTTCCCTGGTATCTTAACAGCCCATGGAAGAACATTCGGCTTTCGTTCTGAGAAGAAAGAAACTTGTAGCCTGGGACAGAAATAGGTCTTATTCTACAAATCACTGACTTCTTATGGTAGGGAAGATCTTTAAGATTCATCTGGTTCAAGAACTGATGTGCCAGAGGGAAATTCTAACAAAGGAGACACTTTGCCCTTCGGCACTTCCCACCTCCTATGTGGCTGTGGCATGGATATCTGCTCTCTTCTTCTTGGTTTGAGTTGTAAGGCAATGTTGGTGAAAAGACCCCATGTTTGAAGACAGGCAATCTTGGGTGAGATCCTGGTTTTGACAATTTCTGCAAATCACTTAACCCCTCTAAACCTGTTTTTTCTAAGTACAGGAGAAACACTCCCTTTCAGAGTTTGGGTGGACGGGACTAGAGATGACTTCTCAAAAGTGCCTAATTAGTGGCTGTCCTTAGGATAGGGGACTCTTGACTAACTTGGCACCTGCAAAGACACCACCGTTAGAGAAGTCACCACCAAGTAACACCTGACTGCCTCGGAGCACTAGCATCCCAGCACACCTAAACAGGTGGGATCCCCGTGTCCCTACCTTATGCAACCAAGGCACAAGGAGGCCTCCCTGTCCTTCCTGGTCATCCTTCACATGGACATGCTCTCTTCCCGAGTCCAGAGTGTTAACCATGAATGGAAACTCTTCAATGACAGACATCAGCATTCAGCACACAAAAGCAGTGTGGAGAGAGCAAGACAGGGAAGAAAATAACCCTAATGAAGGCAATTTCAATCACACAATTATATATGTAGAAGGGACTCTTGTAACCATTCAGTACAACCCTCTCATTTTACAGGTGGGACAACTGAGACCTTGAAAGGACAAGGGACGAATCCAAATCAATGATAGTTCAATATCCAAGTCAATGATAGGTCAATCCTAGACCCAAGACCTCCTGACAGGGTCAAGGGCTCTGTTCTCTGTCCTTCACTGCACAGCACAGATGCACGAAGCTGCCACACAAGGCAAGATCCCAGAAGAAGGGGATGTCCAACTTGTGCTCATTTAGCTTCTACTGCAAAAACAGCACTAGAACAGGCACTAAGACTTTCCAAAAAGTTCCCAGCTGTCCTCCAGGAACTTAACATCTGTCAAGCTGGGGAGAAAACCCCTGGCACGTGCAACAGCAATAATGAAAGGAGGTGTGTGATGACAGGTCCTGGAATGCGTTCAAGGAGATCAGAGATGGGAACAGAGTGATGTCACAGACGACTTCTTCCCCACCTGTGTTGGAACAATGCTGGAGCCTTCTGAAAAGGATAGACAGTGAATAGACCACTGCTAGGATGGAAAGAACCTTCAAGAGAAGATTCCAGCAGGAGCAGAGTCTTGGAGTCTAGCCTGACTATGGTGAGTTTGCAGCCAGTAAAGACAGAGATGCTGGCAACTTCTCCAAGAACCTGGAAACTATTACCTGTCTGCTTCCTGAATCCCTCACCATTGAGCACAGAGTTTGATGCTCAAAGTAGAGACCTTGAGGATATCAAATGCCTCATAAATCACTGTGGCACTGAGGTCTCACACACACACGCCTGCACACACGCAGCCACATGCCGGAACAGTGATGGGGTCGACTGCTCAGGTCCCTCTCTGCCTACACACCCCATGACCCACTCTCACCTAGGATCCACCAGGCTCTGACCACTCCATCACTGAAGTGGCCTTCATCTCTGCTCTGCACAAAGGCTTGTCTAGGAATCCTCAGGGCTGCCCACAGGGCTGAAGTGTGTGTTGCCACAGGCTCTGTTTTTTAGAGCAGTCTCTGCAGGCTTTGGAGAGAAGGTCCCCAGAAGATAGGGGATGGGCCCAGTTAGCTGTGCTAACCTCAATGCTACCTTCCTTTCACTTTTTTTTAAGCCTCGATTTTCCCTCTGCCCTTTTCCCATCACCTCTTTACTTGATCCTGTTGAAGGGCATAATTTTTACAAGCTGCTATAACTCTTTTTTTCAAGCCAAGTGGTATCTAAATGCATGCCTGCACTGGTCCAGCCCGTTTGCAGAGCACCCTGACAAGAGAAGCTCTCTGGTCTCTCCTCCAGGGATACCTTGGTGTCACCATCACAGAGTCTCCAAATCCTTTCTTCCAGGCCTAAGCCAATGTCACCTTTCCCGCAAACCATTTCCTAGATCCTCCTGATAAAGCTTACCTCCCTCCCCTCTGAACTCAACTGCATGTGGGGTCAACCCCTTTATAACACTTACCCACTCTGTAATCCATTCTACACACAGGTAAAATAATAACAACAACAATAATATTCTTAAAGAAAAGCACCTCTGGCTTAAAACAACATTAAAAAAAGAGACAATCATGGCATCTGGTCCCATCACTTCATGGCAAACAGATGGGGAAACAACGGAAACAGTGACAGACGGTATTTTCTTGGGCCCCAAAATCACTGCAGATGATGAACAAAAACTGGAAAGACAGGAGCTCTTGGAGTCTAGCCTGACTATGGTGAGTTTGCAGCCAGTAAAGACAGAGATGCTGGCAACTTCTCCAAGAACCTGGAAACTATTACCTGTCTGCTTCCTGAATCCCTCACCATTGAGCACAGAGTTTGATGCTCAAAGTAGAGACCTTGAGGATATCAAATGCCTCATAAATCACTGTGGCACTGAGGTCTCACACACACACGCCTGCACACACGCAGCCACATGCCGGAACAGTGATGGGGTCGACTGCTCAGGTCCCTCTCTGCCTACACACCCCATGACCCACTCTCACCTAGGATCCACCAGGCTCTGACCACTCCATCACTGAAGTGGCCTTCATCTCTGCTCTGCACAAAGGCTTGTCTAGGAATCCTCAGGGCTGCCCACAGGGCTGAAGTGTGTGTTGCCACAGGCTCTGTTTTTTAGAGCAGTCTCTGCAGGCTTTGGAGAGAAGGTCCCCAGAAGATAGGGGATGGGCCCAGTTAGCTGTGCTAACCTCAATGCTACCTTCCTTTCACTTTTTTTTAAGCCTCGATTTTCCCTCTGCCCTTTTCCCATCACCTCTTTACTTGATCCTGTTGAAGGGCATAATTTTTACAAGCTGCTATAACTCTTTTTTTCAAGCCAAGTGGTATCTAAATGCATGCCTGCACTGGTCCAGCCCGTTTGCAGAGCACCCTGACAAGAGAAGCTCTCTGGTCTCTCCTCCAGGGATACCTTGGTGTCACCATCACAGAGTCTCCAAATCCTTTCTTCCAGGCCTAAGCCAATGTCACCTTTCCCGCAAACCATTTCCTAGATCCTCCTGATAAAGCTTACCTCCCTCCCCTCTGAACTCAACTGCATGTGGGGTCAACCCCTTTATAACACTTACCCACTCTGTAATCCATTCTACACACAGGTAAAATAATAACAACAACAATAATATTCTTAAAGAAAAGCACCTCTGGCTTAAAACAACATTAAAAAAAGAGACAATCATGGCATCTGGTCCCATCACTTCATGGCAAACAGATGGGGAAACAACGGAAACAGTGACAGACGGTATTTTCTTGGGCCCCAAAATCACTGCAGATGATGACTGCAGCCATGAAATTAAAAGATGCTTGTTCCTTGGAAGAAAAGCTATGGAAAACCTAGACAGCACATTAAAAGGCAGAGACATCACTTTGGTGACAAAAGTTTGTATACTCAAAGCTATGATTTCCCCAGTAGTCATGTATGGATGTAAGAGTTGGACCATAAAGAAGGCTGAGTGCCAAAGAATTGATGCCTCTGAATTGTGGTGTTGGAGAAGACTCTTGAGAGTCCCTTGGACAGCAAGGAGATCAAACCAGTCAGTCCTAAAGGAAATAGACCCTGAATATTCATTGGAAGGACTGATGCTGAAGCTGAAGCTCCAATACTTTGGCCACTTGTTGCGAAGAGCTGACTCACTGGAAAAGACCCTGATGCTGAGAAAGATTGAGGCAGGAGGAGAAGGGGATGACAGAGGATGAGATGGTTGGCTGACATCACCGACTCAATGGACATGAGTTTAAGTAAACTTCAGGAGACAGTGAAGGACAGGGAAGCCTGGACTGCTGCAGTCCATGGACGGCAAAGAGTTGGACATGAGTGAGCAACTGAACAACAACAACGTAACTTTGCTGAGTTTCCATTTCCTTATCCTTAAGCCACAAAAGTTATTTTATTTACTTTTCCATATTCTTTTCCATTATGGTTAATTCACGAAATATTGAAAATATATCAGTCTCTGGTCTTAATACAGGCTCTGCTTGGGACTGAGGTCCTTCTAACATCACAGATCACATTTCTTCCAGGCCTAAGCCAATGTCACCTTTCCCAAACCATTTCCTAGATCCTCCTGATAAAGCTTACCTCCTCCCTCTGAACTCAACTGCATGTGGGGTCAACCCCTTTATAACACTTACCCACTCTGTAATCCATTCTACACACAGGTAAAATAATAACAACAACAATAATATTCTTAAAGAAAAGCACCTCTGGCTTAAAACAACATTAAAAAAAGAGACAATCATGGCATCTGGTCCCATCACTTCATGGCAAACAGATGGGGAAACAACGGAAACAGTGACAGACGGTATTTTCTTGGGCCCCAAAATCACTGCAGATGATGACTGCAGCCATGAAATTAAAAGATGCTTGTTCCTTGGAAGAAAAGCTATGGAAAACCTAGACAGCACATTAAAAGGCAGAGACATCACTTTGGTGACAAAAGTTTGTATACTCAAAGCTATGATTTCCCCAGTAGTCATGTATGGATGTAAGAGTTGGACCATAAAGAAGGCTGAGTGCCAAAGAATTGATGCCTCTGAATTGTGGTGTTGGAGAAGACTCTTGAGAGTCCCTTGGACAGCAAGGAGATCAAACCAGTCAGTCCTAAAGGAAATAGACCCTGAATATTCATTGGAAGGACTGATGCTGAAGCTGAAGCTCCAATACTTTGGCCACTTGTTGCGAAGAGCTGACTCACTGGAAAAGACCCTGATGCTGAGAAAGATTGAGGCAGGAGGAGAAGGGGATGACAGAGGATGAGATGGTTGGCTGACATCACCGACTCAATGGACATGAGTTTAAGTAAACTTCAGGAGACAGTGAAGGACAGGGAAGCCTGGACTGCTGCAGTCCATGGGACGGCAAAGAGTTGGACATGAGTGAGCAACTGAACAACAACAACGTAACTTTGCTGAGTTTCCATTTCCTTATCCTTAAGCCACAAAAGTTATTTTATTTACTTTTCCATATTCTTTTCCATTATGGTTAATTCACGAAATATTGAAAATATATCAGTCTCTGGTCTTAATACAGGCTCTGCTTGGGACTGAGGTCCTTCTAACATCACAGATCACATTTCTTCCTCATATATCGAGTAGAAAACACCACACTATCCCTTCCTCAAACCACCAGTCAGTGAAAGCTTCTCTCCAACACTTACCAACTCCTCCAAGCACCATGATGTTGTCTTCTTTTGTAAAGAAACAAAAATAACACATCCCAAATGCCTCTGTCAATAAGCATTATTCAATTGTTGGTGGGGGAGAATGTCTAAATCAGTAAATACAAAAAATTCACCAGCCTATCTATAGTCTCCAGACATAGCAGGGCTGAGGATGAGGTTCCTGACATTCAAATGCAAAATGAACTGTTAGTAGTGATGGAGGTGGCTAGGGAAGGGGGCTTTACTCTAGCTGCCTCAGGTCTGTGTCTCTGGGCTAAACACAAATGTTGAGTGTGCTTGACAGGAACAGGGGGCAGTACCAGATGGATGCTATCTCACTCTGTAGCCCAGGCAGCAAGAAAGCCTTCCAGGGAATCAGAGTGAAGGTTGCGGCTGTCAATGGTGTTACTGACACAACTAACCTTTCTGGGTTTTGTCCTAATTTCATAAAGTGATCTGGATACTTCAGAGTTGTCACCTGGCATGATGTCAGTAGGCTGCTACCTGTGGAAAGGCAGGTTACACAAGCTGAAGCTGACCAAGGCCCATGCAAGTGCCCATGAATTCCACAGCTGGGGATAACTTGTTTCCTTTCCAAGGGAAGACCATTCACCTTCCCCGACTTCTAGTGGATCCTAGAGCTGGGATCTGGTTGAGTTATCCAAATCTTGTCATCCTGCCCCCTTGGTGAAGGGACTGTCAGAATGGTGGCCCATCCAGGGCTAAAGGAGGCCACTGTTTATGAAGGGGAATCCATGTTTTTCTCCATGCAACATTAACAGGGCCCTATCAGGATCAGACTCTCCAGCTAGCCTCCTCAAGGCCACTGTCAACTAGCTGAGCTAACAGAGCAGATCCACAGAAGACATGCGCAAGACATGAGAAGACCACAGTGGGTTGTAACCATGGGAGAAGCCTCTTGACTGTGGAAAATATATCAGTCTCTGGTCTTAATACAGGCTCTGCTTGGGACTGAGGTCCTTCTAACATCACAGATCACATTTCTTCCTCATATATCGAGTAGAAAACACCACACTATCCCTTCCTCAAACCACCAGTCAGTGAAAGCTTCTCTCCAACACTTACCAACTCCTCCAAGCACCATGATGTTGTCTTCTTTTGTAAAGAAACAAAAATAACACATCCCAAATGCCTCTGTCAATAAGCATTATTCAATTGTTGGTGGGGGAGAATGTCTAAATCAGTAAATACAAAAAATTCACCAGCCTATCTATAGTCTCCAGACATAGCAGGGCTGAGGATGAGGTTCCTGACATTCAAATGCAAAATGAACTGTTAGTAGTGATGGAGGTGGCTAGGGAAGGGGGCTTTACTCTAGCTGCCTCAGGTCTGTGTCTCTGGGCTAAACACAAATGTTGAGTGTGCTTGACAGGAACAGGGGGCAGTACCAGATGGATGCTATCTCACTCTGTAGCCCAGGCAGCAAGAAAGCCTTCCAGGGAATCAGAGTGAAGGTTGCGGCTGTCAATGGTGTTACTGACACAACTAACCTTTCTGGGTTTTGTCCTAATTTCATAAAGTGATCTGGATACTTCAGAGTTGTCACCTGGCATGATGTCAGTAGGCTGCTACCTGTGGAAAGGCAGGTTACACAAGCTGAAGCTGACCAAGGCCCATGCAAGTGCCCATGAATTCCACAGCTGGGGATAACTTGTTTCCTTTCCAAGGGAAGACCATTCACCTTCCCCGACTTCTAGTGGATCCTAGAGCTGGGATCTGGTTGAGTTATCCAAATCTTGTCATCCTGCCCCCTTGGTGAAGGGACTGTCAGAATGGTGGCCCATCCAGGGCTAAAGGAGGCCACTGTTTATGAAGGGGAATCCATGTTTTTCTCCATGCAACATTAACAGGGCCCTATCAGGATCAGACTCTCCAGCTAGCCTCCTCAAGGCCACTGTCAACTAGCTGAGCTAACAGAGCAGATCCACAGAAGACATGCGCAAGACATGAGAAGACCACAGTGGGTTGTAACCATGGGAGAAGCCTCTTGACTGTGTCTTCATGTGTCATAATTAAGTGGAGATCATTACCTGCATGTCCCTGGTGGCTCAGCAATATAGAACCCGCCTGCCAATGCAGGAGAAACAGGTTCGATCCCTAAGTATGGAAGATCACCTGGAGAAGGAAATGGCAACCCACCCTAGTATTCTTGCTTGGGAAATTCTGTGGACAGAGAAGCCTGATGGGCTACAGTTCATGGGGTCATAAAGAATCAGATACAACTTAGCGACTAAACAACAACACAATCAACCAATTCTGAAATCTATGAGGTTGGGCAATTGGAGGTAATTTCAGTGGAGGAGAAAGTCACTAAGGGGCCCTCCTGCTCTTTTTATCTTTGGAAATTTACAACATGACCTAAGATGCTTTTTTTCCCCCTTAATCTCCAAAGCCGAGAAGCTGAGGTACAAAATATAAACATCAGCCTAAATCCATGGAGGATAGAATGTGTATTTGCTCTGTTATTTAAGAATGTTCAATTATTCTCTACAGGAAACAAGAGAAACAAACAAAATGAAGATAGATAAAGACTAAATACAAACAATAAGGAAGCAAGTAGCTCATGAAGCATGTTAACCACAGATAAAATAAGAGAATTCACATGTTGAGGAGAAGCTAGGAAGAAGGAAAGGACCAAGAAGACACCTAACATGCATGCCGGACATGGACAGATCTTTGTGACACCCATTCAGGCCCTGTATATCCTCTGCCCACACACAATATCCAGAGCAGTTATCAGGCTTATCAGGCTGATAACTCCAATCAGGCTTATCACCCCAAGGTTTCTCTACAAAAAATGTGTTGGCCACAGGCACCTTCTGCCTCCTGTGCCTACTCATTCATCTCTCAGTTCTGGTTTTCATAACCACATCATCAGTGAGAACCAGGAATGTGGTCTCTGTACCCTATCCTACGTGCATAAAGCCATCCCATGTATTTGGCTGAGAATTCTCAGTTCTGTGACCTCAGGACAGTGTGTGTCGATTATATGTATAGAGGTCACCACGGCAGCAAGGTAATCTCCTATCACAAGAGGACCTGCTGGGGTGGAGACCTTGAAGAGCCATGGTCAGGGAAAGAAGAAAGAAGAAGCCGGGCCATAATGACTGTGTCTTCATGTGTCATAATTAAGTGGAGATCATTACCTGCATGTCCCTGGTGGCTCAGCAATATAGAACCCGCCTGCCAATGCAGGAGAAACAGGTTCGATCCCTAAGTATGGAAGATCACCTGGAGAAGGAAATGGCAACCCACCCTAGTATTCTTGCTTGGGAAATTCTGTGGACAGAGAAGCCTGATGGGCTACAGTTCATGGGGTCATAAAGAATCAGATACAACTTAGCGACTAAACAACAACACAATCAACCAATTCTGAAATCTATGAGGTTGGGCAATTGGAGGTAATTTCAGTGGAGGAGAAAGTCACTAAGGGGCCCTCCTGCTCTTTTTATCTTTGGAAATTTACAACATGACCTAAGATGCTTTTTTTCCCCCTTAATCTCCAAAGCCGAGAAGCTGAGGTACAAAATATAAACATCAGCCTAAATCCATGGAGGATAGAATGTGTATTTGCTCTGTTATTTAAGAATGTTCAATTATTCTCTACAGGAAACAAGAGAAACAAACAAAATGAAGATAGATAAAGACTAAATACAAACAATAAGGAAGCAAGTAGCTCATGAAGCATGTTAACCACAGATAAAATAAGAGAATTCACATGTTGAGGAGAAGCTAGGAAGAAGGAAAGGACCAAGAAGACACCTAACATGCATGCCGGACATGGACAGATCTTTGTGACACCCATTCAGGCCCTGTATATCCTCTGCCCACACACAATATCCAGAGCAGTTATCAGGCTTATCAGGCTGATAACTCCAATCAGGCTTATCACCCCAAGGTTTCTCTACAAAAAATGTGTTGGCCACAGGCACCTTCTGCCTCCTGTGCCTACTCATTCATCTCTCAGTTCTGGTTTTCATAACCACATCATCAGTGAGAACCAGGAATGTGGTCTCTGTACCCTATCCTACGTGCATAAAGCCATCCCATGTATTTGGCTGAGAATTCTCAGTTCTGTGACCTCAGGACAGTGTGTGTCGATTATATGTATAGAGGTCACCACGGCAGCAAGGTAATCTCCTATCACAAGAGGACCTGCTGGGGTGGAGACCTTGAAGAGCCATGGTCAGGGAAAGAAGAAAGAGAGAAAAGGGGCCAATTTCAGGTCTGAGGTCAGAGTAGAATTAGGTCCTTGAGAAAAGATCATTTCACTGAGAGCCAAGGTATGAGTGTCCTCTTTCTGGTTCTGGCACTAAGAAGCTGTGGACAAATCACCTTGCCTCCCAGAAACTCTGGTTTCTTACCTGTCAGAATGAGGCAGTTAGGCTGTTGTTCCATTGCTAAGTCATGTCTGACTCTTTGTGACCCCCATGGACTGCAGCATGCCAGGCTTCCCTAACCTTCACTGTCTCCCAGAGCTTGCTCAAACTCATGTTCATTGAGTCAGTAATGCTATCTAACCATCTCATCTTCTGCTGTCCTCTTCTCCTTCTGCCTTAAACTTCATCAGGGTATTTTCCAATGAGTTGGCTCTTGGCATCAGATGGTCAAAGTGTTGGAGCTTCAGCATCAGTTCTTCAAATGAATATTCAGGGTCAATTTCCTTTAAGTTTGATTGGTTTGATCTCCTTGCTGTCCAAGGGACTCTCAACAGTCTTCCCCAACACCACAGCTCAAAAACATCAATTCTTCGGTGCTTAGCCTTCTTTATGGTCCAACTCTCACATCCATACACGACTACTGGGGAAATCATAGCTTTGACTATATGGACCTTTTTTGGCAAAGTGATATCTTTTCTATTTAATATGCTCTCGAGGTCTGTCATAGATTTCCTTCCAAGGAGCAAATGTCTTTTAATTTCATGACTGCAGTTACTGTTCACAGTGATTTTGGAACTAGGCTAAATTACCTTAAATATCGCTTCTGGAGTTCCCATTTGGGTATTTAAAGTCTGCTTCCAGTCTGCACACCACAGCTAATAGTGCATCCTTAGAAACTGGTGTTTGCATAACGTTCCTGGTGCTTATGCAGTAGAGTACGAGAGATCACCTGGTTTCTCTGAATACCAGCAATGGTGAAGCAACTAAGAGTGAAGTTGGAAAGATACAGTCTTTTCCTTTAAAGCTTCACATTCTGCTAGTGGGTCAGATGAAGATGTCCAGATCCATGCTCCCCCATCTTCACCCTGTTCCAGGTCAGCCTCCCTGGTTCTCCAGCCAGCTCTGGGCCCTGGGAGGCTGGCCTAGGTGTAGTGCATCAAGGCTCTCTCCCTCTCTGGCACCCTGCTGAGTTCAGCAGCTGGAAATCTGGCAGAAGATGAAGAGAAGCATGGACAGTGAGGCTGGGATAGCTTGCTACCTCTCTGCAACCTCCCGTGCGGTTCTGATAGACTGGCTGTGTTCCTTAACTGAAAGTCCCAGTGCCTCTCCAGGTGGCCCTCAACACAAACTCTCTGTTCCCCAAGTTACAGCACCACTTTTTCCTCATTCTGTTAGGTCTAGGGAAGCTAACCTCATCAGTCGTTCTCGCCCACAATTAGTAAAGAACCCCTTCACTAAAGCTTCCTCAGATGACCCACCATGCTGGGCCATCTGTTTCCTGCTGGATCCCTGACTGGTGTTTCAAATGAACCCATTTTCTCTCTAGTTCCATCTTTGAATGACCGCTTCACCCTGAAAATCTCAGTGCTACACAGCACACATTCTAGACTCTCTCTGGCACAGCTGAATTCCCAGAGGCTGAGTTGCCTCTTTCCTCAGTAGCCCTCTTTAAGATTACCTGCAAAATTTCCTGCTCTGCTTGAAAAAACATCACAATGAATCAAAGAACCTCAGTTCTGTGCATGGGTGAGCAGCACAACATTCAGCTCACTGTCCATTGAGCTCTTCCACCCAACCTGGTGATTTGACATCTCTCCCTGGAGATGGCCTTGTTGTCTCTTATTATCAATGTCTTCCTATCTATCAGCCTCTCCCTGACAGCACCCAGCTGACCTTGCCAGAGAAAAGGGTGCCATCAGGGTTGCTGGATCCCCATCAAACCTGGCTCCACCTCTGCCCCTTGGACTCACCACAAACTGAATGCTTTTGTCTGGCCTCTAGGAATTTATTTTTTAATTCCAGCTATATGGAAGTATAATTGACATACAAAATTGTCAGATATTTAAAGTATACATCATGGTGATTCGTTATACATACACACTGTGATACAGTCTTTTCCTTTAAAGCTTCACATTCTGCTAGTGGGTCAGATGAAGATGTCCAGATCCATGCTCCCCATCTTCACCCTGTTCCAGGTCAGCCTCCTGGTTCTCCAGCCAGCTCTGGGCCCTGGGAGGCTGGCCTAGGTGTAGTGCATCAAGGCTCTCTCCCTCTCTGGCACCCTGCTGAGTTCAGCAGCTGGAAATCTGGCAGAAGATGAAGAGAAGCATGGACAGTGAGGCTGGGATAGCTTGCTACCTCTCTGCAACCTCCCGTGCGGTTCTGATAGACTGGCTGTGTTCCTTAACTGAAAGTCCCAGTGCCTCTCCAGGTGGCCCTCAACACAAACTCTCTGTTCCCCAAGTTACAGCACCACTTTTTCCTCATTCTGTTAGGTCTAGGGAAGCTAACCTCATCAGTCGTTCTCGCCCACAATTAGTAAAGAACCCCTTCACTAAAGCTTCCTCAGATGACCCACCATGCTGGGCCATCTGTTTCCTGCTGGATCCCTGACTGGTGTTTCAAATGAACCCATTTTCTCTCTAGTTCCATCTTTGAATGACCGCTTCACCCTGAAAATCTCAGTGCTACACAGCACACATTCTAGACTCTCTCTGGCACAGCTGAATTCCCAGAGGCTGAGTTGCCTCTTTCCTCAGTAGCCCTCTTTAAGATTACCTGCAAAATTTCCTGCTCTGCTTGAAAAAACATCACAATGAATCAAAGAACCTCAGTTCTGTGCATGGGTGAGCAGCACAACATTCAGCTCACTGTCCATTGAGCTCTTCCACCCAACCTGGTGATTTGACATCTCTCCCTGGAGATGGCCTTGTTGTCTCTTATTATCAATGTCTTCCTATCTATCAGCCTCTCCCTGACAGCACCCAGCTGACCTTGCCAGAGAAAAGGGTGCCATCAGGGTTGCTGGATCCCCATCAAACCTGGCTCCACCTCTGCCCCTTGGACTCACCACAAACTGAATGCTTTTGTCTGGCCTCTAGGAATTTATTTTTTAATTCCAGCTATATGGAAGTATAATTGACATACAAAATTGTCAGATATTTAAAGTATACATCATGGTGATTCGTTATACATACACACTGTGAAAGGATTCCCCACATCCAGTAAACATATCCATGACCTCACATATTTGTCTCTTGTTTTTATGAGAATGTTTAAGTTTCTAGTCTCTTAGCAATTGCAGTCACACAATACAGTGTTGTTAACGATAGGTACCATGACGTACATTAGATTCTCAGACTTGACTCACTCTGTAGCTGAGCCTTTGCCTTGGCAACCACTTTTCTACTCTTAATTTCTATGAGTTCGACTTCTATTTTTGAAAGATTCCACATATAAGTGATACCACACAGCGTTTGTCTCTCTCTCGTTGACTGATTTCACTTTGTCCAGTGCCCCCAAGGTCCATTCATGTTGTCCCAGGGGTTGAGATTTTCTTTGGCCTCTTCAGAATTTATGTTCTCTTTCAGTTCCAGTCTAAGTTTCACATCTCTACTTCTTGAGATGGTTTCTTTTTAATAATAATAGTAATAATAAGAATAATGAAACAACAGTTGAGTACTTGTATACCAGATACCTATCTAAGCCTTTTGTGTGTTACACAGTTCAGTCTTCACCACCCTTGGCAGCAGGTGGCTGTACACAAGAGAAGACGGCACTGCAGTCAAGTCACGTGCCCCAACTCAGGCCCCAAGTCAGGCACCACAGCCCTTACTCTTTTCCTTAATGTTCTGTTATGAAATGTTTTAATCATCTCAAAGAGTAGAAAGAATACTAGAACTAGTCCCCATATACTCATGACCTAAATTTATCAATTATTAACTTGTTGCTATATTTGCCTCAGAGTTTTTGTACAATTATTTTGAAGAGATTTGCAGAGATCATAACATTTCACCTATGAATACAACAATATAAATTTCCATATCCACAATATCACTAATCACACATAACAAAATTAACAGTCATTTCTTAATGTTAGCTAATAACCAGCCTATATTCAGATTTCCCCAGCTGTCCCCATGAAACACAGAACTCTTCATGAGTCTGCCTGTTGGCCTCACATACAGCCAGTCAGATCGCATCTGGATTATTCCAATTTTAGTTCATATGCTGCACCCACCCCCACCATCAGTGCGCTATAAGCTCCCTGCTGTACTTCTTAAATAACCTTTTTCAATGGAAAAAAAAAAAAAATTCCTCTCTTTGACTCTAGCTTTCCTTCTACTCAGTCCTTGTACAGACCTCGTGCAAACCAGTCTTGCCTGGTGGAAAAGACCAACCTCCCCAATTTAGCTCCAGCTGCACTGCAGCCTGGCTGGGTAAGAGCAGCAACAGACAGCATGCACGGCACTGCTTACGTCACCGTGAGCAATTCAAGGGAAAGGAGAATGTTGAGAGGCTCCTGAAGAGACGTTTGTGGGTTTCTCTGGGTGCATATGCTTGCTTAGAGAAAGAAAATCGGCAGATTTTGCCCCAGGTCTTTGCCTCTCTGTATTGTTCTGAAAACTGCCTGTGTGGCTCAAGCAGTGTCAGGTAGAAGGGCGAGGCCAGGCTGGGTCACTCCAGGTACAGAGGGCCAGCTTTGAGAGTCCAGATGACAACCAAAGCAGTCCTGATACACACACCCGTTTTCTTCCTCAGGGTCCAGCCAATCAGCTCCTGATCAGATGTCCTCTTTGGGTATCCTCTCAAATACCTTGAGATCTTCTCCCACCTCAGGCAGGCAGTGTGTGTGGAGGGGGGCTGACAAGAACAGGTTACCATTACTGCTGCTTTTGGTCCCTCTTTCAACCTCTCTGATGAAGGAGAAAGATGAGAGAGAAGTGGAGGAAGAAGAGTTCAGAGAAGTGGGCATCAGCTAAGTCTGTCCTGCCTACATTCAGGAGCCCAAGTCCCTAACACATTTCCAAGCATCAAAATGTATGTCCTGCTTCTAAAGGGCTGCTAGGCGAACACAGCTTTTTTCATCCACTGGTATTTTTTATGAAGTTTCTTACTATCTCTCAGCAATTTACACTCCTTCCTGTCCTTTAAGGCTTAATCAAAATCACTCTGAGTTTGACATCCTCATCTATGCCTTCTTAGCAACCTGTGATGACCTGACTGCAGGATGTATCATGATGAGCTGTAATTATCTGTTTCCTTGGTCGTCTCCTCTGCTAGACTTCAAGCTCCTGAGGCTAAAGCCATGTCTTGTTTATCTCTGTGCCCTCAATCCTTCATACAAGGCCTGTCATATATCAGTCATTTAACAAGTGTTGATCAAAATGAATTCTAGCACTTCTCCCCAAACTGCCTTCTGTGTATTGCTAACGACACTAGAGTGTTTTTATTTTTCTTTACTTAAAAAAAAAAAGCCCCAGTTGCTTTTCAGTAGCTTACCTGATAAAGTAACTGGAAAACCACACATCCTGAAAACTGAGTGTGTGTATATAGAGAAGTGAGCCTGCCCCTTACCAGCGTCCTGTAGGCCAATCCTTTTACACCATGACTCCTGAAGGTTTGGCCCAGCCTTTTTTGATCTCTGCTATGCCAAAGGCAGTGCTTTACATATGGCACACTCTCAAGAAATGCTTGTTGAATTGACCTGATGATGTCCATGATCCGAGCTCCCTGGAGAAGTTGACCATCTGCCAACTATAGCTACGGTATGTTTGAACTCTGCTAAACAGCCAACAAAGTTCAAGCAAGGAAGAAAATTATCAACCCCTCCTGGAAGTGAGCAGAGAGAAGGGCTTTCTTGTTTCCAAAATGTCCAGACATCTTGTTCTAAATACTGACATCTGTTTGCCTCCAGCTTGCTGCTCCCAGTGTTTGCCAACTGGCCAAGAACATTTGTGTCTTTACCAACCATCTTCCCCCATTGCGTCACTTCCTTCCTGAACTGGCACCTTCACAGGCACTATGGCATAAGCACTATGTGGGCACCGTGGGCAGATGCCCACCTCTACTGCAGAGGTGATGCCACCGCCCCTGCACTCCTGACAAGCCCGCTATCAAAGTGTCTCGGTGGCTCGTCCCTCTCGGAAGGTGCCATCACCTGACACAGTCCCCACTGCTCTCCCTCCTCTGCTTCTCTTCCCATTGTCCTCTTAAATCCTGTATCCTCTGGCTGCCAATGACATCTTTTAAGACATTAAATCCTCTTCTACACTCCTTCCTGTCCTTTAAGGCTTAAAAAGGCTCTTTTGAGTGATGACCTGACTGCAGGATGTATCATGATGAGCTGTAATTATCTGTTTCCTTGGTCGTCTCCTCTGCTAGACTTCAAGCTCCTGAGGCTAAAGCCATGTCTTGTTTATCTCTGTGCCCTCAATCCTTCATACAAGGCCTGTCATATATCAGTCATTTAACAAGTGTTGATCAAAATGAATTCTAGCACTTCTCCCCAAACTGCCTTCTGTGTATTGCTAACGACACTAGAGTGTTTTTATTTTTCTTTACTTAAAAAAAAAAAGCCCCAGTTGCTTTTCAGTAGCTTACCTGATAAAGTAACTGGAAAACCACACATCCTGAAAACTGAGTGTGTGTATATAGAGAAGTGAGCCTGCCCCTTACCAGCGTCCTGTAGGCCAATCCTTTTACACCATGACTCCTGAAGGTTTGGCCCAGCCTTTTTTGATCTCTGCTATGCCAAAGGCAGTGCTTTACATATGGCACACTCTCAAGAAATGCTTGTTGAATTGACCTGATGATGTCCATGATCCGAGCTCCCTGGAGAAGTTGACCATCTGCCAACTATAGCTACGGTATGTTTGAACTCTGCTAAACAGCCAACAAAGTTCAAGCAAGGAAGAAAATTATCAACCCCTCCTGGAAGTGAGCAGAGAGAAGGGCTTTCTTGTTTCCAAAATGTCCAGACATCTTGTTCTAAATACTGACATCTGTTTGCCTCCAGCTTGCTGCTCCCAGTGTTTGCCAACTGGCCAAGAACATTTGTGTCTTTACCAACCATCTTCCCCCATTGCGTCACTTCCTTCCTGAACTGGCACCTTCACAGGCACTATGGCATAAGCACTATGTGGGCACCGTGGGCAGATGCCCACCTCTACTGCAGAGGTGATGCCACCGCCCCTGCACTCCTGACAAGCCCGCTATCAAAGTGTCTCGGTGGCTCGTCCCTCTCGGAAGGTGCCATCACCTGACACAGTCCCCACTGCTCTCCCTCCTCTGCTTCTCTTCCCATTGTCCTCTTAAATCCTGTATCCTCTGGCTGCCAATGACATCTTTTAAGACATTAAATCCTCATTCCAAATATACAAGTTCTCCTGGAGGCAGACTGACCAGCCACCAGTGTTTGAGGACCACTTCCACACTCTTCATTCTTGGGGTCCTCCCCTCAAGCTCTCCTAGATCACCTTCTGCTTCTCCACTCTCCATGGATGTCTTATGGGCTCCCCAGTCCCTCCCACCTCTAAGTCTTCGCTGTCCTGAAGTGGTTTGTGAGTTCTCTCCTCACGTGGCCGGGGAATCCCACTCCTGGGAAGGCCCCGTGCAGAAGCACCTCCTCGCACTGAAATGCATGGCAGTCTTTCTCCTTGACATCCCTCGGTGTCCCAGCCCCACATCAGGCACTCCCAGATGCAAAGCTTGACCCTCTTCTCCCCATAGACCTTCACCCACAGCATCCAATGTGCTCCACACACTGGCGTTCTAACCATCTGCTGTCATCACACCCTCAACATCATCCCTCTCCTCATCAGTGCCCTTGCCCAACATCCTCCTTTCTTTCCCTGTGCCTCTGCCTTCCTAAGGCACCAAGGAAGTGTATAGTGTCAATAAACAAAAGAAAACAATGAGATGCAGTAGAGACTTTTCTCCTTGGAAAGTAACAGGGAGGTATTAACACCTACACTGGACACAGAAGTTAAAGATGTGGATTTCTAGGATCCACTCCCAGGGATTCCACTTCAGAAAGTCCGGACTGGGGCCCAGGAATCTGCATGATTTAAATTGTTTATTTTGGCTGCCCTGGGCCTTGCTGCTTGAGGGTTTCCTCTAGCTGAGGTGCCTGGACTTCTCACTGCAATGGCTTCTTTTGTTGCAGAACACAGGTACTCCCAGGTTTGCATTTGTGTCTTTACCAACCATCTTCCCCCATTGCGTCACTTCCTTCCTGAACTGGCACCTTCACAGGCACTATGGCATAAGCACTATGTGGGCACCGTGGGCAGATGCCCACCTCTACTGCAGAGGTGATGCCACCGCCCCTGCACTCCTGACAAGCCCGCTATCAAAGTGTCTCGGTGGCTCGTCCCTCTCGGAAGGTGCCATCACCTGACACAGTCCCCACTGCTCTCCCTCCTCTGCTTCTCTTCCCATTGTCCTCTTAAATCCTGTATCCTCTGGCTGCCAATGACATCTTTTAAGACATTAAATCCTCATTCCAAATATACAAGTTCTCCTGGAGGCAGACTGACCAGCCACCAGTGTTTGAGGACCACTTCCACACTCTTCATTCTTGGGGTCCTCCCCTCAAGCTCTCCTAGATCACCTTCTGCTTCTCCACTCTCCATGGATGTCTTATGGGCTCCCCAGTCCCTCCCACCTCTAAGTCTTCGCTGTCCTGAAGTGGTTTGTGAGTTCTCTCCTCACGTGGCCGGGGAATCCCACTCCTGGGAAGGCCCCGTGCAGAAGCACCTCCTCGCACTGAAATGCATGGCAGTCTTTCTCCTTGACATCCCTCGGTGTCCCAGCCCCACATCAGGCACTCCCAGATGCAAAGCTTGACCCTCTTCTCCCCATAGACCTTCACCCACAGCATCCAATGTGCTCCACACACTGGCGTTCTAACCATCTGCTGTCATCACACCCTCAACATCATCCCTCTCCTCATCAGTGCCCTTGCCCAACATCCTCCTTTCTTTCCCTGTGCCTCTGCCTTCCTAAGGCACCAAGGAAGTGTATAGTGTCAATAAACAAAAGAAAACAATGAGATGCAGTAGAGACTTTTCTCCTTGGAAAGTAACAGGGAGGTATTAACACCTACACTGGACACAGAAGTTAAAGATGTGGATTTCTAGGATCCACTCCCAGGGATTCCACTTCAGAAAGTCCGGACTGGGGCCCAGGAATCTGCATGATTTAAATTGTTTATTTTTGGCTGCCCTGGGCCTTGCTGCTTGAGGGTTTCCTCTAGCTGAGGTGCCTGGACTTCTCACTGCAATGGCTTCTTTTGTTGCAGAACACGGAGTCTAGAGCTCGGGCTTCCATAAGGTGCCCAAGTGAGTCTAATACAAAATAATCACTTTCTGGAAAAAAACTGGGTCTTAGCAGTCGGGTAAAGGATAACGATGACAGGGCTGAAAATGCGTAAATGCTCAAAGGTGGCTTTAAATAGAAGCAATAAACTGTTACAAGGCTCTGTTGCATAGGGATTTCTATTAAAACCATAGAACCAAGATACAATTATCTGGTCTCACCCCTTCATTTAACAAAGCAAAATGGAAGCTCAGAGGTTAATTACCTACTCAAGGCCACACAAGCCTAAGGCAGAGTGTTTAACATGACAAAGGCTGTCTTTTCTCCATAGTTAAGTTAGTTAGTTCAGTCAGGTCACCCCACGGGCTGCAGCACGCCAGGCTTCCCTGATCTTCACCATCTCTGCCAGGCTTCCCTGATCTTCACCATCTCCCCGAGCTTGCTCAAACTCACATCCATTGATTCAGTAATGCCATCCAATCATCTCCTCGTCTGTCATCCCCTTCTCCTTCTGTCTTCTATGTTTCCCAACATCAGAGTTTTTCGTAATGAGTCGCTCTTCGCATCAGGTGGCCAACGTATTTACTCCATAGAAGTAAAGAAAAAACAAGTATGCCCTTGCATGCACACAAACACACACAAGCTTAAGATGGTACTTTCCAAATTTTATCGTGCAAATGAATTCCATGAGAATTTTAGTATGCAGAGTCTGATTCAGCAACTCTGGGGTGGGGGTAGAGGGGGTGGCTAAGACTCTGTATTTCTAACCTCTGGTGATACTGATGCTGCTGGTTCAGGATCCACCCTTTGAGTAGCAAGGCCTTAGAAAGTAAAATACATGCCCATTTTAACACTGGTCACTTATGTTGAGCTAGCAGTGAGATGCAGTAGAGACTTTTCTCCTTGGAAAGTAACAGGGAGGTATTAACACCTACACTGGACACAGAAGTTAAAGATGTGGATTTCTAGGATCCACTCCCAGGGATTCCACTTCAGAAAGTCCGGACTGGGGCCCAGGAATCTGCATGATTTAAATTGTTTATTTTTGGCTGCCCTGGGCCTTGCTGCTTGAGGGTTTCCTCTAGCTGAGGTGCCTGGACTTCTCACTGCAATGGCTTCTTTTGTTGCAGAACACGGAGTCTAGAGCTCGGGCTTCCATAAGGTGCCCAAGTGAGTCTAATACAAAATAATCACTTTCTGGAAAAAAACTGGGTCTTAGCAGTCGGGTAAAGGATAACGATGACAGGGCTGAAAATGCGTAAATGCTCAAAGGTGGCTTTAAATAGAAGCAATAAACTGTTACAAGGCTCTGTTGCATAGGGATTTCTATTAAAACCATAGAACCAAGATACAATTATCTGGTCTCACCCCTTCATTTAACAAAGCAAAATGGAAGCTCAGAGGTTAATTACCTACTCAAGGCCACACAAGCCTAAGGCAGAGTGTTTAACATGACAAAGGCTGTCTTTTCTCCATAGTTAAGTTAGTTAGTTCAGTCAGGTCACCCCACGGGCTGCAGCACGCCAGGCTTCCCTGATCTTCACCATCTCTGCCAGGCTTCCCTGATCTTCACCATCTCCCCGAGCTTGCTCAAACTCACATCCATTGATTCAGTAATGCCATCCAATCATCTCCTCGTCTGTCATCCCCTTCTCCTTCTGTCTTCTATGTTTCCCAACATCAGAGTTTTTCGTAATGAGTCGTCTCTTCGCATCAGGTGGCCAACGTATTTACTCCATAGAAGTAAAGAAAAAACAAGTATGCCCTTGCATGCACACAAACACACACAAGCTTAAGATGGTACTTTCCAAATTTTATCGTGCAAATGAATTCCATGAGAATTTTAGTATGCAGAGTCTGATTCAGCAACTCTGGGGTGGGGGTAGAGGGGGTGGCTAAGACTCTGTATTTCTAACCTCTGGTGATACTGATGCTGCTGGTTCAGGATCCACCCTTTGAGTAGCAAGGCCTTAGAAAGTAAAATACATGCCCTTCAGTTGTTCTAAACATCTGGTCTATTTCTCTATAATGAGCACTTAGCACAGAGAGCTGAGCACCTCCAGTTGCCTGGGCAGCACAGTACAAAGGGAGTGGACTTGCTACACAGCTCCCTCAGGCTCCAGGCCACTAATCACCTGTTGACAGCCAGCAGGGGTGGAGCTCAGAACAAAGGGGAACTCAGCCTCCACCTGCAGCCCTTTCGCTAAAACATCCTGGGTGAAAATATGATGAGATGGCAAAATTGTTTAAAGGATTTAAAGAGATATAACCACGGACTTCTCTTGAAAATGTATTTAGAAAATAAGGAGGCTATTTCATTTTGAAAAAAACTTTCAAATTAAAAATAAATGTCTGTCTAGAAATACATGTAGAACCAAACAAATGTGGGGTTTTTTTGGGGGGCGGATAGGGGGAATCAGGAAATAAAAATGCACTTGGGTACCATTACTATGAACAAAACTGAATGACACCCAGAAGGAGAATGGCCTCCTGGCTCAGAGGTGGGCCCCAGCACCACACTGTCTGACCTCAAATCTTGGCTCCATCACTTACACACCATGTGACATTGAGGAGCTCAGTTGAGCTCACTTAAGCTCAGTTTCCTCATCTGTAAAATGGGATTATTATGAGCATTTAATGAGTTCCCACAGGAAAGTAGGAAAGAATTAAAAGGAAACAGGATGTTGAGCAAGTCACTTGAGCTCAGCTTCCTCATCTGCAAAATGGAATTATTATGAGCATTTTGTGAGTTCCTATAGGAAAGTAAGAAAGAAAAAAAGGAAAGCACTTAGCATGATGCCTGCACATGATGACTGTTCAATACAAACGGGCTATCAGTATTTCGAGAGGTGTGAGCACAGCCAGTGAACCACAGTTTAGTGAATTCCTCAACCACTGAGGAATTCAGCTTGAACAGTCACAAGGCAGAACCGTCTACTGCACCTGCCTTCCCCAGGCTTAGAGGCCTTATCTGAATAAAGAGACACACATACTCTGCGACGTTCCTGGCTCAATCTTTCCCATCCATCTTAGGGCATCTCAAGAGCAGGCAGCATGGCCTGTGCCAGGAGCAAGCATCATCAGTGGCCGTGTCTAGACACCTGTTACCCACTTAGGAATCCTACCATCAGCAGAACCACTTGGAGGGTATAGAGTCCCACAGTGTCCACACTGAGGAGGTCCTGTGCTTGGGACTTAATGCTCTATAGTCACTGTCTCAAAATTTTTAATAATTCAGTCTTAGAATATGCATTTCGGAAGGGAAAGCTGATAGGAAATGGAAGCATGCGCCAGGGGTTAAGGCCCAGGTTTACACACAGTCACCTCCAGCCACTTCCCATTCTCCCACCCTATAGGGCTCCAGGTCTTGTCTGACCTCTCCATCCCTGTCCCCCAGCAGAAACCTGGAGACAATATGGCTGGGAGGATGAGGGTCAGGGCCAGGCACACACGTCCCCAACATCTCGAGGCAGAACATAGCGGCCATTCCTCTCCTGGGCTGGCCACACCACAGCATGCTCAGAGGGAGACTGGATAGAGCAAGCCTCTCTCCTCCCCACAGTCCAGGTAGCCGCCATGCCCCTGTGCTTACAGTGCCCTTGGTAGTGGCCCATCTACTCCGGGTGAAGCAGCGGGCCCATGGGAAGGGGAGATGCCTGGCTCAACTTCTCTGCCCCTAGTCAAGGGTCAGTCTTGAGGCTGGGATCCCAGCAGTCTAGAGGTCACAGAGGAGGGGGTCCAGCACTGGTAAGGGTCTGCATGGCCCCCTGACTCCCCTGTACTAAGGAAGCACAACATTAAAGAGCAAATCTAAAATACCACGACAGGTCAAGAGAGAGACTGTGGGGAAAAGCAAAGGTTTTATATGACAGCACCTACAATAGCACATTCCCCATTTTTGAACAAAAGGCCTTGAGTTTTCATTTTGCCCTGGGCCCTGCAAATTACGTACCTGGTGACTATCAGTCTCCAGCCTTACCCCAGCTCCCTTGGATGTGCCATTTTCACCTCACCCTCATCTCACACTGAGGGGGCAAGACCCAGCCCTTCTTGTGAAAGGAATCCCCGATAGGTACCAATCAGCCTCAAGATTGGTGAGTAAAGCTAACAGAGACCAAGAAAGAAAAGTACCTGAGAATCAAGGCCACCTAGAAGCAAGAAATTCTCAGAAGATGTCTGGCTACCTAGAGAATGACAACGAGGCCGAGGAGATAAAAGGATTAACATCACCCCCAGAAAAGATTTCCCAACAGCTGCACCACTATTCCTACAGTTCCTAAACTGTGTATCCAAGGTGCCCTGGGGCACCAGAACAAATTCATAGGGGTTCCAAAGGATATTTAAATTTTTGAGGGAAATATACCAATGCTTGACACCTGTCAGATACCACATGAGCTACTAGCACAGGATCGTTCTCAATCACAACACTGAAGTACACTTCATTCCTTTCGATGACATGGTATCTTTGCAAAACTAGATGTGGGGCAGTTGCTATGAAAAAAAAAACAAGCCCCCCCCCAACTTCCTCCTGCCCAGCAGAAACCTGGAGTCAAGAGGGTCAGGCCAGGCACACACGCCCCTTCGAGGCAGAACATAGCGGCCATTCCTCTCCTGGGCTGGCCACACCACAGCATGCTCAGAGGGAGACTGGATAGAGCAAGCCTCTCTCCCCACAGTCCAGGTAGCCGCCATGCCCCTGTGCTTACAGTGCCCTTGGTAGTGGCCCATCTACTCCGGGTGAAGCAGCGGGCCCATGGGAAGGGGAGATGCCTGGCTCAACTTCTCTGCCCCTAGTCAAGGGTCAGTCTTGAGGCTGGGATCCCAGCAGTCTAGAGGTCACAGAGGAGGGGGTCCAGCACTGGTAAGGGTCTGCATGGCCCCCTGACTCCTGTACTAAGGAAGCACAACATTAAAGAGCAAATCTAAAATACCACGACAGGTCAAGAGAGAGACTGTGGGGAAAAGCAAAGGTTTTATATGACAGCACCTACAATAGCACATTCCCCATTTTTGAACAAAAGGCCTTGAGTTTTCATTTTGCCCTGGGCCCTGCAAATTACGTACCTGGTGACTATCAGTCTCCAGCCTTACCCCAGCTCCCTTGGATGTGCCATTTTCACCTCACCCTCATCTCACACTGAGGGGGCAAGACCCAGCCCTTCTTGTGAAAGGAATCCCCGATAGGTACCAATCAGCCTCAAGATTGGTGAGTAAAGCTAACAGAGACCAAGAAAGAAAAGTACCTGAGAATCAAGGCCACCTAGAAGCAAGAAATTCTCAGAAGATGTCTGGCTACCTAGAGAATGACAACGAGGCCGAGGAGATAAAAGGATTAACATCACCCCCAGAAAAGATTTCCCAACAGCTGCACCACTATTCCTACAGTTCCTAAACTGTGTATCCAAGGTGCCCTGGGGCACCAGAACAAATTCATAGGGGTTCCAAAGGATATTTAAATTTTTGAGGGAAATATACCAATGCTTGACACCTGTCAGATACCACATGAGCTACTAGCACAGGATCGTTCTCAATCACAACACTGAAGTACACTTCATTCCTTTCGATGACATGGTATCTTTGCAAAACTAGATGTGGGGCAGTTGCTATGAAAAAAAAAACAAGTGCAGTACAAAAATAAATACAGAATGGGAAATGAAGAAAGTAATATCCAAACTGACTCCAGGTTCTGAGAAGCGCCCAACAGGGACATCCGTCTCAGTAATGAGTAACCGTGGTTATTTAAGAACGAAATAAAAATACTTTTCTTTCCATAGATGTTCATTATGTCTTCAAATGGCTACTACACTGTTAGAACCTAGTACCTATCAAGTTTTTTGGACCCAAGTATTTAATAAACAGATCTATGAAGTCCTCATTTGTCCCAGGGGTACCATGGAAAAATTAGTGAGAAGCATGAGCCAAGAAAGTTCAGGAACCTCTGCACTATACAATCCCTTTCTTATATATAGGAAAAGTCCAGAAGGAGAGGACAAGGATAGTGAGGAGCATACACCCAGTGAGGCCAGAGCTAAACTCAGCGAGGTATATACCAACCACTGTCACAGGGACATTTCTCTCATTGCAGTTAAAGGAGCTACTCCCAAAGTTTTGAGCTACTCCCCCCAAATTTTAATATTTATTCATTTATCGGTCACTTTGCACAGGATGTGGGATCTTAGTTTCATGACTAGGGATTGAACCCATGCCCCCCTGCAGTGGAAGCATAGAATCTTAACCACTGGACTACCATGGAATTCCTCTAAAGTTCAAATTTTAACCTGAATGTTAAAAATAATAAGTCTAAACCTTTTCATCTTTAGCCAGGAGTATGGATGATCCAACGTGGAAAAGGTTGAAGGAGATGTTAAATCCACAGGTGAAGGATGCAAAGATAGATACCAGAGGGAACCTCACTGATTTAATTGGGCTGGATCAATTCCAGTAATAAATCACAGAGAAACCCAACTTTCAAGGTTATGAAGCCTGCAGTGCTGAGTTGGGACACAGATAAGGCTGAAGCTCTCTGGCCCCACAGAGAGATAGGTAACTTCAAAACGTCCAAGCTTGAGAGAGAAGAAAAAAATAAACAACTGAGGGAAGAGTCTGGATCAAAAAGCAATCAGGCCTTCCATATTGACAGAATAAAAGCTTGAAGATAAATGGGCCTCTTCAGGTCACAGTCTATTTTATTTGTGGCCAGAAAGAGCATCCGGCCCACCTATCGAAATGAGTTAAGCTCACCCAGGACCTCAGAAACACATAAATGTGCCATCAGCCAAAGAGACAGACAGAGACATATAGGTAGCTCTGTTACCATGAACTAAAGGGGGGATTTACATTTAGAAGGCCCTCCAGTGCTAAAGAATAATGTTCTGTGGGGAGTTTGGATGCCTTGTGTCTCACTTTCTTAATACTGTTCGATGGTTCCAACACCAGGCCTAGGGAGTAAGCCAGCAGGCTCACTGAATGGACACGACGTTTATGAGCAGCACACACAACGGAACCTCCTGGGCTGACTTCATGCAGAGAGCTACGGGGATGGCAGATGAGGCCATGAAAAACTGCGTCCCAGCCAAGTGCCCTTGGTGGCCTCCTCCTGCTTGACAGCTGGTGCCTGCACATTCAGGGTTCAGAGCCAGAAGAGTCCTCAATCAATGAAGACTGCTGCATGAGGATGCACATCAGCTCTCCTCTCTCCTGCCACCCCTTCAGCTCCTGCAGGTGCCCTGGATGCTGGCGGATCATTCCCTACTCTACTTGACTGATCTTATTCCATTTCACCTTCTTGGCTGTTACCTACACTTCCTTATCCCCGGACCCTTGCTGTCCTTGGAGATGCTCTCTGACCTGACCACCCTATCTTGTCATTCTATAAACTTTGAGTATATCTTGACTTTTAAACCTTAGTTGTGTTTTCTCAACCCCAGGTTCTCATCCTCAGCCCAGCTTCCAGAATAGCCCTCCATCTGAAGACAGAGTAGCAGAAGAGGCAGTGCAGCTCTAAGAAAAAACAATGAGATATGGGACTACCCTGGTGAGTTAGTTGATAAAGAACCACCTCCCAGGGCTTCCCTGGTGGTCCAGTGGGTAAGGACATCGCCTTGCAGTGCAAGGGGTGCCAGTTCAACACTGGCCTGGGAAGATCCCACATGCCATGGAGCAGCTGGACTGATGTGTCCAACTACCGAGCCGGAGCTCTGGAGTGCATATGCCCAGAGCCGGTGCTCTGCAGCGAGAGAGGCCACTGCGATGGGAGGCCCACACGGGCCAAAGAACAACAACAAAAAAGAACCAATTGCCTATGCAGTAGATGCAAGAGATGGGAATTCAATCTCTTGGTTGGGAAGATCCTCTGGAGAAGAAAATGTCAACCAACTCTATTATTCTTGCTTGGGAACCTGGAAGGTTATAGTCCATGGGGTCCCAAAGTGCTGGACACAATTGAGCACACACACATGGATGGTCATGGAGGCTCAATCTCCAGAGGAAGAAGCAGTCTGAGGATAACCTGCCCCACGAGCTCTTCACCAAGCCACATGTGGTAAAGGGTAAGTCAATGGAAGTTAAAGCTCCCTCTACTAGGGAGGGAAAGGATCTGGAAGGGCCAGCCAAGACACATCTCTCTGAGGAAGAAGATTTGCCAAATATCCAATTTAAAGAAGTTGGAGACTCTGAGAAAATTCAAACAAAAGTTTTCTTCCTTTATATACCAGGAGAGAAAACAAATCATGTTTGAGAGTAGTTGTTATACATAGATTACTGGTATCCCAAAACTGTTGACTGCACTTTCTTGGGAAGCCTATAAATACTTAGTGGGTCTTATAAAAGCATGAACTAAGCTCTTATAAAAGAATGAACTACTATAATTGGCTCAGAATTTATCATGTACAGCTCACTCAGAGACAGGCAAGACTGGGAGTTTGTCATATCTGGGGACAGATATCAGTCAATGGCAATTTACTCTGACTCTTGTGTGTCACATGTTAAAAAGAGATTTCCTCCCCAGTCTACCCGCCCAAGACAATTTTTATAGGACTGGCATTTTCTCAGAGCTGAGATAAGTACAGGAGAACCCTCCACAGGAGAACATTCTCAAAGAGACCTTGTAGACTTTCAAAATGACAGTCATCCAGTTAAGCACCTTCCATCTCCAGTGAAGGAACTCAGGCCCAGGGAGGTGAATGTCCCGCCCGAGATCACAGAGGAGGCCAGCAAAGGGTTGAGCACAGTACACAGCTCTCCGCATCGCAGGTGGGCACCTGCCCCTCTGCACCATGCCGCAGCCATCATCACTGTACCATGAGCCAGCCAGAAGGCTGTTGAAGGTCCCTACTGATACCTGAAGCTGGGCCAACTTCCACTGAGCCACACTTTTGGGGAGTCTTCTCACCCCCCTCAAAATAGATGTATATCTGACTCTTTGCAACCCTATGAACTATAGCCCATCAGGTCTTCCTGTCTATGGAATTTCAGGTAAGAATACTGGAGCAGGTTGCCATCTCCTACTCCAGTGAATCTTCCCGAACCAGAGATCAAACCCATATCCCTTGCATCTTCTGCATTGGCAGGTAGATTCTTTATCACCACACCACCTGGGAAGCCAGATAATCACATGTAAATTTAATTTCAAGGATTAAGCAATGTTTGGAAAGTGCAGCCCCAATCACACAACACTCATGACATGCAAGGCAAGGGGCTGCAGAATGGTAAACAACCCCCGAAGTAGAGGATGAAAAACAGAGGGTTAAAAGTCCTGACACCTAAATAGATAAATTGCCTCCTTTGTTCTTGACCTTCACAAAAGCTCTCTAGGAATTCACAAGGCTTTCCCATTTAAACTGATGTATGGGGAGATCAAACTGAATCCAACAGCCCAGAAATGGAAACGACCCAGAGACAAAGTCTTTGTAGTGCATATATTGAGGGTCCTGGAAGGAATGAATAGAGTGTGTATCTGGATGAAGAAGCATTTAAATGTAGTGTGAAAGTCACTCAGTCGTGTCCGACTCTGTGACCCCACGGAAAAGTCATGGAACTCTCCAGACAAGAATATTGGAGTATTCTTCTCCAGGGGATCTTTCCAATCCAGAGACTGAACCCAGGTATCCCACATTGCAGGCAGATTCTTTACCAGTGAGCCACCTGGCAAATCCAGTCTATGAGAATGAACACTAAGATAACCAAGGAGAGCACCTACGAAACATTGTTAGACTTTCAAAATGACAGTCATCCAGTTAAGCACCTTCCATCTCCAGTGAAGGAACTCAGGCCCAGGGAGGTGAATGTCCCGCCCGAGATCACAGAGGAGGCCAGCAAAGGGTTGAGCACAGTACACAGCTCTCCGCATCGCAGGTGGGCACCTGCCCCTCTGCACCATGCCGCAGCCATCATCACTGTACCATGAGCCAGCCAGAAGGCTGTTGAAGGTCCCTACTGATACCTGAAGCTGGGCCAACTTCCACTGAGCCACACTTTTGGGGAGTCTTCTCACCCCCCTCAAAATAGATGTATATCTGACTCTTTGCAACCCTATGAACTATAGCCCATCAGGTCTTCCTGTCTATGGAATTTCAGGTAAGAATACTGGAGCAGGTTGCCATCTCCTACTCCAGTGAATCTTCCCGAACCAGAGATCAAACCCATATCCCTTGCATCTTCTGCATTGGCAGGTAGATTCTTTATCACCACACCACCTGGGAAGCCAGATAATCACATGTAAATTTAATTTCAAGGATTAAGCAATGTTTGGAAAGTGCAGCCCCAATCACACAACACTCATGACATGCAAGGCAAGGGGCTGCAGAATGGTAAACAACCCCCGAAGTAGAGGATGAAAAACAGAGGGTTAAAAGTCCTGACACCTAAATAGATAAATTGCCTCCTTTGTTCTTGACCTTCACAAAAGCTCTCTAGGAATTCACAAGGCTTTCCCATTTAAACTGATGTATGGGGAGATCAAACTGAATCCAACAGCCCAGAAATGGAAACGACCCAGAGACAAAGTCTTTGTAGTGCATATATTGAGGGTCCTGGAAGGAATGAATAGAGTGTGTATCTGGATGAAGAAGCATTTAAATGTAGTGTGAAAGTCACTCAGTCGTGTCCGACTCTGTGACCCCACGGAAAAGTCATGGAACTCTCCAGACAAGAATATTGGAGTATTCTTCTCCAGGGGATCTTTCCAATCCAGAGACTGAACCCAGGTATCCCACATTGCAGGCAGATTCTTTACCAGTGAGCCACCTGGCAAATCCAGTCTATGAGAATGACAGAGCACTAAATTGTATAACCAAGCCTGGAGTGTGCCTCTGCTAGAAGTGATGCACATGGAGTCTGTCAGGAAATACTAAAACTCATTTGTTACCACCTTACATAAAAGATTTTGGCAAATAAAATTCACATCCCACCACCTTCCCCCAAAAGCAATTGTAATAGATAATATGGAAATCTAGCATTTTTACCCTTTGGGATGAGAAATTCACCAGGCTTCTTCTTAAAGTTCCCAAGGTCCTGAGGTTAATGAGCTAAGATATTCACCATAACCCCACTAATTAAAGAGTTACATTCAGCTACAGACAATATAGACTCCTAGAGAAACTCTGGTTATACCTACTGATAATCTTAACCCACAAGGCTTATCTTAAAATTAGTAAGTGCTAATCAGAACATCCAGAATTCTGGATTATAAGAAAAGAATATATAACTATTCTTAGGGAGACTTTATCACATACTCATAAAGCTCCTACTGCCAAGAAACTAATCAGTTCCTCGGTGGATAAAACCATCTAAACCACCCTGCAGTTCACAGGTCAGTAAATCAATGGTTCCAACTGTGGGGAAGATAGTCTGAAAGTCCCTGGTCTCGTGTCTGGACTCAGGCAGAGTGTGCAAGGCTGGCTTTCTGGCACCATGAATCCAGGGGCCACCTGGTAGAAAAGGCCTGAGAGGCATATTCTGAGGGTCCATCAAAGTCTGCAGGAAAGCATCAGAACTGGGGTGGCGAGGGCAAGAAAACCACCTCAGAGCTCTCTGATGCTTGCACACGTTCTCCATTTGCTTCCAGAGGCTTCTAAGTTCAGTTCAGTCACTCCATTGTGTTCAACTCTTTGCGACCCCAGGGACTGCAGCACACCAGGCTTCCCTGTCCTTCCACATCTCCCAGAGCTTGATCAAACTCAGGTCCATTGACTTGGTGATGCCATCCAACCATCTCGTCCTCTGTTGCCCCTTCTACTTCTGCCCTCTATTTTTTCAGAGGCTTCTGAAACCTTTTAAATAAAGCAGTAACAGGAAGATGGGGCATAGAAGAGAAAATGCTACCACAGCTCATGTGGAAAAGACCCAAGCTTCTCATACACAGCCATCTCTACCCAGTTTCAAGTTTTCCTGCTGCCTAGGAACAGTCGCAAAGCACACTGGGAACGGTAGCTTAAGCATCCAAATGCAGGCTCTTTGGGTTCTCCAGACCAATTCTTGACCCAAACCTGACTTTACTCGTCCATTGGAGCTCGCTTTTGTCTAGATGCCTGGGGATTTCCCCATTTTGCACATGGCAGACACTCTTCCTAGGAAGGAAAAAAATTAATTTGACACAAGCAATCAATCCCACTGGAATGTTTGCACACACTGAGCGAAGCAGAAATGGATCCTAAAGGGAGCATTTCTGGGAGGTGATAGGAATTTTCATGTTGAAAAATGATACCGTGTCAAGAACCAAGTGTGACGGAGGAAGCACACACATTTGTATCCAAAACACGAGCAACACACACACTTGCACATGGCACATACACACACATGGCACCCACATTCAACTCTCCTCATGGGAAAAGACATGTGGGTATATAACTGTCTAGGCTTCCATCACTCTGCTTGTGTTTTGTATTCAAGATATTTTAAAAGATCAAAAAATACAACGGTGCTAAACCCCTTTAAAGTAGAAAGCTAGAGAAGCTTGTGAAATGTTCCTGTGATTCCAGTGGGATTCCTGTGGCACCAGACTTGCTGAAAGCACCCACCACCTCTAATGCCCCACAATCTCACACAACCCTCTCCTTTGCAGGAATTCCCTCCCTACCCTGTCAACTCTGGATAATGAGCATGTCTTCCACATGCAATCAAGCATCTCCTACTCCTTGACCCACCACATCTGCCACAATAGGCTTCACCATGTCCCTGTTTATCTCCCTGAATTCTGCCTGTGTTGTCATATCATATACTTGGACTGTTTCAATGTACTTTAAAAAAAAAAAGACTAATATTTCCTTCTATCAAAATGTGAGTTCTCTGAAGGCCTAAAGAATGTGAGGGAAAGGAGATGGAGCTCTGGGAAAAAGGACATGTAGAAGAAAGCCAGGCTATTGGTTCAATTGGCCAGCACCTCCTCTTGAGATGATGCGGTCAGGCTGGGTTTGCACATGTCCCAGGAAATGAAAATTTTAGACTGCTTTCACCATCTTCTCAGGTGACTCAATGGAAAAGTTCAAGGACATGAGCTAGCAGGAATATCATTAAGTTAGTCCTCCTCATGTCTTGAGAGAGCTGGCAGAGCAGCTCTGATGGATCCCTGGTTAAGGGCGTTCTCTAGGGTGTCCATACTTATCCCTAATGACAGACTCGGGTCCCAAGAAATAGGCTGAGAAGGGTAGGCTTTTCAACACAAACCCAGAAGTCCCAGAAACTGGGCCTGTCTTTCAAGAGGTCATAAGGACCAGAACAGTTTGATGTTCCTGCTGACCACCTGGACAATTCTCCTTGAGGGAATCAGAGCCCCCGATCACCAAGCAAGGATGGGGGGTTACCTGTGAACTCTGGCAACAGGGCTGTCTAGAGCTGCAATCTAGAGCTGCCCAGACAAAAGGCCTCAGGAGGATGCAAAGTCTTCAGAGAACCAGGGCAAAGAGGTCCTGAGACCACTTACCTCCTGGTTTCTATCCCTGCTGGCTTTACTAAGGTCCAGTTAGCTCAGAATGTTCTAGATGGAAGATGTGTTTCAGACCACCTCGCTCACCTCCCTCACTGGTCTCACAGAGGGAAAGGAGTTTACCAACCTCATCAATTACAACACTGTGCTCTGGATTCCCAGCCCAATGCTCTTTCCACAAGAATCCAAATACCTGACTCCACCATTTGCTTGCTTCTTTAGTTCTGCTCTGTACACGCCTGGCCTGCCTGGTTTGCCAGTTTCTCAGTTTCTGACACCTTCACCGGAAATAGCTTTCTCATTTTCCCTGGTCAAAGGAGAAATATTGCCCTTATCTACTAAGGCTACTAGAACCCCACAGCCCTGAAGCTGAGAACAGTACATAAAACACAGAAGTCTCCTTGTGTTAAAAGTAGAAGGGAAAAAAAAAAAAAGAAGTAGAAGAGGGGGCTTCCCTGGTGGTCCAGTGGGTAGAGAGTCCACCTTGTAGTGAAAGGGGCACCAGTTTGATCCCTGGCCCGGGAGGATCCCACGTGCCGTGGAGTGGCTGGACCGGTGTGTCCAGTTATGAGCCAGCACTCTGGAGTGCATGAGCCCAGAGTCAGTGCTCTGCAGTGAGAGAGACCACTGCAATGCCACATATGCCAAAGAATAAAAATATGGATGAAAATGAATGTAAATAAAAGAGGCATGATGGGGAAAAGAAAAATAATCACCACATGGATTACTTATAAAAAAAAAAAGGAATAAGAGGAGTTTGGGTTAAAAACAACAGCCAATAACTAACTCCACCACAAAAGCAGCAAGCTGGATTCATTTTTCTATTTACTTGTTATCTATTTCAATTAATCTTACTTCCATAGGACACATGCTCATAAAAACCTAGGCTGATGTTAAAAGAATTAACTTTATTTAGAAAAAGGAAAACTGAATGGAACTGGTCATTTTAGGGGGATGGAGAGACTCTGAAAGCAGATCCTAGCTAGGCAAGAGAGAATCCAGACCCATGAGAGACCCCTAATTCAAACATTAGTTTTGCTCATCAGACAGAAATGCAGGCATCAGCCGTGCCGCTCTGCGAGTAATCCATCACCACCCATCACCCTCCTAAAGCTGGGAGCTCCTTGAAGACAGAGCCAGTGGCCTGTTCCCCCCTGGACCACAACGCATGGGATGGAAGAAGTACTCACCAAATGCTTGCTGGAAGGATCAAAAGTGCTGTGCTCTCACACGCTCACACACGCTTATGTGCACATACACAATACATGTACGTAGACAGAATCCCAGTGAAGGCAGTCTTAGAGCCAAGTCCCATTTCTAAACTGACCCCCCCCACCAAAGAATTGTTTTAACTAAGGTAACACTGTACAAAATACAAGGCATTTTTCTCATTTGCGTGTCCTTACATATATTTAACCTCCTCCTTACTCTGTCAGAAGGGAAGCTCAGGACAGTTGTAACAGCAGGCAAAGAGAAAGTGCCTATGTTTTGCTGTTGAAACCCTGGATAGGACGTTTTTAGTGTTCAGTTTGAGTTCTCAACACATTCTTGTGAGAATCAACACATCAAGATCTGCAATGGGTGGACCTCTCCATGAAATCACTTTAAACCAGAGGCAGAAAGTACTCAAGATGGCACATTAGGAGATCCTGGTGACAAGAGGAAGGAGGAAACCCTCTTCCTCAAGCATCAGGCAGTGGTTGCTGGTTCCATTGCTAAGTCGTGTCTGACTCTTGCGACCCCATGGACTATCGCCCACCAGGGTCCTCTGTCCATGAGATTTTCCAGGTAGGAATACTGGAGTGGGTTGCTATTTCCTTCTCGCAAGTATCAGGGGGAGGTAGCAAACATCCAGTCTAGGAGATCAGTCACCACATTCTCAGCCTCTTCCTACATGCCACTTCAAGGCCCAACCAGTGTTTGGGGTGAAGGGTATTTAGAATACAACACCTCCACAGGTATGAAGGCATCTGAGAACCCTCAGGCCACTCCTGAGGAGGCTGCAGGCCTCTAGGACAACAGCCGCCATTCAGTCCGGTACCCTGATGCACATGGTGTGGAGATGACTGGATGGAAACCCAGCACTGGCCTAGTGGGCATCTAGTCAGGAGATCTAGGCATAGAGGTTCTGTCCCTTCACAGCTGGTGCTGCTGGGGAGCCACATATTTCTTCATTCCCTAATGACGGAAGTTAGAGATGCACAGAGAGCCAGTGACCAGGCAGAGCCCTGGGGTCAAGACGAGGAGGCTGCCATGCGCAGAGACTTTGATCCCACAGACAGTCAGGACATGAATGTTAGTGCTGGGCACCGGCATAAGACCCCAGCAAGCAAGACACCAGTAGAGGGATCAGGTCAGGTCAGACCAGACCTGCCCCAAAGAGGCAGAGGCCAGGGGAAGCCAACCACCAGGTCATAGCTCCAAGCATCCATCGCCCCTGCCCACCACGGCCACAAGTTCACAGGTGCACCTCCACACACCCAGAGCCAGAGGCCTGGGAGGCCAGGAGAAATCCAAGTGAGTGAGGAATGTACTTGCAAGAAACAGTCATCTAAAAAGACCAATCCAGGAAATGCATGAAACATAACATACTGTAAACTAGCCAAGCTGAATGGAGGGATAGGACGTTTTTAGTGTTCAGTTTGAGTTCTCAACACATTCTTGTGAGAATCAACACATCAAGATCTGCAATGGGTGGACCTCTCCATGAAATCACTTTAAACCAGAGGCAGAAAGTACTCAAGATGGCACATTAGGAGATCCTGGTGACAAGAGGAAGGAGGAAACCCTCTTCCTCAAGCATCAGGCAGTGGTTGCTGGTTCCATTGCTAAGTCGTGTCTGACTCTTGCGACCCCATGGACTATCGCCCACCAGGGTCCTCTGTCCATGAGATTTTCCAGGTAGGAATACTGGAGTGGGTTGCTATTTCCTTCTCGCAAGTATCAGGGGGAGGTAGCAAACATCCAGTCTAGGAGATCAGTCACCACATTCTCAGCCTCTTCCTACATGCCACTTCAAGGCCCAACCAGTGTTTGGGGTGAAGGGTATTTAGAATACAACACCTCCACAGGTATGAAGGCATCTGAGAACCCTCAGGCCACTCCTGAGGAGGCTGCAGGCCTCTAGGACAACAGCCGCCATTCAGTCCGGTACCCTGATGCACATGGTGTGGAGATGACTGGATGGAAACCCAGCACTGGCCTAGTGGGCATCTAGTCAGGAGATCTAGGCATAGAGGTTCTGTCCCTTCACAGCTGGTGCTGCTGGGGAGCCACATATTTCTTCATTCCCTAATGACGGAAGTTAGAGATGCACAGAGAGCCAGTGACCAGGCAGAGCCCTGGGGTCAAGACGAGGAGGCTGCCATGCGCAGAGACTTTGATCCCACAGACAGTCAGGACATGAATGTTAGTGCTGGGCACCGGCATAAGACCCCAGCAAGCAAGACACCAGTAGAGGGATCAGGTCAGGTCAGACCAGACCTGCCCCAAAGAGGCAGAGGCCAGGGGAAGCCAACCACCAGGTCATAGCTCCAAGCATCCATCGCCCCTGCCCACCACGGCCACAAGTTCACAGGTGCACCTCCACACACCCAGAGCCAGAGGCCTGGGAGGCCAGGAGAAATCCAAGTGAGTGAGGAATGTACTTGCAAGAAACAGTCATCTAAAAAGACCAATCCAGGAAATGCATGAAACATAACATACTGTAAACTAGCCAAGCTGAATGGAGGGAGATCAGCTCCACATTAGAAAAAGTTTAAAGCTACCTTTTCTCTGCACATCTGGGTGATAAGGAGTGTGCAACTGAGCTGCATTGTCACCCATCAGAGAGAAACCCACAGCCATTCTGGGTCATTAAATGAGCCACTCTTACACACACAGACACACACACACACACATACACATCTCTTTTCCAAAAGCAAATGGAATATATCATGAAATGTTTCACTTCAGCCCTAGTGCTGCCAATTCCCTACCAGACATGAAAAAATGTACAGTCCTCCAAGGAGGTACAGCTGTCACTTCCACCTCAGTCCCCTGGCTCAGCTTTCAACCACACTCTGAACCAAGGGAGACCTCAGAGAAAGGCAGCAGACAGAACCCCTTTTCATTGAGTCAGCAATTTTATGTGTCCAGACCATTTTCCTTCTACTATCTCACTTTATCTCATGCTGCTCCTATGATGTATGGCAGGGCATGCATGTTTACCTCTCTCTTCAGATGAGGAAAGACAGGTCCCATCTGTAAAAAGAGACATTGTAACTGGCTTGGCCAAGTCACAGAGGTAATTAGTGGTGGGTAAATTGGAAACCGAGGTCTCCTGAATCACATCCTTGGATTGTTTTAGCCAAACAAAGACTATGGGTTTTGCACACACAACCTAAAGCACTTCCATACCTGTGGTATTGGAATTGACTTTCACTCAAACCCACAAAACATATGTGGCTTTCTTTATTTTTTTTTGGCTAATTGTGATTGCAAATCTGGCTTCTACGTCACTTTAAGGCACAGAGCAAAAGAAGCTAAGAATGGCCTCTACCATTTATTTAAATGTCATTAATCAAAGTGTCTGTGAACACTGCACAGAAAATTAGCCTCCAGAAGGCAGGACTGGCTGCTCTCCTCCATTCTGAAATTAAAAGCAGACGAAGCATCCTGATCCTATGGTTGTCCCACAGTCACCTTTGAAAGGGATCAATGTACTTGGAGGCCAAGAAACAGTGAGTGAGGAATGTACTTGCAAGAAACAGTCATCTAAAAAGACCAATCCAGGAAATGCATGAAACATAACATACTGTAAACTAGCCAAGCTGAATGGAGGGAGATCAGCTCCACATTAGAAAAAGTTTAAAGCTACCTTTTCTCTGCACATCTGGGTGATAAGGAGTGTGCAACTGAGCTGCATTGTCACCCATCAGAGAGAAACCCACAGCCATTCTGGGTCATTAAATGAGCCACTCTTACACACACAGACACACACACACACACATACACATCTCTTTTCCAAAAGCAAATGGAATATATCATGAAATGTTTCACTTCAGCCCTAGTGCTGCCAATTCCCTACCAGACATGAAAAAATGTACAGTCCTCCAAGGAGGTACAGCTGTCACTTCCACCTCAGTCCCCTGGCTCAGCTTTCAACCACACTCTGAACCAAGGGAGACCTCAGAGAAAGGCAGCAGACAGAACCCCTTTTCATTGAGTCAGCAATTTTATGTGTCCAGACCATTTTCCTTCTACTATCTCACTTTATCTCATGCTGCTCCTATGATGTATGGCAGGGCATGCATGTTTACCTCTCTCTTCAGATGAGGAAAGACAGGTCCCATCTGTAAAAAGAGACATTGTAACTGGCTTGGCCAAGTCACAGAGGTAATTAGTGGTGGGTAAATTGGAAACCGAGGTCTCCTGAATCACATCCTTGGATTGTTTTAGCCAAACAAAGACTATGGGTTTTGCACACACAACCTAAAGCACTTCCATACCTGTGGTATTGGAATTGACTTTCACTCAAACCCACAAAACATATGTGGCTTTCTTTATTTTTTTTTGGCTAATTGTGATTGCAAATCTGGCTTCTACGTCACTTTAAGGCACAGAGCAAAAGAAGCTAAGAATGGCCTCTACCATTTATTTAAATGTCATTAATCAAAGTGTCTGTGAACACTGCACAGAAAATTAGCCTCCAGAAGGCAGGACTGGCTGCTCTCCTCCATTCTGAAATTAAAAGCAGACGAAGCATCCTGATCCTATGGTTGTCCCACAGTCACCTTTGAAAGGGATCAAAGAATGGGGGATGCATCTTGCTCTTCTTTGGACCAAACGATGTTTTAGAAGAAACACTGGTCCTCAGAGAAGCTGGGTTATAAATGTCCATCATTAGGAGAACAGTTAAATAAAATGTGGCACATCCATACAACCGAATGGAACACAGCTCTTCAAACAAATGAGGTAGAACATACGCACTGACGTGGAAAAATGTCCACAATTACAAAGTGATAAGAACAAACTGCAGAACAACAGATACAGCATAATTCTCTTTTCTGTCAAAATATGAAAGGAAGCTATGCATTTGTAGTAAACACATACTTGTATAAGTAACAGGTACCTATGACAGTCGAATTTCTCTTAACATCAGGGGAAAGGAGGGAGAAAGAGCATTCACTGTTACCATCCTGCAACCATCCTGTACTTTCACTTTGTGTAACTCTTACAACAGTAAGTTTCAATGCCTCTACCCCTCCAGACAACCATCTTCTTTCATTACCACATATAAAAGGTATTGGCTTATCAATGTCTCACTTTGGTCAACAGATACACATATACTGATATATCATACATTTAAATTAGCTGGGGAAAATACTTTCATTTAGGAAATAGTCTAAATGTCTAAATAAATGTTCTATGAAAGAATATGGGAAATCAAAGCTCAAAATGAAACCTTGTTGACTACTTACTTAAATTATCTTTTAGCTTATATACAATAAACACATATTAAATGAATCAATGAGTGAATGAAATTTCCTTTCTGACTGACTTCCAATGAGTCACTTTTCCCTATATAAGTCTCCCCCTAACCCAACAAGATCATAAATTCTTCAGGGACGAGGATCATTTGTTACTCACCTTTAGCAACTCCTTTAGTACCTGGCATAATACTGGGCACATCACAGACACTTAGTCAATATTGATTAGTTGGTCCTTTGAATGTTTTAACTTCCCTATGTGGATTTTTGCAAAAGAAAGGTGCTTCTTTAGTTTTTCCAGTGCCTACGGGATATTTCTAAGCAAGCAATAAAAGAGATCCCTTCTAATTAATCTAGAATAAACAACAGTTGTTCACTATATTTCACAGTAAATATTGATTTCATAGGCCTTTTTGTTTAAAGTAGAATTGCCTGTCTACACAAAACAGGTTCATTTTCTTAGCACAATTATAAAACTCCCAAATGACCTACACACCTATAAATGGCTCTTTTTGAAAAAATATCAAGCCAACAAATACTAATCAAGCAAGTATCTGCAAGGCACTAAATTGAGTGGTGAGAAGAAAACAGAAAGTCCAAAGCACAGTCTACCTAGAGAAAAACAGACATGACCATTTTCTAAGTGAGGGCTTCCAGAACATCTTAAAGTCACTGATGTTGAGTAAACTTCTGAAAAGAAACTAATGTCCAAACAAGTCTGGTGCACAGCTTACCTCCACCTTGGACATCTCATCCAAGTCAGCAAACAAGAACTCAAGAATCCTCTGTTTTTACCTCTACTCCAGAGGCTCCAGGGCTGAGCAAGATGCAGAAGTCTGCACATGTAGCCCACTCCGAATTCAACTGGACAGGTCATTCTTTAATGACATTTTCACTCATTCCCCAGAGAATGGATCCAATCCATCTCCTCTTTTCCCAGGCCTCAGCAACCCACAGTCCTTCAGATGATCTTGGGTCCCATTTACAGAGAACACTGATGTCAATCTTCTTGATAGCTTAATAAAGGCTCTACCATCTGACCTGCACTCCTGACCTGAAGATCACCTGGTCTTTTCCCATAGCCATAGAGGAAGAGGTGTCCCTCCACCTCAGAGATAACCTCTTTGCCTGGGAACCCCATCCTTTGCTGCCTTTTGAAGAAGCTAGTGCTCACTCTGATACCCTACTCACCCACATACCTCCTTCTACCACCTTCAGTGTCTACCACTATTCCCTCCCATGACTTTTTTTTTCAAACATTCAAAGAATTTTCTATTTAAAACAAAAAACAAACAAAACTTTACTGGGCCTGATAATCTTTTAAAAATGTTATCAAAGTATAATTCACATAAAATTGCACATATAAGTCTACAACTCAATGTACGTTTACAAACAGATCACACCTATCATCCAGAAACAGAAGACTACCAAAATACCCCTTCAGTCCCTTTAATAAAATAAGAGATCCCTTCTAATTAATCTAGAATAAACAACAGTTGTTCACTATATTTCACAGTAAATATTGATTTCATAGGCCTTTTTGTTTAAAGTAGAATTGCCTGTCTACACAAAACAGGTTCATTTTCTTAGCACAATTATAAAACTCCCAAATGACCTACACACCTATAAATGGCTCTTTTTGAAAAAATATCAAGCCAACAAATACTAATCAAGCAAGTATCTGCAAGGCACTAAATTGAGTGGTGAGAAGAAAACAGAAAGTCCAAAGCACAGTCTACCTAGAGAAAAACAGACATGACCATTTTCTAAGTGAGGGCTTCCAGAACATCTTAAAGTCACTGATGTTGAGTAAACTTCTGAAAAGAAACTAATGTCCAAACAAGTCTGGTGCACAGCTTACCTCCACCTTGGACATCTCATCCAAGTCAGCAAACAAGAACTCAAGAATCCTCTGTTTTTACCTCTACTCCAGAGGCTCCAGGGCTGAGCAAGATGCAGAAGTCTGCACATGTAGCCCACTCCGAATTCAACTGGACAGGTCATTCTTTAATGACATTTTCACTCATTCCCCAGAGAATGGATCCAATCCATCTCCTCTTTTCCCAGGCCTCAGCAACCCACAGTCCTTCAGATGATCTTGGGTCCCATTTACAGAGAACACTGATGTCAATCTTCTTGATAGCTTAATAAAGGCTCTACCATCTGACCTGCACTCCTGACCTGAAGATCACCTGGTCTTTTCCCATAGCCATAGAGGAAGAGGTGTCCCTCCACCTCAGAGATAACCTCTTTGCCTGGGAACCCCATCCTTTGCTGCCTTTTGAAGAAGCTAGTGCTCACTCTGATACCCTACTCACCCACATACCTCCTTCTACCACCTTCAGTGTCTACCACTATTCCCTCCCATGACTTTTTTTTTCAAACATTCAAAGAATTTTCTATTTAAAACAAAAAACAAACAAAACTTTACTGGGCCTGATAATCTTTTAAAAATGTTATCAAAGTATAATTCACATAAAATTGCACATATAAGTCTACAACTCAATGTACGTTTACAAACAGATCACACCTATCATCCAGAAACAGAAGACTACCAAAATACCCCTTCAGTCACCTTGTATTATTCTCCTTACTTTATTACCAAACCTCCTGAACAACAGTCTTCCTTCATCTATACCACCTCCTCAGCTATTTCAGCATAAGTATTCCCTCTTCCATGAATACTCCCCACACCCATGCAGATGAGGTTGTTGATCCTTCCTCTATGTTCTCAATGTACAGCAGACAGTCCTTTGTTTATGTGTCAGGCAATCCCACCAGACTGTCGCCCTCTGCGTCAGAAAGATGCTTTCTAACTTGCTGGTACAGCCTCAGTGCCTGGCACTTGTTAGGGTCACAGCTGGTGTTTGATATTTGAATGAATGAAAGCAAAAATGAATGAAAAGATCCACTCACTTAAACCTAGTGTTTGCTGAAACTGGTCAGTCTTTGTCCAGTACTCATCTATAGTAATCATGATATTTAGCTATCCAAACGCAATGGTTAGGATCATGAAGAATGACTAGAAAATTATACTGTTCCAATCGTTGGTTAAGCATTCTCTTTACATCCAAGTATTTAAGGTTATTATGTGCCAATGGACTAGGGTACAGAGAAGAGATAACATCTTGCACCCACCCTCCAAACTAAAGCTGTGACATCACTCTCAATGGTACTCTGTCCTTCCATGGTCATACACCCAGCATGGAGCCCTGCCAATCTTTCCCCCTAACTGTTCCAGGAGATACTCCTCCCTCTCCGTACACTCTCCTTCCCAGAAGAGTAAGAAGTCAGAGACAGGAATCCCCCAGGAGCCCTAGACCCCTCCTCTCTAGCCCCCTTTTGTCACATCCAATTAGCCATCTGCCATTCTCCCGGGTCTCTCTCTAGGCCCACTGTCCAGCTGCCAACTGAACACTGTGCTCCACCCCCACCCCGCCATTGATGCCCATTGTCCCTGGGCTACAGGGTAAGAGGATAGACACATTCTGCCATGCCCTGAATAATTGTAACTGCAAGCTTAAAAATCACATCCCTACCTATGAGGAAGGAAGGAAAGGAGAGAGGGAGCGAAGGAGGGGGAAAGGAAGGAAAAAGGAAAGATGGGGAGGGTATCACAGAGAAAGAGAATAGAGAAGAGGAAGCTATTGAAGCATAATTTGGAAATTCTAACTAGTAATATGATTATATGTAATACAGTTTTACTAGTAATATATGTCATTTTTTATTACTATGGGTCTTCCCTGGTGACTCAGACAGTAAAGAGTCTACATGCACTGCAAGAGGCCCAGGTTTGATTCCTGAGTCTGGAAGATCCCCTGGAGAAGGAAATGGCCACTCACTCCAGTATTCTTGTCTGGAGAATTCCACGGACAGAGGAGCCTAGGGGGCTCTGTGGGGTAGCCAAGAGTCAGATATAACTGAGTGACTAGCACTTTCTATTACCTGAAATATAATTCCATTTCTATTACTATTTATAATATGAATAAATGATCACAATTTATACCAAGTCAAATGATTCTGATAGGTAAGGTTTTTTGTTTTTTTTTTTTTTACCCCCAATTTACACATAACAAAACTAAATCTCAGAGGGGCTATACCTTGCACAAGGTCACACAGTTAGTAAGCTCCTGTTCTAAGACTATGATTCTGAAACTGAGCTACACCTATTGAAACTTCCACCTCCTCCTACGCCAGGGAGTAGTAACCCAGTCCCCTAGAGCCCACCTTTTGGTAACAGCAGACTCTGGATTCCTACTTCCACCCACTAGAAGGCCACATAAGACATCTCGCGTGATGACAGTTATTGTGTTTGTCCCTGAAATAAGAGCTGAAAGGAGGGCTTTGGGGCCAAAGGAATGGGTGGGCTCACTGATATCTCCCTTCTGGTTCCTCTTTGACAGAGAAGAATGGGCAAGAGGCTCCTCCATGAGGCTCCTCCATGACCCTTGCCTGCTTCCTCTTTGTTCTAGAACCTCTAGAGGCATTAAGGAAACTGAAAATTCAAAAACAGGTCAATCCCTGACAGACACAGCACCCGATAGCCAGGCTGCCCCAATACCTTCTTGCCTGAGTGCTCCTCCTTCTGTCCTCTCCTTGTTCACCCTCCACCGCACCTCGCAACTTGCCTTTCTGACTCACACTCTGTAGGCAGCGTTTCTGCAGACCCCTCTATAGCCTGGAGCAGATCCCACCCCAGCCTGCAGAAGGAAGCCACTAGCACTTCTGAAAGAATTGCTATTTTGGGGCCTCCCAGCCTTGCTTTCTAACTTCTCTGCTCAAGGGGCCTACTACAGGCACACGAACCCAGCTCACCCACTTTGCAGCTGCCCTCAGCGTGCACTATCCACTCCAAGCATAGGACCACAAGTCCCTGAGTCCCCAAGCCAGCCGATGCTCTCTCTGCTGGGGCTGTTGCCCAATCACACGGTGCCCTCAGCTAAGCTGCTGGCCAGCCCGCTACGTTACTGAGGTCCACCTTCCCCTAGTCTCCTCCTGTGGGCCGAGGCTCACCCACAGCTAACCAAGAGATCCACCCCAATATGCTCATCCAGGATCTTCTTCCTTCAACTGCTCCTCTTTTCTAAATATTCATTCCTGTCCCTGAACCTGCCTTCTCCCTCCTCCCCACCCCTAGGTATTCACAGATCTTCCCTACCTAAAAAAAGCCTCCCCTCAACTCTGCTACCCATCTCCAACTACTTTATTATTTTTAACCTTCCCTTCACAGCCAAACCTTTCCAAAGAGTCATCTATATGCACTCCCACCACTTCCTCCCCATCCACTCACTCCCTATTCCCCCTTGAAATTTGAATTCCACCTCCCATACACAACTGAATGTTATTTCAAAGGTTACCAGTGATCTCCCAGTTTCCAGAACCCAGAAGGCTTGCTCAGTCGCTCTCTCCCTCAACCTCTCTGAGCACTAGACCCTGTTGATGGCCAGATCATTTTCAAGCCCTGCTCTTTCCTGGTTCTCCTCCAGCCCTTCACTAGAGTCTACAGCTCTGTCCTTGGCCCTGTGCCCTTAAGTCTGTATATGCTTTTCATTTATTATCTCATCTATTCTGATAACTCCAGCCACAACTTCTTACGGATATCTCCCAAATCTGTATTTCCGACTCTGGCCTCCCTCCAAAGCTCCAGACTCCCTCTGCTACCCGCCTACTGAATCAACACCTCCCTAAGCTATTTCACTGACACCTGAAAAGCAACATGTCCCAAAGTAAGTTCCCGAATCCTCCCTCTCCTCTGCCTCCCCACAGCTGCTCCTCCTCCTCCTCTTTAACTCCTGAATTTCATTTAGGGTACTTCCGTCCTCCCTGTTACCCAGCTAAGCTTTGAAGTAGTCTTTGAGCCTCTCCTTAACAGCTCTACATCCAAGTTACCAAGTCCTATAGGCATTACTTCCATGAGATCCCTAACCTATCCCAGTGGTCTCCCAATCCAGCTCTGGCTATCATTTTCTTCCCTGTTGCAACTGACCCTCTGCACAGAGTGGCCAGATTTACCTTCCTGATCATGTCATCACCCCAATCAGAAACTTGCAATGACTCCTAAGAGCAAACTGCAGAAAGACCAAACTCTTTGGCCTGCCATTCGAAGCCTATGGTTATCTAATTAAGAGTCCAGTAAATGTTTAAAAAGCAGAGACATCATTTTGCCCAAAAGTCTGTATGGTCAAAGCTATGGTTTTCCGCAAAATTTAGACTATTACCCCCCTTTTTTGCCCTGAATCCTTCCCTTCCCCAGGTATTCACAGATCTTCCCTACCTAAAAAAAGCCTCCCCTCAACTCTGCTACCCATCTCCAACTACTTTATTATTTTTAACCTTCCCTTCACAGCCAAACCTTTCCAAAGAGTCATCTATATGCACTCCCACCACTTCCTCCCCATCCACTCACTCCCTATTCCCCCTTGAAATTTGAATTCCACCTCCCATACACAACTGAATGTTATTTCAAAGGTTACCAGTGATCTCCCAGTTTCCAGAACCCAGAAGGCTTGCTCAGTCGCTCTCTCCCTCAACCTCTCTGAGCACTAGACCCTGTTGATGGCCAGATCATTTTCAAGCCCTGCTCTTTCCTGGTTCTCCTCCAGCCCTTCACTAGAGTCTACAGCTCTGTCCTTGGCCCTGTGCCCTTAAGTCTGTATATGCTTTTCATTTATTATCTCATCTATTCTGATAACTCCAGCCACAACTTCTTACGGATATCTCCCAAATCTGTATTTCCGACTCTGGCCTCCCTCCAAAGCTCCAGACTCCCTCTGCTACCCGCCTACTGAATCAACACCTCCCTAAGCTATTTCACTGACACCTGAAAAGCAACATGTCCCAAAGTAAGTTCCCGAATCCTCCCTCTCCTCTGCCTCCCCACAGCTGCTCCTCCTCCTCCTCTTTAACTCCTGAATTTCATTTAGGGTACTTCCGTCCTCCCTGTTACCCAGCTAAGCTTTGAAGTAGTCTTTGAGCCTCTCCTTAACAGCTCTACATCCAAGTTACCAAGTCCTATAGGCATTACTTCCATGAGATCCCTAACCTATCCCAGTGGTCTCCCAATCCAGCTCTGGCTATCATTTTCTTCCCTGTTGCAACTGACCCTCTGCACAGAGTGGCCAGATTTACCTTCCTGATCATGTCATCACCCCAATCAGAAACTTGCAATGACTCCTAAGAGCAAACTGCAGAAAGACCAAACTCTTTGGCCTGCCATTCGAAGCCTATGGTTATCTAATTAAGAGTCCAGTAAATGTTTAAAAAGCAGAGACATCATTTTGCCAACAAAAGTCTGTATGGTCAAAGCTATGGTTTTCCCAGTAGTCATGTATAGATGTGAGAGCTGGACCATTAAGGAGACTGAGCACCAAAGAACTGATGCCTCTGAACTGTAGTGTTGGAGAAGGCTCTTGAGAGTCCCTTTGCCTGCAAGGAGATCAAACCAGTCAATCCTAAAAGAAATCAACACTGTATATTCATGGAAGGACTGAGGCTGAAGTTGAAGCTCCTATACTTTGGCCACCTGATGCAAAGAGACAACTCATTGGAAAAGACCCTGATGCTGGGAAAAATAGAAGACAAAAGGAGAAGGGGACGACATAGGATGAGATGGCTGGATGGCATCACTGAGTCAATGGACATGAGTTTGAGCAAGTTCCAGGAGGTGGTGAAGGACAGGGAAGGCTGGCATGCTGCAGTCCATGGGCAAACTGAAATGTTTAATAGATAAAGCAATCAATCAACTTGGTTCCCATCCCCTTCTGATTTTTGTCTCCCCGTGATCCTCTACCTGAATCCTCTAAGTAGTATAAACTGGACCACTTACTGCCCCCAAATATGCCATGAATGGTCGCACCTTTTTCTACCACTGTTCCAATGCTGTCTGTCTTCCCCATCTAAATTCTACCCATCCTCCAAGTCTTAGCTCAAGAAGTAACTATTTCCATGAGGACACAGTTCATTTTTCACTTTTCACTCTACTTGTTTATCCCTCCTGTGTTTTCTAGCTAGTATCCAGCTCCCTTCTAATAATGCCCTAAGACAGAAGGGGAGGAGCTGAAGCTAAGTCTCCAGCAGGTAGTTTTGACTAACAGCTCTACATCCAAGTTACTTCCCATGAGATCCCTAACCTATCCCAGTGGTCTCCCAATCCAGCTCTGGCTATCATTTTCTTCCCTGTTGCAACTGACCCTCTGCACAGAGTGGCCAGATTTACCTTCCTGATCATGTCATCACCCCAATCAGAAACTTGCAATGACTCCTAAGAGCAAACTGCAGAAAGACCAAACTCTTTGGCCTGCCATTCGAAGCCTATGGTTATCTAATTAAGAGTCCAGTAAATGTTTAAAAAGCAGAGACATCATTTTGCCAACAAAAGTCTGTATGGTCAAAGCTATGGTTTTCCCAGTAGTCATGTATAGATGTGAGAGCTGGACCATTAAGGAGACTGAGCACCAAAGAACTGATGCCTCTGAACTGTAGTGTTGGAGAAGGCTCTTGAGAGTCCCTTTGCCTGCAAGGAGATCAAACCAGTCAATCCTAAAAGAAATCAACACTGTATATTCATGGAAGGACTGAGGCTGAAGTTGAAGCTCCTATACTTTGGCCACCTGATGCAAAGAGACAACTCATTGGAAAAGACCCTGATGCTGGGAAAAATAGAAGACAAAAGGAGAAGGGGACGACATAGGATGAGATGGCTGGATGGCATCACTGAGTCAATGGACATGAGTTTGAGCAAGTTCCAGGAGGTGGTGAAGGACAGGGAAGGCTGGCATGCTGCAGTCCATGGGCAAACTGAAATGTTTAATAGATAAAGCAATCAATCAACTTGGTTCCCATCCCCTTCTGATTTTTGTCTCCCCGTGATCCTCTACCTGAATCCTCTAAGTAGTATAAACTGGACCACTTACTGCCCCCAAATATGCCATGAATGGTCGCACCTTTTTCTACCACTGTTCCAATGCTGTCTGTCTTCCCCATCTAAATTCTACCCATCCTCCAAGTCTTAGCTCAAGAAGTAACTATTTCCATGAGGACACAGTTCATTTTTCACTTTTCACTCTACTTGTTTATCCCTCCTGTGTTTTCTAGCTAGTATCCAGCTCCCTTCTAATAATGCCCTAAGACAGAAGGGGAGGAGCTGAAGCTAAGTCTCCAGCAGTTTCTTCTTTACTTCCTTGTAATACTTCCTCTGTTCTCCCAGCTAATTCTCTGTTCCCTCACTCATCAGCAGACACGATTTCAAGCAGCTCTATTGATCCAACAGCCCTGTGGCTGTCAATCATTTCCTAGTTATTTTGCTGCCAGTCATTCACACTCAAAAGAGTGGCAGGAGGAGGTTGAACAGCATGCAGACAGAGAAGGAGCAGGAAGGGACTGATTCACTGCACCCACCTGAGGCTCAGCGGAAGCAAGACCCCTGTTCTTGCAGGGCTCCTCCAGAGGGTATGGCACCAAGTGGCCCAGGGCCTGGGGAACTGACATTTTTATACTTTCGTGGAGGAGGAGGAGTGCTTTCATCTGTTGCAAGGAGGGTGCCCCATCAAGTCCCCTTGGGAAACCAAACTGAGAAGGATTGGAAAAGGTCCTGTGTAGGTCAGATTAAATAAGAGAACACTTATCAGAAGAGGTACTTAGAGTAATAGAATGTTCGATTTGGAAGGAACCATCTACGTATCTTTGGATAGAATTGTACAGCTTACAAAGACCTTTCACATACAGTGTCTTATCTAAGTCTCTCAACAACCCTACAAGGAAACTGGGGTTGGGGGGCAGGCATCATCCTCAACTCACACAGACGTTACTCCCTCACCAAATCACCCAGATAAGTACAGAGCAACGGGGAGGGTTCACCTCCTGTTCTCTTGCCTGAACTTTTCAGCCTCTTTCACAGGCTTTTTCTCCCTTTCCCACCCCTTAAATTCAAGTGGGCCCAGAGGGGGGTATTATATTCATTTTCCTTTCTGCTCTATATTCTTTCTTGTAATGATTTTATACACTCCCAGAGCACAGCACATGGCTGAACTAGGCACTCGATAAATATCTGTCAGACCAATAACTAAATGAATGAAAGAAAAGAGAGCCGAAGCCAAGACTCTAGCCTTCTGATTCCACTCAGTCTCCTGCACACCATCCTGATGCCTCTCCAGCACCCCTTCCACCCCACATCAAAAGCCCTGAGCAGGCCTCCTTCTAGAGAGTCCCTCGGCCTCTGGGCCATCACATTCACTGGACAGGGACAGCTAGGATTTCTTGTGTTCCTCATGCAAGTCAGAAACCACTAGATGCTATTGACACGTTTTTTTCCCAACTGAATTCTCTCAACCTGTGAAATAAGCATTCTTGGTCCCATTTTGCAGAAGACTGAGGATGACAAAGATTACATCATTTACCCAAGATTCTACCCCTGATTAGAGAGCTGAGCCTGTCAGATCCAAAACCCATGATCTTCTGGCTGTACCAGGGCTTTTCGGCCTCAGCACCACTGACGTTTGGAAGCTGCAGAATTTTCTATTGTCCTGTGCATTATAAGATGTTCAGCAGCACACTAGACTTCTACCCAAAAATGCCAGTAGCCACCCACCTCCCTGAGTTATGACAACCAAAAAATGTCCCCCAGACACTGCCAAATATTTCTGGGAGGACAAAACTGCCTCCATTTGAGAACCACTAGACTGTATCATATTGCCTACCTCCAGAAGCGAACTACAAACTACCTAAGCCAAAGAGCACTTAATGCACTTATCAGAAGAGGTACTTAGAGTAATAGAATGTTCGATTTGGAAGGAACCATCTACGTATCTTTGGATAGAATTGTACAGCTTACAAAGACCTTTCACATACAGTGTCTTATCTAAGTCTCTCAACAACCCTACAAGGAAACTGGGGTTGGGGGGCAGGCATCATCCTCAACTCACACAGACGTTACTCCCTCACCAAATCACCCAGATAAGTACAGAGCAACGGGGAGGGTTCACCTCCTGTTCTCTTGCCTGAACTTTTCAGCCTCTTTCACAGGCTTTTTCTCCCTTTCCCACCCCTTAAATTCAAGTGGGCCCAGAGGGGGGTATTATATTCATTTTCCTTTCTGCTCTATATTCTTTCTTGTAATGATTTTATACACTCCCAGAGCACAGCACATGGCTGAACTAGGCACTCGATAAATATCTGTCAGACCAATAACTAAATGAATGAAAGAAAAGAGAGCCGAAGCCAAGACTCTAGCCTTCTGATTCCACTCAGTCTCCTGCACACCATCCTGATGCCTCTCCAGCACCCCTTCCACCCCACATCAAAAGCCCTGAGCAGGCCTCCTTCTAGAGAGTCCCTCGGCCTCTGGGCCATCACATTCACTGGACAGGGACAGCTAGGATTTCTTGTGTTCCTCATGCAAGTCAGAAACCACTAGATGCTATTGACACGTTTTTTTCCCAACTGAATTCTCTCAACCTGTGAAATAAGCATTCTTGGTCCCATTTTGCAGAAGACTGAGGATGACAAAGATTACATCATTTACCCAAGATTCTACCCCTGATTAGAGAGCTGAGCCTGTCAGATCCAAAACCCATGATCTTCTGGCTGTACCAGGGCTTTTCGGCCTCAGCACCACTGACGTTTGGAAGCTGCAGAATTTTCTATTGTCCTGTGCATTATAAGATGTTCAGCAGCACACTAGACTTCTACCCAAAAATGCCAGTAGCCACCCACCTCCCTGAGTTATGACAACCAAAAAATGTCCCCCAGACACTGCCAAATATTTCTGGGAGGACAAAACTGCCTCCATTTGAGAACCACTAGACTGTATCATATTGCCTACCTCCAGAAGCGAACTACAAACTACCAAGCTCCAGAGCCAGAAAGAACTTGTAAGAGTGTTCATTTTCCAACAGCTAAAAAGGACCTCTAATTCACCTATTCTAGTGTTTTACTGACACTGTCAGGAAATTTTTTTCACTTATCAATTAATTTCTCTCTGTAGCTTCAGTTTATTCCAACACCTCTTCCATCTCCCAAGGGATTTTCAAGGACAACTAGAGAGAATGTACCAGTAATTGAGTAATTGATGATTGCTGGCACCAGGATAAAGCAAAGCCTCCCAAATCTTATGGAAGTGCCTACATGTTATTGCTATGTTCTAAAATATATTAATGTAGAAATGGCCCACACAAATACAATATTAGAAATATTAACAACATTCTCTTTTCAGCACAGCAAAGTTCTCTCAATACTCTATCAGAAGTTCTTGGGAAATGGCGAGGCCAAAAGCCCAAATCATGATGGGTGGCAGTGAGGGAGAATCAAGAAGGAATGGTAAATATTAAATTAAGCAACATGTTTACATTCTGGAGCATCAAACACAACATCAAAAAGAGATGTTTTCCTTTGCCGCAAAAGAAAGTTCAGGAGATCAGAGACTCCACCCCTTTCAGGCACCTGGCTCTGCATAGATGGGATGGTGATATATACTCAAAAAACTGCATACCAATGTAGGCTGTTACTCCAAAATGCCCCTTCTCTAAGATCTGGACCTGACAATGTCCAGTTCTCTAGGTGGGACAGGGTTTCTATTTGAGAGATAAAGAGTCATCTAATGAATACCAATAAAACACCACCGAAATTCAGCAACTGTTTACATTTTGCTGTGCTTGCTTTCTCTATACTGGGGGAGATGATTTGTTTTGGTTTGGTTTCGGTGACTCACATGCTTTTTAAAAGACCTTTTAAAGAACAAATCACTTCATTGTAGGAAAAGGTTAAAAGCAATATAATACCTCTGATGAAGTGCGAAAATGAGTGTAGACAAATGAGTATTCTAGGAGGAGAGAGTTGGTCTTGCGGGCTGTGAAAGCTCCCAGCAGAATGGGGTGCTCCAGTGTTGAAGAACGAGTTGCATTTTGTAGAGCAGGGTGGCAGGGGCGGATGATTCAAAGGAAACAGGAGTCAGAGTGCCCTTGGACAGTGAGGAGAGCAGCCTGGCTGGAGCTGAGGTGTGAAGGATAGACTTGACCCTGAGGACATTAGAGGGTCACTTTTCATAAACTGGGTCTGCTGAAAGTAGTGAAATCTACTTGAAGAAGTGCAATCTGCCTACAGAAGCCAATTTGCGGTGAGGGTAAAACAGCCAATTCCAAGGGCCCAGAATAAAGGCTACTAGAGTAGTCCATGGTGCCATGATGGGTGGCCTAGGGCAGAGGCCCTGAGGATGAACAGTATGGGCTCCCTTTGCTACCCTACCCCTTGGACTGGAGCTCACCAGGCTCCTCTGCCCATGGGATTTTCCCAGCAAGAATATTGGAGCAGGCTGCCATTTCCTCCTTCAGGGGATATTCCCAACCCAGAAACTGAACCCAAAGCGCCTCTGTCTCCTGCACTGCAGGTGGATTCTTTACTGCTGAGCCTCTGGCGAAGCCATGGGGTCACTATTGAGATATAATTCAACAAAGATTGTTAGGGGAGAGAGACTCCTCAGAGACAATACTACGGTGTTAAATATCGAGTAGGAAAGGGAAGATACCAGGGGTAGGATTAAGGAAGACAAGAGGAGAGCTAGTTTAAGGACTTGGAAAGACAGAGTTGAGTGTGAGGTTCACCAAAGTCCAAGTATCAGCAGTCCAATTAAAATGTCTTGACCCATAGGCATGTGATGTACCAGTTCTCTAGGTGGGACAGGGTTTCTATTTGAGAGATAAAGAGTCATCTAATGAATACCAATAAAACACCACGAAATTCAGCAACTGTTTACATTTTGCTGTGCTTGCTTTCTATACTGGGGGAGATGATTTGTTTTGGTTTGGTTTCGGTGACTCACATGCTTTTTAAAAGACCTTTTAAAGAACAAATCACTTCATTGTAGGAAAAGGTTAAAAGCAATATAATACCTCTGATGAAGTGCGAAAATGAGTGTAGACAAATGAGTATTCTAGGAGGAGAGAGTTGGTCTTGCGGGCTGTGAAAGCTCCCAGCAGAATGGGGTGCTCCAGTGTTGAAGAACGAGTTGCATTTTGTAGAGCAGGGTGGCAGGGGCGGATGATTCAAAGGAAACAGGAGTCAGAGTGCCCTTGGACAGTGAGGAGAGCAGCCTGGCTGGAGCTGAGGTGTGAAGGATAGACTTGACCCTGAGGACATTAGAGGTCACTTTTCATAAACTGGGTCTGCTGAAAGTAGTGAAATCTACTTGAAGAAGTGCAATCTGCCTACAGAAGCCAATTTGCGGTGAGGGTAAAACAGCCAATTCCAAGGGCCCAGAATAAAGGCTACTAGAGTAGTCCATGGTGCCATGATGGGTGGCCTAGGGCAGAGGCCCTGAGGATGAACAGTATGGGCTCCCTTTGCTACCCTACCCCTTGGACTGGAGCTCACCAGGCTCCTCTGCCCATGGGATTTTCCCAGCAAGAATATTGGAGCAGGCTGCCATTTCCTCCTTCAGGGGATATTCCCAACCCAGAAACTGAACCCAAAGCGCCTCTGTCTCCTGCACTGCAGGTGGATTCTTTACTGCTGAGCCTCTGGCGAAGCCATGGGGTCACTATTGAGATATAATTCAACAAAGATTGTTAGGGGAGAGAGACTCCTCAGAGACAATACTACGGTGTTAAATATCGAGTAGGAAAGGGAAGATACCAGGGGTAGGATTAAGGAAGACAAGAGGAGAGCTAGTTTAAGGACTTGGAAAGACAGAGTTGAGTGTGAGGTTCACCAAAGTCCAAGTAATAGCAAGCAGTCCAATTAAAAATGTCTTGACCCATAGGACCAAAGCTCAACAGAAATATAAAAGATATTTCCGCATCAATCTCATTAAAGTTATCTTCTGAACTTTTTCCTTTGAGTCTTAAAAAAAGAGGTTTCCCTTCTGCTCACCAAAGCCATGATTTTACTTTTACTAGGAAACCTCCTGTCTCACCTCTTCGGGTATCTAACTCAGTCATCCTAGCATCTTCAGTTTTCCCTGCCCACCAGCTCCCACCTTTCCACTTTCAAAGCTGTTCTGACTCTCCAACCAAAAAATGAAAACTCCTTTTCTTGATGCTAATATCCTGTCTGACTCTCACCCAAACCCTTTTTGCTTTCACCAGTAAACTCCTACCCACCCCTAGTCCCTCCTCTGATGCCTCTTCTAATACTGTGTTCCCAAGAGCTCACAGTACCTTCTTTTTATCACATCCAGTGACACTTACCCGACGCTCCTCTTGTTCAAACTGTCTGCAGCCTGTCGTCACATCAGCACCCATGCTGGCTCCCTGGGGTCTCCAGGATCAAGTCTCCTTCCCTACCACTTCTGAAATGAGGGCTTCTCCCCCCAATTCTAACTTTAGCCCTCTTCTCTTCCCTCACCCCCACCCTAGGAGAGCTGATGTATTTACGAGTTCCACCCACAGCGAGCCCTGACGCAGGTGGCTTCCAAGGCCAGCCTAACAGCCTGCCTGTGCTCCCACCTGGAGTCCATTTCTCCCACAAACCGATTCCACCTGGATGCTCCTCAATCAACTCTAATTTTCCACATCCAAAGCTAACAGCATTATCTGCCCTGCAAAACCAGCTCCTGTCCTCAGTCCAAGTGCATCAATCAGGATGCTGTTGGCTCCTCTATGCTTTCAACCCAGCTACTCCCATTTTCTTGTAGGCTTGTCTTACCCCTCTACCACAACCTTGTTGAGAAATTCCCATACGTGACAATGCCTTTCTGTCAGAATGATCCAAGTTCCCATCCTTTCTGCCACTAACCCAGATCAAGCCTTTCTCCCACAGTTCTGGGTCACTTTGCACTTGGATTCTTTCCCTCTCTTATCCACTTCCTCTATCAGATGACAATCCCCACCCCCACCCCACCCAAGATAAAACTTTCCAAATATCACTTTTTTCAGGATGTGCCCTCAAGAATCTAAAATGTCTCCCTTGAATCAAACCCAATCTCCTCTCTTGGCCTTCCAAGACTTTCCCTATCTGAACTTGCCCTACTTAACCAACCCAGTTTCCCATTCCTCCCTGCCCTATACTTCCTGCTCTGTCTTCCCAGGATCCTCAGTGTCAATGCCTCAATCTCCCTGAGGTTTTGTCCATGACTCTCTTCCCACCCTCCATCTCTCCTTCACAGGCGACCCTCAGTCCTTCTCCTCTGTAGTTCTGCCAACTTTTTATCTTATAGCACCATAATGTTCTGCAATTAATTACTCTCTAATTGAGCAGTAATTGTCAGTCTTCTATTAAGAGCTCTAAGAGAGTAGAGAGAGTAGAGACCACTTTGAACATTTCCATCCCACAGCACCCTGGACAGCAGAAGGCTCCTAGGAGGCGCTGAAAAGTCCTGGTTGGTTTTCTAGTCCAACTGATTTCTATTCCCAATTCTGAGTTCCCATATTTCCACTCCTCTGCCTCATAACCATGATCAATAAAATTATTGTGACACACTTTTCCAGGCTTGGATCAGAGAATTCCCAGAAAGACAATATAGAATACATCACTCTCTAAGACAGGGGTATGGGTGTGTGTGTGTGTGTGTGTGTGCGTGTTTCTCTCTGTGTGTCTATCTATCCACATATGGATATAAGATTTAGAGAATGTAGCTTAATCCATGATCAAAAGAACTGAATTCCAACTTATTTTAAAATAACAAAATAATCAGAAGAGGACAAGGAACCAAAATGACAGAATTAATCAAAATGTATCTAATTACAGGCACAGTATACCACAGTTTTGACAAAACAATTGCCAATCTGGTCTTTGTGTGCACAAAATTTTCCACCAGAAAGTAGGGGGTAACTCAGGCACTAGGGACTTTGAAGATGTGTTTGAAGCATTCTCAATTGTTCGACTAAATAAATCTATAATCTCTGACCGACCAGTTTTAGTGCTATGTTCCATAAAGATGGGGGGATCAGAAAGGAGATATAGCCTTTAAAATAGAGCCTTTTCCAGGTTTAAGACTCCCCAGGCTAGAGACTGGAAGAGGTAAGATCAAAAAGAAGAACACAGAGAATCACTTAGCATAGGTGGTGGTCCTCAAGTCGTCCCTTGAACCCCTCCTCTTGGCCTTCCAAGACTTTCCCTATCTGAACTTGCCCAAAAAGTTTCCCATTCCTCTGCCCTATACTTCCTGCTCTGTCTTCCCAGGATCCTCAGTGTCAATGCCTCAATCTCCCTGAGGTTTTGTCCATGACTCTCTTCCCACCCTCCATCTCTCCTTCACAGGCGACCCTCAGTCCTTCTCCTCTGTAGTTCTGCCAACTTTTTATCTTATAGCACCATAATGTTCTGCAATTAATTACTCTCTAATTGAGCAGTAATTGTCAGTCTTCTATTAAGAGCTCTAAGAGAGTAGAGGGGTAGAGACCACTTTGAACATTTCCATCCCACAGCACCCTGGACAGCAGAAGGCTCCTAGGAGGCGCTGAAAAGTCCTGGTTGGTTTTCTAGTCCAACTGATTTCTATTCCCAATTCTGAGTTCCCATATTTCCACTCCTCTGCCTCATAACCATGATCAATAAAATTATTGTGACACACTTTTCCAGGCTTGGATCAGAGAATTCCCAGAAAGACAATATAGAATACATCACTCTCTAAGACAGGGGTATGGGTGTGTGTGTGTGTGTGTGTGTGCGTGTTTCTCTCTGTGTGTCTATCTATCCACATATGGATATAAGATTTAGAGAATGTAGCTTAATCCATGATCAAAAGAACTGAATTCCAACTTATTTTAAAATAACAAAATAATCAGAAGAGGACAAGGAACCAAAATGACAGAATTAATCAAAATGTATCTAATTACAGGCACAGTATACCACAGTTTTGACAAAACAATTGCCAATCTGGTCTTTGTGTGCACAAAATTTTCCACCAGAAAGTAGGGGGTAACTCAGGCACTAGGGACTTTGAAGATGTGTTTGAAGCATTCTCAATTGTTCGACTAAATAAATCTATAATCTCTCTGACCGACCAGTTTTAGTGCTATGTTCCATAAAGATGGGGGGATCAGAAAGGAGATATAGCCTTTAAAATAGAGCCTTTTCCAGGTTTAAGACTCCCCAGGCTAGAGACTGGAAGAGGTAAGATCAAAAAGAAGAACACAGAGAATCACTTAGCATAGGTGGTGGTCCTAGATCCTACCACAGAAAGCCTGCACCCTCTCTTACAAGCTGTTACAGGTTGTCAATCACTTCTAGCCTTATGCCTTGAAGATTTCACCCTTCTCTGATTTGAAGAGCACAACAGACCTAGCCCCGCACCCTCCCACCAAAGTTGCCCAAGGAGGAAGTTGTATACCCCCAGTAAGATTTCACAGGTGACAGTCCTAGTTGGCTATTTACTCTGTGATTTAAGCCAGGGCTAGACCATGGAAGCCCCACGTTGTATTTTGAAAGGCCCTGGGAAAAGTAACACATTGGACCATTATAGGTCATTAACACCATGAACACTGTGTGAATTCATTTGTCAGAAATTAGCAAGCCTCCAGAAATTGAGGTCTGCTCGCAGGTTCTGGGACACAGAATGGACAGTAACTAGTGTTTGGATGGTAGCAAAAGGAGAGGAGGGATAGGTGCTAAGCTACAAAAGTGGGTCCAGAAAGGGAAGGTGGGAAAGTTCACACTTCAAGAATTTTCCCCAGAACTAAGAAAAGGCAGACTTCGGTGCCAAATTGGAGGCAGGGGTGGGGGAAGGTGGGGATGTCAGGGAAGATGTTCTGGTGAATGTTTCCAGATATCACTCAGCCCCCAGAACCTCTCTCCCAGATAATAAACTAAAGTTACAAACTCAGGTCAGGCACCTTTTTTAGAATTCATGCTCTGGTTCCTGGACAGTGAGCGTGTCTGGGGGAAGATGGGGAGGGCAGTGAGGGGGATGTATACTAGAATTCAGGACTGGGGAAAAGGAAGGAGAAGGCAAGGCTGAGCCCTGAGAAGCAGGATAGGAAAGTGGGGACTCCCTCTGCTTTCTCCAGGCCCTGGCACCAGTCCCTGTCCTCCAGCTCTTTCCTTTTCAGACCAACTAGAAAATGGACATACGGGCCGACCAAGTCTTGACTTCTAAAGCCACAAGTCTGGCCAACAAAGCACCCCACGCCTTTCCTCAGATGACCTCCAGGGCAAGGCAATGAGGTTAGGAAACAGATGGGCAAGCAGGGAGCCTCCAGAGCTAACCTGCTCCTTGACCCCACCAGTTCATGTGTTCTAATCCAATTTACACAAGGAGGGAGGGGCCGGGGTCCCCTCTAAGTTACTGGACTCTTTGGCACAAAGAAATTCCAAAAGGGAGAAAGCCTGCCCCCTTACGTTCAGGTTGTCAATCACTTCTAGCCTTATGCCTTGAAGATTTCACCCTTCTCTGATTTGAAGAGCACAACAGACCTAGCCCCGCACCCTCCCACCAAAGTTGCCCAAGGAGGAAGTTGTATACCCCCAGTAAGATTTCACAGGTGACAGTCCTAGTTGGCTATTTACTCTGTGATTTAAGCCAGGGCTAGACCATGGAAGCCCCACGTTGTATTTTGAAAGGCCCTGGGAAAAGTAACACATTGGACCATTATAGGTCATTAACACCATGAACACTGTGTGAATTCATTTGTCAGAAATTAGCAAGCCTCCAGAAATTGAGGTCTGCTCGCAGGTTCTGGGACACAGAATGGACAGTAACTAGTGTTTGGATGGTAGCAAAAGGAGAGGAGGGATAGGTGCTAAGCTACAAAAGTGGGTCCAGAAAGGGAAGGTGGGAAAGTTCACACTTCAAGAATTTTCCCCAGAACTAAGAAAAGGCAGACTTCGGTGCCAAATTGGAGGCAGGGGTGGGGGAAGGTGGGGATGTCAGGGAAGATGTTCTGGTGAATGTTTCCAGATATCACTCAGCCCCCAGAACCTCTCTCCCAGATAATAAACTAAAGTTACAAACTCAGGTCAGGCACCTTTTTTAGAATTCATGCTCTGGTTCCTGGACAGTGAGCGTGTCTGGGGGAAGATGGGGAGGGCAGTGAGGGGGATGTATACTAGAATTCAGGACTGGGGAAAAGGAAGGAGAAGGCAAGGCTGAGCCCTGAGAAGCAGGATAGGAAAGTGGGGACTCCCTCTGCTTTCTCCAGGCCCTGGCACCAGTCCCTGTCCTCCAGCTCTTTCCTTTTCAGACCAACTAGAAAATGGACATATGGGCCGACCAAGTCTTGACTTCTAAAGCCACAAGTCTGGCCAACAAAGCACCCCACGCCTTTCCTCAGATGACCTCCAGGGCAAGGCAATGAGGTTAGGAAACAGATGGGCAAGCAGGGAGCCTCCAGAGCTAACCTGCTCCTTGACCCCACCAGTTCATGTGTTCTAATCCAATTTACACAAGGAGGGAGGTGCCGGGGTCCCCTCTAAGTTACTGGACTCTTTGGGACAAAGATTCCAGACAAAATGGTTCCAGACATGGAAGATGGGAACTCTACCCACCGAGTTGGTAGAAGCCACAGGTAAAGAGGAAACGGGAGAAACCCAGCTCATCAGAGAAACCGGGCCACAGGTGGTGGGAGATGAGAGGCTCTGGGAAAGGGCTGTGCAGTCAAGGAACCTGAGGCGCTAAGACCCGTGGCTGGGTGATGGCGGGGGCAAAAAACCACTGTTTTATTGCAGATCTGGGGGAGTTCTCCATACCACAGAGAAGCAAAGATCCAGTGGGTGTGTTCGAGGGGGACGCTAACTCACACTTCCAGGAATGAGTGATTCCTACGAAAAGCTCATCCGTTCCCAGAACTGGAGGAGAGAAGGACAAGGAGGAAGTCCCAGGAGCCCACCGCCCTCCCGGCCGGCGGGTCTGCCTCTCAAGTCTGAGATGCCGTCTCCCCACAAGCGCCGGGCACTGCCGCGCTCGGTCCGCCCGGTTCCTGACTGTCCGTCTGCATCCAGCGCGATTCCCGGTCCCCCTTTAAACATCGGGGCCCGGGGCCGCCGGCCGGAGAAGGGGTGCGGGCGCAGGGCAGCCAGAGCCGGGCTGACAGGCACCAGAGGGAGGAGGGAGCCGAGGGAGGGCGGGGGACGCCGGTAGCGCGAGCGGCGCGCTGCAAAGTGATCCACCATCGCCCCATCCCCGCGCTCCGGGAGAAGGCGGCCCGAGGGGACCGCCTCCCGCCTCCCAACACAGACTCCCGCAAGTGGGGTGAACGCCGAGGGGCGCCGGGCTCCCAGCCCCCACCCCTCCCCAAAACGCCACCAGCATTGCCATAACAACAAGAATCTCGGCAACTCCCGCCCCGACGACCAGGGGGACAGCCCCCCAACACGCACGCCCCAGCAACAGCCCTCATTCCCCCAAACTTGTCCGAGACGCCGCGTCCAGGGCAGCAGACCCCCTCCCCAGCTCCCCGCGCCCTACCCAGCTTACCTGTCCGGAAAAAGGCGTCCACGTCCGAGTCGGCGGCTCCTCCTTCCTCCGCTGCCCCCTCCGGGGGGTTCATGACTGGGGGAGGGCGTCCGCGGGCAGCCCGGGGCCGGCGAAGCCTGGGGCCGAGGGCTGCTCGGCGCCCGGTGGGCGGAGGACGCGGGGCGCAGCGGCCGCGGCCGCAGACACCGCGGACACCGGGCTTCGAGGGCGGGCGGCCGGGGCGGCGGGGCTGGGGCAGAGGACGCCTGGGCTCCCTCAGGCGGAGGCGCACGGCGGGCTGGGGGCGCCTGCTGCCGGCTCCCCCATGGTCCCCCTTCCCCGGGGGCGCTGGCCGCCTGCGGTCTGGCCGGGCCGGGGTCCGAGCTGCTGGAGCGCCCGCTCTCCCGCAGCAGCGGCAGCTGGCTCTCCTCCTCGCCCGTCTGCCTGTCTCTATTGTTCAGCCCTGCTCGGCTCTCCTCTTTATTTTTCCTCCTCCCTCCCACCCTCCCTGTCTCCCTACCTCCTCCCTCCCTCGCTCGATCGCCCGCTCGCTCTCAGCCTCCCTCCCTCGCTCGCTCTCTGGCTCCCCCTCTGGCTCCCTCCGCCGCCGCCGCCGCCTCGCTGCTCCTCCCCCGGCTCCCACTCCTCAGTCCCGGCCAACAATGACCCAGGCAGCGCCGAGCTCCACCGAAGCTCCGGCCCGGGCCGGGGGATCGCCGCGGGCTCCCGGCGGCGCGGACGCCTCCCTCCCCAGCCTCCCCGCGCCGGCCTCTCCAGGAGCCAAGCCCGGGCCCCGAGCTATTGTTCGCGGCGGTGCTAGGCCGGCTTCCTGAGCCCCGCAGGAAAAGCCCCGGCGAAGGAGGCGGCCGGGGAGGGGGCGGGGCCGCCGGGCGCACGCCGGGCTTGCCGAGGGCTCTGCCGCCCGAGCCCCGCGCGCTCCGCCTCGCCCCTCGCGCTGTCCCTACTCCCGCCCGGCGGCCGCCTCCTCCACCCCACCCCGTTTCCAGGTGTGTGAACCGGCCCCCTCCCTAAGCTGCCGGTCCCCCAAGATGAGCTGATCTGTCCCTAGAGGCAGGACTTTCCCCCACTCCTTCTCGACAAGCTCTCTCCTGTCTCCGTCACCTCCAGAGCCTTTCGCATTTTCCTCACCAACTCTCCTAGTTTCTCTCTTTTTAAAAGCTTTTCTCTTCCCTTTCCGCCTTTTCAGCGCCCCTTTAATCGTCTCTGCCTGTCCCAGTGACTCTTTGTCCGGTCTATTCCTCTTACGATGTCTCCCTGCCTATCTTTCCCTCCGTGAGTCTCTTCTGTCTCTCGTTTGTCCCTGTCCTGCCTCGGTACTTGGCCAGTATTTCAACGCTCCTCTTGGACAGCTGTCAAAACTCTCTAATCCCCCGGGCCTTCTCTGTTTTGTTCTTCTCCCTCGTGTGAACGGAGAGATCCAGTTGGCCGGGAGAAAGGAGGTGTTACAGCAAGCTGAATTTCAATTAAAGTGGGAAGAGGGGCCGGAGAGGAATGGGGAAGACCGCAAAAAAGAAAGCAGATGCTGTATGGGGTAATTAATGCAGTGATTGTATTGTGCCAGTTGGTTTTTAAGCAATAATTAAACAATAATTAGTCAGTATTCTGTTTATAGTCCTAGTGACTGGAAAGCTTACAAAACAGAGACTCTTTAGACCTGAGTACTTAATGTGGTGTGTTGGAGGCTGTTGCTGCTACCTCATCCCGACAGATGGAGAGGCTGTGGCCTGACCTAATGTGTTAAAAACACACCTAATAGGAAAATCAGATCCTAGTGTAAAGGATCTGATCCTGCCACCCACCAGCGAGAATCTCCTAGATCCATCATCACTGGTAATCTACCTGGTTCCATCTCTTTCCAGGTAAAGCACCTGGAACCTTTCCAGATACACAACCAGCTAACTCTCAACAGCAAGTAGGATTAATTAAATACGGGGTTTTTTTCTGTTAAAAAAAATGAAATAAAATTTAAAATGGGGCTTCCCTGGTGGTCCAGTGGGTGAGTCCGCCTTGCAGTGAAAGAGAGGCGCTGGTTCGATCCCTGGCCAGGGAGGATCCCATGTGCTGAGGCTGGGCCAGTGTGTCCAACTGCCAGCCGGAGCTCCAGAGCACACGTGCCCAGAGCCGGCGATCACTGACGACGAGTGCCATGTGGTGGGAGGCCCAACGGGGACTAGAGGCACACAAAAAGTTTTTGTCCGTCACCTCCAGAGCCTTTCGCATTTTCCTCACCAACTCTCCTAGTTTCTCTCTTTTTAAAAGCTTTTCTCTTCCCTTTCCGCCTTTTCAGCGCCCCTTTAATCGTCTCTGCCTGTCCCAGTGACTCTTTGTCCGGTCTATTCCTCTTACGATGTCTCCCTGCCTATCTTTCCCTCCGTGAGTCTCTTCTGTCTCTCGTTTGTCCCTGTCCTGCCTCGGTACTTGGCCAGTATTTCAACGCTCCTCTTGGACAGCTGTCAAAACTCTCTAATCCCCCGGGCCTTCTCTGTTTTGTTCTTCTCCCTCGTGTGAACGGAGAGATCCAGTTGGCCGGGAGAAAGGAGGTGTTACAGCAAGCTGAATTTCAATTAAAGTGGGAAGAGGGGCCGGAGAGGAATGGGGAAGACCGCAAAAAAGAAAGCAGATGCTGTATGGGGTAATTAATGCAGTGATTGTATTGTGCCAGTTGGTTTTTAAGCAATAATTAAACAATAATTAGTCAGTATTCTGTTTATAGTCCTAGTGACTGGAAAGCTTACAAAACAGAGACTCTTTAGACCTGAGTACTTAATGTGGTGTGTTGGAGGCTGTTGCTGCTACCTCATCCCGACAGATGGAGAGGCTGTGGCCTGACCTAATGTGTTAAAAACACACCTAATAGGAAAATCAGATCCTAGTGTAAAGGATCTGATCCTGCCACCCACCAGCGAGAATCTCCTAGATCCATCATCACTGGTAATCTACCTGGTTCCATCTCTTTCCAGGTAAAGCACCTGGAACCTTTCCAGATACACAACCAGCTAACTCTCAACAGCAAGTAGGATTAATTAAATACGGGGTTTTTTTCTGTTAAAAAAAATGAAATAAAATTTAAAATGGGGCTTCCCTGGTGGTCCAGTGGGTGAGTCCGCCTTGCAGTGAAAGAGAGGCGCTGGTTCGATCCCTGGCCAGGGAGGATCCCATGTGCTGAGGCTGGGCCAGTGTGTCCAACTGCCAGCCGGAGCTCCAGAGCACACGTGCCCAGAGCCGGCGATCACTGACGACGGACGAGTGCCATGTGGTGGGAGGCCCACACAGGCCAAAGAATAAGAATGATGGATGAAAAATAAATGATGACCTAGAGGCACACAAAAAAAGTTTAAAAAAATTTTAAATGAACATCAAAAAAGGGATTTAAATAAATACATTTTTAATGAACCTTTTCTGGTTCCCTGTACTAGTTAGTTTCCTTACTGAATGTCACAATTTTTTTCCCCTTGAAGAAAATAAGTACAGTTTCCTTCTTAAACCTTGGGTAGATCTATCAGGGTCCAGCTCTTAAAAATTATTAATAAGGACTCTGACATCACAAGTATACTGCTGTGAGATCTCATTCATCTGGTCCAAATAGCTTGAACTGCCTTAAAGCAACCAGATGCCCCTCTACTTACCACCTTCCCTGACAATGAAAGTACTTTTCATTTGTCATTTCTAAATTTTGCCTTCCCCTTTACCCTGTGCTGAAACTCTGGCCTGCGCTCCCAGACATACACATGGTGGGAGAGCAGCTGTGCAGACAGAGAACCAGAGGCCTCGCAAGCATGGTGCGTATGTGCTGTCATTTCAGTTGTGTCCAACTCTTTGTAACCCTATGGACTGTAACCCACCAGGCACCTCTGTCCATGGATTTTCCCAGCAAGAAAACTCCAGTAAGCTGCCATGCCTTCCTCCAGGGGATCTTCCCACCCCAGTTATCAAACCTGTGTCTCATGTCCCCCCGTTGACAGGCAGATTCCTTGTACTAACTAGCGCCACCTGGGAAACCCAGCAACGCATTGATCCATCATCACTGGTAATCTACCTGGTTCCATCTCTTTCCAGGTAAAGCACCTGGAACCTTTCCAGATACACAACCAGCTAACTCTCAACAGCAAGTAGGATTAATTAAATACGGGGTTTTTTTCTGTTAAAAAAAATGAAATAAAATTTAAAATGGGGCTTCCCTGGTGGTCCAGTGGGTGAGTCCGCCTTGCAGTGAAAGAGAGGCGCTGGTTCGATCCCTGGCCAGGGAGGATCCCATGTGCTGAGGCTGGGCCAGTGTGTCCAACTGCCAGCCGGAGCTCCAGAGCACACGTGCCCAGAGCCGGCGATCACTGACGACGGACGAGTGCCATGTGGTGGGAGGCCCACACAGGCCAAAGAATAAGAATGATGGATGAAAAATAAATGATGACCTAGAGGCACACAAAAAAAGTTTAAAAAAATTTTAAATGAACATCAAAAAAGGGATTTAAATAAATACATTTTTAATGAACCTTTTCTGGTTCCCTGTACTAGTTAGTTTCCTTACTGAATGTCACAATTTTTTTCCCCTTGAAGAAAATAAGTACAGTTTCCTTCTTAAACCTTGGGTAGATCTATCAGGGTCCAGCTCTTAAAAATTATTAATAAGGACTCTGACATCACAAGTATACTGCTGTGAGATCTCATTCATCTGGTCCAAATAGCTTGAACTGCCTTAAAGCAACCAGATGCCCCTCTACTTACCACCTTCCCTGACAATGAAAGTACTTTTCATTTGTCATTTCTAAATTTTGCCTTCCCCTTTACCCTGTGCTGAAACTCTGGCCTGCGCTCCCAGACATACACATGGTGGGAGAGCAGCTGTGCAGACAGAGAACCAGAGGCCTCGCAAGCATGGTGCGTATGTGCTGTCATTTCAGTTGTGTCCAACTCTTTGTAACCCTATGGACTGTAACCCACCAGGCACCTCTGTCCATGGATTTTCCCAGCAAGAAAACTCCAGTAAGCTGCCATGCCTTCCTCCAGGGGATCTTCCCACCCCAGTTATCAAACCTGTGTCTCATGTCCCCCCGTTGACAGGCAGATTCCTTGCTACTAACTAGCGCCACCTGGGAAACCCAGCAAGCGCATTAGCTCGTCTCAAATTCTGAAGAATCATTACATGTTTAGAGAGAAGTTCTTACCAAATTTTCAGTAGATGTAGACCAGAATGGGGGAAATACTTATAAAGAAGACACAGACTTTGAGTGGTTGAAATTTGACAATTTCTATGAAGGTTTTAAATACTCATAGCTATATTAATATCAGACAAAGATTTGAGAGCAAAAACTTTTACTAGGGATAAAGATGGATAGTTCAATTCATCAATTGCACACAACAATCCTAAATTTTTTTTGCATCCAAGAGAGTTTCAAAATATATGAAGCAAAACCGATAGGACAAAACAAAAAGAAATAGACGAATTCAAAATTATAGTCAGAGATTTTAACATCTGTCTCATTCAATAATTGATAAGGAAACAGATCATTAGTAAGGATATGGAAGACTTGAACAATGCTATCAACTGACTTAACTGACATTTATAGAATATTCCACTCAATAACAACAAATATACATTTTTCTTCAAGTGCACAGGTATGAAGCACACAAGATAAACTCTATGCTAAGCATAATACAAGTTTTGATAAATGTAAGAGGATTAACATCATGCAGAGTGATATGCAAATTATATCTCAGGTTTCTCTAAAGAGTGTCCAATGTTCTCTGAGCACAATGAATTAAACTAAAAATTAATAACAAATATATGAAAAAACAAATATGTGAAAACTAAACCAATACTTCTAAATAACCCATGATCAACTAAGAACTCACTGGAGATATAAGAAGAATTTTAACTGAATGAAAATGAAAAATATTATAGAAAAACCTATGAAATAAAGCTAAAACAGTACATAGAGGGAAATTTGTAGTACTAAAACTCCTACATTGAAAACTCTCAGATCATTGATCTCCTGTTCTACCTTAAGAGCAAATGAAATCCAAAGCAGAATAGAAAGTTTAAAAGATTAGAGCATTAAAAAATTAAAAATATAACAGAAAAATAAGGAGAAAATCACTGAAACTAAAAGTGAATTCTTTGAGAATATCAATAAAATTGATAAACCTCTAGCCAAACTACGCAATAAGGAAACAGAGAAGACACAAAATCGTAATAGCAGATATCAGAGAAATGGTAACACTATGTATAGATAGATAAAAAGAATAAACCCCTGGAGGAGGGCATGGAAACCCACTCTAGTATTCTGACCTTGAGAATCTCCATGAAGAGAGGAGCTTGATGAGTTACAGTACATTGCTTTGCAAAGAGCCCGCCAGGCTCCTCTATCCATAGGATTTCCCCAGCAAGAATACTAGAGCGGGTTGCCATGCCCTCCTCCAGAGAATCTTCCCGACCCAGCCATCGGAATCCATATCGCTTATGTCTCCTGCAATAAGTTCTTTACCACTAGTGCCACCTGAGAAGCCCAGACAACTTAAATAGCCATATATCAAAGAAATTTAATTTGTAGCTTAAAACATTCCACAAAGAAAACTCAAGGCCCATATAGCTTCGTTGTTGAATTCTAGGAAACATTTAGGTAAGAAATAATACCAATTCCCTACACACTTTTTCAGAAAGACTGAAAAAAAGAGAAAAAGAGACTATTTCCCAACTATTTCTATGAGGCTAGCATTACTGTGATGCCAAAATCAAACAAGGACCACAGAAGCAAAAAAACAAAACTACGGACTGCTATCTTCATGAACAGTGATGTAAAATTCTTGATAAAATTTTAGCAAATCAAATAAAAAATTTTAACAAATGTATAAAAAGAATGCAACAGGACAAAGTGGGTCAGTTTTACCAAGGAGGCAAGATTGATTTAATATTTGAAAATCTACCAATGTAATTTACCAAATGTTACAGATTGAGTTGTGTCCTCTCCCTCCCAAAAAAGATCGGTCGAGGTCCTCATCTGAGGTATCTGTGAATGTGACCTTATTTTCAAATAAACTCTTTGTACATGTAATCAATTTGGATAGGGTCATTAAGGTGGACTCTTATCCATTATAATTAGCCTCCTTATAAAAAGAGAATGACTGTGAAGACCAAGAAAATGCCATGTGACAACAGAGGCAGAGAATGGAACGATGCAGCTGCAAGCAAAGGTACATCAAGAATTGACAGCCACCATTAGAAGCTAGGAAGGGTCAAGGCAGGATTCAGGGTTCCAGCTAGAGTCTCAAAGGGAGCATGGCCCTGTAGACATCTTGATTTCAGACTTCTGGCCTCCAGAAGTGGGACAGAAAAAATTTCGGTTCTCATAAGCCACTCAATTTGTGGTACTTCGTTATGTCAGCCCTAAAAAATTCATATGCCATATCTGAAAAGAAAACCCATATGATCATTTCAATAGATCACAAAAGGCATTTTTGACATGACTACAACATCCATTTCTGATCAAAACTCTCAGCAAACTAAGAACTGAGAAAACTTCCTCAACTTAATAAATGGCATCTACCAAAAAAAAAAAAAAAACCCTACAGTAACAATGTGCTAAGTGGCAAAAGACTAAATGCTTCCTCCTAAGTTTAGGACAAAGCAAGCAAGAATATCCACTCTCACTCCTATTCAGCACTGTACTGGATGTTCTAACCAGTACAGAAAGTAAGAAAAAGAAAGGCATCCAAACTGAAGAGGTAAAGCTGTTTTTATTCGTAGACAACATAATTACCTATTTAGAAAATCCACGAAATCCATCAAAATGCCACTAGAACTAATAATGTGTTTATCAAGATTCCAGGATGTAAGACCAATATTTAAAAGTAAATTGTATCTGTATACACTAGCAATGAGTGTTGTGAATAGAAGTTTAAAACATCGTTATTTATATAGGCTTGGGAAAATATGTCAATTGCTTTGCACCAAGGAGGCAAGATTGATTTAATATTTGAAAATCTACCAATGTAATTTACCAAATGTTACAGATTGAGTTGTGTCCTCTCCCTCCCAAAAAAGATCGGTCGAGGTCCTCATCTGAGGTATCTGTGAATGTGACCTTATTTTCAAATAAACTCTTTGTACATGTAATCAATTTGGATAGGGTCATTAAGGTGGACTCTTATCCATTATAATTAGCCTCCTTATAAAAAGAGAATGACTGTGAAGACCAAGAAAATGCCATGTGACAACAGAGGCAGAGAATGGAACGATGCAGCTGCAAGCAAAGGTACATCAAGAATTGACAGCCACCATTAGAAGCTAGGAAGGGTCAAGGCAGGATTCAGGGTTCCAGCTAGAGTCTCAAAGGGAGCATGGCCCTGTAGACATCTTGATTTCAGACTTCTGGCCTCCAGAAGTGGGACAGAAAAAATTTCGGTTCTCATAAGCCACTCAATTTGTGGTACTTCGTTATGTCAGCCCTAAAAAATTCATATGCCATATCTGAAAAGAAAACCCATATGATCATTTCAATAGATCACAAAAGGCATTTTTGACATGACTACAACATCCATTTCTGATCAAAACTCTCAGCAAACTAAGAACTGAGAAAACTTCCTCAACTTAATAAATGGCATCTACCAAAAAAAAAAAAAAAACCCTACAGTAACAATGTGCTAAGTGGCAAAAGACTAAATGCTTCCTCCTAAGTTTAGGACAAAGCAAGCAAGAATATCCACTCTCACTCCTATTCAGCACTGTACTGGATGTTCTAACCAGTACAGAAAGTAAGAAAAAGAAAGGCATCCAAACTGAAGAGGTAAAGCTGTTTTTATTCGTAGACAACATAATTACCTATTTAGAAAATCCACGAAATCCATCAAAATGCCACTAGAACTAATAATGTGTTTATCAAGATTCCAGGATGTAAGACCAATATTTAAAAGTAAATTGTATCTGTATACACTAGCAATGAGTGTTGTGAATAGAAGTTTAAAAACATCGTTATTTATATAGGCTTGGGAAAATATGTCAATTGCTTTGCAACAAGGATGGAAGGGAATTCAAAAAGGATAGTCTTTACGAATTGTGCTTGAAAAACTGAAAATATGTAAGTTTTCTACAGCTGCTATAATCAATTGCCACAAATGTAGTGGCTGAAAACAACACAAATTTTATTATCTTACAGTTCTGGAAGTCAAAAGTCTAAAATGGATCTCACTGTGCTAACATCAAGGTGTTAGTGGGATTGTTTTCTTCCCAGAGGCTCTGGGAAAGAATCTACCTCCTTGCTTTTTCCAGCTTCCAGAAGCCACCTGTATTTGGGGGCTTCTGTCTTCCTTCTTCATCTTCAAATCCACCTGTGGGCCTCTCACACTGCCATCTCTCTGGTTCACTCCGTAGCCTCCCTCTTCCACTTTTAAGGGCTCTTGTGATTACACTGGACCCACTCAGAATAATCTAGGATAATCTCCCTACTTTATGGTCATTGATTAGCAACCATAATTCCATCTGAAACCTTAATTTCCATAACCTAACATAATCACAGATTCTGAACCTGAGAGATAGACATCATTGGGGAAGTGCCCTATTCTATCACATTATCCATATACAAAAAGAAAAAAAAAGACAATTTGGATCAATATTTCAAACTATATACAGTAATTAATTCAAAATGAATCATAAACATAAAAGTGTCTAAAACTATGAAATTTTTATTAAACATTGAAGAAAATATTTGTGATTTTTGGTAGGCAAAGATTTCTTAGCTATGATGCCAGAAGCATAATCCTTAAGAGGAAAAAAATGATAAACTTGACTTATTTAGAAAAAATCCACTCCTATTCAGCACTGTACTGGATGTTCTAACCAGTACAGAAAGTAAGAAAAGAAAGGCATCCAAACTGAAGAGGTAAAGCTGTTTTATTCGTAGACAACATAATTACCTATTTAGAAAATCCACGAAATCCATCAAAATGCCACTAGAACTAATAATGTGTTTATCAAGATTCCAGGATGTAAGACCAATATTTAAAAGTAAATTGTATCTGTATACACTAGCAATGAGTGTTGTGAATAGAAGTTTAAAAACATCGTTATTTATATAGGCTTGGGAAAATATGTCAATTGCTTTGCAACAAGGATGGAAGGGAATTCAAAAAGGATAGTCTTTACGAATTGTGCTTGAAAAACTGAAAATATGTAAGTTTTCTACAGCTGCTATAATCAATTGCCACAAATGTAGTGGCTGAAAACAACACAAATTTTATTATCTTACAGTTCTGGAAGTCAAAAGTCTAAAATGGATCTCACTGTGCTAACATCAAGGTGTTAGTGGGATTGTTTTCTTCCCAGAGGCTCTGGGAAAGAATCTACCTCCTTGCTTTTTCCAGCTTCCAGAAGCCACCTGTATTTGGGGGCTTCTGTCTTCCTTCTTCATCTTCAAATCCACCTGTGGGCCTCTCACACTGCCATCTCTCTGGTTCACTCCGTAGCCTCCCTCTTCCACTTTTAAGGGCTCTTGTGATTACACTGGACCCACTCAGAATAATCTAGGATAATCTCCCTACTTTATGGTCATTGATTAGCAACCATAATTCCATCTGAAACCTTAATTTCCATAACCTAACATAATCACAGATTCTGAACCTGAGAGATAGACATCATTGGGGAAGTGCCCTATTCTATCACATTATCCATATACAAAAAGAAAAAAAAAGACAATTTGGATCAATATTTCAAACTATATACAGTAATTAATTCAAAATGAATCATAAACATAAAAGTGTCTAAAACTATGAAATTTTTATTAAACATTGAAGAAAATATTTGTGATTTTTGGTAGGCAAAGATTTCTTAGCTATGATGCCAGAAGCATAATCCTTAAGAGGAAAAAAATGATAAACTTGACTTCATCAAAATTAAGAAGTTCTACTCTTTAAAAGGCATCGTTAAGAAAATGAAAAGACAAGCCATCAGGGGGAAATATGTGGGAGTCACATATCTGATGAAGGACTATATCCAGAATATATAAAGAATTTTCAAACTCTCAAAACAAAAAAATAAACAACCCAATTTTGAAAAAAAATTGGCAAGAGATTTGAATAAATACTCACTTTGCCTTACATGGATGGCAAATAAACTCTTGAGAAGATACTCAACATCATTAGTCATTGGAGACATTAAAATCACAATGAGACACTACAATCTATGAGAATATCTAAAATAAAAAGACATTCATATCAAGTGTTGCTAAAGATATGGAATAACAGGAACTCCTCTGCATTTCTGGTGGGATTGTTAAATGGTACAACCACTTTAGAAAACAGTTTGACAGTTAAACATGCCCCTGTGATATGGCCCAGTCATTCTTGGTATTTATGCAAGAGAAATAAAAGCATATGTCTATGCAAATACTTATACACAAATATCCATAGCAACTTTATATCTATAATAGCCCCAAATAGGATGCAATCCCAAAATTCATCCTGATGAGATAAACGAACTGTGACATGCTTATAACACAGAATACTCCTCAGTAATAAAAAAGAATGGATTTATCCAACAACACATGAATAAAATAATTATGCTGAATAAAGACTAGATTTATCTAACAAAACATGGATAAAATAAATAATAAAACATGGATAAAATAATTATGCTGAATAAAGTCAGACCAAAAAGAGCCCATACTAAATATTGTACCTACATAAAATTATAGGAACTGCAAAGAAATCTATACTTAGAGAAAAGTGGATGCATGGTTGTCTAGAGTTGACCAGAGTAGGAGACTAACAGGGCAGGAGTAAAAGGGAAAGATTGTGAAGAGTAACAAGGAAGCTTCTGGAGCTGGTGGATATGTTCTTGATCATGGTGATAGTTTCAAGAGTGTATGTGTATGTCAAAACTGGTCAGATTGGTGCTTTAAGTACATTCAATTATTTAATATCAATTACACCTCAATAAAGCTATTTTTAAAATTTTTTTGAAAAGGGTAAGGCTATAACTACTATATACACGAATATAGTCATTGTCTTGAGAGGATTATGCAGGATTTTTTATGAACCATAAACTATACATATATATTTAAATTTGTATAATGTGGATTCTTGTAAGAGAGAGAATCATGATCTGGGGGAAATTTTTTCACATGGTACATAAGAATTCAGGTTAGAGGAAGGAGGAGAGATGTTCCGGGTCTAAGTATTTTGAAAAAACTCTCAAATAACTTGACAGACCACCCCTTATCTTCAGCGCACTTTGAAGATTTAAGGAGGAAGGGGATTGGATGATACAGAAGAACAGATGGAAGACTGGTGAGGAGGTGTGAGGCGCCCAGAAGACTCCAGAAGGTTACTGACCTGGGCTCTTGCACTCTTTAATCAGTAGAGATTGGTAACAGGCCAGCTGAGGAAGGCTTCTACTGGGACTCTGCCTGCAGCCCGAGGGAGAGAAACGAGTAACAGGTGCCCTTGCTGGTTCCCTGAAGGGAAGGAGAGCTGAGGGCAGTGGCGGCTCAGTGGGTTTGGCTGGAGGGGTGCCTTAGGTGGTCTGTCCACCCCTTGCTGATGTTGTATGCAGGGGTTGCATGCAGTTCCCTGCTTCTGTTCCTGGCACCTCAGAAGTGACACTTTGGTTTTGGCCTTTCTGGATCTTGTTCATGATTTGCCCTGTCTGCACATGTGTGCAGTTAATTTTAGTCCCTTCTGGCTTCCTTGTGTTTTATTGCCCCAGGGGAGGCACATTTGTCCAGGTGCAGATGCTGCAGCAAAAGATTCCAGGCCCCAGGTCCCAACCTGTCTCAAGAGGAGTTCAAAGTTCATAGAAATAATCAAGGAGTGAGGTAATAAGCACCTCAAGGAGGGTGTGGGAAGGAAACAGAAAGTTGTGAACATCAACAGGGAGGAAAAGCAGTAGCCTGTGCTGATAGTTTATATGTAAAGTGGAGCAGGTGTGGGCAGGAAAGAGGGAGGGGGTTGAATTGAAGTTCAAGACTCAGCTGGGCATTAGATAACAAAGATTGGTGGCATCACTCACTGAAGAAGCAATCTAGAGGAGAAACCAATTCAGGAAAAGGTGGGAAAGTGTGGGGAAACAAACCAGTGAAGGTTTTTGCAGCTTTGACTGAGCCAGGATAAAACATCTTGGAAGTGAAAGAACTAAGACAAAAACAAGTTGATTCGATTCACATGGGCTCATTAGCTGGGTCATACTGATCAGCAACAGGTGGGAGATCTGCTGTGGACTTTGGAACGCCAGGTCAGCAGGTGCTAGAACACTGCTTGTGCACGCAGAACAGACTGCTTAACCTCTTGCCAGTCTAGTTGCCCCTCAGCTGTAGTGAGCCCTTTCCATTAAGGAGATAAGGTAAGCAACAGAGTCATGAGGGTAATTATTGATCAGGGCTGTGACTGACTCCCAACCCATGTTAATATCTTTCCCTGCAAAGCAACCGTCAAATAACTTGACAGACCACCCCTTATCTTCAGCGCACTTAAATTTTAAAAACAGAAGAACAGATGGAAGACGGGAAGGGAAGGACTCCAGAAGGTTACTGACCTGGGCTCTTGCACTCTTTAATCAGTAGAGATTGGTAACAGGCCAGCTGAGGAAGGCTTCTACTGGGACTCTGCCTGCAGCCCGAGGGAGAGAAACGAGTAACAGGTGCCCTTGCTGGTTCCCTGAAGGGAAGGAGAGCTGAGGGCAGTGGCGGCTCAGTGGGTTTGGCTGGAGGGGTGCCTTAGGTGGTCTGTCCACCCCTTGCTGATGTTGTATGCAGGGGTTGCATGCAGTTCCCTGCTTCTGTTCCTGGCACCTCAGAAGTGACACTTTGGTTTTGGCCTTTCTGGATCTTGTTCATGATTTGCCCTGTCTGCACATGTGTGCAGTTAATTTTAGTCCCTTCTGGCTTCCTTGTGTTTTATTGCCCCAGGGGAGGCACATTTGTCCAGGTGCAGATGCTGCAGCAAAAGATTCCAGGCCCCAGGTCCCAACCTGTCTCAAGAGGAGTTCAAAGTTCATAGAAATAATCAAGGAGTGAGGTAATAAGCACCTCAAGGAGGGTGTGGGAAGGAAACAGAAAGTTGTGAACATCAACAGGGAGGAAAAGCAGTAGCCTGTGCTGATAGTTTATATGTAAAGTGGAGCAGGTGTGGGCAGGAAAGAGGGAGGGGGTTGAATTGAAGTTCAAGACTCAGCTGGGCATTAGATAACAAAGATTGGTGGCATCACTCACTGAAGAAGCAATCTAGAGGAGAAACCAATTCAGGAAAAGGTGGGAAAGTGTGGGGAAACAAACCAGTGAAGGTTTTTGCAGCTTTGACTGAGCCAGGATAAAACATCTTGGAAGTGAAAGAACTAAGACAAAAACAAGTTGATTCGATTCACATGGGCTCATTAGCTGGGTCATACTGATCAGCAACAGGTGGGAGATCTGCTGTGGACTTTGGAACGCCAGGTCAGCAGGTGCTAGAACACTGCTTGTGCACGCAGAACAGACTGCTTAACCTCTTGCCAGTCTAGTTGCCCCTCAGCTGTAGTGAGCCCTTTCCATTAAGGAGATAAGGTAAGCAACAGAGTCATGAGGGTAATTATTGATCAGGGCTGTGACTGACTCCCAACCCATGTTAATATCTTTCCCTGCAAACACCTGGATGCTTAAACTCCCAATAATAGTGGACTGGTGAATGCGTTTGGGGCCTTGGTCCAAGAGGTCTTGAGCCCCCCATTCCCATCCTTTTTCTCTGTATGTGTGTGTGTGTGTGTGTGTTTCTTTTTTTTAATTTTGGCCTCTTTTATTGATTGTTTATTTATTTATTTTTATCCATCTTTATTCTTTGGCCTGCGTGGGCCTCCCATTGCCTTGGTCTCTCTTGTTGCAGAACACTGGCTCTGGGCGCATGTACTCCAGAGCGCTGGCTCGTAATTGGACACACTGCTCCAGCTGCTCCATGGTATGCGGGATCTTCCCGGGCCAGGGATCAAACTGGGGTCCTTTGCACTGCAAGGCAGACTCTCTACCCACTGGACCACCAGGGAAGCCCATTGTGTGTATATTTCTTAATGTCTCACTGCACCCACTATTCTCTATGCACCCAGGTGACGTGCTGCAGCAGGAAAGTGATTTAGTAGGATATTACTTCATCTAACCCCTGAGAAGATTAGAAAGTCAATGACTTTCTAAAGTCACAAAGCAGACCCTAGAACCCATACCTCCCAGGTCAGTTTTCCAGGCTGCTTTCCTGTAGCACATTTCCTCTGACCTGGGGATCTGAAGTGATGATGGGTGTCCAGGTGATCATGTCCAACCTGCAATTAGAACTGTGGGCAGGAAAGAGGGAGGGGGTTGAATTGAAGTTCAAGACTCAGCTGGGCATTAGATAACAAAGATTGGTGGCATCACTCACTGAAGAAGCAATCTAGAGGAGAAACCAATTCAGGAAAAGGTGGGAAAGTGTGGGGAAACAAACCAGTGAAGGTTTTTGCAGCTTTGACTGAGCCAGGATAAAACATCTTGGAAGTGAAAGAACTAAGACAAAAACAAGTTGATTCGATTCACATGGGCTCATTAGCTGGGTCATACTGATCAGCAACAGGTGGGAGATCTGCTGTGGACTTTGGAACGCCAGGTCAGCAGGTGCTAGAACACTGCTTGTGCACGCAGAACAGACTGCTTAACCTCTTGCCAGTCTAGTTGCCCCTCAGCTGTAGTGAGCCCTTTCCATTAAGGAGATAAGGTAAGCAACAGAGTCATGAGGGTAATTATTGATCAGGGCTGTGACTGACTCCCAACCCATGTTAATATCTTTCCCTGCAAACACCTGGATGCTTAAACTCCCAATAATAGTGGACTGGTGAATGCGTTTGGGGCCTTGGTCCAAGAGGTCTTGAGCCCCCCATTCCCATCCTTTTTCTCTGTATGTGTGTGTGTGTGTGTGTGTTTCTTTTTTTTAATTTTGGCCTCTTTTATTGATTGTTTATTTATTTATTTTTATCCATCTTTATTCTTTGGCCTGCGTGGGCCTCCCATTGCCTTGGTCTCTCTTGTTGCAGAACACTGGCTCTGGGCGCATGTACTCCAGAGCGCTGGCTCGTAATTGGACACACTGCTCCAGCTGCTCCATGGTATGCGGGATCTTCCCGGGCCAGGGATCAAACTGGGGTCCTTTGCACTGCAAGGCAGACTCTCTACCCACTGGACCACCAGGGAAGCCCATTGTGTGTATATTTCTTAATGTCTCACTGCACCCACTATTCTCTATGCACCCAGGTGACGTGCTGCAGCAGGAAAGTGATTTAGTAGGATATTACTTCATCTAACCCCTGAGAAGATTAGAAAGTCAATGACTTTCTAAAGTCACAAAGCAGACCCTAGAACCCATACCTCCCAGGTCAGTTTTCCAGGCTGCTTTCCTGTAGCACATTTCCTCTGACCTGGGGATCTGAAGTGATGATGGGTGTCCAGGTGATCATGTCCAACCTGCAATTAGAACTGTCAGCACAGGGCCTTGAAGGGCTGGGAGCTGGAAATATTGATTAAGGAGCTAGGAGCAGGAGTGAATGAGATAAAAGGTTTTCTATCCATTTCCATTAACTCTCCTCTTTACACATATAATCCACTTGTATGTCCTGCTTTCCACTCAAATCCAACTTGCCTTAGGACCAGCACCTCTTCCTGGCTTTCCTGCCTAGTTACTCCATCCTCAGAGGCTAGAATCTGGGCTTGGCTCCTCTGCTTCTTCTACCTCCAGCATCCATGCCATCATTTAGCCAAAGTTTTCTTTTGAAATGTCATCAGTTGCCCCCTTTCTCCTCCAATGCCATTCTAGCCCAGGCTTCAGCTCTGTAACCTTGATTTTCCACAACAGATTGCCAGCTGGTTTCCCCAGGCAAGGTGGGAGCAGTGGAAAGTGGGGAAGAGGGGGAGTAAAGTCAATGCTTGAAAGAAAAGATAGGCCAGAGAGACCAACAAGTCCCAGAAGCAGGCTTGCTGTGGAGATGAGAGATGAGAGGGTATCAGGACGCAGACAGGAAATGGCAGATGCCACACGTAAGTGAGGAGCAACCAAGACTGGAACACCAAGACAGGATTTGGATAAGTGATACATTGGCCTACAATCCATAGCACTGCAGAGTCAGACATGACTGAAGCGACTTAGCACAGCATAGATTTCAAAGCTTTTTTGAGAGAGAAAGAGGAGGCTAGAACCAGATTGCAGGGGAAAGTATGTGGTGAGGGAGCAAAGTGAAGGGTAGAAACCAACTGTAGACAGGACAACAGCCAGTGTGCGAAAAGAAAACAGGAGAAGCTGAGACGAATCTTCTGTTCATGCAGTTTGGACAGTGAAAAGAGAAAATAAGACAGCTGCTCCTCAGGATGGTCAAGTGTCCAAACATTCATTTCGTTTTGTTTTCCAAAATGGAGCCACTGCGCAGAGTTGAAAGACAGCTGAGAGGATAAGAGAGGGATCAGAAATTCTGAGGCTGCTCAACTATGAACAGCATCAGAAACTGAAAGGGCGGGGGGCCTTCCCTGTGGCAGGGATCAGCCAGCCTCCTGAGGGCTGGTTCTGCAGAGAGGAAGCTGGTAGGAGATATTTGGGTCTCAAATCTTGATTCCCAGACCTCTGTCCATACTGCACAGGAAATTTCTAACACAAAGCTGTTTCCTTTGTCACACCATTTTCTGTTTAGAGTGAGCATAGGAAGTAATCTGTCCTGTTCTTTTAACAATTCCAAGGGAACGCCAAAACATCCCCTTGTCTTGCTTGATATACAGTTGTAACAGAACCAAAGTTCTTCCTGACCTCTACTCTTAATCTTTCCTGCTGCAACTGAAGCCTATCCCCTCTCATCCTGTCTTTGGGGAAAGCATATGGTGGCCCAAAAGCCTGTCTGTGTGAGCCAATCTGCAGCAGGTAAAGTGATACGATTTCCTCCAGACCCTGAGGAAGTTGCCTTCAGAGACCCCACACATTCCTGTCAGCCTTGCCTCTCCTGCAGAGAGAAGAGGGAACTCAAAAAGACATAAGCACATTCAAATATCCTTCAGATTCCACTGACATTTTAAGAGAAAGATCCCCTTAGACAGTTCAGAGATTTAGGTCTGGTGGAAGCCAGAAGAAATTCCAGAGCTAATAAATCAAATCATATCTGAAGCTACCCAAGAAGAATCACATGTGCTTAAGAAGTGACCAGACACACAATCCAGTCAGCCCAGGCACCTCTCTGTGGCCCTCAGTGGCCTCAGGGAAGAGTGAAGTCTTCTCTCTGATGCCATCTCAGAAACGAGGAGGACCTGCTCAGAACCCCTCAGGGATATGTCTTGCAGCAAGTAGCAAGAAAGGAATCAAGATGAGAAAAAGGAAGTGAGACACAGCAAGGTCAGGATGGGAATGGAATAAAGACAAGGTTGGAAGAGATGACGGTAAGAAGATAAGATAGGAGAGTGAATGCAAGGGAGGAGATGGCGTAGAGAAAGGGAGAGGGGCTTCCCTGGTAGTCCAGTGGGTAAGAACACTGCCTTGCAGTGCAAGGGGTGCCGGTTCAATCCCTGACCTGGGAAGATCTCACGTGCCATGGAGCAGCTGGACTGATGTGTCCAACTACCTAACCGGAGCTCTGGAGCACATGCGCCCAGAGCCAGTGCTCTGCAACGAGAGAGGCCACTGTGATGGGAGGCCCACACAGGCCAAAGAACAAAGATGGATGAAAATGGATAAATGAAAGACCAATAGAAGTGGCCGGAAAAAAAAAAGAGAGAGAGAAAGAGAAAGAATGTGTTCCTGCTGTTCACAGAGAGCAAGGCTTTGTCAATAAAGTTTTATTGGACTGCAGGCATGCCATTCTTTTCCTTATGTTTTTTTTTTTTGTGTGTGCTACAAAAGCAGACCTAAGAAGCTGTGACAGACACCTAGGGCCCGCAAAGCCAAAAATATTTACTATCTGGTTTTTACCAAAAAAAGTTTGCTGACTCCTGACTTCGAGTAACAATTTCACAACTTCCTCTAACACTAGTAAACTCTCTCTTGTTCTTTAATTATTCTTTATGCTTAAAGTTTTCTTCAGAAACTATCATCCTGAAAGAAACCAAAGTGAAAGCCAAGCAATGGGAAAATTATTCAGAACTGTAGCTTAGACAGTGACCAAAGCATGACTGTACCAAGATACAAAAGAAATCTCAAAGCTGAAGAACAAACCTGACTCTCAAAAAAGATAGCTATACATGGGAAAATACATGTGTGTGTATATATATATATGTATATATGTGTGAAATGCAAATCTAGCACTGTTAATTACTAATCAGAAATCATTATAGAAATATATATTTCTAATAAGCATTATGTTTTTGTATATACATTTTTCCTGATTAATATTTTAGCAATGCTAAAGTGATACTTTGTATATTGCTAAAATTACAGTTGTTTCTTGGTGAAAAGATTGATACAATTTGTTGCCCAAGGGAATTAAAGAAATTGATCTATATATGAATAATAATATGAAATTGGAATACAGATAACAGGGAAATTTAGAGAGAGTGGTTTAAATATTTTCATTATCTTCAGATATTCACATGAGGATGCACATTTATAAGTGGTATTTTTCTATATCTCTGTTCAAGTCGCTTGATAACACAAGTCTTAAAAGAAAAAAGGCTTGGAGAATTCTACTCCCGTGAAACCTGAGACAGAGTCATCTAGGCTGTTCTGGAGAGTCTGCAAACAAATGAAAAAGTCAGGTAAAAGTAACACATCTCCCACATTTTGGCTCATATTTTTCCAACCTTATCTTCTTCAGATTACTCCTCCCTGAATTCCATGAAGTCATCATACTCTGTTTTGTCCAGCACACACACACATGCACGCACACACACAGGATCCTGGGCACAAGGTTCTACTCTCCAGCCTCTCAGTTATCCAGCAATCCCTTCCCTGTCTCCATTTCCAGGCTCCTGTTTAAAGGCACACACACTGTTGATTTCCTACCAAAATTCATTCTCTCAACTGAGACAATTGCAATATTATCCAGGAGGGCAATATGTCCAGTTAAAATGTGCAGCAGCCCCAACTCCTTTGCAGCTAGGGGTAGCCATGTAACCCATTTCTTGTCTTGAGACATGACTCAGAGAAAGTCTGCTAGGGAACTGAGGAAAGTATTTGCCCTCTTCATGCAGGCCCTGCCTTTGCCTCCCCTGTACCTCTCTCCTTTCCTTCCTTGCTTCCTTCTTTTTCCTGCCTGATCCATCAATAGGAGGCTTGAGATAGAACAGCCATCTTGGGAGAGTGTAACAGCAAAGCCCCAGGCTAAGGATGGGAAAACAAAGGAGAAAAGAATCCTAAGACCCTGAGGATGCCATGGAGCTGCTGCATCAGCCTTGGACTTCTTGTTAAGTGAGAATAACACACTGTCATTTATTAACAGTTAAGGCCCTACAGGCAGGCTTCCCAGGTGGAGTTAGTGATAAAGAATCTGCCTGCCAATGCTGGGGACACAGGAGAGGCGAGTTCCATCCCTGGGTTGGGAAGAACCCTTGGAGTAGGAATTTAACAGAGGAGCCTACAGTGTATGGCGCTGCAAAGAGTTAGACACAACTGAGCGTCTGAACAACAATGAGCAGGTTTAGGTAATGAGTGTACACATGTGCTCAGTCACTTCAGTCGTGCCCTACTCTTTGTAATCCTATGGACTGTAGCCCACCATGCTCCTCTTTCCATGGAATTCTCCAGGCAAGAATACTAGAGTGGATTATCAGGTCCTCCTCCAGAGGATCTTCCTGACCCAGGGATCGAACCAACATCTCTTATGCCTCCTGCAGTGGCAGGTGAGTTCTTTACCACTAGCGCAACCTGGGAAGCCTAGGTAATGAATAGCCTGATGGAACATCTTTCTACCTGGAGAGTAGCCAATTTTTGAAGACCTATGCTTCCTTCAAATCCTACCTTAAATCCTGCCTCCTCAAGAAGGTATTTCATAACATCTGAAGATTAATCTCCTTCTCTCCCTAATATCGTCACATAGGGCGCAATTAAAATCATTAAAGTCGCATGCATATATCAAGCTTGCTTCATGTCATAAATAATTACAAGTGTTTATTCACACATACCACCCTGTTCCCAGATTGATAGCTGCTCAGGGCAAGGATCTTCTTCCCTCATCTTGAATACCCTGCAGCACCAGCACCTTGCCCAGAGCAGTCAGTCAGTGAAGGCTTGTTGTATTACCCTGATTGGAGAAATGCTCCCACTTCTCAAGTGAATAGTGTAGATCACATAAAACACCTGGCCTCTATGTATATAGGGCAGAAAAGTTACTAAATGGAAAATAGACTTTAGAAATCCTTGTCGTGTTTTGGCCATATTTGACAGTTTTGAAACTGTACAGCCTATTGCTGACTAATGGTCCAGATATATAGACTAAAGTTAAAGAAGGAACAGAAATGAGGTGGTATTTAAAGCCCAGTCCTATATACCATCAAAACATTGTGATGGTTTCACCAAACTCAGCCTCAAAGCTGTGTCTGCTGAAGGTAAATCCCTATCTATGGCAGTTAATCCAACTTTTGCATTTCTACATCTTATTTATTTCCCATTTTTGACAAATTTTTGAGCACCTCCTATACACATAGCCTAGCATGACCAATCATCTCAGTTTGCCTATGACTGAGAGTTAGACACAACTGAGCGTCTGAACAACAATGAGCAGGTTTAGGTAATGAGTGTACACATGTGCTCAGTCACTTCAGTCGTGCCCTACTCTTTGTAATCCTATGGACTGTAGCCCACCATGCTCCTCTTTCCATGGAATTCTCCAGGCAAGAAGACTAGAGTGGATTATCAGGTCCTCCTCCAGAGGATCTTCCTGACCCAGGATCGAACCAACATCTCTTATGCCTCCTGCAGTGGCAGGTGAGTTCTTTACCACTAGCGCAACCTGGGAAGCCTAGGTAATGAATAGCCTGATGGAACATCTTTCTACCTGGAGAGTAGCCAATTTTTGAAGACCTATGCTTCCTTCAAATCCTACCTTAAATCCTGCCTCCTCAAGAAGGTATTTCATAACATCTGAAGATTAATCTCCTTCTCTCCCTAATATCGTCACATAGGGCGCAATTAAAATCATTAAAGTCGCATGCATATATCAAGCTTGCTTCATGTCATAAATAATTACAAGTGTTTATTCACACATACCACCCTGTTCCCAGATTGATAGCTGCTCAGGGCAAGGATCTTCTTCCCTCATCTTGAATACCCTGCAGCACCAGCACCTTGCCCAGAGCAGTCAGTCAGTGAAGGCTTGTTGTATTACCCTGATTGGAGAAATGCTCCCACTTCTCAAGTGAATAGTGTAGATCACATAAAACACCTGGCCTCTATGTATATAGGGCAGAAAAGTTACTAAATGGAAAATAGACTTTAGAAATCCTTGTCGTGTTTTGGCCATATTTGACAGTTTTGAAACTGTACAGCCTATTGCTGACTAATGGTCCAGATATATAGACTAAAGTTAAAGAAGGAACAGAAATGAGGTGGTATTTAAAGCCCAGTCCTATATACCATCAAAACATTGTGATGGTTTCACCAAACTCAGCCTCAAAGCTGTGTCTGCTGAAGGTAAATCCCTATCTATGGCAGTTAATCCAACTTTTGCATTTCTACATCTTATTTATTTCCCATTTTTGACAAATTTTTGAGCACCTCCTATACACATAGCCTAGCATGACCAATCATCTCAGTTTGCCTATGACTGAGAGCTTTTTGAGATGCAGGACATTTAGTGCTAAAATAAGAGAGACCCAGGCAAACCAAGATGATCGGTTACCCAAGAAACTTGGTGCTTAATACTGGATACAAAGCAGTAAAAAACACAAGTGTAGCTGCTGCTCATATAGAGCCCTACAATCTAGTCGATTTTTGAGGGATTCCTAGCTATTACAAGTAGATTTCCATCTTTTAACTATATTTTCAAGCCATTCAAGTTAGATTTTTATTAAACAGAAACACATCCTTCCAGCAGTTCCAGGTGCTAACACCACAAATCTCTCTGCACATCTGGCTGTCCCTGTGGAGGGAAGATGAAGGACTTTGGAACAGAAGAGTAAGCACTAGTTCAGTTCATGAATGTGGTCATTGTTCTGCCGGCTGTGAATTCCAACTGGCTTTAATCACTGCCTGAGCCAGTTGTCTGTTGTTCTTGGACCAGCAGGCAGACTCTGTCTTCAGGTTCTCAGCCCTCTGTATGACACCGATTTTGACCTATTGGGTGGAACAGTGCCTTCTTTGGAAAGGGCCAGGAGATGTCAACCTTCCCTGGGGGACTGTGGAGGTAATCTAACTATGGCATCTATTGATGAAGCCATTGCAGCTAGTGGAGACACAACTTTTTCTCCATCATTGTTGCATATGCATTCCTCCTATAGCTGGATACCAGATTAAAGAGAAAAACTCTCTCACTCTTGGGTCAAAGGCACATGAAGACTTATTTTCTCTCTCAGAATGTCAACCCTTCTTGCAGGCAGATACAGCTGGCCCTCTGTATCCACAGGAAATTCAAGAACAAGTCTATTTTTAATTTTTAAAGAAAAAAAAATGTTTGAAGAGCCTATATGACAGAAAATGAGGCATTGTGTAATATCTCACAAACACCCCATAACAAGGTGTGTCAACATTTTAAGTAAAAGAGTTTAAATGGCTTTTTCCATCTATATTTGTGATGGTTTCACCAAACTCAGCCTTGTCTGAAGGTAAATCCTATCTATGGCAGTTAATCCAACTTTTGCATTTCTACATCTTATTTATTTCCCATTTTTGACAAATTTTTGAGCACCTCCTATACACATAGCCTAGCATGACCAATCATCTCAGTTTGCCTATGACTGAGAGCTTTTTGAGATGCAGGACATTTAGTGCTAAAATAAGAGAGACCCAGGCAAACCAAGATGATCGGTTACCCAAGAAACTTGGTGCTTAATACTGGATACAAAGCAGTAAAAAACACAAGTGTAGCTGCTGCTCATATAGAGCCCTACAATCTAGTCGATTTTTGAGGGATTCCTAGCTATTACAAGTAGATTTCCATCTTTTAACTATATTTTCAAGCCATTCAAGTTAGATTTTTATTAAACAGAAACACATCCTTCCAGCAGTTCCAGGTGCTAACACCACAAATCTCTCTGCACATCTGGCTGTCCCTGTGGAGGGAAGATGAAGGACTTTGGAACAGAAGAGTAAGCACTAGTTCAGTTCATGAATGTGGTCATTGTTCTGCCGGCTGTGAATTCCAACTGGCTTTAATCACTGCCTGAGCCAGTTGTCTGTTGTTCTTGGACCAGCAGGCAGACTCTGTCTTCAGGTTCTCAGCCCTCTGTATGACACCGATTTTGACCTATTGGGTGGAACAGTGCCTTCTTTGGAAAGGGCCAGGAGATGTCAACCTTCCCTGGGGGACTGTGGAGGTAATCTAACTATGGCATCTATTGATGAAGCCATTGCAGCTAGTGGAGACACAACTTTTTCTCCATCATTGTTGCATATGCATTCCTCCTATAGCTGGATACCAGATTAAAGAGAAAAACTCTCTCACTCTTGGGTCAAAGGCACATGAAGACTTATTTTCTCTCTCAGAATGTCAACCCTTCTTGCAGGCAGATACAGCTGGCCCTCTGTATCCACAGGAAATTCAAGAACAAGTCTATTTTTAATTTTTAAAGAAAAAAAAATGTTTGAAGAGCCTATATGACAGAAAATGAGGCATTGTGTAATATCTCACAAACACCCCATAACAAGGTGTGTCAACATTTTAAGTAAAGGAAATGGCTTTTTAGAAAAGTTTCACCTACACTGCACGAAAATATTTCTTTATACAGCAGCCCCTCATTATTGACAGTTTCTGTATACATTAACTCAACCAATGGTGGATCAAGATATTCAGAAAAAATTCCAGAAATCAATTTGGGTTTGTCACATGCTGGTAACTATTTACATCACATTTACATTGTACTTACGACTATTGACATCATATTTACATTGTATTAGGTATCAGAAATGGGGGCTTCTCTGGTGACTCAGTGGTAAAGAACCTGCTCGCCATGCAAGAGACACAGGACACACAGATTTGATCCCTGGGTCAGGAAGATCCCCTGGAGGAGGATATGGAAACCCACTCCAGTATTCTTGCCTGGAGAATTCCATAGACAGAGAAGCCTGGTGGGCTATAGTCCATAGGGTTGCAAAGAGTCAGACACAACTGAAGCAACTTAACATGCACAGGTATGAGCAATACTCTAGAGGTGGTTTGAAGTACACAGGAGGATGTGTATAGGTTCCAGGTAGATACTACACCATTTTATATAAAGGACTTGAGCATCCCCCATTTTGCTTCTGTGAAGGTCCTGGAATCAGTCTCCCATGACAACTGTATTATGTTCTTCTGAGCTTAATGATGTGAAGGTCCGGTGCCGCGTGGTAGTTGCCAATGCAACAAAAGCTGAAGGTCTCTTGGTGCCTCCATTCCAAGAATCGGTGGAATACTTCTCAGTCTCTGGTGGACCTTTTATATCTCCAGACTTCATTTCTAGAGATAGAAACTCCAGAAATTTCCATCTAGAGATAAAAATCACTCAGGTGGTTAGACTTGAGTAACCACCAATTGATTTTCTCCAACACTGTGATAGGTATTTTTTGTATCCATTATTTTATTATTTTATTTTATTTAAACTGAACAATATATTGGTTTTATTTTTAATTTTGGCCTCTTTTATTGATTATTTATTTATTTAGTTAGTTTCATCCATCTTTATTCTTTGGCCTGTGTGGGCCTCCCATTGCGGTGGCCTCTCTCATTGCACAGCACTGACTCTGAGTGCATGCACTCCAGGGCACTGGCTCATAATTGGACACACAAGTCCAGCAACCCTGAATGAAGCACGTGGGATCTTCCTGGGCCAGAGATTGAACCGAGGCCCCTTGCACTGCAAGGCAGACTCTTTACCAACTGGACCACCCGGGAAGCCCTGAACAACATATTGTTATTCCCAGTGTCTGATGAAGAATCAAAGGCACAGAAAGGTTAGGGCACTTTCCCTAGGTCACATATTATCACAGAGCATAATCTGAATCCCACCTGAATCCCACTCTCCCAGACCTTTCTGAGAGTTGATTTGATACTCTGAAAAGGAACAGATTTTGTGCACAGAAAGATAAGTATGAGAAGGAATTCAACAAGAAAATCAATTTTGTGTCTGTTGACGTCTAGATTTTGCATGGGGAGAAGGTGGGTGGAACCGGGAACACTACAAATCAGGAGGAAAAACTGGATAAAAGCCTTGGTCCACTGCCCTGCACTAGATCAAATGTTAATTTCATTTGTAACTATATGTGAGTTTGTGCTTTGAAGCAATAAGGAATTAATTTAAAAACTGCCTTAGAGGGTTTTAAGAGCATTTTTTTCAACAAACAAAACTAAAATGCTTAATTTTATTTCCATGGAACTTTTCATGGCAAAGATGCTTTAAGCGGCCTAGAATTACCCTCTGGACAGATACAGACCAGAGAAGTTAGGGAGCCCTCTCTCTGTTCTTCCTCCTGGACAACTCTATCCCTGAGGCACAGCATCATGTGAGCCTGACCACGGCCCATGCCATCCGTACAGGGGTTGGGCACTGCAGGGACCCCAGAACAGCATTTGCAAATGAGGTAAGCAAAGCCTAGAGCCATGTATCCTCAGGGTCTTGTCAATAGCCTGATTTGTAGCAGGTGCTCGGTACTTTTATTGAATATATAAGTGAGCAGCTAAATGAAGTGATATATTTTTTAAGAAGGTCACATGGCAGGGACAAAAAGCCAGTGTCCTAAATCTTAACTCCATTCTCAATATAGTTACATCATCCTCTGGGTGAGCCTGGCCAACTTTAAAATGGATATTTGGATGTCAGAATGAATAGGGCACTGTGCCTGACCTAAGCAATATCAAAAATTTAATTAGAGATGTGGGAAAGATGGAGTGGGTGAAGACCTCCTGTTATCCAGATGCCAAGACCATTCGGTGTGGTTGGTTTGATTTCTAATGAGCATCTGCTTCAACTCACCAACCCCTTTAAACTTCCATACAATGTGCGGCTCTTGTTGCAAAGTCAACAGTTCTTTATCATCTGTATGGCCATTCACTCTTGTCTTCCCTGGTAATTGTTTCATCTGGCTTCCCCTACCACATTTCTTGGCTGCTTGCTCCCTCCTGCCCCTGTCAGTCAGGCTGTACTCAGGAAGGTAAAGGCACAAAGAGCATTCCAAAGTCAATTATAACTGATTAGGTTGTTTATCTACCACTTTGGGTTCGCCCGATTCCCTGTATGGATACACAGCTTTGGCTGGTTGCACAACCATCCATGGATGGTGGAGAATTAAGATTTATTCTCATCTTTCCATGGTCTATTCTAAGAGAGAGGGCAAGAAACCGCAGATCCATTTTTAAAAGTCAAGGTATAATTTACATCTTAAAAATTCCACACTTTAATGAGTCTTTACAATGTGATATACCTGTGCCACCATCACTGTAATTGAAACAAAGCACATTTCCACCATCACAAGACTTCTCCTGTGCCCCATCTCTGTCAGTCTTTTCCCCTACTTTGGCCTCAGGCAACCACCAAACTTCTTTCTGTCACTGTAGATTAGATTTGTCTTTTCTAGGGTTTCATGTAAGTGGAATCAGAGAGTATGTACTCAACAAAAGTTATTTTTACTTGACTTTGGAAGAGTGTCTTTGATTTCCTTCCCAGCGATGTCTGGTTCAGGCTGATATGAAAATGAGTTCGTGTTTCCAGCACCCACACTGATCTGACAGGGTGGGCATAGCTAGGACTTAGAGGAAACCTGAGAGGTAAGAAGCAGAGGCTTATGAAAATAATTACTGGCAATGAGAAAAATGTTGACTCTTCCGGGAATTGGTAGACTGTAATGAAGAGCGTGTGCCCACTTTGTGCCCTGAACCTATCTTCAGTGTTGCTCTATACAGCTTCTCCAAAACCCAACAGCCTGGGAATTTTGCCTGCTTTGCCTCAAATAGGCATTTTATCTGGAAACTTCAGCCTCTGGCAGTTTCCCTAAACACAATCTGTCCTCCTGGTAAATTGGTTTTTTCTAATGAGCATCTGCTTCAACTCACCAACCTTTAAACTTCCATACAATGTGCGGCTCTTGTTGCAAAGTCAACAGTTCTTTATCATCTGTATGGCCATTCACTCTTGTCTTCCCTGGTAATTGTTTCATCTGGCTTCCCCTACCACATTTCTTGGCTGCTTGCTCCCTCCTGCCCCTGTCAGTCAGGCTGTACTCAGGAAGGTAAAGGCACAAAGAGCATTCCAAAGTCAATTATAACTGATTAGGTTGTTTATCTACCACTTTGGGTTCGCCCGATTCCCTGTATGGATACACAGCTTTGGCTGGTTGCACAACCATCCATGGATGGTGGAGAATTAAGATTTATTCTCATCTTTCCATGGTCTATTCTAAGAGAGAGGGCAAGAAACCGCAGATCCATTTTTAAAAGTCAAGGTATAATTTACATCTTAAAAATTCCACACTTTAATGAGTTTTTACAATGTGATATACCTGTGCCACCATCACTGTAATTGAAACAAAGCACATTTCCACCATCACAAGACTTCTCCTGTGCCCCATCTCTGTCAGTCTTTTCCCCTACTTTGGCCTCAGGCAACCACCAAACTTCTTTCTGTCACTGTAGATTAGATTTGTCTTTTCTAGGGTTTCATGTAAGTGGAATCAGAGAGTATGTACTCAACAAAAGTTATTTTTACTTGACTTTGGAAGAGTGTCTTTGATTTCCTTCCCAGCGATGTCTGGTTCAGGCTGATATGAAAATGAGTTCGTGTTTCCAGCACCCACACTGATCTGACAGGGTGGGCATAGCTAGGACTTAGAGGAAACCTGAGAGGTAAGAAGCAGAGGCTTATGAAAATAATTACTGGCAATGAGAAAAATGTTGACTCTTCCGGGAATTGGTAGACTGTAATGAAGAGCGTGTGCCCACTTTGTGCCCTGAACCTATCTTCAGTGTTGCTCTATACAGCTTCTCCAAAACCCAACAGCCTGGGAATTTTGCCTGCTTTGCCTCAAATAGGCATTTTATCTGGAAACTTCAGCCTCTGGCCAGTCCCTCACAGCCACGGAGTCATTGCACCCTCTGGTGTAAACACAGGGATCTGTCACCCCCATGGCATGAGGCATTCCTACCCCCCTCAGCCATCTATCACCCCCCACAGCCCTGCGCTGGAGTGTCAGCTCAGTCCAGCTGCTGTTAAGGTCATGACTCAGAGCTGAGGTTGTGAATACATGAACACAGAGGGATCCCAAGAGTTCAAGCACTTAAGAGAGGATAGGACCCCAGAGAAGGGAAACCCCAGAGAAGACAGAGCATGAAAGATGAAGAGGAGAAGAACAGAGGCACAGCCCCCAAAACAAAGTTGCAAGCAATAGAGGGATGGACTTTTTTCCATCTGAGAGAAATCCTAAAATTTCACTCCTTGGCCCAAATAAATAGATTTGGACCCAGGCTTTGACAATCCTTGAAAAGTGGTTTTTGATACAGAAATGCTGATAAATCTTTTCGACCACCTATACACCTCCAGGTGCCGCTGGACCCACCTAATCCCTGTAAACCTCCAATAACTTCAACCATGGTGTTTAAAGTCTCCTAAGTCTGTCCTAGTTTAGAATAAGGAAAAGTAAGTCATGATCAAGAGCTTAGGGGTAGGGATAGAAGATGGGTATCCCAACCCACTGAAAACCACAATACAGGCTTTCCATCAAATTGCTCCAAGAAGAGCTGAAATGGGAAATGCTCAGATTTCTGAACTGTGGTTCCAAATGCTCTCAATTTGTTCCTTTTCTCTCTTTCAGGCGGGGAGGACAGAGTGTTAGGGAGTGTTACCAGGCTATTTAGTTAGAAGGAAAAAAAATCACAAAGACGTATCACAGTTAGTCCTATTTTTACACAAAATAAAGCCAAAATGAAACAACAATGATAATAATAACCTATTGCCAGAAGTCATTAGAAAACAGTCCTATTTCCAGTAGGTTAACAACATAACTGACGTTTGCTTTTTGTTAAAAATTCAATTCATGTAAGTTATTGATACTATGCTACTCTACTAATAAGAGTTCACTTTTCTTTATCATTCCTGCTACATGCTAGACACATCCAGTGTCAAGAGTTTTAGGCATGTTAGTTAATTTCATCCTCACAGGAGCCCCATGAGAAATATTATTCTCTCTGTTTTACAGATGAGGAAATGAGGTTTGGATTGTTTAAGTAACTCACCCCAAGTCACGCAGCTGGTTAGTGGTAGAGCAAAAATGCAAACCCGGTGTTTGTTTTGAAAGCCCTGATCTTATCCAGGATCCCTTCGGGCTGTGGTGGAACCAGCCCACAGGCCACCTGAAGGAATCCCATGTATCATGCTCTGAGAATTAATATGTTTTCCTCTTTCTCTTTCTTGGCCTGATCCACTGAGCCTTCCAAATTCCAAAGTCATAGAAGAGCCTGCTATGTTATTTGAATCTTTACTCAAACTTCAGACAAGATAGAGAAAGTAAGAGGCTCATGCTTGTGCTGCTTGCTTCAAAGTGCAGTTTTCCTGTAAGGACATACCATCAAGTGATCCTGGGGAAACTGTTCAACTTAACTTTCCTCACCTATTAAATAAGGATGCACATGGCCCACCTTTGGGGTTCTAATCCCTGTAAACCTCCAATAACTTCAACCATGGTGTTTAAAGTCTCCTAAGTCTGTCCTAGTTTAGAATAAGGAAAAGTAAGTCATGATCAAGAGCTTAGGGGTAGGGATAGAAGATGGGTATCCCAACCCACTGAAAACCACAATACAGGCTTTCCATCAAATTGCTCCAAGAAGAGCTGAAATGGGAAATGCTCAGATTTCTGAACTGTGGTTCCAAATGCTCTCAATTTGTTCCTTTTCTCTCTTTCAGGCGGGGAGGACAGAGTGTTAGGGAGTGTTACCAGGCTATTTAGTTAGAAGGAAAAAAAATCACAAAGACGTATCACAGTTAGTCCTATTTTTACACAAAATAAAGCCAAAATGAAACAACAATGATAATAATAACCTATTGCCAGAAGTCATTAGAAAACAGTCCTATTTCCAGTAGGTTAACAACATAACTGACGTTTGCTTTTTTTTAAAAAATTCAATTCATGTAAGTTATTGATACTATGCTACTCTACTAATAAGAGTTCACTTTTCTTTATCATTCCTGCTACATGCTAGACACATCCAGTGTCAAGAGTTTTAGGCATGTTAGTTAATTTCATCCTCACAGGAGCCCCATGAGAAATATTATTCTCTCTGTTTTACAGATGAGGAAATGAGGTTTGGATTGTTTAAGTAACTCACCCCAAGTCACGCAGCTGGTTAGTGGTAGAGCAAAAATGCAAACCCGGTGTTTGTTTTGAAAGCCCTGATCTTATCCAGGATCCCTTCGGGCTGTGGTGGAACCAGCCCACAGGCCACCTGAAGGAATCCCATGTATCATGCTCTGAGAATTAATATGTTTTCCTCTTTCTCTTTCTTGGCCTGATCCACTGAGCCTTCCAAATTCCAAAGTCATAGAAGAGCCTGCTATGTTATTTGAATCTTTACTCAAACTTCAGACAAGATAGAGAAAGTAAGAGGCTCATGCTTGTGCTGCTTGCTTCAAAGTGCAGTTTTCCTGTAAGGACATACCATCAAGTGATCCTGGGGAAACTGTTCAACTTAACTTTCCTCACCTATTAAATAAGGATGCACATGGCCCACCTTTGGGGTTGTTATGAGGATTAATGTGTGGGAAAGCAGTCTGGAGACTGCAAAGGCCAAGCAGTTACTGGGTCTTGTAGTGATGCTGTGTGTGCGTGCTGAGTCACTTCAGTTGTGTCTGACTCTTTGCAGGTCTATGGACTGCAGCCTGCCAGGCTCCTCTGTCCATGGGATTCTCCAGGCAAGAATACTGGAGTGGGTTGCCATACCCTTCTCCAGGGGATCTTCCTGACCTAGGGATCAAACCTGAATGTCCTTTACTTCTGCACTGCAGGTGGATTCTTTACCACTGAGTCACTGGGGAAGCCTCTTATAATGATTATGGTACCTTGAGTATAATGAAAAGGAATAGCTCCTCTCCAGCCCTAGCTTCACAGACAATAACAGACACTTCAGTCACTCAGATGGAGGCCAGAACTCATTTCAAATCACCCGTGATCAAAAGGCCCAAGATAGGGGAAAATACATGTCTCTCTACCAACCTCTCTTCAATGGAGGGTTGACAAATGGTTCCTCAAAAAGTCTACGACCAGAGAGATTTGGAAAACATTATATATGTGATCTTTCCCTCTAGGAATAACAATGTACTTTGCCTTAAATGTCCTGAGAAGTCCTACCATATCATAGCTTCTGCTCAATCCAGCATTTCCCAAACATTCCACCAGGGGAACTTTATTTGGGGGGTTTCCATTTATTAAGCATCTCCCAGAACACTATGGTGGAGAAGGAAATGATAGCCCATTCCAGTATTCTTGCCTGGAAAATCCTGTGGATGGAGGAGCCTGGTGGGCTACAGTCCATGGGGTCTCAGAGAGTTGGAAACAACTGAGCGACTAACACTGACTGAGAACACCAGGAACACTGCATAGGGGATGCCACTCTCAGTAACCATGGCTTCCCTCACTCTCCACCAGCACAGCATCTGATCCACTCACTCTCTACTGCGACCCATGTTTCTTCATCAAACACTCACACACTATGAGGAGCCCACCAGCGTCTGTGAACATATTATAATAGCAACAATACAGGCTCTTCACAAAGAAGAGTCCATACAGAGCACCCCACAAACCTCTGGGTTCAGAGTCCACTGCTTCAGATAAAAAACAGAGGAATAGGGCTTCCCTGATGGTCCAGTGGGTAAAGACACCGCCTTGCAGTGCAAGGGGTGCCGGTTCAATCTCTGGCCTGGGAAGATCCCACGTGCTGCGGAGCAGCTGGACCCATGTGTCCAACTACTGAGCTGGAGCTCTGGAGCACGTGTGCCCAGAGTCGATGCTCTGCAGCGAGAGGTGCCACTGCGATGGGAGGCCCACACAGGGCAAAGAACAAAGATGGAAATAAATGAAAGACCAGTAGAAGTGGCCAATAAAAAAAAAAAAAACCCAGATTTTAAAAATTAAAAAAAAACTAGAGGAATAAGAAGAGGAGGCAGCGACTCTCTCGTTTCATGACTCTTCAGCAATGTGTGTTTAATGATGCTAACTTGCCCTGGAGAATCCTCTTCGTTTGGGGTCCTTCAGAAGCCAACCTTGAAACAAGGATTTGAGAGCAAGTAGTTTGTTTGGGAGTTAACCCAAGGAAATGCCAGCAAGAAAGTGAGGAGGTGAGTCAGGAAGGGGAAGACAGCCAATAAGATGTGAATTATTAAGCCAACGACACAGTGGACAGCTGTAGCTGGGCCTACAGGGAGACAGTGGAAATACACACTTCAGAATTCTCCCACCCAGGGTATGAGGTTGCTGGGATATTTGCACATCATCTCCCATCGCTCACTAGTTGAAGGATGCTGGGGGTAGGGAGCACGGCAGTTAAATTTCCAGAACTGCGAAGCTGCCATGCATTTGTACCTAGTGAGCTTTCAGGGTTCCAGATAAAGTCTTCAAGCACCAACTTGTAGATATTGGCAGCTGGAAGATGTCTAGAGCCCACTGAAAATGATAAAACCTGAGAGATATGGATCTGCCTCATCATGTCTCACACCAGCTTCTTATTGTCAAATGGAAAAACCAAGTTGGAAGAAAGTTAAGTGTAACCCTACTTCCTGAACAGCTGTTTCAGACATCTTTGAGGTGCAGGGAAGGCTGAACGTGACCTCAAGTGTGTAGTCCCCGGCCACAAAGATAACTGAGATGAAGACACACGTGACTACCTCTCCTCTTCTCCCTAAGACAATAGCTATTGCACTTCTTTCTGGCTCCACATCTGTAATATTTCTCATTACAAGCAGTGATTCTCAACTAAAGGTGAGGAGAAGCCACACCCCACCAGACCTGTGCATGGAAATCTGGGGGACAGAGTCTGTACTTCAAGTATCTGCAGCTGCCTCACTCTTGCACTCAATGCTGTGATGGTAGTAATAGGAACACAGGATGGGCTAATGCCTGATCAGGTGAAGCCGGTCAATGTGCCTTTAAACCCAGCAGCTATTTTGGCTAAAGGCACTGCCTTTTTTCTAACACTTGAGAAAAGTTTCAGTGAGGCAGCGGAGGAAAAATTCAGCACTCTGAGCCAAGGATGTTTGAGTGCTTCAGGAAGTGAGTAAAAGACCAGAGTTTAGGGGAAGCTGCAAGCAAACTTGTCTCTGACTCAGCTTATGGTGGTTCAACTTAAGACCATCATTCAACATCCAGTTAAGTTGAAAGTCAGAGGTTCCATGTTTGTTTCAAGGGATGATTACTCTCTGTTCCCTTGTTCCCAAATCTTACCAGTCAACCTTCCTCCTTCCCTGAGTTCATCCTTATTAAAAACATTTACAGATGTGGCTTAACTGGGAGCGAGGTCAGTAATTTACCCCAAGAACCCATTACTTTGTCCCACAGTGTTCCAAATTATGAAACCTGACTCTACCTATGATTTAGACCTCTCTTTTGTCAGGTTATGGAATATAAGTTAATGAGAAGTAAAAGCAACATTTAAGGAAGGGCAAGGTAGAGATTCCTCCACATAAGTTGTACTTCCTTTATTAACATTACATCTTATGATTCTTTAGCCCTTAATAAAAGTCATCATTGGTGTTTATAATTTTCTCTCAAGTTCCTAAGCATTTTAACTTAAAACACCTCCTCTCCTGGCTGGTGTCTTGGCTGCTGGACACAACTTTCTGGGGAAGCAGTGAAAATTCTTCTTTGCCTGATTCTGACCTCTTCAAGGAGAACTTCTTTTCGTAACTTCTCTAAAAACTATACGCCATTCATGATGCTAGAGATACAGGATGGAAGAGTAGCTTTAGATATTGACTAAGAGCCTCCATCCATCTATCCTTTATCCCTGTGAGGAAAAGGAACTCAAGCTATCTTTACTTCGCCCATGCCCCTCACTTCTTACCTCAAGAAGAGATCATGCACAGTCAGGTGGCGTGTCTTAGTAGAAGATGGTGTTTCCCTCTACCCCCACTTACTTTTCTTTCTTCCTCTTTCCTTTGCATTGATGAAAAGGTCATCTGGCTTGCAGTTTTATTCTCCCATGCCTTCTTCAGTGTATTCATCTCTTTGGGGTCTTGTCCCATGAACAAGGTCCCCAAACTTGAGTTTGTGCTTAGGAGAATAAGCAGAATAGGTAAGCCTCTGGCCTCTGCTTCATGCTCCTAGCCACCTAACAGAAGAAGGGAACTTAGCTTTCAAGCATAAGTTCCTTTGTCATGGTTACTGGTGCATATATTGTCCTTACGGACTTTAAAGGAAAGAGAAAGAAGACTACATCCTTTGCTTTGGTAACCAGATTTGGGCATTTCGTGAGGTCTCCTTGGCCACCGTCTCCCTCCCCCCTCATGTTTACTCAGAATGTTTTCAAATGCACAGGAAAAATTAATGGAATAAAACAATGAATACCTGTTCCTGTATATATTCTTCCTAATTCACCAATTGTTAATGTTTTGCCACATTTGCTTTATCTATATGTATGGTATGCATGTTTATGTTTGGGTGTTTTCCTGTTTTGAACCACTTGAAAATAAATCATAGATATCATGACACTTTCTCCCCCAAATGTTTCAGAGTGCATCTCCTAAGAATATGGACATTGTCCTATACAACCATGACGCCATCAGTACACCTAAGAAAATTAATAATGATTCCATAGCATCAAATAGCCCCAGTTGTTGCAAGAATGTCATTTGTTGCTTTTGTATTCTGGTAAAACATCCATTGCAGTTACCATTTGAACCAATTTTAAGTGTGCCATTCTGTGGCACTAAGCACCATCACACTTTTGTGTAACCATCACCACTGCCGAGCTCCAGACCCTTTTCACCTTCCCAGGGTTAAACTGCTCCCTTTAGGCAACAACGCCTCGTTCCTCCTTTCCCCAGTTTCTGGCCGCCACCATCCTGCTCTCGTCTCTTTACAATTTGACTCCTCTAAGTACCTCATGTAAGTGGAATCATATGATACTTGTCCTTTTGTGTCTGGCTTATTTCATTTAGCATAATGTCTTCAAGGTTCATCCACACGGCAGCATATGTAAAAATTTCCTACCTTTTTAAGGCTGAATAATATTCCATTTAACATGCACACCACATTTTATTTATGCATTCCTCCATTGATATCCACTTGAGTTGCTTTCACCTTTTGACTATATTAAATACTGCTGCCATGAATACTGAGTACACAAATATGTGTTCAAGTTTCTGCTTCCAATTCTTTTGAGAATATACCCAGAAGTGAGATTGATGGATCATATGATAATTCTATGTCTTTGTGTGTGTGTGTGGATTTACCATACTGTTTTCTACAGAGGCTGCACCATTTTACATTCTTATCAGCAAAGGTTTCAGTTTTTCCACAACCTTACCAACACTTGTTATTTTCCCTTTTTTAAAATAACAGTCATTGTAATCAGTATGATCTCATAGAAGTTTTGATATTTCCCTAATAATCTTTAGGTATTGACCATATTTTCATGTGCTTATTGATAAGTTGTATATCTTCTTTGGAGAAATATCTTTTCAGGCCCTTTGCCCATCTTTAAACCTAGAAGTATTTTTTGTTGTTGAGTTGTAGTTCTTTATATATTCTGTATATTAACCTCTTATCAGATATACAATTTGCAAATATTTTGTCCAATCCTGTGGCTGCCTTTTCATTGTGTTAATTGTATCCTTTGATGCCTGCAAGTTTTTAATTTAGCTGTAGTTCAGTTTACTTTTTTGTTTTGTGGCTCATTGGTGGCTACTGGAAAATTTTAAATTACATGTGGCTGATGTTATACTTCTGTTGAAGAGTGCTGGCCTGAAAGTTGAATTGGATTCACTGTGGGCAAGAATATATTACATATGAAGTGGTGGACTTCATAATGTATCCCAACAGGAGATATATAAAATCAGGCTGTTCCACTAGTGTGATGCTAAATGTGATCATCTGGTTAAAAGGGTAACTTTCAGATATATGTTCTTGCCTTTGCAGCTCAAAATAATTTGTGAGATGACACTATTTACCAGTATACTTTTTCATTTATTTTCCTTTTTTTTTGCTGCTTCCTGAAGCATGAGGGATCTTAGTTTCCTGACCAGGGTTCAAACTCATGCCCCCTGTGATGAAACTGTGGGTGTCTTAACCACTGAACCACCTGGGAAGTCCCCAGAATACTCTTGAGATTATCACTAAACCTTCTTAGCCCTCTTAGAGAAACCAACATCTATATATGTATACTAGGATAATCATCAATGAGTCAAATCCTGAATCCATGAGCCTCCTAGGGAGAGCAGTTCAGATAGCTCTTGGTCATTTTAGTCCTTGACTTTTTTTGTGGCTGCAACAGGAAATAAACATGCCATGTCTGACCTTCTCTGTCCTTCCTAATGGCTGCAAGTAATCTGTAGAACTCACTTGAGCCAGTTGTTTCCATTGTAACTGTCCATAAAGCTCACCCAGATCGCCTCTACCATCTTGTTACTGGAAATAACTCTCTAGTCCAGCAACCTGGACACTTCCCAGGGGACTCTCTCATGCACTCAAGAACCTGGGTAGGTACTTTCCCCCAGATGTCAACGTAGCGCCTCTATCCTCTGCCTCACAGCACCAGTTGTGAAATCATATCCTTCACTTTCTGCTGGAGTCTAAAGAACCTGGCTCATCATAAATATTCAGGATAGACACCTTGCTTTCTTCTGATCTCCCCGTCTCTCCAGGTGCCTAAGCAAAAATACCTTCCCTCTTCCGTTAGCTAAATTAGCTCCTGGCACTCCTGCCCACTTTGCTTCAGAGGGATATGAAGTCCAGTTAGGCCTCAGATGAGACAGCTAGTCATGGCCTACAGTACAGTAATTAAGTAAGGAGAGAACCACTCAGTGAAATTTCTAAATTTTCTTCTATATGTTTGTCTGGCCATATAGCTGATGTTATCATCAAAGAACCCCACACAAAGAGATACCATTGATCCTTCCAGGGAAGACCCTGGGACCCAAGGATCTGAGAGATCAGAGGAGGAAGGTATAAAATCTTAGACCTATATAAAAGGTATAAAATCTTAAATGATACAATTCCTAAAAGAAAACATAGAAAGACTTTGCAGTCTCAAGATATGAAAAGATTTCTTAGTATACACAAAAGATAAAAAGTTATTAGATTGGACTGAATTAAAAATTTTACACATTGCTCTTTAAAAGACTTTTAATATGTTTAATGCTTTTTAATATGTTGTTTAAAAAATAAAATTATGCCACAGAATGGTAAAGATATTTGTAGTATATATATCTATCAAAGGACTTATATTCAGAATATAGAAAGAACATTTACAATTCAATAATAAAAATACAAAGAATGCAATTTTAAAATGGTCAAAAGCTGTAAAGCAACATTTCATGAAAGAAGATATACAAATGGCCAGTAAGCACATAAAAGATGCTCCACCTTGTTAAGTGTGTGCTAATTAAAATCCTAATGGTATATCATTATACATCCATTTGAATAGGAAAAAATTAAAAGACTGACCATAACAACCACTAACAAGGATGTGGACTAACTCTCCAATATTAAGTATGTAAAGATGCCCCCATTTTACAATATTCCCAGGGACTCTCATGCACTCAAGAACCTGGGTAGGTACTTTCCCCCAGATGTCAACGTAGCGCCTCTATCCTCTGCCTCACAGCACCAGTTGTGAAATCATATCCTTCACTTTCTGCTGGAGTCTAAAGAACCTGGCTCATCATAAATATTCAGGATAGACACCTTGCTTTCTTCTGATCTCCCCGTCTCTCCAGGTGCCTAAGCAAAAATACCTTCCCTCTTCCGTTAGCTAAATTAGCTCCTGGCACTCCTGCCCACTTTGCTTCAGAGGGATATGAAGTCCAGTTAGGCCTCAGATGAGACAGCTAGTCATGGCCTACAGTACAGTAATTAAGTAAGGAGAGAACCACTCAGTGAAATTTCTAAATTTTCTTCTATATGTTTGTCTGGCCATATAGCTGATGTTATCATCAAAGAACCCCACACAAAGAGATACCATTGATCCTTCCAGGGAAGACCCTGGGACCCAAGGATCTGAGAGATCAGAGGAGGAAGGTATAAAATCTTAGACCTATATAAAAGGTATAAAATCTTAAATGATACAATTCCTAAAAGAAAACATAGAAAGACTTTGCAGTCTCAAGATATGAAAAGATTTCTTAGTATACACAAAAGATAAAAAGTTATTAGATTGGACTGAATTAAAAATTTTACACATTGCTCTTTAAAAGACTTTTAATATGTTTAATGCTTTTTAATATGTTGTTTAAAAAATAAAATTATGCCACAGAATGGTAAAGATATTTGTAGTATATATATCTATCAAAGGACTTATATTCAGAATATAGAAAGAACATTTACAATTCAATAATAAAAATACAAAGAATGCAATTTTAAAATGGTCAAAAGCTGTAAAGCAACATTTCATGAAAGAAGATATACAAATGGCCAGTAAGCACATAAAAGATGCTCCACCTTGTTAAGTGTGTGCTAATTAAAATCCTAATGGTATATCATTATACATCCATTTGAATAGGAAAAAATTAAAAGACTGACCATAACAACCACTAACAAGGATGTGGACTAACTCTCCAATAATACTACTGAGTATGTAAATGGTACAGTCACTTTGAAAAAAAATGTGGCAAGTTTTTAAAATGTTAAACATAAACCTGTCATTTGATCCACTCACTGGACTCCTATTGATCCAAGAGATTTAAAGAAAACATGAATATTCATAGCAGCTTTAATCATAATAGCTCCAAACAGGAAGCAACAAGGAGACAGATGAAATGCCATGCACTCAAACAAGAGAATACTATTCAGCCATAAAAAGTGCAAATCTGGGCTTCCCTGGTGGTTCAGTGGGTAGAGAGTCCGTTTTGCAGTTCAAGGGGAACTGGTTTGATCTCTGGCCGGGAAAGATTCCACATGCCACGGAGTAGCTGGACCGGTGTGTCCAATTACCAGCCTGCGCTCTATAGAGCATGCACCCAGAGCTAGTGCTCTGCAACAAGAGAGGCCACTGCGATGGGAGGCCCACACCCACACATGCCAATGAATAAAGATGGATGAAAATAAATGATGACTTAGAGGCGAAAAAAAAAGTAGTTTTTAAAAAAAGTACAAATCCGATATGCCAATAAGATGGATGAATCTCAAAATAGTTCTGCTTAATGAAAAAAAGTCTAAAAAAATTAAAGGGAATATATTCTAAAATTCTATTTGTGGAGAGTTCTGGAAAATGCAAACTTCCCTATAAGCACAGAAAAGAGATCAGTGGCAGATGAAAAGAAGGGCTGCAAAAAACATGTCTAAGGAGGGATTCTGGACATGTCCTATAGATTGGTTGTGATGGCAGTTTCCCAAATTGCATAAATTTCAAAGTGGCAAAGAGAGAGTTAAGGAAGAGAGTGAACTGGAAGCTGAGAGTCCCTCACATCCCCAGGAAATTCAGAGAAGCTTTTTCCTCAGGTAGGAGGGGGATGGACTGAGTGCCAGATACCTGCAATCAGAGTAAGAGAGATCATCTCTGCCCTTAACAGGCACTCAACAGTGATCAGCCCAAACCCCTGTGAGCCCTGCACACATCCTTCCTGCCCAGAAGACTTTCCTCTTCCCAGTCACTTTTTTCTCCTCTTCTAAGACTCTCTTCCTCCAAGAACTATTTTCTATTTATTCTCAATCATTCTGCATTCATAACATATCTCTACTAAATTATCTGTACTTCTTTTCACAGTTGGTTGTTGCCCATAGCTATATATGCCTTAAATGTCAAGTTTTAAAATGTTAAACATAAACCTGTCATTTGATCCACTCACTGGACTCCTATTGATCCAAGAGATTTAAAGAAAACATGAATATTCATAGCAGCTTTAATCATAATAGCTCCAAACAGGAAGCAACAAGGAGACAGATGAAATGCCATGCACTCAAACAAGAGAATACTATTCAGCCATAAAAAGTGCAAATCTGGGCTTCCCTGGTGGTTCAGTGGGTAGAGAGTCCGTTTTGCAGTTCAAGGGGAACTGGTTTGATCTCTGGCCGGGAAAGATTCCACATGCCACGGAGTAGCTGGACCGGTGTGTCCAATTACCAGCCTGCGCTCTATAGAGCATGCACCCAGAGCTAGTGCTCTGCAACAAGAGAGGCCACTGCGATGGGAGGCCCACACCCACACATGCCAATGAATAAAGATGGATGAAAATAAATGATGACTTAGAGGCGAAAAAAAAAGTAGTTTTTAAAAAAAGTACAAATCCGATATGCCAATAAGATGGATGAATCTCAAAATAGTTCTGCTTAATGAAAAAAAGTCTAAAAAAATTAAAGGGAATATATTCTAAAATTCTATTTGTGGAGAGTTCTGGAAAATGCAAACTTCCCTATAAGCACAGAAAAGAGATCAGTGGCAGATGAAAAGAAGGGCTGCAAAAAACATGTCTAAGGAGGGATTCTGGACATGTCCTATAGATTGGTTGTGATGGCAGTTTCCCAAATTGCATAAATTTCAAAGTGGCAAAGAGAGAGTTAAGGAAGAGAGTGAACTGGAAGCTGAGAGTCCCTCACATCCCCAGGGAAATTCAGAGAAGCTTTTTCCTCAGGTAGGAGGGGGATGGACTGAGTGCCAGATACCTGCAATCAGAGTAAGAGAGATCATCTCTGCCCTTAACAGGCACTCAACAGTGATCAGCCCAAACCCCTGTGAGCCCTGCACACATCCTTCCTGCCCAGAAGACTTTCCTCTTCCCAGTCACTTTTTTCTCCTCTTCTAAGACTCTCTTCCTCCAAGAACTATTTTCTATTTATTCTCAATCATTCTGCATTCATAACATATCTCTACTAAATTATCTGTACTTCTTTTCACAGTTGGTTGTTGCCCATAGCTATATATGCCTTTTTTGAGTCAGATACTACTAAGCATTGGCAAGGAGGTGGAGAAATCAAACCCTGATCCAAGCTGGTGCAGCCATTCTGAAGGAGAACTGAGTACCTTAAAATCGACCAAGCCCACTACCAAGTATACCCAGAGGGAAATTCCTCTCAAGGAACACAGGGAGATGTGCCTAAGGAAGTTCATTGCCTCAGTGTCGGAGACCACTGGATGTCCATTTCCAAGACACAGACAACTGAAATGTGGCATATACATACAGCAGAATAATGAACTAGATATAGAGAAACCTGGATTGATCTCAAGAACAGAGTTGGGAGAAAAACAAACAAAACAAAATTAGATTTATAGTCAAATTTCATTTATATATTACATACCCATATAAAACAGCCTTATGCATTTCTGTAAGGGTGCTCATATAACTAAACAAACATCTGTCAGATGGATTGGAAGGACTGTATTAAATATACTAGACTGGATGTGTATGGGAGGAGGGCAGGAAGACTGGGAATGGTGGATGAAGGAAAAAAACATTAAAATTAATTTTTTCTTAAAAAGAAAGAGGGTCATCCCATGGATAGAGATGAAGACATTCCATGAACTGAGAATCAAGTATGTGCACTTGAATCCCAAAGGATACAAGAAAGAAAAAAATACAGAGAGTTAGATGACAGATGGATGATAGATAGATAGATAGACAGATTTTTAACATTTGCATTCAAAATGAATGAACTATCTGTTCCCTGGTGTGGTGCATTATGTTCCTATTGCTGCTGTAAGTTCTAAAATTTTAGTGACTTACAACACCGTATTATTACTGTCCTACAGCCCTGTAGCTAAGAAGTCAAACACAGGTCTCATGACGCAAAAATCAGTGTCAGCAGGGCTGCGTTCCTTTCTGGAGGCTCTAAGGGAGACTTATTCCCTTGCCTTTTCCTGCATGTAGGAATCACTCACATTCCTTGACTCATGGCTCTCATTCTCCTCTTCCATTAAAGGACATTACATGTCCTTCTCTGACTCTGACCCTCCTTTCTGCCTCCCTCTTCCACCTTTCAGAATCCTTGTGATTACACCACATCTACCTGGATAGTCCAGAAATATCTGCCTATCTTAGAATCGTGTGACTAATCCCCCAGGACCATGGAAGTTAACATATCCACAGGTTTCAGGGATCCACAGGCTGCATGTGGACAGTCTGGGACCCATTATCCTGTCTACCACATCTGGCCATAGAGCAAATCATGATCATCATAAAACTACATATTGTTTGTTACTGTCAGTCAGTTATTCAGCAAAATAACAAAACCAAAGCAAAACAAAAGTGTATTGATTCCTACTATATGCCAGATTCCTGTGGTAAGAGCTGAGGTTGGAGAGCATAGACATAGGGACATCGTGGCGAATAAATAGGGAGGGGGAAGCATGGAGGAAGTAACAAGGAAACCTATAGTGTTATGTGTGGAAAAGATAGCTAGTGTCACAGTGCTGAGGGAATAGGAGTGCTTACAATGGCTTGGGACAAAGGTCTGGAGGGGTGGGATGGGGGGATCTGGGTGGGTGGGGACCATGGATATGCATATGAATGATCTGGGAACATATATGTATGTGAACAACAAAACTCTGTAAAACCTTTAAAATAAAGAATCAAAAAAAAATTCAAAAAAAAAAAAAAAAAAAAGAGCTGAGGTTGGAATAGGGGTCAGGATTGAGGGTCTGATGATTTCTCCCTCCCTTTCCAACAAAATTCCCATCTGGCTTATTTTAGCAAAGGGATAAATGAGAAGAAATCTGCTTAAATAGTTCTCATTACATTGTAAATGACTGGCCTCAGGTAACTTGCTAGAAGAGACATCTGTATTATTTTTTAAAGAAGCATCCTAACCCAAGGCTTCTTAACCTCTGATGAGCACACAGATCACCTGGGAATCTCATCCAATGCAGCCGTGATCCAGTAGGTCTGCCATGAGGCCTGAGACTCTGCTTTTTGACAGGCTCCCTCCCAGGCAGCTTATCCAGGCTGGATCCAGTAGTGTCCCAAGCAATACTCAACCTGCCTTTTCCTGCATGTAGGAATCACTCACATTCCTTGACTCATGGCTCTCATTCTCCTCTTCCATTAAAGGACATTACATGTCCTTCTCTGACTCTGACCCTCCTTTCTGCCTCCCTCTTCCACCTTTCAGAATCCTTGTGATTACACCACATCTACCTGGATAGTCCAGAAATATCTGCCTATCTTAGAATCGTGTGACTAATCCCCCAGGACCATGGAAGTTAACATATCCACAGGTTTCAGGGATCCACAGGCTGCATGTGGACAGTCTGGGACCCATTATCCTGTCTACCACATCTGGCCATAGAGCAAATCATGATCATCATAAAACTACATATTGTTTGTTACTGTCAGTCAGTTATTCAGCAAAATAACAAAACCAAAGCAAAACAAAAGTGTATTGATTCCTACTATATGCCAGATTCCTGTGGTAAGAGCTGAGGTTGGAGAGCATAGACATAGGGACATCGTGGCGAATAAATAGGGAGGGGGAAGCATGGAGGAAGTAACAAGGAAACCTATAGTGTTATGTGTGGAAAAGATAGCTAGTGTCACAGTGCTGAGGGAATAGGAGTGCTTACAATGGCTTGGGACAAAGGTCTGGAGGGGTGGGATGGGGGGATCTGGGTGGGTGGGGACCATGGATATGCATATGAATGATCTGGGAACATATATGTATGTGAACAACAAAACTCTGTAAAACCTTTAAAATAAAGAATCAAAAAAAAATTCAAAAAAAAAAAAAAAAAAGAGCTGAGGTTGGAATAGGGGTCAGGATTGAGGGTCTGATGATTTCTCCCTCCCTTTCCAACAAAATTCCCATCTGGCTTATTTTAGCAAAGGGATAAATGAGAAGAAATCTGCTTAAATAGTTCTCATTACATTGTAAATGACTGGCCTCAGGTAACTTGCTAGAAGAGACATCTGTATTATTTTTTAAAGAAGCATCCTAACCCAAGGCTTCTTAACCTCTGATGAGCACACAGATCACCTGGGAATCTCATCCAATGCAGCCGTGATCCAGTAGGTCTGCCATGAGGCCTGAGACTCTGCTTTTTGACAGGCTCCCTCCCAGGCAATGTTATGCTGCTTATCCAGGCTGGCAGTTGCAGGAGCATAGCCCTAACTCAGATATAGTACTAACCCTAAGCAATACTCAACCTGACCTTGCCACTGATCTATCCCTATGGAGGGCTTGCCTCCATTTGAGAGGTTATGGAATTCCATGAGTTTGCCAAAACATGACACTCTGTCAGGGACAAAACCCCTTCAGCAGAGAGGACACTCTGCCTATTGGTAATGGCCTTGGTTTCCCACCAAGGTTTCTGACCATGACTGAAATGTATCCCCAGATATAGAGCACACTGGGAGATTGTGAGGGACAGGGAGGTCTGGTGTGTTGCAGTCCACAGGGTCATGAAGGGTCAGATGTGACTGGGTGATGAACAACAATAACATGAAGCACACTATTTACAACCATTGACACAAGAGGGAGTCACTCGTCTCCTAGATTAGGACTTCCAGTATCCAAGGCTGACACCACCCCCAGAGAGTGACCCAGTGACCCAGTACCTGAATTCATACCTAGTGTTGGAAATGTATAAGATCTGAACTATTTAAGGATTCCTTAGACAAAGGAATAAAGGCTGATTAAGATTCAAAGTTATCTGTCAAACAGGATTGAGCTTTTGCATACTAGCTCCTTTGGGGGCTATGGGGAAAGATGAGCAGGAAGCCACAGAATCACTACAGGTAACTTAGATCATCTTGACAGGAACCTCTGACCAGTGAAACCACATTAAAGTTCAGGGACTGGTGAGACACATGATGGCATCAAAGGAATTGATAATGTAATTTGCTAGGTGAAAGAATGCAGCATGTTCATAGGCTTGCTTCGACATTCAGTCATTTCTAACTCTTTGTGACCCCACAGACTGTAGCCCACCAGGCTCCTCTTTCCATGGCATTTTCCAGGCAAGAATATTGGAGTGGGTTGCCATTTCCTCCTCCAGGAGATCTTCCCAACCCAGGAATCGAACCTACGTCTCTTGCATCTCCTGCGCTAGCAAGCAGATTCTTTACCACTGAGCCACTTTTGAAGTATATATATATATATATATATATATATATATATATATACACACCCCACATGGCTATTCCTGTTCCTGTTTCCTGAGCTCAGATAATACAACTTCAGAGAGCACTTCTCAGCATTGATGCACTTGGATGTCCTCTGACCTATGACTTTACCAAATCTTTTTTTTTTTTTTTTTGGCCTCAGAAAAAGATCACTTTGGGGAAAAGAAATAGACTCATACTAACAGTTCCATACCTTTCATTTGCAAGATAACTGGGTCCGTCTCATCTCCTCGGAAGAGCGCTGTTGTTTGCCCAAGGCCTCCTTGGGAGGAGCCTCCATTGTGTTCTCTCTGGGTCTCCTTTCCACCTTATTCTGGGTGGGAACTGCTAAAAACCCTCTTGTGACCCAGCCTCAGCATTCATCCAAGCATTAAAATACAGAATTTTATGGTTGGTAGCAGCTTTTACAATATGGCATAATATCCATCCCTGTCTGGATAAAGAGAAAAAGTCTAAAGTCTGCGGAAGGGAAGCAAATCGATCAAGATCAAAGAGGCAGTTCATGGCAGAGTCTATGTGCACACCTAGCTCACAGAGGTATGGTGCCTTGTTTGAGCTGATATGTTCAGTTAATGGCAACGCTGGGACGAGAACCTGACTCCAAGACTTTTTTCCACTACAATCTCCTTTTAACACAGCTAGAACACCCTTGCCCACTCCTGATGGGAGGATATCCATTATTGATGCACTAATGCTTCTGAAGATATTCACCTTGAGCACTGAGGGTCAAGATGGGCTTTGGGAGAAAGGGTAAATAGTGCTACCAGGGAATGCGACTGACTAAGTTTTCTGGTCTTTTATCTCATACCAGCCTTCCCACCTAACTCCACTTCTATGGCTTAAGCTTTTTGATTCTTTTCCTACCCAATCCCCCTTTCTGGCCATGTGTGATTACTATCTTGCTATTTCAGGCTTCTCTCCAGCTGGGTCAGTCTTCACACAGGTTTTTCTCTTTGATTTCATCTCATCTGCTTGAGGGAGGCGGGGTGGAGGGAGCAGCTTACCTTCCCACCCCTCTGTTCACATCTCACTCATTTCTTCTGTTCACATCTCACTCTGTCCACTTTCCACCACTTTCTTACTTTACATTTCCTCTCTCCCTTCCACTTCTCTTGAGATCACAGCCCCTGAATTTCTGCCACCCCCCACCCCCGTCAAAATGGATGGCCCTCCTCCCTGTGCTCAAGGGGTGCGGGGAGCTGTGAAAACCCCAAATACCATCTTTCATTTTATTTCCTATTCTCAGCACATATCCTATTTATAACTCTGCCTCCTTCTTAGCAGATTGACACAGCACTCTGCTTGGTTCCCAGAATAAACGCAATTCAAGAATGAGCGGCAAGTCCAGGATCCAGGATCCTTTGTAGGCAGGCATTTGCTAGGAGGGTTGTTGCCAGCCTGGAGAAGCATCTCTGCTGGCATCTGTGCTTCTCAGAGCACATCTTCCGCTGTCCTGGAAATGCCTTCCCTACAGGATTTTCTTCCTAACAGATTTCCCTTCCTGATCATGTAAGTCCCAAGCTTACATTAAAGGTGTTTTTATTCTCCTAGCATACACTGATTACACTACAAAAGGTACTTAAGAAATCCTTTAGGGTGAACGAATGTTGGCATATTAATAACAGGTCATCACTGAGTTCATAAGAAGTCAATTTGGAATTATAACTGATTCACAAAATGAACAATACATATTAGAATTCACTCTTTAAAAATAAAAACCAATTTGATATTACATCCAATATTGCTGATGTCCCCAAATCATTATAAAACCTGAATGAAGGAGTAACATTTACAGGGCAACCTCCACTATTGGGACCTCTACCTTACTTACATGATCTCATTTATTCTTCAACCTCTGAAATAGGTACTATTATGTCCATCTGGGGGTAACAAACCCAAGGCTCAAGTAGATGAGCAGCTTGGTCTTGATAACAGAAAGAGTAAGAGAATTCAACCCAAGTTGAACAGCTTCAAAGCTCACTTTAAAAACTGAGAGGTCTTGGTGTATTTGAACACAACCTCTCAGGCAGCATGCGCTAATAACTTCTGGTTCAGTCTGTGTCTCCTTGTCGATTTCTCTCCTGATTGGCACACAGTAGGTGCTCAAACAAATACCTGTGGAATTGCATTATTGAATTACATTTAGACTCAGTTTCTTACCCTGATATCATTCTAATTTTTTGGGCTTGACATAAACACTTTGGAAGAAACTCGGCATCAAGCTTTGGAGGTTATTAGACAGGGATGCATGAGCCAATGTTTTCTGTCTTCATAAAGGAAAATGGATATGGCATGAAAACTTAGCAGGCAGGATTTAGGTTAGAATTAAAGGAAACACTGAAAGATACTGGACCATGCCAATGAAGAAGATAAAATATTTTGTCTGCAGACCCCACCTCTCTGGGATGAGTCAGATTCTGGCCTGCTGGGAAGGTTCTGTTTCTGAGGGTCTATAGAGGCACCGGAAGCTGCTTCTGAGCATTTGTGGCAACAGTAGGAAGAGTCTGCTGCAGAAAGTGCCCTCATTCAGTGGCATCCTCTTCACAGTAATGTGAAGCTGTTAGTTCCCTTGATTGCTCTCTGATGCGTAGCTTTAATTGTATCCTTGCTTTTATGTAGAGAATAGAATCATGTTCCCAAGAGGATAGCTGGGAAAACCTGCTGCCAGACTCGAATACAAATCAGAGCCTACAGAAACTGCTGCTTCATGGGTGGGCCTAGCAGAAAGCAGCTGAGGGAGGACAGCGATCCCTGAAGATGTGGAGTTTATGCATGAACAGATCATTGTCCCCCTTCACCTCTCCTAGGACTATAAACCACAGAATGTTATTCATAGGAAACTCCCTGGAAATTGCATAGGAACAACCCTATGCATAGGAAATTGCTTGTGGAGGAGGGCCCCAAATCATTATAAAACCTGAATGAAGGAGTAACATTTACAGGGCAACCTCCACTATTGGGACCTCTACCTTACTTACATGATCTCATTTATTCTTCAACCTCTGAAATAGGTACTATTATGTCCATCTGGGGGTAACAAACCCAAGGCTCAAGTAGATGAGCAGCTTGGTCTTGATAACAGAAAGAGTAAGAGAATTCAACCCAAGTTGAACAGCTTCAAAGCTCACTTTAAAAACTGAGAGGTCTTGGTGTATTTGAACACAACCTCTCAGGCAGCATGCGCTAATAACTTCTGGTTCAGTCTGTGTCTCCTTGTCGATTTCTCTCCTGATTGGCACACAGTAGGTGCTCAAACAAATACCTGTGGAATTGCATTATTGAATTACATTTAGACTCAGTTTCTTACCCTGATATCATTCTAATTTTTTGGGCTTGACATAAACACTTTGGAAGAAACTCGGCATCAAGCTTTGGAGGTTATTAGACAGGGATGCATGAGCCAATGTTTTCTGTCTTCATAAAGGAAAATGGATATGGCATGAAAACTTAGCAGGCAGGATTTAGGTTAGAATTAAAGGAAACACTGAAAGATACTGGACCATGCCAATGAAGAAGATAAAATATTTTGTCTGCAGACCCCACCTCTCTGGGATGAGTCAGATTCTGGCCTGCTGGGAAGGTTCTGTTTCTGAGGGTCTATAGAGGCACCGGAAGCTGCTTCTGAGCATTTGTGGCAACAGTAGGAAGAGTCTGCTGCAGAAAGTGCCCTCATTCAGTGGCATCCTCTTCACAGTAATGTGAAGCTGTTAGTTCCCTTGATTGCTCTCTGATGCGTAGCTTTAATTGTATCCTTGCTTTTATGTAGAGAATAGAATCATGTTCCCAAGAGGATAGCTGGGAAAACCTGCTGCCAGACTCGAATACAAATCAGAGCCTACAGAAACTGCTGCTTCATGGGTGGGCCTAGCAGAAAGCAGCTGAGGGAGGACAGCGATCCCTGAAGATGTGGAGTTTATGCATGAACAGATCATTGTCCCCCTTCACCTCTCCTAGGACTATAAACCACAGAATGTTATTCATAGGAAACTCCCTGGAAATTGCATAGGAACAACCCTATGCATAGGAAATTGCTTGTGGAGGAGGGTTTATGTGGTGCTGAAAAGCTACCAGACTCCTAAAAAGCTGTCCCTCATCCACCCTGGAGCTTCTGTGGACTAATACCACTGTCGACATAATTATCTACTGCTTTCCTCAATTTTATGCATGTTTCTGTGCAACTGAGGTCATATGGTATATACAGTTTACAATCTGCTTTTTTCATTTAACACTGTAGTTTATAAGCCTTGGAGGATGGGAAGGTTTGCTGAAATCCAGTCATTTTATAGTTGGGGGTGATACCAGACAGAAGCAGCAACAACAGCCGGCACTGCTGGTCGGCTCCTGGGAGCTGGACCAGTCCTGTCCCACGGGTGGTAGGGGTCACCCATTTATACCACCTCACGAGGCAGTGGGCAGCTCTAGGAGTTAGGATTAAAGGATATTCGCTTTTTTTTCAAATCTGCTCTTAACTTTTTATTCCCCCCAAATTTCATAATAAACCAGTATCACTTTTAGAGTCAGAAAAAACTATTTTAAGTGTTTCTTCTTTGTGCTGCCAAGAAAGCAGAAAGGTATTGGAACATGAATCAGCTGCAGAAGGGCACGCCACCCAGGCTCATCTCCCCCTGCCCCAACTCCTTATCTACGAAATGGGATAACCACCCTGAGCTCTCCCACAGTAGAGGCCATAGCACCATCATTATCATACAGAGAAGGTATTCATAGGGACGCAGTAAAGAGATCAGCAGCCTGGACCTGGAGGTGGCCGAACTTCACGGTCCACAGATGCCCAAGCCTCCAATACCCCTTCTTGCACAAGCCGCTCAGAGGAAGAATATTCATACACCTTATTTAGGATCATAATCTCCCAACATAGGCATCACTGAGAACAGACTGGAAGGTATCTTTAGACCCTGAAAAAAAAATCAAGCTACTTTCTTTTCCTCAATGCTCACTCAATAGAGCTGACTAATTCTTAAGACCCAGGAGACATGCACCTAGGAACCAAAATTCATTTAGGGGTCCACATAAATATCTTAATATATTAATGTATTTTTCATATGCCAACACAGTTGTAAAACATAACTTTTGATACGTTTAATGGTGGAAGGGGCCACAAAAGCAAACATGATTGAGATCCACGAAAGTCATAATATGAGCTTTCCTTTTTCCAGGCCCTACTATGAAGGCACCAAGGTGGACTGTGGACCAGATTGTCAGCCATTCCTCTTTTCATCTTCTTTATCTTTCTGGTATAAAGGAAACATAACTTGGGTGTGGATATTTAGCATGACAAATAACCATGAGGTTAGACCGAGACCCCTGACAGCAGAATTAGGCAGAGGGAGACATATTTAGCAGAGAGCAGAAGAAACAGGGCTCTTAATTGCCCACACAAACAACCATTACGACACAGGAAGGACAAGAAGCCATAACTCTAGGAAATGACTTGGCATTTCCCCCTTTTCTTAAGAATGATTATCCCTTATTTCTTCAGATAAGATTTCTATAAAATGTGAACATCCCCTTTAATAACTCTGGTTCTTCTTTTCAAATTGGAGTTATAAATAAATAAGCACAATTTGTGAACCATTTGATTACATCCCTGTACTTTCCCAAGATTCCCTAGGGAGGCACTTACACCAATATTTGCATCATTAATATTTAAATAAAAACTCAAACTGAATTCTGGGACAAAAAAAGGCATTTAAGAAGCACATGTTTGGGCACAGTGCAGCACGAGTTTCAGACTTAGGAAGCAAGTGGAAAACTTGATCCCTGCAGGCCAGCAATAGCATAACCCAGCAAAGACTTTTGAAAGAAGAGAATATTGGTTTCAAGGGAGGAAGCCAGGGCAGCCAGTTTTCCTTGGAGTCTCTTACTCGGCAGCCACAAATACACAGACCACCATCAGGCACCAGGAAGTAAGCAAAACAAGGTAGCCGAGCAGGCAATGTCAAGTCACAAAGCCCAAGCTGTTTCTAAAACATCAGGGAAAAGTTACTGAGCTTGAGACGTCCCTGGTGGTCCAGTGGCTAAGATCCCCCGCTCCCAATGCAGGTCTGATCAGGGAACTAGATCCCACATGCTGCAACTAAGACCCACAGCAGCCAAATAAATAAATTTCTTTAAAAAGTGACTGAGCTCAAATCACCCCCAAATACCTGTGGTACAAAAGAAAATAATTTAAATTCCAAACACTTTGTTTATAAAAGGAGGTGAGTTTTCAATACATCTTGTTGTAATTTTCATTGGTAAACATTTATAGAGCTCGGAACTATGCCAAGAGGGTGTATACAATGCGTTCAATAGCTCAGTCCACAGGGGATTGTAAAGTGGGAAACACGAGAAATACTAGATGTAAATGGATCACAGCAGTGTGGGGCATACCTGCTGAATGACACGGGAATAGCACTGCCTCTAAATTCTGTGTGGGAGTCAAGAGGAAGGCGAATCCTCAAGTGACTGACATGTCACTAAGGGTCCAACAGGAAGCAGATGGCACACTCAAAGGCTTTAACTGAAAGTTTAAGAAAATAATGACTAGGGTAGGGTGTGGGCAGAGCTAAGCCAACCAATCATGCTGGCAAACAAGGGCTAGCAGCGGAGAATGCTGGTACCCCTCTTCACCTGTAGGGGTGGGGTGAGGTGAGGAACGAGGCCATGGAGCCCGTTGAGCATGTGCTGGTGCCTGGAAAATGGGGGGTTCTACAGGACTTGAGGTCAGAAGCTCAGGATAGGGGTTGGGGAGCAAATCCCCAACCTCTGGTCACCTGCTAAGGCTTTGCACAGGCCCGACAAGAATCTGGAGGGCAAGGGAGCTGGGTGATGCAGCCGCAGGGCACAGAGCAGGAGAGACAAGAGTGGAGAGTGGACATGGGGACACGTGGAGACTCGCCCAGTGCATGGGCTGGACGCCTTACTAAGGGCTTTAACAGAAAAAGGAGATTTCTTGGTGTAGAAATGGAAGGGGGGCACATCTTGGGCAGAGAAAGACATGCATGCGTAGGAAATGGGAAACAGTTTATCTTTCAGCCAAGAAATGTGTGCAAAGTGCATTTTCTTAAGACGAGGCAGGCTGCAACATTCAGGAAGCTTGGAGGAACAGACACAGAGAATTCCATCTCAGCACTATGACACGTGAGGTGGGCCTTGTAGGATGTTTAGCAGCATTCGTGGCCTCAGTAGCATCTCACTCTGAGCTGGGATAACTGAAAGTCTTCAGACATTGCCAAATGTCCTCTAAGCAAGTTCACCCCTCCACGCCAGTCGAGAACCACTGGGAAAATAAAGGGACTCTAATCAGAAATCTGTTGAAACACAGGGACGACAGGAGGTTCTAAAGGCTTAGATCAAGTAAAACAGTAAGACAGACAAGAGTAGAACCCATGTCACAGACCCTGAGAAAGAGGAGCAGGCAGGTTGTGAGGAGGTGGGTGTGAGTAACTTCCAGGTGGGCAGTCATGGCATCATGGAAAGGAAGGGAAGATGACATCTTCACTCACAGGGCTGGGAAGGCCTGAGGATTGTCTTCGGGAAACATGATGTGCCTTCAGCAAACATACTTGAAGGAAATCAGAACTTTAAATGAGGCACTGAGTTGAGAAGGGAGATGGGGACTCGAGGTGCAAATCTGAGTCATCCACACAGAGACAGACTTCTGTCCTCCTATGGACAAAAGGAAAAGTAGAGAAAACCAAGGACTAAGGTTTTTTTCTCTTCTTTTTTGGGGGTGATGGGGGTTGGGGTGGGAAGGCATGGTGTGCCTATTTAGAACAAAGATGTGGGATGGAACAGAAGGCTCCAGAGACAAGAAAACCAGGCAGTTTTCTGAGGTGGAAAATGGGCTGAAGTCCAGCTCCTGCCCCACTAGTCAGTTCCTTTGTCCCAAGGACTCTGCCTGACATGAGAGACCAACTTTTTCTAACATATAGAAAGATGCCCTGGATGCTGGGGGTGGTACTGAGGAGACTCAAAGCTCCCACAGAAGCCAAGACTGTCAAGAAGGACTAAACCTTGCTGGCCTCACCTTCCCAGTGGTTAATGGTCCTCTTTTCTTTTGTTTATCACTCAAATCTGTAAAGAAGCAGAATTTTTAAGCGATAAGAATGACAAAGATGATGTTTGTTATGTTAATGAAGAGACTTTTGGATGTCACCAGAAGAACTAAACCTGTCATTAGAGGACTGGAAATTTCAGTCCTATTTCCTAGAGCCCTGGGGAGGAGATAGGGGCTAGAGGTTGAATCAGTCATCCACGGTGGGTAATAATTTTATCAAACATGCCCATATAACAAACCCTCCATAAAATCCCCTAAGGAGAGAGTTCAGAGAGCTTCCAGGCTGATGGATCAGAATGCATCCACGTGCCATGGAGCTGGGTCCCAGGCTGCAACTCCTTTCTTCTGGGTCTCACCCCATGTATCTGACTATTGATCTGTATCCTTTCATATCCTTTGTAATAGTCCTGATCTAGTGAGTAAGCTGGTTTCACGAGTTCTATGAGCTGTTCTAGCAAATTAACTGAACCCATGGAGAGGGCTGTAGGTCCTGTGATTTATAACCAGTCAATCAGAAGCACAGGTGACAACCTGAATTTGAGGCTAGCATCCGAATTAAAGAGCTGTCTTGTGGGACTGAGTCCTTACCTGTGGAACCTGATGCTATCTCTGGGTAGATAGCGTCAGAAGTGAGTGAAACTCTAGGATATCCAGGGGTTCCCTGGTAGCTCAGATGCTAAAGAATCTGCCTGTAATACAAGAGATCCAGGTTCCATCCTTGTGTCAGGAAGATCCCTGGAGAAGAGAATGGCTACCCACTCCACTATTCTTGCCTGGAGAATCCAATGGACAAAGAAGCCTGATGGGCTACAGTCCATGGGGTTGCAAAGAGTCAGACACAACTGAGTGACTGACACTTTTACTTTCTAGGGTACCCAGGTGGTGTCAGAGAAGCAGCTCCCCACAGATTCCTTTGTCCCAAGGACTCTGCCTGACATGAGAGACCAACTTTTTCTAACATATAGAAAGATGCCCTGGATGCTGGGGGTGGTACTGAGGAGACTCAAAGCTCCCACAGAAGCCAAGACTGTCAAGAAGGACTAAACCTTGCTGGCCTCACCTTCCCAGTGGTTAATGGTCCTCTTTTCTTTTGTTTATCACTCAAATCTGTAAAGAAGCAGAATTTTTAAGCGATAAGAATGACAAAGATGATGTTTGTTATGTTAATGAAGAGACTTTTGGATGTCACCAGAAGAACTAAACCTGTCATTAGAGGACTGGAAATTTCAGTCCTATTTCCTAGAGCCCTGGGGAGGAGATAGGGGCTAGAGGTTGAATCAGTCATCCACGGTGGGTAATAATTTTATCAAACATGCCCATATAACAAACCCTCCATAAAATCCCCTAAGGAGAGAGTTCAGAGAGCTTCCAGGCTGATGGATCAGAATGCATCCACGTGCCATGGAGCTGGGTCCCAGGCTGCAACTCCTTTCTTCTGGGTCTCACCCCATGTATCTGACTATTGATCTGTATCCTTTCATATCCTTTGTAATAGTCCTGATCTAGTGAGTAAGCTGGTTTCACGAGTTCTATGAGCTGTTCTAGCAAATTAACTGAACCCATGGAGAGGGCTGTAGGTCCTGTGATTTATAACCAGTCAATCAGAAGCACAGGTGACAACCTGAATTTGAGGCTAGCATCCGAATTAAAGAGCTGTCTTGTGGGACTGAGTCCTTACCTGTGGAACCTGATGCTATCTCTGGGTAGATAGCGTCAGAAGTGAGTGAAACTCTAGGATATCCAGGGGTTCCCTGGTAGCTCAGATGCTAAAGAATCTGCCTGTAATACAAGAGATCCAGGTTCCATCCTTGTGTCAGGAAGATCCCCTGGAGAAGAGAATGGCTACCCACTCCACTATTCTTGCCTGGAGAATCCAATGGACAAAGAAGCCTGATGGGCTACAGTCCATGGGGTTGCAAAGAGTCAGACACAACTGAGTGACTGACACTTTTACTTTCTAGGGTACCCAGGTGGTGTCAGAGAATTGCTTGGTGGTGTGGAGAGAAAAACTTCACACATCGGAAATGGATGCAGAATGGTAGGCTGCTATAACAATATACCATGCCCTGCGTGCTAAGTCACTTCAGTGGTGACTGGGGTGAACCAGCGCCCCTTGCACTTCAAGGCAGTGTCCTTACCCACAGGACCACCAGGGAAGCCCCTATATGTAAGTTTTGAAACATCATAAACACCCCCTCGACCTACCACCCACACCAAGAGTCAGATCACCACCAATCACATCTCTCCATTGTGCTCTTCTCTCTGGCATATCCCCTGTCTCTCAGAAGAAACTTGCCTCAGTTTTATGATTATGAGTTCCTTGTACAGTCCTGTACTTATTGTGTGGTTCTTCTACTATTCTGTTGTACACACCCTGTTGTACATTTTCACTGACTGAACTTCAACCTGGCCTCCTGCAGGCTGCCCGATCCCTTGGGTCAGATAGTAACATGAAAATACCTTCTTACACTTAACCTCCCACACTAAAATTCCATTTTTCATCTCCATCTCTAGATTTGCCTGAACTACCCCTTCATCTGCACGAAGATCATTACTATTCATTCTTCTCTGTATCATTTACCCTGCATGAAAACAGGAAAGGCCCAGAAAAACTTCTTTTATTGTGCACACACAGAACAGACCCCAGTGACAACAGCAGTATTTTTCTCCTGGAAGATGCACCTGCAGCCCTCAAGCCTTCAGCCTCCCTGCCTAATTCCAAGACACAACTCTTCAGCAGATGCCTTCACCAACATCCAGTGGTCCCTCTACAGAGGACTCAGAAAGGTGGGTGATGGCCAGTGTTCTGTATCCTTTATCCTCTCATCTTGTTTGTGGACAAGTGGCCATCATCAGTTCATCCAGAATTTCCCAGGTGTGCAAGGACCTGCAAGACCCTGACACAGGCCAACAGACTCGACCCTTTCCGAACAGATGACAGCAGGCTCTGAAAGCCCTCTGCATATATAAACCCAAAACCCAGCTTCTCCACTTGCTCACCGATGCTTGAAATTGCTTTAAGGAGAGACAACAGCTTTCATCTCGCAACTGCAGAAAACTCCCCTGGCCCTTGGTGAACTCACTCATTGAGACTAGGGCACTGGTGTGAAAGATTGGATGACACAATGGACACCTGAAAAATGGGCACGAAATGACAGACAAGGGTTAGGGCAGAAAGTGAAAGCTTTTCTTGCTTCCTTGGGAGCTTAAAAAAGAAAAGTCTTAACATCATAAGACCTGGAGTCAAACTTAGTCTCACTGCCAGCGGTCTGACCCACCATAGACAAGTTACTCAACATTTTAAATCTGTCTCTTATTCCTAAAATGAAGGTAAATGCCTACCTCCACAGTCACTGTGAGGCTTTGAGGCCATTCGACACGTGGATATTATCCTTCATTCCCTGTTGCTTACGCATTTCGCTCTGTTCCTATCCACACGCCTCGCATAATTACCTCCTTCATTCCCTTGTTGTGTAAGACTGAACTTCAACCTGGCCTCCTGCAGGCTGCCCGATCCCTTGGGTCAGATAGTAACATGAAAATACCTTCTTACACTTAACCTCCCACACTAAAATTCCATTTTTCATCTCCATCTCTAGATTTGCCTGAACTACCCCTTCATCTGCACGAAGATCATTACTATTCATTCTTCTCTGTATCATTTACCCTGCATGAAAACAGGAAAGGCCCAGAAAAACTTCTTTTATTGTGCACACACAGAACAGACCCCAGTGACAACAGCAGTATTTTTCTCCTGGAAGATGCACCTGCAGCCCTCAAGCCTTCAGCCTCCCTGCCTAATTCCAAGACACAACTCTTCAGCAGATGCCTTCACCAACATCCAGTGGTCCCTCTACAGAGGACTCAGAAAGGTGGGTGATGGCCAGTGTTCTGTATCCTTTATCCTCTCATCTTGTTTGTGGACAAGTGGCCATCATCAGTTCATCCAGAATTTCCCAGGTGTGCAAGGACCTGCAAGACCCTGACACAGGCCAACAGACTCGACCCTTTCCGAACAGATGACAGCAGGCTCTGAAAGCCCTCTGCATATATAAACCCAAAACCCAGCTTCTCCACTTGCTCACCGATGCTTGAAATTGCTTTAAGGAGAGACAACAGCTTTCATCTCGCAACTGCAGAAAACTCCCCTGGCCCTTGGTGAACTCACTCATTGAGACTAGGGCACTGGTGTGAAAGATTGGATGACACAATGGACACCTGAAAAATGGGCACGAAATGACAGACAAGGGTTAGGGCAGAAAGTGAAAGCTTTTCTTGCTTCCTTGGGAGCTTAAAAAAGAAAAGTCTTAACATCATAAGACCTGGAGTCAAACTTAGTCTCACTGCCAGCGGTCTGACCCACCATAGACAAGTTACTCAACATTTTAAATCTGTCTCTTATTCCTAAAATGAAGGTAAATGCCTACCTCCACAGTCACTGTGAGGCTTTGAGGCCATTCGACACGTGGATATTATCCTTCATTCCCTGTTGCTTACGCATTTCGCTCTGTTCCTATCCACACGCGCTCCATCCTCCTCTCTGATCATTAGAGAAGTTAGAAGTGAGGCGTCTGGAACCACGAAATAAGTTCAAAACCTAACCCTTTTGGTCAAGTTACTTGACGGTTATGTGCTGTTTTCTCTGTAAAATGAAGATAATAAGGGTATTTGCCTCACCGGAAGACTGTAAGGATTGAGCGAGTTAATACATTAGAAAAGGAAGCGGAGGGCACTGCAAGAAGCTCATCTGACAACTGTTCCCCAGGGCCTCTCCTCACCTGCTCACTTTCCACGACCAAAACACCACTGAAACTCTGCAAGTTACTTCCGTTCTGTAACATACAAAAGCTTGCAAATTGCTACACGTTCCCAAGGTTTCTCAAAGCCCCCAGCCTCATTCTTAAACCGCAAGGCCGTCTATTGCTTCCCACAGGCAAACTCCGAAGCAGATCCAGGACCCAGACTGGGAAGGAAGCCTTGGCAGAGGGGGCGGGGCGGGCCTTGGTGGGCGGGGCCGTGGGGCTGGGGAGGCTCTGTGAGGTCACGCCCGCACCTGAGCACCGCGGTTGCCAGGCAGCGTAGCCGGCGTCGGCGCGCCAGGCGCCGGCGAAGCGCTAACAAAGCCGGGTCCCTCCCCGCCTTTCTCGTGCTAGAAGCTGAGGCCGGTGCCGCCCTACTCTGCTCAGATCCTGCTGCTTTCCGCCCGCCGAAGGTGCGGGGCGGTGAGTCTCTCTCCACACCTCCCGCCTGAAGCGGATAGCCCGCTTGGGAGCAAGCCTCGGGTAGCCACCCCGAGGGGAAGTGGAGGGAGGGGAACACCCTGAGCACCCCGACGGCGGCTCTGGGCTGAGGTAAGAGTCCTGCCTGGTGGGCCCACTGAATTCGGAACTCCTCCTACGATCTTTGATCTTTAAGAGAACGTAACCATGGGTGATTATTGCTCTCTACCCAAACTGTATGTATACTTTGTACTCAGAACTACCATTTTATGATTTCTTACATGGGGGGAGTGATTTGGAAACACAACAGAATCTGGGATCAAATCCTCCCATTGACTAGCCAAACCTTGGCTTTTTCTTCTCTGACATGGCTGTAACATACTTATGGGTGGGGTGGAGGAAGGAGTAAAATTATGTCCAAAATATGTCTGTATAGTCAAAGCTATGGTTTTCCCAGTAGTCGTGTACCTTAAATTCTCTTTTTCTGTAAAATGAAGATAATAAGGGTATTTGCCTCACCGGAAGACTGTAAGGATTGAGCGAGTTAATACATTAGAAAAGGAAGCGGAGGGCACTGCAAGAAGCTCATCTGACAACTGTTCCCCAGGGCCTCTCCTCACCTGCTCACTTTCCACGACCAAAACACCACTGAAACTCTGCAAGTTACTTCCGTTCTGTAACATACAAAAGCTTGCAAATTGCTACACGTTCCCAAGGTTTCTCAAAGCCCCCAGCCTCATTCTTAAACCGCAAGGCCGTCTATTGCTTCCCCACAGGCAAACTCCGAAGCAGATCCAGGACCCAGACTGGGAAGGAAGCCTTGGCAGAGGGGGCGGGGCGGGCCTTGGTGGGCGGGGCCGTGGGGCTGGGGAGGCTCTGTGAGGTCACGCCCGCACCTGAGCACCGCGGTTGCCAGGCAGCGTAGCCGGCGTCGGCGCGCCAGGCGCCGGCGAAGCGCTAACAAAGCCGGGTCCCTCCCCGCCTTTCTCGTGCTAGAAGCTGAGGCCGGTGCCGCCCTACTCTGCTCAGATCCTGCTGCTTTCCGCCCGCCGAAGGTGCGGGGCGGTGAGTCTCTCTCCACACCTCCCGCCTGAAGCGGATAGCCCGCTTGGGAGCAAGCCTCGGGTAGCCACCCCGAGGGGAAGTGGAGGGAGGGGAACACCCTGAGCACCCCGACGGCGGCTCTGGGCTGAGGTAAGAGTCCTGCCTGGTGGGCCCACTGAATTCGGAACTCCTCCTACGATCTTTGATCTTTAAGAGAACGTAACCATGGGTGATTATTGCTCTCTACCCAAACTGTATGTATACTTTGTACTCAGAACTACCATTTTATGATTTCTTACATGGGGGCAGTGATTTGGAAACACAACAGAATCTGGGATCAAATCCTCCCATTGACTAGCCAAACCTTGGCTTTTTCTTCTCTGACATGGCTGTAACATACTTATGGGTGGGGTGGAGGAAGGAGTAAAATTATGTCCAAAATATGTCTGTATAGTCAAAGCTATGGTTTTCCCAGTAGTCGTGTACAAATGTAAGCGCTGGACCATAAAAATGGCTGAGCACGGAAGAACTGATGCTTTCTGAATATGTTAGGTAAGACTCTGGAGAGTCCCTTGGACAGCAAGGCGCTCAAACCAGTCAACCCTAAAGAAAATCAACCCTGAATATGCATTGGAAGGACTGATGTTGAAGCTGCAGTACTTAGGCCATCTGATGCGAAGAGCTGACTTGTAAAAGGGAGTGCATAATGGTTTACTGATGGTAACTGGTTAGTGACTCATCTGTTAGATTACTCTCTGTTAGCATTGTTTTCTGTTAAATCTTTATTGATTGTAACTGACTGCAATTGACGAAGAAGCCCCTGGATTATTCTGTTGATTTCGAAAGGGAATGAGCATGTGTGGCCAATCTCAATCAAAGGGGAGGGTCTTGTGCCATTGATTGGACCAGCCTTTAAAAACCGCTTTTTACCTCCAGTCGAGGCCCTCACAGGAAACCTAGTTTCTTGTGAGTGGTCGCTGGCGCCAGCCTAATAAACCTCTTTTCCATCTATCATGAGCGGAGTTGGGTGCTTAACTGAGCGCGCCTCACAACAGACTCACTGAAAAAGACCTTGACCCTGGAAGGACTGAGGGCAGGAGGAGAAGGAGACAACAGGATGAGGTGCTTGGATGGCATCGTCAACTCAGTGAACATGAGTTTGAGCAAACTCTGGGAGATAATGGAGGACAGGGAAGCCTGGAGTGCTGCAGTTCATGAGGTCTCAAAAGAGTTGGATGTGAATTAGCAGTTGGACAACAACAATGGTGGGGGGTTGCCATGGGGACCAAAGAACATGACTGGTAGTTTATATAAACTGTTATCATTCATTCATTTTCCTCATATATGTTGAGTACTGACTGTATTCCAGGCCCCAGGTTAGGCATCAGGGATTTTATTGTGAACAGAAAGTGACTATCCCTGCCCTCAAGTTTACAGTCTATTGGGAAAGGAGGTGGTTCATCCAAAAAAAAAAAAAAAAAAGCACAAATAATGTAAAATTAGAGCCAAGGAGAGATGAATAAAGGGTGCTCTGAGAAGGGTATAAGGTAATTGACAGATCAGAGAAAGCTGAGACCTGAAAAACCTGTGGAAAGACTAGGAGTATGTCTGGGCAAGGGTAACCATGTGTCCAAAATCCATCATCTCCTATTCCAAGCCCAAACAAGTCCATGCAGTTCCTGGTCCTTGGTTCTAAGAACTGTTCATAGACACTCCTGAGATTCAGGTGTCTGAAGCTTTTCATTCAGGTAACTGCAGGCTTTTGTTTGAATCGTTGAGGCCCTGTTTGGCCCATGCCAATACAACCAAATGGGGAATAGCAAAAACAAATATATGTATTATATTTAATAAGACCTATGTTCTTTAGCATGTATGTGTTGGCCTGCCATTTCACAATTGGGAGGTGTAAGAGGAAATCTGATGAATTTTAAGAGTTGAGGGGAGGCAGGGCTGGGATGGATGGATAATTTAGGAAGACCTACCATACCGAGAGCATTAAGAATAGAAAAGAACTTCACAAAGCACTGGAATCATGGAATGTTAAGATAGAATGGATCTTTCCCCACTGTTCTTTTTTATCAGGATGTGAGTAAATGATCCATAATTCCCCAAAGAAAACATTGGTCTTCAGTGCCTTTTCAGCCTAAGGAGTCTATGATCCTAAGTCTCTGTGGTTCAAAAGTGCATGGAATCCCTAAGTGCTATGGGGACATGGGAGGGGACTTTGACCTACTCCTCCTTCAGTGTTTGTCATTTCTACTGCAATGCCATCTACCCAGTCATCAGAGCTTGAAAAGTGAGGAGTCACCCTAGACTCTGCTCTCTTCTAATCCATCTCTCCCAATGGTTACCAAGTCCTGTAGCTCCTGTCTCTCCCATCCCTCCACACTGCAATTGCATTTCAAGGCAAGGATGCATTGTCCAGCATTGTCCCCAGAGGGCTGCCATACTCTCCTAACCAGGCTCCCTGCATAAAGCCTCGCTCTCTTCAGTGCATCTCCACAGATTTCAGTCAGTGTGCATTTCAGAGTCCAGCAAAAAGAAAGAAATCATACAACAATTTGACAAAGAAGGTTCAATGTAACAAATTTTTAACTATAATGGATTGGAATGATGGAAGATTGGTTAGCAAGACATAAAGATCCAAAGTGTACAGAATCACAACTTTAAGAAGCCATCACTGTCCTTGAGATAGCTCATCCAAGAAAGAGAAGACCCCCCCCACCCCAAGAGTGTGTTGCAGGGGGTGTGGCCACTGCTGATTAGATGGCAGAGAAAGTGAGGGACCAGGCAGCCAGAAATGCACTGTCTGGGATGCCAAAGAAGCCATTCCCCAAAAGGTGAAAGTACACTTGCCGTACTCTGCTGCAAAGCTTCTCAAGAGAGGTGCTGGGGAATCAGTCAGCCGCTGGGCGCTTCTGACTGCTGGGCACTGCAACCGTCGGGCATTTAAGAGCTCACATACTGCAGATGCTGGAGAAGTCATGCACCGCAGGATCCAGGCACTGGGGAAACTGCTCCTTCCTGGAGCCTAGCAAGGAGAACTTGTGGAACCCAGGAGAGAAAGCCCCCCTTAAAAAAAGCAGGGCTGGGATGGATGGATAATTTAGGAAGACCATACGGGCATTAAGAATAGAAACGAACTTCACAAAGCACTGGAATCATGGAATGTTAAGATAGAATGGATCTTTCCCCACTGTTCTTTTTTATCAGGATGTGAGTAAATGATCCATAATTCCCCAAAGAAAACATTGGTCTTCAGTGCCTTTTCAGCCTAAGGAGTCTATGATCCTAAGTCTCTGTGGTTCAAAAGTGCATGGAATCCCTAAGTGCTATGGGGACATGGGAGGGGACTTTGACCTACTCCTCCTTCAGTGTTTGTCATTTCTACTGCAATGCCATCTACCCAGTCATCAGAGCTTGAAAAGTGAGGAGTCACCCTAGACTCTGCTCTCTTCTAATCCATCTCTCCCAATGGTTACCAAGTCCTGTAGCTCCTGTCTCTCCCATCCCTCCACACTGCAATTGCATTTCAAGGCAAGGATGCATTGTCCAGCATTGTCCCCAGAGGGCTGCCATACTCTCCTAACCAGGCTCCCTGCATAAAGCCTCGCTCTCTTCAGTGCATCTCCACAGATTTCAGTCAGTGTGCATTTCAGAGTCCAGCAAAAAGAAAGAAATCATACAACAATTTGACAAAGAAGGTTCAATGTAACAAATTTTTAACTATAATGGATTGGAATGATGGAAGATTGGTTAGCAAGACATAAAGATCCAAAGTGTACAGAATCACAACTTTAAGAAGCCATCACTGTCCTTGAGATAGCTCATCCAAGAAAGAGAAGACCCCCCCCACCCCAAGAGTGTGTTGCAGGGGGTGTGGCCACTGCTGATTAGATGGCAGAGAAAGTGAGGGACCAGGCAGCCAGAAATGCACTGTCTGGGATGCCAAAGAAGCCATTCCCCAAAAGGTGAAAGTACACTTGCCGTACTCTGCTGCAAAGCTTCTCAAGAGAGGTGCTGGGGAATCAGTCAGCCGCTGGGCGCTTCTGACTGCTGGGCACTGCAACCGTCGGGCATTTAAGAGCTCACATACTGCAGATGCTGGAGAAGTCATGCACCGCAGGATCCAGGCACTGGGGAAACTGCTCCTTCCTGGAGCCTAGCAAGGAGAACTTGTGGAACCCAGGAGAGAAGCCCCTTCCTCCGCCAGTATCCCTCCAGCGCCCTCTACTGACAAAGCTTAACATTATGCCAGGCAGCTTCTAAAGGACCTAGTTCTGTTTTTTTGTTTTTTTTTTTTTTGCTGAGGAGGCAATGCAGGGTGAATTTGGAGCAGACAGGCAATCAGTTGATAAATGGAGCATAAAGCAAACACCAAAATCTTATTGAGTGACTCCAGTGCTTGAATCCTCTAGTGGCTCCCTATTGCTATTAAGATAAAGTTCAAAAGACTTACCATGGCAAACCAGGCTTTTTATATTCTGGTGTTGGGCTACATTTCCAGCCTTAGGTCCAATCACTCTCCCTGTGTCCACTGTAGCCCTCCATAATTACATTGCCCTGAATTCTCTGTTTTTTTGACATTCCTACGCCTTTGCTTAGTCCTGGCCACAGAGAATTCCCTCCCTGCTCTTATCAGGAGCCTATCCTGTACCTGGCCCTGCTCTGGGACTGGGAATAACAGCAGTGAACAAACCAGGCTTATCCAAGTCTCTGTTCAAATATCATCACTATGTTGGAAGTATTCCCTGACCACCTTATCCAGCCTTCAGATGAGTTAGATCTAGATGTTTCTGTTCTCCTAGATCTATATCTTGACACATATTATACCCTATGTGAATCACCAATTTTCCTATTAGCCTTTTCCACTGGCCTGTGAGTGCTCTGAGGGCAGGGTGTGTGGTTCACTTATTTCTGTGTCCCAGTATTTATTTAGTGCTATTCCTGACATGTAAAGTCTTATTGGATTAATTGTTTACCCAGGATTACATAATTAGTCAAAGGTAGGCCCAGGACCAGAGTCATGGTCTCCTGTTTCATGGTCAGGAGTGTCTCTTCACTGGAGTTTGATCTGCCCTGTGGTGTCTATAAAGGACAGCGGCCCTGTACTTTGTGTTGCGAAAGCCAAGTGCAATGTTAAATATCATCAGAAATGGTAGTGGAAAGAAGAGAATAGCCCTGATCTTTTTTTGAAAACTGGCAAGTCTCTCCTCATAGACCTTGTTTGGGTCGGGATGATCCTCTGGGGAAGGGCATGGCAACCACTCCAGTATTCTTGCCTGGAGAATTCCACGGACAGAGGAACCTGGTGGACTACAGTCCATGGGGTTGCAAAGAAATAGCCACGACTGAGTGACGAAGCACACACATGCACACACACCCACACACACCCATGCACACCTACATACATAGACCTTCTTTACTTTGAGTCCCTGGATCAAGGGATGCTATGATGAAATCAGAAGTAGGAAGAACAAGGAAAAGGATGGAAATGATGTGGATGTGGGAAAGTCTTCGCTCTGAGGCAATGGAGAATTTCATACACTTACGAAAGACGGGGTGAAGGTGACCCCAGGCTCGTCTGACTGGTCCCCAAATCAGGGCGGGGTTGTGTGTCTGGAGGAGGAAGGGGCTTCTCTTGTGAGCTCCATATGCTCCGTGACTGTGATTAGGCAGGACAGTTGACAGAGCAGTCTGTAAATGGTATCCCTGGGCTTGTGAACCATGATATGAACATGGAAGGAATCTTTGAAAATGAAGACACATTGAAAGAGGTAATTGTTCCCTTTATAAGTGAAGAAAATAGCTCTAGTCATTGCTCTGTGAGAAAGGGGATCCTTCAGGGGTGCTGTGTGATGGTTGGGAGGGGTGGGAAGGGGGTGGATATACATATGACTAATCTGGGAACATACATATCTGTAAACAACAAAACTCTGTAAAAGTTAAAAGTAAAATAAAGGTTTTTAAAAAATAAACATGTATAACTGTTAACTTTCAAGACGTGGTACTAGGATGATATATAAGCAATTTGGAGAAATTTGTTAATAACAGAGCCAAGAACCACTACTCAAAAAAAAAAAAAAGGGACAAGGTCAGGACAAGGACTGCTCTTAGCAATATTGCTGCTGGCATCCAAATGCTAGGTTGGCTTGATCCAGGGGTTGGCCCAAGATAGAAAAAGATCCAGACTTGTGTGAAGTAAAGTTGGAGAGGCAAGCTAATAGGAATAAGACAAATCATGGAGAACTTGAAAGTCAGACAGGGCATCGTTTTGATGAGAAAAGAAATGAAGATCCACTTAAGGTTTTAGAGAGTGATGTAATAAGATGAGTGGTTAAGACATTTTATCTGAGAAAACTAAGCCTCAATTTCCTGGCATTGGAAAATGCTTATAATATTAGAACCTATCTACTTACAGACTGCTGTAAGGATTAATGAGATAAGGAATCTGCATTGACTTTAAAGAAAATGAAAGTGTCAGTCAGTCAATCATGTCCAACTCTTTGTGACCCCATGGACTGTAGCCCCTCCAGGCACACCTACATACATAGACCTTCTTTACTTTGAGTCCCTGGATCAAGGGATGCTATGATGAAATCAGAAGTAGGAAGAACAAGGAAAAGGATGGAAATGATGTGGATGTGGGAAAGTCTTCGCTCTGAGGCAATGGAGAATTTCATACACTTACGAAAGACGGGGTGAAGGTGACCCCAGGCTCGTCTGACTGGTCCCCAAATCAGGGCGGGGTTGTGTGTCTGGAGGAGGAAGGGGCTTCTCTTGTGAGCTCCATATGCTCCGTGACTGTGATTAGGCAGGACAGTTGACAGAGCAGTCTGTAAATGGTATCCCTGGGCTTGTGAACCATGATATGAACATGGAAGGAATCTTTGAAAATGAAGACACATTGAAAGAGGTAATTGTTCCCTTTATAAGTGAAGAAAATAGCTCTAGTCATTGCTCTGTGAGAAAGGGGATCCTTCAGGGGTGCTGTGTGATGGTTGGGAGGGGTGGGAAGGGGGTGGATATACATATGACTAATCTGGGAACATACATATCTGTAAACAACAAAACTCTGTAAAAGTTAAAAGTAAAATAAAGGTTTTTAAAAAATAAACATGTATAACTGTTAACTTTCAAGACGTGGTACTAGGATGATATATAAGCAATTTGGAGAAATTTGTTAATAACAGAGCCAAGAACCACTACTCAAAAAAAAAAAAAAGGGACAAGGTCAGGACAAGGACTGCTCTTAGCAATATTGCTGCTGGCATCCAAATGCTAGGTTGGCTTGATCCAGGGGTTGGCCCAAGATAGAAAAAGATCCAGACTTGTGTGAAGTAAAGTTGGAGAGGCAAGCTAATAGGAATAAGACAAATCATGGAGAACTTGAAAGTCAGACAGGGCATCGTTTTGATGAGAAAAGAAATGAAGATCCACTTAAGGTTTTAGAGAGTGATGTAATAAGATGAGTGGTTAAGACATTTTATCTGAGAAAACTAAGCCTCAATTTCCTGGCATTGGAAAATGCTTATAATATTAGAACCTATCTACTTACAGACTGCTGTAAGGATTAATGAGATAAGGAATCTGCATTGACTTTAAAGAAAATGAAAGTGTCAGTCAGTCAATCATGTCCAACTCTTTGTGACCCCATGGACTGTAGCCTACCAGGCTCCCCTCTCCATGGAGTTCTCCAGGCAAGAATACTGCAGTGGGTAGTCATTCCCTCCTTCAGGGGGATCTTCCTGACCCAGGGATCAAAGTCAAGTCTCCTGCATTGGCAGGTGGATTCTTTACCATCAGAGCTACCGGGAAGCCCTTTGAAAGCATTGACTTTCAAAGCCCCTCTTAATGCTGGGCACCCTTCCATTCTTCGCAACGGTGTGGAAAATGGCTATTGAGACAATAATCATATTTTCAGGACGAAAAATTAGGACATACTCTGATGAGCTTTATTCCACTTCAAGGTACTGAAAATGTACTTTTCATGATGCAAGTGAGAATATCCATGATATTTCAGTGATTTATGGAGAGAGGCAAACATAAGCTTTGAAACTAGGATTGTCCTAGAGAAAATCCCTGGTGTGTAAAACCATCTTATTCTGAGAGACGCAGGGTGGCGTAGTGTGGGAAGAGCGGTGAAGGAGACCTGAGTTCTTGATGCAGTGCCAGCAGGGACGGTGCCAATCACTTCTCTGTGTGCATCAATTCTCTCATTTGCAAATTGAAGATTTTGAACCATGTAGTAGTGCTCAGTTGATCAATCGTGTCCGACTCTTTGCAACCCCATGAACTGTAGCCTGCAACTCTGTCCATAGGATTCTCCAGGCAAGAACACTAGAGAAGGTTGCCATGCCCTCCTCCAGGGGATCTTCCTGACCCAGGGATAAAACCCACATCTCTTGTGTCTCCTGCATTGGCAGGAAGATTCTTTATCACTGTGATTCCTGGGAAGCCCCATATTAGACTGTAAATCCCTTCTTTTTTTTTGGAAAAGATGTTCTTCTTTTATTTTCCAGACAGATTTTTTTACGTCCACCAGGACTACAGTAGGGGAAGAAAGAGAAGGATAAATAAAAACTGGCCATGAGGTATCAGACTAATGCAACTGAGGAAGTGAAAGAAGTTTGTTTTGGATGCTTCTTTTGGGAAAGGGGACATCTACATAGGAAGCTGGTGGATACGGCTATAGCATGGCTGAGAGTTTACAACTGGAGATTTGGGAATCATCAGCCCAGAAAAGGCCTCTACTTCCTGGTAGAGTACAATAGATCAGGGCAGTTAAAGGCACCCACTGCAACAAATTTTAAAATCAAGAAAAATTAAAAAAAAAAAACAAAACAGCAAAGCTTGGCAGTCAATAGCACTGGCATGACAGATAAGAAATTTGAGGCACCCCAAACACACTTTAGTTTTGATATACTGTCTGGCATACAATTTAAAAAATACTGGATTATGCAAAGAAGCAGGAAAATGTGTCCAGTAATCAAAAAGAAAAATAGACTTCAAAGAGGAAATCAACAGGAGGATTCAGTCACTGGAGTTGTAAGACCTTCTTGACTCTAAAATAACTAAATAATATGTTCAGGAAAAGCAATGAAATGAGGCATAAATGGATGAAAATGGAGACTTTCAACACAGAAATTGTATGTGTAAAAATACCAGATATTCTAGAACTCAAAAAGCAATATTTGAAGTAAAGAATTCATTAAGTGGATTTATCAGCATCCTGGATAGCAGAAGGCATGCTTAGTGATGGAAAAGAAAGTGCCAAGGAGCTGGAAAGACAAAACTTCCTGGAGAATGGAGAGGGCAATTGCTGGTTCCTCAGGTCTTGGACAAGGCACAAACTAAGAGCCCAAGCAGCAGAGGACAGACTGTGAGGTCAGAGAGCCAGGCTGAGATGACAGAGGACGGCAGTGTGGCTTTATTCTGACATGCTTGATCTCACTCAGGGAGGAACTTTCTGTATCTACTGAGTTGAGTGGGATGCTTGTTGACTTTCCCCTCAGCAAGCTTGAGGGCAAAGTCATTCCCTGGAGATTAAACAAGAAAACAGAAATGTGTTCTTGGGGGGCCTGGCAAAAATTAATGCAGAAGTCCGTGTGAAGGGGCTAGAGAGCAGAGGTGACACAAGGCTGAGTGCGCTGCACAGAGTGATTTTGCCAGTTACTTTTGTGATGTTATTGTTTTATAAACTAAAAATAGACTGAAGTTTACAAATCAGCCTGGGCCCAAATGTGATCGCCAGTATGATGAAGCCTAACTTGATATGAGACTGTTTTTCTTTCAAACTCACTCAGTTAACCTCAATCTCAGAATCAGATGACCATCTTTAAATTTGTTCATGGCTTTGGTGTGTTTTAGGTATCAGAAACTCTAAAGACCCCCTCCCTCTACCAATCTCAGAAAACAACTTCAGTTCTCCTGAGAGCATCCCAGCTCCTGTTCAGAAACTAATGCCGAGTTACCTTCCCTTACCCTGCTGCCTCGGGCAAGGAGTTGCTGCCACTGTTAGCTATTGCTCTTCCCCTTGGCTCCGACTTTCTTTAAAGAGTGCCCGATGTCTTCGGCCTTTGTGACATTCTGAGGACATTATTTCTGAATGATCAAAAGTTTATCTGCTTTGCCAATTTGTCTCAAACTTTCTTGATGACTTCTAATCAATACTTCAGCTGAATAGTTTAACTTAGAAGCTAATCATTCCCTTAACAGCCAGTATTTTTACAGTTCACTTTCTAATTACATTCTGTTAAAGTTATATTTTATACACATAAATTATGTATATGTATACAAAATATGGGGTTTCCTTAGTGGCTCAGATGGTAAAGAATCTGCGTGCAATGCAGCCCAGGTGGGGAAGATCCCCTGGAGAAGGGAATGGCACCCCACTGCAGTATTCTTGCCTGGAGGTTTCCATGGACAGAGGACTCAAGTACCTGGGGTCACAAAGAGCATGTGATCTCAGAGAGCCAGGCTGAGATGACAGAGGACGGCAGTGTGGCTTTATTCTGACATGCTTGATCTCACTCAGGGAGGAACTTTCTGTATCTACTGAGTTGAGTGGGATGCTTGTTGACTTTCCCCTCAGCAAGCTTGAGGGCAAAGTCATTCCCTGGAGATTAAACAAGAAAACAGAAATGTGTTCTTGGGGGGCCTGGCAAAAATTAATGCAGAAGTCCGTGTGAAGGGGCTAGAGAGCAGAGGTGACACAAGGCTGAGTGCGCTGCACAGAGTGATTTTGCCAGTTACTTTTGTGATGTTATTGTTTTATAAACTAAAAATAGACTGAAGTTTACAAATCAGCCTGGGCCCAAATGTGATCGCCAGTATGATGAAGCCTAACTTGATATGAGACTGTTTTTCTTTCAAACTCACTCAGTTAACCTCAATCTCAGAATCAGATGACCATCTTTAAATTTGTTCATGGCTTTGGTGTGTTTTAGGTATCAGAAACTCTAAAGACCCCCTCCCTCTACCAATCTCAGAAAACAACTTCAGTTCTCCTGAGAGCATCCCAGCTCCTGTTCAGAAACTAATGCCGAGTTACCTTCCCTTACCCTGCTGCCTCGGGCAAGGAGTTGCTGCCACTGTTAGCTATTGCTCTTCCCCTTGGCTCCGACTTTCTTTAAAGAGTGCCCGATGTCTTCGGCCTTTGTGACATTCTGAGGACATTATTTCTGAATGATCAAAAGTTTATCTGCTTTGCCAATTTGTCTCAAACTTTCTTGATGACTTCTAATCAATACTTCAGCTGAATAGTTTAACTTAGAAGCTAATCATTCCCTTAACAGCCAGTATTTTTACAGTTCACTTTCTAATTACATTCTTTTAAAAGTATATGTTATACACATAAATTATGTATATGTATACATATATATGGGGTTTCCTTAGTGGCTCAGATGGTAAAGAATCTGCGTGCAATGCAGCCCAGGTGGGGAAGATCCCCTGGAGAAGGGAATGGCACCCCACTGCAGTATTCTTGCCTGGAGGTTTCCATGGACAGAGGACTCAAGTACCTGGGGTCACAAAGAGTTGGACACAACAGAGTGACCAACACACATACGTACACATACACATATAATATAAATCTCAGGTTTTACCAGAAATTGATTTCAGTAATCATCAGCCTTTCTTCTATAACACATAATCTTAAAACATTGAAACAACAAAAGTTTTTCAACCAAAGTACTGGAAACCAGACTTTACATCCCAGCCATTTTCAGCATCATGGCATACAGGAATCTATAAAGCACACTGGGGTACATGGTAGGGTTGGGAGAGGTCTATATGGAGCTTATGAAAAATTCAATATAGTTTTATCATATAATTGCAATAAAAACTTACAGAGAGTGAAGATACTGAATATTTACTCTGAATAAAACTTCCAAATGAAACTTTTTAAACTTTTCAAAGAGAAATACAGCTCATTTACTAATCATGATATTGCTTTAGGCCAAATTTTATGTTGAAATAACTACCTGCAGTTCCTGACCAAAAATTTTTAATTTTTCTGTACAAATTCTTATAGTCATCATCAGTGAGGAAGTTTGACTCACAGATGGGGGTCTTACTTAGCAAATGTTCAAATGGTATTTATTGATTTTTCTCCATTTGGCAGCAACTCCTTTCTCACTGTTAATCAACATTTGAATACTTTGATTTCTTCTGCCTTTGACTGAAATTCTTAGGATAATGTGAATGGATTTCTAATGCACTTAAATTTTTTACAGCAAGTATTTGCAAGTACTGTGACACCTAACAGATGTTTTATTGCTAATCTTCTTTAGGGTTGAAGATAGAAATATTAAACTCCTCACTGAACTACCTCCCATCATGGTTCCTTTGAATCTATGAGCACTGTTGGTATACTTTATTATATTTTTAACACATTCATTGTGATTTTTATGAAATTCATTCTGGTGCTTGAAAATGTCAAATAAGCCAGTTTTCTGAAGATAATAAACTCTCCCCAACAATTCTGCAATAAGAATCATTGACATTTTTCAATTCCTCTTTTAGCTCCTAACCTCCAGGAAAAATAAAAAAAAGGAAAAACTTCTCCATTGATATGGTAACTTAAAGCTGAAAGCAGACAAAACCATAGCAGCCTAGATTTTATTTGTAACATCCTTTATGATGGAATTCACATCTACAGGCAAATATGCAGGCAAATATATGAACAAAACAATGTCTTACTTACATCTCAGGTGTTCAGGATATGGACAACAGAGTAAGCTTCCCATCTTCCTATCATCATAGCTTTCCCACAGCACAGAAACTGTTGTTATTGCATAATCTAGAAAATCTTATTTGTTTTAAAGTATTTAGTTACTACTCATCTTCAATACTTCATTTTTTTTTAAAAAGATTTATTTATTTATTTTGGGCGGGGGTCGGGTTGGGGAGGGAGGGGAGTGGGTGGGCCACTTCCATTGGTCTTTCATTCCTCTATCTTCATCTGTCTTTGTTCTTTGGCCCGTGTGGGCCTCCCATCGCGGTGGCCTCTGTCGTCGCTGAGTGCTGGCTCTGGGCGCATGCGCTCCAGAGCTCCGGCTCGGTAATTGGACACATCTGTCCAGCCGCTCCGTGGCACGTGGGATCTTCCCAGGCCAGGGCTCGAACCGGCGCCCCTTGCACTGCAAGGCGGTGTCCTTACCCACTGGACCACCTGGGAAGCCCAACATTCCATTTTCATATTTCCTTTGCTGCCTTTGGTTCCGAGCATGACCATTTCTCAGGCAGTTTTCAAAGTGTGGTTTTGGGGACTTCTGAGGATCCTTGAGACTTTAGGGTAGGAATCCATGAAGGTAGAACTCTTTTTGTAATAGTATTAACCTTATAGGTCTTTCTCACTCTTCTTAAGCGTACAGTGGAGTTTTCCAGTTTTCCACATGATGTGTGATTGAATTCAATCAAATGGATTGAATGCAAAAAGCAGATAGGATAATCTAGCTGTGTTCTATTAAGCCAGACATTAAGAAATGTTTAGAACATATAAGAGAGCACCACACTTCTCTTTAAAGATTCTTGTTAACTTGTTTCTGGAAACTATAGTTATTTTTTATAAAATATGAAGGAGCTATTTTTATTTTAAAATAAATGTTTTAAAGTTTCTAAAATGATAAATTTGCATAATATAACCCATATTAACAAAAGAACTTCAGGGTCCTCAATAACTTTTAGAAATGTAAGGAGTGTCAAGATCAGAAACTTTTTAAGAATCAATCTCTTAAAAGACTCTCTGTATAATATAGAGATATTTTCTGTTAAGGCTCTGGAATAATTTATCTGGTGCCATTTTTTTTTTCATTTGCTAACTTTTCTAAAAAAATGAGATATTAGGGCATATATTTGGGTAGAGAAAAAAATTATCAGATCAAACAAATCCAAATTTTAAATAATCCTCAGTATATTGCCTAATAAATGACTTAAATTTATATTTTGGACTACATGTATAATGTCTGTGAATATCACAAGTAGTAAACTATAGTCATATATTAACATTTAATTCAAAAGTATACTTTACAGTGGGAAAACAAATCATGTATTTAAAACACTTAAAAATACTATAGGCAGGGGCTTCCCCTGGTGGTCCAGTGGGTAAGGACACCGCCTTGCAGTGCAAGGGGCGCCGGTTCGATCCCTGGCCTGGGAAGATCCCACGTGCCGCGGAGCGGCTGGACTGATGTGTCCAATCACCGAGCTGGAGCTCTGGAGCGCATATGCCCAGAGCCGGTGCTCTGCAACGACGGACGCCACCGTGATGGGAGGCCCACAGGAGCCAAAGAACGCAGACGAATGAAAATAGAAAAATGAAAGACCAATAGAAGTGGCCCGCCCACTCCCCCCCACAAAGTAAATAAATAAATAAATCTTTAAAAAAAAAATACTATAGGCATTCGTTACTGTAACAAATCAGTTTTCAGAGAAAAGAAGACTGTTCATTTTCTTTAGAATAGTTTCATGAAACTTGAAAAATCAAGTATTTTATTAGGAGGATTTTTAGAAATATTACCATTTAACCACAAAATGCTACATTTTTTACAAAATATAAACCCAGTGGCTCAGTCAGTAAAGAATCTGTCTGCAGTTCAGGAGACCTAACAGACCAGAGTTCGATCCCTGGGTCAGGAAGATCCCCTGGAGAAGGAAATGGCTATCCACTTCAGCATTCTTGCCTGGAAAATTACATGGGCAGAGGAGCCTGGAGAGCAATAGTCCATGGGGTGGTAAGAGTTGGACATGACTAGAGGCTAAACCCCCACTATACCCAAGTATAGTTAAAATATTCTGAAAAATAGTTTTATAAGCTATTAAAGGCCTACAGTCTCTTACTGAACCTATTAAATTATTTTCCACCATTATTTTGTTTCGGATGCAAACTTTTTAAATTTCTATAAACAAAGAATGCCATTATAGAATTTCATTCAGAATCAGATTTTGGATATTTTACATTAAAAAATACACCAAGAATGAATAAATATATAAATCAAGCCACAATTTTGAAAAATGAACAAAATCAATTATGTTTTATTAATGACAAGTGATGATGATGAAAACATAGGCCTTTTGGCGGGAGGAATAAATAACTTTAAACATAGAGCAAATTAAATCAAAGGAAGAATTAAGTTCTTGAAACATTTATGCGCAAAACATTGGCAATGACAATAAATACTTTGTAGTTCAAACAATTATCAGACTTACAAAGGTGCTTTTAACGTGGTGGTTAAAGGGAGGAAATTCTATATAAGCATCTTGGTTGGCAGGTGCTCTGCATAAAGCCTTAAGCCCCAAAACAGTAATTACAGAAACCTGCAAGTTTACTGACTGAGCAGAACAGTATCCAAATATAATTTCAACTTTTATAAAGTGGTGTGTGGTTGTACAATGGTTGTAAATTTCATACCACTATGAAAAGTTCATAATCATCCATCTCTCACTGCACACCTGTAACCCGTTCTGCCATGACCACTTGTGGGAAGCATAGCCTTAGAGATCTATAAAGACAGAATAGGGTGAAATGGGAAAATGTGTACTGGACAGAACATTTGATGATACTCAGGTTGTGTCGGAAAGCTCATGGCATAGCATGGACTCAAGATGAATCTCGGTGAGCATATGCAGGGCTTTAACAGATGGAAAGGAAGAGGGAGGGCACCTCGAGAAAGCCAGCCAGATTTAGCAACATATTCAGGGACAGAGAAAGGCAGGATGGAGTACTGCTAACAAGGAGAATGTGTTCAACTTTGAATTTATACTTCCTTGGAAAGTGATCAGAATAAACTATGTGTTAGAAATTTATGTTGGTAAATACTAGTAAAAATTTATAGTGTATAATTCTATGTATAAATCATGGAGAACCTCAGAAGTCAGGATAGGATTATCATTTTGTGAACTGGACTCTGACCTATTAATAGCATAGAAGACAGATCTTGACAGACCACTTGGTAAAGACCAGAGAATAACCTGAGACAGGATGGCACTTTAGGAGGTGAGGGGCTGAACCAGAGGAAATGAGGAGGAAAGAGAGAGGAAGGGATGAATGGGAGACACATATCAAAGAAAACATCAATGAGATTTAGTGACAGATTCAACAGGTTCAAGAGAATAGTGCCTCCAAGGCTTGGAGGCCAAATGACTGAGGAATGGTGGCGTCATGTCCAGAAACAAATCTGGAGAGGGGATTTAGTTCAGAGGGGGAGAATGAGTTTGGGTGGCAATGTCCTGGAGGCAATAGGAAGTGTGAAAGAGGTCAGGGATGGACCAAGTATAATCAGCACTGTTGTGTGTGCTACGTACAGTCAGGAGAGGTTGTGAACTCTCTGAAAATGGCAAAATGCTATAGACTGAGCTTTGGGAAGATTACTAAGTCTTGCTTAGCAGGAGAAAGAGGGGAAAAGAGTTACAGAGATAGAGAAGTAAAGCTGAGAAAAATATAAAAACAAGAAGAGTGTATGCCATCCAAAAAAAGAGACAAAGCCTCAAGAAGGGAATAACAGGGCTTCCCCTGGTGGTCCAGTGGGTAATGACACCGCCTTGCAGTGCAAAGGGCGCCGGTTTGATCCCTGGCCTGGGAAGATCCCACGTGCCACGGAGCGGCTGGACCAATGTGTCCAACTACCAAGCAGGAGCTCTGGAACGCATGTTCCCAGAGCTGGTGCTCTGCAGCAAGAGATACCACTGTGATGGGAGGCCCACACAGGCCAAAGAACAGAAATGGATGAAAACAGAGATGAAAGACCAATAGAAGTGGCCAAAAAAATAATGTTGAAGAAATCTCCACCAATTCTAAAAAAAAAAAAGAAGAATGACAGTCCTGTTGAACTGGCCATCTCCAGCCTCAGACTGTGTCTGTTCAAACACTGCCTGTTGTTTATCAGTTACATGTGACTTCAAAGGTTTTATCCTCTTTCTTAATTTTATCATTATCTATAAAATGGTGATACAGGGATATTTTGTGGATTAAGTGAAAAAAGTATACAGAATATTTAGTAAAGTGTTATCTGGCACAGATATAAGTTTATAGATGTAATTGGTGTCTTCAAGGGGCCAATGCAATGGTAAGAACAGAGAAAGTTGTGAGACATTAAACAAGGACTGCACACTGAGAAAAAACACTAGGTATTAAAAAAGTTATTAGACATTCTTTGCCCCAAGATGAAGAGAAATCACAGAACAGTTGCTAGGAGAGGCAACAAGGTAAAGTAAAAGGTTTTCTTAGGTTTGCTCTGTATTGACAAAGGGTTATCTTATGGGTGTCTGTTTAATTAAAGCTGGGCCTCCTGACTGGAATGGTGGCGTCATGTCCAGAAACAAATCTGGAGAGGGGATTTAGTTCAGAGGGGGAGAATGAGTTTGGGTGGCAATGTCCTGGAGGCAATAGGAAGTGTGAAAGAGGTCAGGGATGGACCAAGTATAATCAGCACTGTTGTGTGTGCTACGTACAGTCAGGAGAGGTTGTGAACTCTCTGAAAATGGCAAAATGCTATAGACTGAGCTTTGGGAAGATTACTAAGTCTTGCTTAGCAGGAGAAAGAGGGGAAAAGAGTTACAGAGATAGAGAAGTAAAGCTGAGAAAAATATAAAAACAAGAAGAGTGTATGCCATCCAAAAAAAGAGACAAAGCCTCAAGAAGGGAATAACAGGGCTTCCCCTGGTGGTCCAGTGGGTAATGACACCGCCTTGCAGTGCAAAGGGCGCCGGTTTGATCCCTGGCCTGGGAAGATCCCACGTGCCACGGAGCGGCTGGACCAATGTGTCCAACTACCAAGCAGGAGCTCTGGAACGCATGTTCCCAGAGCTGGTGCTCTGCAGCAAGAGATACCACTGTGATGGGAGGCCCACACAGGCCAAAGAACAGAAATGGATGAAAACAGAGATGAAAGACCAATAGAAGTGGCCAAAAAAATAATGTTGAAGAAATCTCCACCAATTCTAAAAAAAAAAAAAAAAAAGGAGAATGACAGTCCTGTTGAACTGGCCATCTCCAGCCTCAGACTGTGTCTGTTCAAACACTGCCTGTTGTTTATCAGTTACATGTGACTTCAAAGGTTTTATCCTCTTTCTTAATTTTATCATTATCTATAAAATGGTGATACAGGGATATTTTGTGGATTAAGTGAAAAAAGTATACAGAATATTTAGTAAAGTGTTATCTGGCACAGATATAAGTTTATAGATGTAATTGGTGTCTTCAAGGGGCCAATGCAATGGTAAGAACAGAGAAAGTTGTGAGACATTAAACAAGGACTGCACACTGAGAAAAAACACTAGGTATTAAAAAAGTTATTAGACATTCTTTGCCCCAAGATGAAGAGAAATCACAGAACAGTTGCTAGGAGAGGCAACAAGGTAAAGTAAAAGGTTTTCTTAGGTTTGCTCTGTATTGACAAAGGGTTATCATTTTTATTGACATCATGGGTGTCTGTTTAATTAAAGCTGGGCCCTCTTCCCATTGACATGAGGCTACTGAGCATTCGGAATAGAAATCAAACAATTGCACAACTTAAAATGTCCTGTCAAAGTATATGCAGCCAGGGCTTCCCTGGTGATCCAGTGGATAAGGACACTGCCTTGCAGTGCAAGGGTCGCCAGTTTGATTCCTTGCCTAGGAAGATCCCACATGCTGTGGAGCAGCTGGACTGAGCCAGCACTCTGGAGCACATGCTCCCAGAGGCGGTGCTCTGCCGCGAGAGAGGCCACTGCAATGGGAGGCCCACACAGGTCAAAGAACAAAGATGGATGAAAATAAGTAAGTGAAAGACCAATAGAAGTGGCCAAAAAAAAAAAACAAAGTATATGCAGACAGTAAAACAGTATTGTGATTCCTCAAAAAATTTAAATTAGAATTACTATCTGATCCAGCAATTCCACTTCTGAGTATACATTCAGAAGAACTGAAAGCAGGGACTGTAACAGATATTTGTATGTTCATGGCAGCATTATTTACAACAGTCAAAATGTGGAAACAACTCATCAACATCATCAAAAGATTAATATATAAAATGTCACTTATACAAACAATGGAATATTATTCAGTCTTTAAAAAAAAGAAAGGACTTCCCTGGTGGTCCAGGGGGTAAGGACACAGCCTTGCAGTACAAGGGGCGCCGGTTCGATCCCTGGCCTGGGAAGATCCCACATGCCGCAGAGCGGCTGGACCGATGTGTCCAACTATGGAGCCAGAGCTCTGGAGCGCATGCGCCCAGAGCCAGTGCTCTGTGACAACAGACGCCACCGTGATGGGAGGTCCACTGGAGCCAAAGAACAAAGATGGATGAAAATAGACAAATGAAGGATCAATAGAAGTAGCCCGCCTGCTCCCCTCCCTCTCCACCCCATCTCCACAAAATAAGTAAATAAATCTTTTTTTTAAAAAAAAAGAAGGGCTTCCCTGGTGGTCCAGTGGGTAGAAATTCCACCTTGCAGTGCAAGGGTTGCCAGTTCCATCCCTGACCCGGGAAGATCCCACCTGCTGCACAGCAGCTCGACCGTGTGTCCAGTTACGAGCCAGTGCTCTGGAGCGCATGCACCCAGAGCGGTGCTCTGCAATGAGAGAGGCCACTGCAATGGGAGGCCCACACAGGCCAAAAAACAAAGATGGAGAAAAATAAATAAATGAAAGACCAATGAAAGAAGCCAAAATTAAGAAAAAAAAAAAGAAGAAGAAAATTCTGACACATGCTACATGCTACAACGTGGATGAACCTTGAATACGTTATGCTAAATAAAGTAAAATAAACCAGATACAAAAGGCAAAATACTGTCTGATTCCACTTACATGAGGTACCTAGTCAACTTCATAGTGACAGAGGTAGAATGGTGGCTGCCCAGCTGGGGAGAGGGGAGTGGGAGTTATTATTTAAGTTTCAATTTGGAAAGATGAGAAACTTGTGAAGGTAGATGGTGATGATGATTGCACAAGAACATGGCTGTCTAATGCCACTGAACTGGACACTTAACAGTGGTTCAAGTGGTCAATTTTATATTCTATATATTTTACTACCAAATATATATATATATGTATGTAACATATACATAACATAAATATGGGTGATCACTCTAACCATATATATATATATCATATATCAGACAATATGACCAAAAGAAGTCACTGCCCTTTGCTAGATAAAATGAATTAAAAAATTATCAGAAACAATCAACTTGTCACAGTAACTCTTTTTAAAATATTTCTTACATACTAATAAAATACATAGTTGAATTTAGGCATAAAAATAATGGAGCAAACATGCAGGCAGCCACCATCGAGCTGGAAACATAGACCATGACTAGTAGTGCTGGGACTCCTGTTGTGTCCCTCTCCCTCCGCCACCAAGGATAATGCCATTCTGAATTTGTGTTTATCATCCATTGCTCTTTCTTATAATATTATAAGCACAATAAGTTATTTATAATTTCTTTTCTTGTAATGTTATTTTTATTATATTTGTGACCCTAAATAACACATGGCTTTTTCCACCCAGCATCATGAGAGCCACTGATGGTGATGCTTGCTGAGAACTTGCTATCTTCCCAATGAATTGAAGCTTTTACATTACAGAATGACCCTCTTTATTCCTACATGTGGTTTGCCTTTAAGTCTCTCTGGGTATTGACACATCTACATCAACTTTCTTTGCGTATTATTTACCTATTTATCCATATGTCCTTTTACCTTCAGCCTTTCTGTGTCCTTGCGTCTTTTCAGATCTGCCTACAACTACATATTGAAAAAATTCGGTCTGATAATTTCTGTATTTTAATTGGCACATTTAAGACATTTCCTTTTTACTGATCTATGTGGATTCTCTTCTATCATGTTATTTATTCACCTTTCCTATGCTTCCCCCAACCCCTCTTTTCTTCACTTCTTTAGATCAGTCAAGTTGTTTTGGGTTGTTATTGCCCTTAATTCTTTTCTGCTATCTACTGATTTGGCGATTATATTACTTTTATAATAATTATTCTTGCAAGTTCGTTGATTTTAAAATAAATTTTTGGGGCACAAGAACATGGCTGTCTAATGCCACTGAACTGGACACTTAACAGTGGTTCAAGTGGTCAATTTTATATTCTATATATTTTACTACCAAATATATATATATATGTATGTAACATATACATAACATAAATATGGGTGATCACTCTAACCATATATATATATATCATATATCAGACAATATGACCAAAAGAAGTCACTGCCCTTTGCTAGATAAAATGAATTAAAAAATTATCAGAAACAATCAACTTGTCACAGTAACTCTTTTTAAAATATTTCTTACATACTAATAAAATACATAGTTGAATTTAGGCATAAAAATAATGGAGCAAACATGCAGGCAGCCACCATCGAGCTGGAAACATAGACCATGACTAGTAGTGCTGGGACTCCTGTTGTGTCCCTCTCCCTCCGCCACCAAGGATAATGCCATTCTGAATTTGTGTTTATCATCCATTGCTCTTTCTTATAATATTATAAGCACAATAAGTTATTTATAATTTCTTTTCTTGTAATGTTATTTTTATTATATTTGTGACCCTAAATAACACATGGCTTTTTCCACCCAGCATCATGAGAGCCACTGATGGTGATGCTTGCTGAGAACTTGCTATCTTCCCAATGAATTGAAGCTTTTACATTACAGAATGACCCTCTTTATTCCTACATGTGGTTTGCCTTTAAGTCTCTCTGGGTATTGACACATCTACATCAACTTTCTTTTGCGTATTATTTACCTATTTATCCATATGTCCTTTTACCTTCAGCCTTTCTGTGTCCTTGCGTCTTTTCAGATCTGCCTACAACTACATATTGAAAAAATTCGGTCTGATAATTTCTGTATTTTAATTGGCACATTTAAGACATTTCCTTTTTACTGATCTATGTGGATTCTCTTCTATCATGTTATTTATTCACCTTTCCTATGCTTCCCCCAACCCCTCTTTTCTTCACTTCTTTTAGATCAGTCAAGTTGTTTTGGGTTGTTATTGCCCTTAATTCTTTTTCTGCTATCTACTGATTTGGCGATTATATTACTTTTATAATAATTATTCTTGCAATTTTGCTATGCATGTTTGATTTTTTTACAAAGCCTAAAATTAATATTTTTAGACCCTTCTTCCTCTGAACAAAAGAACACAAAGTGAAAGGTAATGGAGTATTGCCAACCTGAAATCACTTTAATTTCTTATCTTGGGATTTCCCAACCAAGCAGGCTGAAATTTAAAACGTAGACCTAGCTTGTGGCTACATATTAGTGGAAGACTATTTCTCCCCTAGTTAGAAGCAGAAACCCTGGAGAAGGACGTGGCAACCCACTCCAGGATTCTTGCCTGGGAAATCCCATGGACAGAGGAGCCTGGCGGGCTACACTGCATGGGGTTGCAAAAGAGTCAGACGTGATTTAGCCACTAAACAGTAACAACAAAAGCAGCAGCAAGGGAGAAAGATTTTTGTGCTACCAGTCAGTAGGTAGATATTTTCAGTACCCCCCAATTTCACACTGAGAAACCCTGAAGGGTTCCAGGTTGAGGGGAACAGGAGAGTCTTCCATTCAGCTCTTTCCTTTGTCACTCCTTGCCTGACCATTTATCTCCAAGCTTCAAATTCCTGGCAGCTACATTTGCCCCCAGGCTAGCCCTGACCTCTTCATATGCTTTCCACTCTAGTTCTGCCTTACTTACACAGCGCATGAGGATTTCCCTCACTTTCTTGCAAGCTCAGCAAGGCAATTTGAAAGGTATGTTTGCTGGGATTTGTCCAGGTGTTTTGGAGAGACAGGACTTTTCAGAATATTCTCTTTCTATTGAAAGCAGTCTTTTCATCTGTTGTTTATTTGTGCATGGTGTTGTATATCATCTATGGATTTTCGTGTTTCATTTCAGTTTGCCCTGGAACTTTTTTTTTTTAAAGATTTATTTATTTATTTTGGTGGGGATGGGGTGGGGAGGGAGGGGAGCAGGCAGGTCACTTCTATTGGTCTTTCATTTGTCCATTTTCATCCATCTTTCTTCTTTGGCCCATGTGGGTCTCCCATCGCGGTGGCCTCTGTTGTCGCAGAGCACCGGCTCTGGGCGCATGCGCTCCAGAGCTCCGGCTCAGTAATTGGACACATGGATCCAGCCGCTCCGCGGCACGTGGGATCTTCCCAGGCCAGGGATCGAACCGGCACCCCTTGCACTGCAAGGCGGTGTCCTTACCCACTGGGCCACCAGGGAAGCCCCCCTGGAACTTTTTGAGTGAAATATACAAGTTTCATCACAAAACTGTTAATTGGCTATACCCTGTAAGGTTGATCCCTGCCGGGTGCGTTAAAATGAGAGAGGAGGATCGGAATTGGTGAGGCAGAGCAGGCTTTACTGGACGGGCACCCTTGGGCGTCCCTCAGGGGGAGGAGAGGAGAGAGGGAGTGAAGGAAAAGTGCACGCAAAGACTGGGAGGGCCCCCTTTATAGGTAACTTGACATGGTGAGCAGAGCCTGTGGCCAAAGATGGCCAGGTTAGGGCACCATCGGCCTGATTGGTTGAGGCCAGGTGTCGGGGCGTTTGCAAATTGGGCAGTTTGATCTTTCCTTTGTCCAGTGAGAACTTTTGGCGGGGGCAGGGTGGTCCTCCGTTGGTGTCATGGCTGTTTTTCATTGGCCTTTTTCAATCTGTCGTGAGGGGCCTTCTAGTCAAGGTCTTTCTTGTGTCGGGGAGGTAGGAAGTGGGGGGAAGGGGCCTCAGGACCAGACCTTACATACCCCAATAAAAATGTTTTTGCTGTATTTTTAAAAATAAAAAAAAGAATACAAGTTTCTCTTTACAATTAAAGTAGATGAGCACCTACACATGTATAGAGAACTGTTCATCAAATGACTGCTGAGTGATTGTTTTAATTTAATGATTGTTTTAATTTGGAAATATAGAACACAATGACAAGTAATGGAGTAATTTTGCTACAATTCTTATTGGGCCAGTAAGAGGTGTGTGATATGGAAGATGGTCATAATGATGTAGGTAGAGTAAATTGTTTTCTATGAGCCCATTTTATTTATTTTTTTTTCTTTTTATAAAGTATTTATTGGAGTTGGTAAAAACACAGACATTTTTTAAATTTGGGCATTTTTTTTGTTTCTTTTTACAAGAAATAAGTTAAAGGAAAACCTGGAATGTAAAGCATTGAAGTAAGAAAATTTTACTATACAACTTTTACATTTGATTTTGAGTTATTTTATTTTATTTATTTATTTTTTTATTCTTTATTTTAAAGATTTTACAGAGTTTTGTTGTTCACATACATGTATGTTCCCAGATCAGTCAAATGCATATCCATGGTCCCCACCCGCCCAGATCCCCCCATCCCACCCCTCCAGACCTTTGCCCCAAGCCATTGTAAGCACTCCTATTCCCTTAGCACTGTGACACTAGCTATCTTTTCCACACATAACACTATAGGTTTCCTTGTTACTTCCTCCATGCTTCCCCCTCCCTATTTCTTTGCCACGATGTCCCTATGTCTATGCTCTGTCTTTTTTTTTCATGAGTTCCCTGTGTGTGATATCAAGACCGTCCTACTAGATTCCATATATGTGTGTTAGTATACTGTATTTGTCTTTCTCTTTTTGACTTACTTCACTTTTTATGATAGGTTCTAGAGCCAGCCACTTCATTAGGACTGAGTCTTCTGCATTTCTTTTAACAGCTGAGTAGTATTCCATTGTATATATGTACCAGAGCTTCTGGATCCATTCATTCGTCGATGGACATCTAGGTTGCTTCCATGTTTTGATGAGCCCATTTTAATTTATACAAATATATATTTACATTGAAAAAATTCTAAAGGGAGACATTCAATATTTGGGGGTGATATTATTAGGTGTATTTTTGCTTATTTCTTGTTGACCTCTTTTTTTTTTTTAATTAGCAATAATCATGCCTCCGATAAAACCTCATTGGCCATACAATACTGCCACTGCACAAAGCTAACCTTTACTTTTTTAATGAACTAACAGTATTGTGTGTTTCTTTGCAAATGAAAGAATTAAATACAACAATAGAAAGCAGGGATTCGCAAGAGCTTTCTACCTCAAGTCATGTGTAACAATAGGTCTGTCTTGTGGGGTAATGAACCCCCTAATATTGAAAGTGTCACCCAGAGGCTGGGTGACCTCCTGTCGAAGATTCCTGTCCTCTTATATTCAAAGATTCTCATTTTATTTTATTTTTCTTCTGAGAATAGGTCAACATAATCAATGCCTCAGACTCATAGGCCAGTATGCATCCCCCCGGAGCTGCCGGAATTGCTGAAGCAATTCACCAAAGACGCCATTCGGACCCAGCCGGAGGATCTCATCAAGTGGGCTGCCGAGTACGTACTCATTTCTCACCTGCAGGCGCTCGTTCCTATTGAAGGTGGAGGTGGCGGCTGGAGGAAAGGTCTTGCAAAACTGTGAGGAGGTTATCATGACTGCAGCCTGGGAGCCGGGACTGATTAGCATAATCTTTGTGATGTTCAGCTCTCGAGCATTTTGGTACTTTCAATCCGCAAGAAAGCCAGCAAACAGGGCGAAGATGGAGGCCCTTCCCCAAGGGCTCAACCAGATTGAGCAACTGGACGCCAGGGTTATAGGCAAAGTGTCCTAGGGCAATCAGCGAGAGTTAGATTACCACACTGAATCGCACACGCACCCTCCACCGGGTCCCTGCGTCCCACTCCTCCTCTCTCCTACCCCGGGCCCAGTGGAAGGAAAGGTTTAGAATCCTTCCGGAGCTTTCGGAGGCCCTTCCCTGGTGTAAACGAAGGTCTCATTCTCAGATTTCACCACCAGATGGCAGCAGTTCACCAGTGGGGGAGCTGCGCGTGAGCCAGCCCGGCGGACTGTGCCATACCAGTCCAAGTGGGTTTTCTCCTGGGGTCACTCATGTAATAAGACACCTTCCTCTCCCACTGTTCATTTCTTGCGCCTAGCCAGAGACACTTTTTATCTCGTTTGGGGAGAAATTGCTATTTTCTTGACTTCTTCTTTGAACTAATGTGTTCCTTCAGCATAAGGATGTCCACACAGAACTCTCAGCATAAGGATGTCCATGCAGAACTCCTGATGGGGGGGCAGGTGGCACAGGGGCCTGACTGAGAACAGTGTGCCTCAAACACAGGGTCCTCTTTCAGGAGACACCTCAGAGGCTGCTCGGTGGAAAGGGCTTGCACGGTTACCCCCTTAAGCTGTTGGTTTTTAATGAACCCCTAATATTGAAAGTGTCACCCAGAGGCTGGGTGACCTCCTGTCGAAGATTCCTGTCCTCTTATATTCAAAGATTCTCATTTTATTTTATTTTTCTTCTGAGAATAGGTCAACATAATCAATGCCTCAGACTCATAGGCCAGTATGCATCCCCCCGGAGCTGCCGGAATTGCTGAAGCAATTCACCAAAGACGCCATTCGGACCCAGCCGGAGGATCTCATCAAGTGGGCTGCCGAGTACGTACTCATTTCTCACCTGCAGGCGCTCGTTCCTATTGAAGGTGGAGGTGGCGGCTGGAGGAAAGGTCTTGCAAAACTGTGAGGAGGTTATCATGACTGCAGCCTGGGAGCCGGGACTGATTAGCATAATCTTTGTGATGTTCAGCTCTCGAGCATTTTGGTACTTTCAATCCGCAAGAAAGCCAGCAAACAGGGCGAAGATGGAGGCCCTTCCCCAAGGGCTCAACCAGATTGAGCAACTGGACGCCAGGGTTATAGGCAAAGTGTCCTAGGGCAATCAGCGAGAGTTAGATTACCACACTGAATCGCACACGCACCCTCCACCGGGTCCCTGCGTCCCACTCCTCCTCTCTCCTACCCCGGGCCCAGTGGAAGGAAAGGTTTAGAATCCTTCCGGAGCTTTCGGAGGCCCTTCCCTGGTGTAAACGAAGGTCTCATTCTCAGATTTCACCACCAGATGGCAGCAGTTCACCAGTGGGGGAGCTGCGCGTGAGCCAGCCCGGCGGACTGTGCCATACCAGTCCAAGTGGGTTTTCTCCTGGGGTCACTCATGTAATAAGACACCTTCCTCTCCCACTGTTCATTTCTTGCGCCTAGCCAGAGACACTTTTTATCTCGTTTGGGGAGAAATTGCTATTTTCTTGACTTCTTCTTTGAACTAATGTGTTCCTTCAGCATAAGGATGTCCACACAGAACTCTCAGCATAAGGATGTCCATGCAGAACTCCTGATGGGGGGGCAGGTGGCACAGGGGCCTGACTGAGAACAGTGTGCCTCAAACACAGGGTCCTCTTTCAGGAGACACCTCCAGAGGCTGCTCGGTGGAAAGGGCTTGCACGGTACCTGTAAGCTTACCATGGGGTGGGGTGCAGGGCCCCAGTAGAGTGGGGATTTGAAACAGCTTAGCACAGAAGGCCTCTCAGCTACAAAATTGCTTGTTAGACAAAAGTGCCTCCTTGAAACTGGGGGACAGAGGCTTGGGACAGGAGTTAGGAGTGGTCCCGGTCTCCCAGGGACCATTTTCAGGCTATTTTTACTGTTTGGTGATGGCCTCTTCAGTAGGGCTTCGGTGAGAGAAGTGGGTGAGAAGTCAGAGCCTGCAGAGGCCAAGCTGGTGGGCTGGGGAAGGGGAGAAAGACCTCATCGTGAGGTTGAGCAGGTACATTGTGCAGGTGGTGAAGAGGCGGCACGGACACCTTGGAGAAGAGACAAGGTGTAATCTAAGAGGAGCCTCACAGAGTCTCCTGGCCAATGCGCCCCTGCTACTGGGCCGGGCTAGGCTGAGGTTTTTACAAATGGAAGGAAAATAAGCTAGTACTGCTCATAAAAACAGACACAAATGGAGTAGCTTTGCCTGGTGATGAGCCCTGTTTAGTTTTCCATTCTAAATTTATATACAACCTCTAAGACTGAACTTTATCATCAGAAGACTAATTTCTTTTGGCACACTCAGACAGACCCTGTTTTATACTACACAATAGTTTAAAACCTCATTTTATTGTTCTTGCCCTGCTGCTTTACAGCAAGAAAAATGACATTTCTTGGTATTGTCCCTGACATTTATGGGAGAAAACATTCCACTGTTGTAGCCCGCTTGCTCCCATATTGTATCCTGTGCTATAAATGTTTCACATATCCGTGAAGAATCAGTTTGTAGTTTAACTACAGTGAAAAATGAGAACATGACCTAAGTTCTCCATCCATTCAGACGTAGAAAGCACTTGTCAGATGGTTTTATGAGGCTTACAAACCTGCAGCATTTCAGAGGTAAAAACTCCACCAAGTACTTTCAAGACAAAATGTCTATTTAATTCACCACAAGCACAGGTACTGTGTGTGCTACGTGTGTGCCGTCCATGTAGAACATGTAGAACATAAGCTCATCCGTCTTGTGTTGGGTCTGTGTGACCACACACATGTGAAGAACCATGGACCTGCTCACTACAAGGGAAGCCAGATACCCCACAGAGGATGAAATCCATGACTACAGGCTCATTTCCACATTCTCTAACCCACTCCACTACTAGGTCCAACCATGCTGCTGAGTCACACCCGCCCAACACTGATCTGTCTGTGGAGACCGCTCATGCACATGGTAGGGTGGTTTGAAAGTATTGTTTCTGCCCTCCCTGCTGATGACCGTCCAAGAGGTGCCTGGAAGGTACTTTAGCCCTGGACACTGTTGCTCTGCATTGGGTGATGGTTTAGAGACAGACCAGGGCTTACCCCATCATTGTATGATTGCACCCTAAAGTGGGCTTTTATAAAACTCCCTCTGAATTCTTTTTATATCACCTGGATCTGAAGAAATTAATACAAAGTAAGAGATGGGCAGAGGTTGTGATCCAGGATAGTCAATTACAAGGCTCCTAATGGAGACAGGCCCTCCATACAGCGTCAGCGCCCACAGATCAGCTGCTCATATCTGTTCTCTGCTGCAGGCAGCTGCTTTCCATCAGAGGTCAGTCCCCAGACAGAGCTTAGTGGTTTTCCTACTGCACCCAAACAAAGACCACTGATGCATAGGCAGGCATTACTGAAATTTTGAGGAATATAGAGGAGGGTTTTAGGGCTTCCCAGGTGGCTCAGAGGTAAAGAATCTGCTTGCCAATGCAGGAGATTCCCTGGGTTGGGAAGATCCCTGGAGGTTCCACTGTTGTAGCCCGCTTGCTCCCATATTGTATCCTGTGCTATAAATGTTTCACATATCCGTGAAGAATCAGTTTGTAGTTTAACTACAGTGAAAAATGAGAACATGACCTAAGTTCTCCATCCATTCAGACGTAGAAAGCACTTGTCAGATGGTTTTATGAGGCTTACAAACCTGCAGCATTTCAGAGGTAAAAACTCCACCAAGTACTTTCAAGACAAAATGTCTATTTAATTCACCACAAGCACAGGTACTGTGTGTGCTACGTGTGTGCCGTCCATGTAGAACATGTAGAACATAAGCTCATCCGTCTTGTGTTGGGTCTGTGTGACCACACACATGTGAAGAACCATGGACCTGCTCACTACAAGGGAAGCCAGATACCCCACAGAGGATGAAATCCATGACTACAGGCTCATTTCCACATTCTCTAACCCACTCCACTACTAGGTCCAACCATGCTGCTGAGTCACACCCCGCCCAACACTGATCTGTCTGTGGAGACCGCTCATGCACATGGTAGGGTGGTTTGAAAGTATTGTTTCTGCCCTCCCTGCTGATGACCGTCCAAGAGGTGCCTGGAAGGTACTTTAGCCCTGGACACTGTTGCTCTGCATTGGGTGATGGTTTAGAGACAGACCAGGGCTTACCCCATCATTGTATGATTGCACCCTAAAGTGGGCTTTTATAAAACTCCCTCTGAATTCTTTTTATATCACCTGGATCTGAAGAAATTAATACAAAGTAAGAGATGGGCAGAGGTTGTGATCCAGGATAGTCAATTACAAGGCTCCTAATGGAGACAGGCCCTCCATACAGCGTCAGCGCCCACAGATCAGCTGCTCATATCTGTTCTCTGCTGCAGGCAGCTGCTTTCCATCAGAGGTCAGTCCCCAGACAGAGCTTAGTGGTTTTCCTACTGCACCCAAACAAAGTCCACTGATGCATAGGCAGGCATTACTGAAATTTTTGAGGGAATATAGAGGAGGGTTTTAGGGCTTCCCAGGTGGCTCAGAGGTAAAGAATCTGCTTGCCAATGCAGGAGATTCCCTGGGTTGGGAAGATCCCCTGGAGAAAGAAATAGCAACCCCTCCAGTATTCTTGCCTGGAAATCCCACATACAGTGTAACCTGGTGGGTACAGTCCATGATGTCACAAAAGAATTGGATGTGACTTAGCAGCTAAACAAGAACACCAAAAGAGGATACACACCCCATGCAAGCTCAACCCAAACCCTTCTTTGGTTTGTCTTCTCACCTGAACCTCCGTCAGTGCCCTGCCAACCTTCTCTCCCCTCCCCCTTGAAGCCCTGAGCCCCACTGCTTCCAGCTAGAAACCCTTCCTGACTCACCCCAGGGCACCCCGGCTCCTCCCCTTTCTTATGCAAGTCATTTTAGTTCTCTCCCAAGTTCTCTTTCCAAGGTTACATATCCCTACCACTACCTAATACCAACTTTAAGTAGTGTAGATAACCATCATACCAAGCATAAAGATTTTTGTTTAAAAAATAAATACCCTTCAGGTATGAGGATTCTTTCTTCATAAACAAAAGAGTGGGGGATTTAAAGTAACAATAATTTTCTCTCTCCTTTTGTATACCTACATATATATAGATGTGTATGTACATATACAATACATATATATTATAGTATCTCAATACATAAATGCCTGTATATGTGTGTGTGTAGGTGTGTGTCTCTGTGTGTGCAAATGTACACATGCATGTAAAATATTTAGAAAGGAATGACTGAAAAAGATACTCAGACCTAATATGCTTCAGGGAATTCCATATCAAACTTGTATTGGCTCTTCCACATCCTTAGAGAAAAACAAATCTATTTGTTCCCTAAGCCATCTCTATATGCTAAGTGCAAAGTAACACATTCAGGCTTTTCCTGTACATAAAGAAAGTAAAAACAGTGTCTGAGGGATTTGCTGCTGCTGTTCAGTCGCTAAGTCATGTCCGACTCTTTGCAACCTCATGGAGTATATCTGCCAGGCTCCTTTGTCTGTTGGATTTCCCAGACAAGAATACTGGAACGGGTTGCCATTTCCTTCTCCAGGAGATCTTCCCAACTCGGGGATCAAACCTGTGTCTCCTGCTTGGCAGGCAGATTCTTTACCACTGAGCCACCGGGGAACTCCGTCTAACATATTGAAGTCACTTAACAAATGTTATTTCTTCCACCCCTTCCCTTCAAAACAAGTGGAGGGGAGAGGGGATTCTCAAAGCAGTAGAGGCCACTGACTTATGGGCTGCTTCCCCAAACCCCTAACTTTTTTCTTGTAGTTATTTTGGGGCTATGGCCCGTGGAGAGGTTCCTCCAGTGAGAGAGCCGTCTGAGCCAGTGGCTTTGTGTAACTGGGCTGAGCTGACACCGGAGCTGTTGAAGATCCTGCATTCCCGGGTAAGTGCCAAAGAACAGCACAGACAAGGAATGTGGGAACGATGCTGAGGGTGGGTGGATAACAGATGAAAATCCCCTTGCTCATCAGCTGGCCACTCGGCACTGCCTTAAAATTCACTAAAGCATGCAGTGGGAGCAAATCTTCCCTTAAGGAAACAGGAATAATGCTGGAATAGGCGGTAAGCTGAGTTGTCACTTGGATTGTCCTGAAGCAGCCAGAACATCCAGGGGCTCAATGCAATTTGAATTCCTTCTCTCCAGAAACTAGAGGTCCACATCCCTTGACAGTGTCTCCCTTACTGATCAAGTCTAGATAGGATGCCAATCCGAGTTTGGGGAGGGGCATATTATAGCTCCCCAGTTACCCCAGGCACCGACATAGCCTCACTTTCAGGCTTTCTCCACAGCCATATCATTATGGCAGCTGTCCTATGAATGAACTAGAAAGGTCTGTTCTGAGAAAACTTGTAGCTTGACCAACTCCCGAGAAATATAGCTTAGCACGATTATACCTCATTTTAGGGTCTAGGACCAGGAGGCTTTGGGTGACTCAGGACTGACTTAGCCAACGGCCTTCGTCCTAGAGACTTAGCATTTCAACTGGAATCAGAGGAACAGGGAAGGCATAATAATACTTTACAAGGGCATCTGCACCTTTATTGTGTTGTTGACCAACAATTAGCCATTTGTGCCCTTCTCCTTTTGACCACCAAGCACCTTGTGTAGTGGACGTGGCAGAGAGCCAAGGTACCTGGGACCAAGCTGCATTAGGCATCCAGACCATAGACACCATATGATTCACAGGAAAATACTGGCGATGCATTCAGAGTCTAGTGCAAAGAACTCAGTGGAGTCTGAAAGTGAGAGATTTAACATCTAATTCTAGTTTTTACCACTAACTGGGGTTCTCAGACAATTTCTCTGCCACTTCGTTTCATTTTCAGACTGCCCTCTATTCCTTATAGACACAACCTAGGGATGAAACAGCAGATAATAAAAGCACTAGAGAAGTGTAATATACATGTATGTTTCCCCATAACTCTGATACCTGACGTTTAAATGATTAAATTATATCTCAGAACATTCTTCCCAAGGCTGCATATTTTTCTGCCCTTGCAAAGAGAACTACCAGGGTCGCCACTGACATTCTCAGGACCTTCTCTCCTCTTATCTCTCATTCCCTGTTCCATGTCTGTCCCCCACCCCACAGGTTGGTGGCAGACTGATCATTAATGCAGAAGAGCTGGCCCAGATGTGGAAGGTGCTGAATCTCCCCACCAACCTGTTTAATAGTGTGATGAATGTGGGCCGCTTCACAGAAGAGATTGAGTGGCTGAAGTTTCTAGCCCTTGCTTGCAGCTCTCTTGGAGTTGTAAGTTAGCTTTAATGCTTTTGTTCCTTCACAGAAAATCTCTTGGGGTCAGGGCTGGACCTGAAAAGGGGGTTTGCGGCGGGTGGGCAGTATAGTACCCACAGTCAATGCTCCAGGATCGATGAGGAGTGCACCGCTTCTTGTCTACTTCTCTCTGAATTAAGGTCCTTTCTCTGCTCATCAGCCAGAAGCAGGGATTGGGAGGAGAGCGGGGAAAGCTGTCATTAGGCTCTGGGGAGAAGTTGACTAAAAGTCATCTTGTGGATCATTTATAAATTTCACTTAAGTTTATTTCCGTTAACCACTCAACTCCCTTCACTCATGTTCCGAAAGATAACCAAGAGCCAGCTGTAGATGAAGACTGGCTTATAGTTGGGTTTCAGACACCTAGAAGGTATACTAATAGATATTTAAAAAAGAGGTGCAGCCTTATAGAAAACTACTATATGATAAGCCTAATTGAATATTAAATTGGAGATAAGAGAGCAGGAAAGAAGAGATGAGGCTATTTCCAGACTCATGGTTGTGACATCACCATGGATGCAGGAGGTTCATACAAATTCATGTCTTTCCCAAATTCAACTTGATTTACAAGAGTGGAAAAGCCATTTCCCCATTTCAAAGAAACCAGTTCGTATACATACTTTAAACTTTAGATATCATTTTATATGTAGACTCACTCTTGTTAAGCACTATTATAATAGCAAATGAAAATGAGTCAGGAAATTATTTTTTTAAAGTCTCTGAGATACATACAAGTTTAAAAATTAATGATCAAATAATTGTCTCTGCCAAAACCAAATGGTACAAAAAAGGCAGTTTGAATCATTCGGTATATCTAAATACAACCTTGCTCTTTCTTCTTGAATATCCTGAGCATGCATAGTTGACACTTTTGTTTGAGAGAAAAGTTACCAGAAATACTGTTATCCAACTTCTCCTGTGGATTCTGCTCAACTTTCAGCATAATCATTTCTTTAGAGAGGACATTCTGAGATGCTCACGGAGAAGGGAAATGTACTTTCTCTGTAGTTAATCCTACTCTTCCTGACTACCCTACCCATGAAGAGTGGGGTAAGAAAAGAAGTAGGTTCAGACCAACCCAGGAATTTTCCATCTGCTGCAGTAACTAAAAACAGCTTTCAGGTGACTTGCTCAGTTTCTCAGATTTCTCCTCCCGGCTCCTCTCTGCAAGGTGGCAGTTGAATGTTCAAGGAAAGAGGTGATCCTGAGGTCTCAGAGCAGCCAGCAGGAGGGTTCCCAGTCTCCTTGGTCCTCTGCAGCATCTCATCTCCACAGAAACACTGATTTGTGTGGTGGTTGCCTCTGCAGCTGAAGTCTTTGGTCTTTTCTCTCTCACAGCCCAAATAGTTCCCCAGCCAGCTCACCTCCATTCTCCCTGGTGTTCAGGGTCTCCTTAGGTCTCTTCCAAGTTGCTCTGCTCTGTTCCTTGCCTTTGGTGCTCGATGTCATTGCCCCTCATGACCTTGGAGGGTCTGAGTTCTCTTGTCCACATGCTTCACAGTAACCCAGGGTGACTTTAGAAAACCAAATTCTGACCCTCTCTTTGTAGCTGCTAGCTCTACTTGGATATGGCTGCTGCCCACAGTGGGGAAAGGAGGCCATGAGTGAATTCTTTCTTTCTACCTCCCTGCTAAAATGAGGTGGTTTGATTACATGTTCCATGAGGTTCTTTGACCTCTAACATCCTGTGATTCCACTTCAGCTTCTCTGCCTCCACTGAGACATTCTCAAGCCTAGCTCTGGGTAATAGTGAACTTGCCAAGAGGCACCAGGGTGTCTGACTTTGTGCCCCATCATCATTATGTCAAAGAGCACCTAGAGGTGAAGTCAGCCTGAAGGCCCAGTCCATAAATAAAGGCGCCTGTGGATCCAAGAGCCAATCCCATTTTACCCTTTTGTTTCCTGTTGGGCTGTTGCTGGAAACTTAAACATGGAGGTGGTCAAGGTGTCACCCTCTAGAGGAGGGTTGCATTCTTGCTAATCTATACCTCCTGAGAGACAAGCCCAGAAATTCCCTCCTTGCTTTGCCAACTCACATCCAGCCATGCTCTTTATGCCGTTTATCTTCATTTCTTTAGAAAATGCAGTCCTTTCTTTATAGAAGAATCTAATGGCAGGAATTTTAGGAACCAGATGCATTTAGCCAGTCTTGTGCTCCCTGAATCTACACGTGATACCAAGTGCTGCAGATGCAGATCTGCGTTCCTCTTCCCTTTCAGAACTCCTTCCTCTGGAATACCTACTCTACCTCCTGTTCTGCTGAGACCAATTATATACAGGAAGAGATGGTGTGATTGTGTTCACTAGAAGCAAGGGTATGTTTTGTCGGCAAATAATTCACTCTTTGAGCGTTTTGCCTCTTCGTTTGAAAATGAGGCTTGCAAGATGCTGAAAAGCTGTCTCTAAGGAATGGATCCTCATCTGACAAAAGAATCTTGTGCAAGAGAATTCAGATCCCTGTTTTTATTGTTGTTGTATAGTCACTAAGCCCTGTCTGACTATTTGCGACCCTATGGACTATAGCCTGCCAGGCTCCTCTGTCCATGGGATTCTCCAGGTAAGAATACTGGAGGGGGTTGCCATTTCTTTCTCCAGGGAATCTTCCCAACCCAGGGGTCAAACCTATGTCTCCTGCATTGCCAGGTGAATTCTTTACCACTGAGCCATCTGGGAAGCCCAGATCTCTGTTTACTTTAGGTATAAGTTTACCAAAAAGCTCCAGTCCAGAGAGTTCTTATCTATTCATCTACTTATCAAATATTTGAAAATCTTATGAGGCCAAAAGAATCTGAAGGATTGTTATTTGAATAATCAGTGAAAGAGGTTGGGGATAGAAAGCACATTTATTAGTGGGCTAGGGCTGCCATAGCAGTGTACCACTGGCCAGGTGACTTAAACAATTTGTTTGTCACTGTCTTAGAGGCTGGCAATCTGAGATCAAGGTGTCTAGGTCCTCTCTCACTGGCTTGTACACGGCAGTTGTCTCCCTATTTCTTCATGTGCTCATCCCCCTCTGCATTCATGTGTCTGATCTCTCTCTCTGCATCCTAATCTCTTGTTATAAGGACACCAGACCTATTGGATTAGGGCCCACTCTAATGACTTCCTTTTTACTTAATTGGCTCTTTAAATGCTCTATCTGCACAGTCATATTCTAAGGTCCAAGGGATAAGGGCTTCAACATATGAATTTGGGGCAGACATAGCTCAGCCCATAACAGCACCCCAATGTGAATTAGGCTGTAGGAAAAGGACTACAGAACAAAGGCAATAAGACAGTAGGGTATTTTTAAGAAGCAGACAGAATGAGCTATGGATGGAAACTATGAAGTTCGTGCACACAAGCTCGTAAATCTACCCACGTCCACTGTTATGCTGACCTCAAGTTGTGCACACGGCTTCCCATCCTCTCTGACAACCTCTTACCTCCTGTGTGCCGGCCCTCCCGCTCCGCTTTGTGGAAGTGCCTGCACACTGCCTCCCATAGGGCTTCACAACGGCCTCCCAGAGAGAACTCCCAAGGGCAGGAGAGAATAAATGGAAGTGACCAGCTCCCCTCCCATAACCTTGCACCAAGTGTCTCTCTGGAGAGTATAAGCTAGACTAAGCACTGCAGTCTTTAGAGCTAAGACTGAAGAGCTGTAAGAAGAAATCATTCTAATTTTGTAGAATATGAAATCAGATTCCCTCCTTAAGTGAGGTTATTCTCATTAAGGATAAATGTCCTAATGCATTCAACAGTTTATAAACTTAATTCTTTGAAAGTATCCCTCCAACCAAGAAAGGAAAGGAAAAATATTATAGAAAGATACCCAGTCAAGAGAGAAGAGAGTATATTTTCAAAATCAGAGGTGAGTGATTGAAGAAAATTGTATGGGGAGAAGAAAGGTAAAAAAGGAAATAAAATAGTAACACACTCAAATGGTTCTCCATTTACTACCAATATTTTCTCTTGGAGGACTTTGGTATTGACACCATTTGTTTGGACATTTGAGTAACTCGTCTTTTGATTATTAATATAACTGTATGAATTTGATCTAAGTATGACTTTATCATTCTGATAAGAGGGTTTGCTGTTTATATATTTTAATCATTATCTTCCATAGAGATGGAAGCTGTGATTTCTTTAAAGTACTTGTTTTATAAATATATAGGATTGCAACAACAAAAAAAGAAAGACACTCAGTAGATATTCAATATTTTGAGACGGAATTACCTGACATTTGGCAGAAAAATTTCAAACTTTCCAAAATATTACATCATTTCTACTTAATTTTATGTGAGCAAGGTTTTTGTTTTCTTTCTTGTATCTGAACTGATCTTAGGAATTTAGTGTGGAGTAGTGACCTTCTCCTGACTTCATCTTCTGGCTTTATAGACCATTGCAAAAACTCTCAAGATAGTGTGTGAAGTGTTATCATCGGAGCATGGTAGAGGCCCTCCCCGGATCCCTTTCAGCACCTTCCAGTTTCTCTACGCGTATATTGCCGAAGTGGACGGGGAGATCTCTGCATCACATGTCAGTCGAATGCTGAGCTACATTGAACACGAAGTGTAAGCAAACATTTAGCAACTGGAGGGGAAAGACTAGGTGGGAAAAAAATCCCCATCAGACCAAGACATAGTGTGGTTACTGGATTATACAGCTCTGGGAACAGAGGAATATTGTGAAGAACAGTAAGGATCAGAAAGAGAAGGGGAAATGGGAGAGAAAAAGTGGCATAGGACAGAGATTCTCAGGGTGCTACCCAGACCCCAGCAGCAGCATCTTTTGGAAAATGTGTTAGAAGCATTCCCTCCTTAAGTGAGGTTATTCTCATTAAGGATAAATGTCCTAATGCATTCAACAGTTTATAAACTTAATTCTTTGAAAGTATCCTCCAACCAAGAAAGGAAAGGAAAAATATTATAGAAAGATACCCAGTCAAGAGAGAAGAGAGTATATTTTCAAAATCAGAGGTGAGTGATTGAAGAAAATTGTATGGGGAGAAGAAAGGTAAAAAAGGAAATAAAATAGTAACACACTCAAATGGTTCTCCATTTACTACCAATATTTTCTCTTGGAGGACTTTGGTATTGACACCATTTGTTTGGACATTTGAGTAACTCGTCTTTTGATTATTAATATAACTGTATGAATTTGATCTAAGTATGACTTTATCATTCTGATAAGAGGGTTTGCTGTTTATATATTTTAATCATTATCTTCCATAGAGATGGAAGCTGTGATTTCTTTAAAGTACTTGTTTTATAAATATATAGGATTGCAACAACAAAAAAAGAAAGACACTCAGTAGATATTCAATATTTTGAGACGGAATTACCTGACATTTGGCAGAAAAATTTCAAACTTTCCAAAATATTACATCATTTCTACTTAATTTTATGTGAGCAAGGTTTTTGTTTTCTTTCTTGTATCTGAACTGATCTTAGGAATTTAGTGTGGAGTAGTGACCTTCTCCTGACTTCATCTTCTGGCTTTATAGACCATTGCAAAAACTCTCAAGATAGTGTGTGAAGTGTTATCATCGGAGCATGGTAGAGGCCCTCCCCGGATCCCTTTCAGCACCTTCCAGTTTCTCTACGCGTATATTGCCGAAGTGGACGGGGAGATCTCTGCATCACATGTCAGTCGAATGCTGAGCTACATTGAACACGAAGTGTAAGCAAACATTTAGCAACTGGAGGGGAAAGACTAGGTGGGAAAAAAATCCCCATCAGACCAAGACATAGTGTGGTTACTGGATTATACAGCTCTGGGAACAGAGGAATATTGTGAAGAACAGTAAGGATCAGAAAGAGAAGGGGAAATGGGAGAGAAAAAGTGGCATAGGACAGAGATTCTCAGGGTGCTACCCAGACCCCCAGCAGCAGCATCTGGAAATGTGTTAGAAAGGCAGTTTTCCAGGCTGCACCCTGAGCCCATCAGATCAGAAACCCTGGAGTTGAGGCCAGGTGCCTGTGTTTTGGCAAGCCCTCCAAGTGGCTCTGGCTCAAGCTCGGGTTTGACCAGTGGTGGCAGAGGGGTGGAGGAGGGAAAGACAGTCAAGGGTTAGAGAAAAAGAGGGTGAGGAGGGCAGGAGCCACAGCAGACTTGAGTCGGAGTGAGAGAGTTGTTCATCTATTGTCTTTCTTAAGATGGCATGTTAAACTAACACCCAAATATGCTTTTTTTTTTCCCCCAAACAGGATTGGTCCTGATGGTTTAATCACGGTGAATGACTTTACCCAAAACCCCATGATTCGGCTGGAGTAAAAGCACACTTTTGGCAGTTTTAAAGGACGACACAGATGACTGTGCTTCAGAATGACTGAACCCCATACACCATCCTATGTCAATTTTCTGGTGCAGCTGGTACACTCTAATAAACGATTAGCAAACATATGAAATCAGAAATGCGTGGAACTAAGATGTAAAACTGTTGAAACGTAACACCTCTGTTAACAGAAGATTAGTATTCTTCCCACATGGACACTGTGTAAAGTGACTGACAAAGTGTGGATAGGAAATACTTCTCGAGTGAAAGCCAGGCTGTCAGATCTTCAAAGGTGGGATGTTATCCAGACACAGTTCTGATGTTTGGTGACTGTCCAGCATAATTTACCTGAGTATCTTTTACATGATCAATCCATATTCTTACCAGTTTATTTCTCCATTGGTTGCTTTGATGCTAATTCATTCACTCACTCACTCACTCACTCACCAATACTCACTGAGTCTGGCTGCATTGCAGGGATAAGACTGCCAGGTAAAGTATAGAACAGCCAGCTGGACAAAGAATACTTTTTGCTTTTTTTAGTAATTTCTATTTGATTCTTTTACTACACCTGGCAACCCTAGCCAGGAACCATGCCAGCTTCTAAGCATATACAACTAGGTCATTTGTTAGTTCTGCCTTCACGGACCTCACCGTCTAACGTGAAGATAAGACATGAACTTAAACCACTTTAATGGAAGTGCTCCGAAAGGCATTAAGAAAACCTTTCTGGGCTTCCCTGGTGGTTCAGTGGGTAAAGAGTCTGCCTTGCAAAGCAAGGGGCACCGGTTTGATCCCTGGCCCGGGAATTTATGAGCCAGCACTCTGGAGTGCATGCACCCAGAGTCGGTGTTCTGCAGCAAGAGAGGCCACTGCAATGGGAGGCCCACACAGGCCAAAACGAATAAAGATGGATGAAAAATAAAAATAAATAAAAAACAAAAGAGGCCAAAAATAATCCTTTCAGAGATGATGATTGAAGTTTTCACATTAAGGTTCTGACACCATATCCAGATATAACGAGACCTTCATAGGAAAAACCTCCTAGATGAGCCTAAGACCTTCTGACAAGTCCACCAGAAGGTTTTCTGTCTCCCAGGAAGCAATGAGATAAACAGGCTGTGTGGTTATCGTTCTTAAAGCCAGATTTGCCCAGGTTGCCCTTCTCTCTGTATGACCATCCCCTCTTGCAAGTTGTTTCTGTATAAAATTCATGTCGTTTTTTTTAAAATAACACATGCATCTCTCTACTTAATTGGAGCAAGTTTTGTTTATTAGTGTCTAAATAAGTAAAAGAAGACTGTGACAGGATGTCACCACAGGCCTTTTGACCTAGAGTGAAACAATAAGAAGGGCTGAAGTGAATTATATGTGGTCATCTGGCCACATCTGCAGGCGTGGGGAACAACTAATCCTCCCTGCTGTTTGCTGTCACCCAAAGTGGCCCATCAGTTATATCCGCTCTGGAACCAATGGCTGTTTGAAAGGCTGAAGCCCAGCAGGTGAAACGCTGCACTGTAATTAACCAAGGTTAGAGAGTGAGTGACATCCTTTAACCTGCCTCAATCTCTCTTTCACTGTAACCCAAGAATTTAAACATGACCTTGCCTGGCAGTGAGGAGTGAAAGGGGGAGCCAAGGGAACAGCCTGATTTGAAAGATGGAAGACAAGCTCATAAAATAATAAAAGCTCTTTTGTACATTTGAAAAAACAGATTGAAATTAGAAACTAAACCTCGGTAGTTCTGAGTTGAATCCCTGAAGAGTGAAGCTAATAAAACCTCAGTTACCAAAGTGAGTCCTGAACACAGACATGAAATCATTGCTGGTACTGGACTTAGCCATCAGTTGACAACTGGTAACACCAGTGGGCACAGTCCACTGCTTATCTTCCAAGCCACCACTTAGCGCCTGCCACATTCCTCCCCTGCTGCTCTGGCTCACTGTGGCAACACTTCCTCTAAGCCATTGATATTGCCAAGCCACAAATGTTCATCGGGGACACAGCACATCTGCACAGCACGTCTTCCAGATCAACCTGCTGCAGTGGTCACCCCAAGGGGGAAAAACAGCATTCCCTGCTACCTGTGCTATTCTGTGTTAACAATATTATGAATAGTATATGATCACTAATAGCCAACGTTTATTAAGCACTTACTATGGGAAAGTTGCTGTGCACAACATTCGCTGTGCACAAGTCGCTTTACCTACATTCTCAATTTTTTCTTTAGGATCCAGCCTTATGAAGTTAGTATTATCCCATTTTATAGATGAAGAAACAGTCTTAGAGAAATTAAGTTATTCGTTGTCACTGGTAAGAAGGAATCTGAACCCAGGTCTGTCTGACTCCATCCTTGGGCTGTCCTGTGTGCACACTGCCTCTCTTAGTGTGGAGTTTTCCCCCAGAATCAGCCTCTGAGACAAGAATTTTTAAGTGTATGCCGTTTATTTGGGAGCAATCCCAGGAACAGTGGAAAGGCAGTAGGGAAAGTAGGACTTTGAGGGGAAGAAAGCCAACAGAGGTGTGTTATCAAGCCGGCTATCCCTGGAGTCCAGTCCTGCTGGAGGACTCTAGCAGGCATGGTAGAACACACCACAGGGTTACCCAACCTGAGGGCTGCGGAAGCTCTCCATCCATCACTGGCTAAGGAGCATTCACTTTCTGGCATCACCTGTTGACAGCATGGCCTGAACTTGCTCTTTTTGCTCCAGAAAAACAAAAAGGTCTCAGGTAGGAAGTTACAGATGTACCCAATAAGCAATCTTTGAGAGCATGCACATGGAGTGCCACCAGCCTCTGCAAAATGGCTTACAGAGCATTTTGATCACTACTGTTTCTCTCCTAGGGTGAGAGCCAATCCATAGGGGCCACAGGACAATGAGCGAGTGACACTGTGCCATAGTAAAAAAAAAAAAAAAAATTACACTTGACCTTCAAACCTGACACATTGTCTCAGACCAACTACTTTGCTTAACTTCCCTAGATGAGGTCATTCCAGAGGGGCTCACTTGGTCCTTGCTGCCAGTAGACCCCTGTCAGACCCATCCCATTGGCCTTCCTGTCATGACCAGAAGTACCTGGATCCTAGCAAGACCTCAGTTAGCTGTCAGCTGAGACCCCTGTAACATACGGTTTGTATTTCTCCTTTTAAAAGAACAACATTCAAGAAGCAATAAAGCCAGGACTTTTTTTTTGAAGAAAAAGCAGTGGGCTCTTTCTTTCCTAAATTAAGCTCGTTTGATTAAAGCGAAGATTGCAGATATATTTAAAGCTTCAGCTGGAAATGCAAAGATCATGGCTCCATTCCATTTTCTCTGTGCTCCACGCCCTCTCTCTCCCTGATGCTGCCCAGCAGGCATCCCTATTTCCAGTTAACCACAACTGCCAAGGTCACCAGGGCCCTGAAACAGAAGGAGCTGGACACTGAGTGTGGAAAGCTAAATCTGAATTATGGAAGAATAGAATTCTCAACCTGAAATTCTTGGAGAGGCTCCTGAATGCCTCTGATAAAACTGTATAATAATAATATTTCATAAAGGTACACATTTGTATTTTTCTGAGGAAAAATTTAAAAGCTTTCAGCAAATTCTCAAAACTGTATAGGGCTCTCAAAAAGTTAAGAACCCTTGTATTAGAAATAATTCCAGAAGTCACCAAATGACTTGCGGAAAAGGAATACAGAGGTCTCAGATCTTTCCAAGCAGAACTGAGCTCATGTTCCTAATATTTAATGTACTGTTCAGTTTACAGCTATTGTGAATCTTGTCTCCTATCTACAAATCTTAACTGTGTTTTTTAGTCTAGATTTTCATATACTTTGCAACTTTGGTCATTTTCTATAAACTGAAACAAGGTTAAACATGAACAAATAGTTGCCCACTTCAGAGGTGAGTCAACTGGAAAAAGTCACTGGTCCAAGATACTAAATTACAAAATATGGCCTGAACCAAGCTGAGTCATTAACCATGATACTACAAGGACCTAAATTTCCCTATCAGGCTCAAAGGACTGAGTCCTGAATAATCTTGAGTCTTGGGCTTCCCTGGTGGTCCAGCGGGTAAGAATCTGCCTTGCTGCCAGTAGACCCCTGTCAGACCCATCCCATTGGCCTTCCTGTCATGACCAGAAGTACCTGGATCCTAGCAAGACCTCAGTTAGCTGTCAGCTGAGACCCCTGTAACATACGGTTTGTATTTCTCCTTTTAAAAGAACAACATTCAAGAAGCAATAAAGCCAGGACTTTTTTTTTGAAGAAAAAGCAGTGGGCTCTTTCTTTCCTAAATTAAGCTCGTTTGATTAAAGCGAAGATTGCAGATATATTTAAAGCTTCAGCTGGAAATGCAAAGATCATGGCTCCATTCCATTTTCTCTGTGCTCCACGCCCTCTCTCTCCCTGATGCTGCCCAGCAGGCATCCCTATTTCCAGTTAACCACAACTGCCAAGGTCACCAGGGCCCTGAAACAGAAGGAGCTGGACACTCGAGTGTGGAAAGCTAAATCTGAATTATGGAAGAATAGAATTCTCAACCTGAAATTCTTGGAGAGGCTCCTGAATGCCTCTGATAAAACTGTATAATAATAATATTTCATAAAGGTACACATTTGTATTTTTCTGAGGAAAAATTTAAAAGCTTTCAGCAAATTCTCAAAACTGTATAGGGCTCTCAAAAAGTTAAGAACCCTTGTATTAGAAATAATTCCAGAAGTCACCAAATGACTTGCGGAAAAGGAATACAGAGGTCTCAGATCTTTCCAAGCAGAACTGAGCTCATGTTCCTAATATTTAATGTACTGTTCAGTTTACAGCTATTGTGAATCTTGTCTCCTATCTACAAATCTTAACTGTGTTTTTTAGTCTAGATTTTCATATACTTTGCAACTTTGGTCATTTTCTATAAACTGAAACAAGGTTAAACATGAACAAATAGTTGCCCACTTCAGAGGTGAGTCAACTGGAAAAAGTCACTGGTCCAAGATACTAAATTACAAAATATGGCCTGAACCAAGCTGAGTCATTAACCATGATACTACAAGGACCTAAATTTCCCTATCAGGCTCAAAGGACTGAGTCCTGAATAATCTTGAGTCTTGGGCTTCCCTGGTGGTCCAGCGGTTAAGAATCTGCCTTGCAATGCAGGGACACCAATTTGATCCCTGATCTGGGAAGATGCCACATGTTATGGGGTTAACTAAGTTCATGGGCCACAACTACTGAAGCCCGTGCACCTGGAGCCTGTGTTCCATGAGAGAAGCCATTGCACTGAGAAGCCTATGCACTGCAACTAGAGAGTAGCCCCACTCGCCATAACTAGAGAAAGCTCGTGTGCAGCAACAAAGACCCAGCATGGTCAAAAATAAAAATAAATGTCAAAAATTTTTAATAATTCTTAAAAAAATAATACTCCTGAGTCTAAGAGCATTCAGGTGGGCATGAGCCCCAATGCAACAAAATAGTCCAAACACTGGTTGGTTCATTTATTTACTCAACAATTAAAAAACTCCCACTGTAGACTCCTCTAGTGGTCCAGTGGCTAAGAGTCTATCTGCCGGTGCAGGGGACTTGGGTTCAATCCTGGTCTGGGAAGATTCCACATGCCATGGGCAACTAAACCTGTGTGCCACAACCACTGAAGCCTATGTCCCCGAGAGCTTGCTCATGGCAGCTAGATAAAGTTTGAGCACAGCAAAGACCCAGTGCAGCCATAAATAATACATATATAAAATTCCCACCATCTGCAAGACGCTGTGCAGATATTAGGGATGCTACACTGAATAAGGTCAGTTTCTTGCTTTCATAGAAATGAAATTCTACTTGGGAAGATAGACATCAAGTGACTAATCATGTAAGTGAAAAGTGCTGCTATAACAGCATAGCATGGGGGAGGCATACAAATTAGGTTGCAGGAGTGGAGTGGAAGGAAAGACTTCCTTGAGAAAGTAATCGGAGGGAGAAGTTAGAAGACCAGGGCTTCAGTTACCACAGAGGATTGAGAAATATGCTTCTGTAGCCCATACCTTTTCAGCAAGTTCCAGATTCAAATACCCAGTAGCCTACTTGATATTATTTTTTTGTATGATTCCAAGGGACTCCTAATCTACATGCCCCAGAATGAGTTCCTAGTTTGTATTTTTTCATAATTTGAAAATGAGTTCATAAACTCACCTCCTCAGTATGGATCTCTCCCATCACCCATCCAGATACAAAACCTAGAAACCAAGGGCAATGTAAAAGCCTCCCCTTCACCTTGCTTCCCAAATTTATCACTGAGTCCTGTTCATTTTACTTTCTATGCTTCTCTCACATCTGTCCTCTTCATCTTCCCTCATACCACCCTTCATTGTAGCTACAAATGTGTTTCCTCTGGACACTATGGTGCATTTCTCTAAGTGTGATCACGGTGGGAAACAGAAAACACTCTTAACTAAGATTTTAATGATAATTAAAAAGCTTTACAGAGATGTGCATGAGGAAACCAACAAGGAGGGTTGAGGCACCGAGGCACTAGCAAACCACTCCCATCCTGAAGGGAAAAGGGGGAGGGAAATGTTTTGTTGGAACCTGGAGAGGACTGGAGCCCAGTGGCTCTTCTGAGTTGCAGTCTCAGAGCCAAGTCATCAGCAAGCATGTGCTAAGAGAGAGGAATATTCCTTTCTCCTCTTTCCTTCCTGTCTTCTGCCGGGTGATGCCTATTGACTAAAAAATACCTAAAGCGGAAACCTCGCTTTAAGTGATGCTGTCCTGAAGAGTGAGTCCCCAGGGTAGGGAGAAGGGCAGACAATGGATAAGGCTGGAAATGGAGATCTATCTACATTGATGCTTCCCTTTTCCAAGAAACATCCTCTGTACTAGGGGCTGGCAGTCTTTCTGTAAAGGATAAGGTTGTAAATATTTTAGGCTTTGCAGGCCATAGAGTCTATTCAATTCTGCAGCTATAAGATGGAAGCGACCATAAATAATACATAAACAATGAGTGTGACAGCGTCCCAATAACATTTTATTTATGACACTAAAGTAGAAATTTCCTGTAATTTCACATGTCATGAAATGTTATTCTTCTGATTCTTAAAAAACAATTTAAAATGTGAACACTTACAACTACAGGAATAAAGGATGGCAGATTGGATATGGCCAGGGGCTATAGACTGTGGAGTCCTGCTCTGTGCTTCAGTCAGTAATATTTGTGAAACACCATTCATCCCCCTCCCCACCACCATTTTAAACTTTTACACGTTCCTATTGCCCTTAGCACAACTCAGATCTTTAAGGTGACCTATGAGAACTGCAGAGTCTGACCCTAATACGAATTTTTATGCCTACTGTCAGCGTGTGAGCTGCAAGTGTCTTACTCATCATCATACTGTCTCCACAAGTTTAGAATATCCTCCTCCCTCCTCTTTTATACTAGCTTATTCTTCAGATGTCAGCACACTGTGGCAGTATTTGTAATAGAGCAGGGAAGGGGGAGGAGAATTTTGGAAATTTTGTGCTATAGGAAACACCAGGAATCTCCCCACCTAGACAACAATTATACCAGGAGAATCTGTCTGATGTAATTATTTTGGAACTCTGGAGTCAGTTGAAATTTTTAGGGGACTTGTGTGGTAAATTTTTAGTGAGCTTATATGGTAAATTGTAGGTAATTTCAATTCTCAGCATAGTAGCAGGAACCTACTCTTCCCTCCCAGTCCTATTCCAGGCAGCCATACATAGGTTCCAGGAGCAGCTTGCACACAGATGGAGAGAGCCAGGGTGGGCAGAGAGCTCTCTGTCCTCCACATGTTGGCTATGGGTACTCTGATTGTTGTTTTGGGGGGGGTGGGGGTCGGGTTGGGGAGGGAGGGAAGCGGGTGGGCCACTTCCATTGGTCTTTCATTTCTCTATTTTCATCCGTCTTTGTTCTTTGGCCCCTGTGGGCCTCCCATCGCGGTGGCTCCGGCTCGGTAATTGGACACATTGGTCCAGCCACTCCGTGGCACGTGGGATCTTCCCAGGCCAGGGATGGAACCGGTGCCCCTTGCACTGCGAGGCGGTGTCCTTACCCACTGGACCACCAGGGGAAGCCCACTCTGATTGTTGATTGTTGCTTCTGACCTCAGAGGTCTGAACAGAGAGGTGTTGTCCCTCCATTGTTGCAAGCCCCTCACCCTCTGGTCAAAATGACTCACGGGATTTAAAGGGCTGGTAGTCTTTCTTCCTCTCATTTATCTCTTTTTTCCCTATTTTGAGAGTTACACATTAAAGACTGGAATAGTCAAAAGTAACAGTATATATAGGGAAAATTAGAACATGACCATATATGCCCAGGGAAATGGGCGGACTCAAAAGAACTGAGAAGATCTTCCATTCTGCCAGAGAGGGAAAATCGCATCCTGAATTTCATGTGGAATCTCACGGTACTCTGAAGAGCCAAAAGACTCAGAGAGGAGCAAAGCTGGAGGAGTCATACTTTCTGATTTCAGACTTACTAATAAAGCTTCCATCATAAAAACAGTTTGGTGCTGGTATAAAGACAGATAAATAAACCAATGGCATAAGGAGCCCAGAAATAAACCCTTACATACATGGTCAACCAGGACCATTTAATGGGAAAAGGACAGTCCTTTCAACAAATGATACTAGGAAAATTTGATATCCATATGCAAAGAGATGAATTTGGGCCCTTACCTAACATCATATAAGAATTAAATTAAAATGGATCAAAGGCCTAAATGTAAAACTTAAAATATAGAAATATTAGAAGAAAACATAGGGCAAATCTTCATGACATGGACATGCCAATGATTTCTTGGATGTCACACCAAAGACAAAAAAAAAAAAGTAACAACGTTAAAAACTGGGAAATAGCTAAAAGAAAAAAAGGGAAAAATTGAAAACTTTATGAAAATAAAAACCTTCTGTATATCAAAAGACAGTATCAACAGAGTAAAAAGGCAAATCACAGAATGAGAGAAAACATTTGCAAATCGTATATATGGCAAGAAATTAATATCCAATATACAAGAAGAACTCTTAAAAAATCAACAAAAAACAAGCCGATTTTTAAAAAAGCAAAGGACTTGAATACACATTTCTCCAAAGAAAATATGTGAATGGCCAATAAGTATATGAAAAGATGTTCAACATCATTAGTCATTAGTGAAATTCAAATTGAAATTACAATGAAATACCACCTCACACCAATTAGGATGAGCACAATCAAAAAACAAAAAAGAAAATAACAGGTGCTGGGGAGGATGTGGAGAAATCTGAGCCCTCGTGCACTGTGTATGGGAATGTTAAGTGGTGTAGCCAGTGTGGAAGAATACGGTGGTTTCTCAAAAAATTGAAAATAGAACTATTATATGATTCAGTAGTTCTTGGTATATACCCAGAATAATTGAAAGAGTCTGGAAAAGATACTAGTACACCCATGTTTATAGCAACAAAATTCATTACAATAGGTAAAATTTGGAAGCAACCCAAGAGTCCATCAAGAGATAGATAGATAAATGTGGTATATACATACAATGGAATATTATTTAGCTTTAAAAAGAAAGGAAACTTTGATACATGCTACAACATTGATAAACCTTGAAGACAAGTAAACTATGCCAGTCACAACAGGGCAGTTACCACGTGATCCCACTTAGGCACTTAGACTAGTAAAAGACATAGAAAGGTTCCTTCTCCCAAACTGCAGTAGATTTATACATAACCCAGGTATTCCTTGGCTTACCATGGAATTATTGTTGTTGGTTGTTTAGTCGGTAAGTCCTGTCCTACTCTTTTGCGACCCCATGAACTTCAGTCCATCAGGCTCCTCTGTCCATGGGATTTCTTAGGAAGAATGCCTGAGTGAGTTGCCCTATCTTCCTCCACAGGATCTCCATGACCTAGCGATCAAACTGGAGTCCTCCTGCATTGCAGGCATATTCTTTACTGTGGAGCCACCAGGGAAACCCATAGCTTAGCCTACATTAAACATGCTCAAACATAGTCCACTGTCCCCAGTCCACTGTCCTCATTTTGTGGCTGGGAGTGGAGGCTCCTAAGATGCCCAGCACCATGAGAGAGTATCTTACCTCATGTAACTAGGCTGGGAAAAGATCAAAATCCGAAATTAATTAGATTTATTTGCTTTTCCTAAAATAAAGCTAGTTGCTCAGTCATGTTCGATTCTTTGTGAATCTATGGAGTGGGTTGCCATTTCCTTCTCCTTCCTGAAATAAGCGGGCATTAATCGGGAAAAATCAGTATAAGTTTTGAGAATTAAACTAAGAAAAAAACGGAAAACTCAGTTGAATAGGTTAAACACTTGTAACAGGTGCTGGGGAGGATGTGGAGAAATCTGAGCCCTCGTGCACTGTGTATGGGAATGTTAAGTGGTGTAGCCAGTGTGGAAGAATACGGTGGTTTCTCAAAAAATTGAAAATAGAACTATTATATGATTCAGTAGTTCTTGGTATATACCCAGAATAATTGAAAGAGTCTGGAAAAGATACTAGTACACCCATGTTTATAGCAACAAAATTCATTACAATAGGTAAAATTTGGAAGCAACCCAAGAGTCCATCAAGAGATAGATAGATAAATGTGGTATATACATACAATGGAATATTATTTAGCTTTAAAAAGAAAGGAAACTTTGATACATGCTACAACATTGATAAACCTTGAAGACAAGTAAACTATGCCAGTCACAACAGGGCAGTTACCACGTGATCCCACTTAGGCACTTAGACTAGTAAAAGACATAGAAAGGTTCCTTCTCCCAAACTGCAGTAGATTTATACATAACCCAGGTATTCCTTGGCTTACCATGGAATTATTGTTGTTGGTTGTTTAGTCGGTAAGTCCTGTCCTACTCTTTTGCGACCCCATGAACTTCAGTCCATCAGGCTCCTCTGTCCATGGGATTTCTTAGGAAGAATGCCTGAGTGAGTTGCCCTATCTTCCTCCACAGGATCTCCATGACCTAGCGATCAAACTGGAGTCCTCCTGCATTGCAGGCATATTCTTTACTGTGGAGCCACCAGGGAAACCCATAGCTTAGCCTACATTAAACATGCTCAAACATAGTCCACTGTCCCCAGTCCACTGTCCTCATTTTGTGGCTGGGAGTGGAGGCTCCCTAAGATGCCCAGCACCATGAGAGAGTATCTTACCTCATGTAACTAGGCTGGGAAAAGATCAAAATCCGAAATTAATTAGATTTATTTGCTTTTCCTAAAATAAAGCTAGTTGCTCAGTCATGTTCGATTCTTTGTGAATCTATGGAGTGGGTTGCCATTTCCTTCTCCTTCCTGAAATAAGCGGGCATTAATCGGGAAAAATCAGTATAAGTTTTGAGAATTAAACTAAGAAAAAAACGGAAAACTCAGTTGAATAGGTTAAACACTTGTAGGATGGACATGAAGGGAGAGGTTTCCACAGTTAAATCTAATTCAAAGCTAAATTTATTCAACAGTCTTCCTAAAACACTCGGTGTAAGTGTGCAATATATTTGGTGGACAGATTTCAGCTTCTGGGTTATTTTAATTGTAATTAGGACTTTCAAAACGTGGATTTTTTTCTTTCTAATTTTAAAATGAAATTCGTTGGGTCAATTCCTGCCAAACTTGACTTAAAACATTAACCCGAACTCGATACCTTAAACAACCAAGACATTCCCATTAAAATTCGTGCAGCACGCCAGTGGTAAGAATATTGTTATTCTTTAACACTGATTACTTCCACTGAAGGATAAACATCTATGCATGGAAGTAAAACCTAAATCGCAACTAATGACCTCCATTTGGAGATTAAGGGCCACAAGATGCAAATTTTGAAACTGCTATCGGAATTACGCAAAGGCAGCAAGACCAAAGATTGATGTTTATTGACTACCAAGAACAAAAACATCCAAAATGACATACAAAACACCAACTGAAAATACAGGGTCAAAACATTGAGCCAGAGCAACTCCTTCTGAAATCTATTCGCCCTCTCCTGCAGTCCATTCCTCTGGTCCTGGCGAGAACCCACCACCACGTCCCCTAAGCAGACTGCAGGACAGAGGAGTGGGCTGGAAACTCGAGCAAGCAAAGAGAAGTCAGGTCTCTCAGATGGTCAGGGATCCAGTTCAGACCAGAGCTCCTGCTCCTAGCCCCGCCCCGCCCCCAGTCGGGCCCGCCCCCCTCGGTCGCGCCCCACCCCTCTCGGCCGCGCCCCTCTCCGCCCGGCCCCGCCCCGGCCCCGCAGCGGTCGCCCGCGTTCTGAGGGCTTGGCTCGCCCCGCAGCCGAGTGTGACGAGCCGGGGCCGGGAGGGGTCTATTGCGCAAACCCAGGGCTTCGCGCCGCGGATCCCAGAGAGGTTCTGGCTGCGTGCCGGAGACGATGAGGCGCGGCGTTCGGCGGGCTCCTTCCCGGAAGCGGAAGCTCGGGGGGCGGGCCAAGGGCGACCCGGAGTCCGCGGCGGTTAATTTCTATTACCGTGCGGCTTTGCTACACTCCGTTTGGATTTTTCTGAAGCTCCGGGAGATGGTCAGGTCCGGATCTCGACCGGGCCAGGTGAGGTCTGCGGACCTGAGGCGTCCACTGCTGGTGTGGAGAGGGACGGAGGGAGTCCTCGGGCCAGGAGAAGTGCAAAGCCCCCTTTGAAAAAAAAAAAACAAAGAGCACTGCCGCGTTAAAAGTAACTGGGAGACGAGACAAGATGGAGGGTGTGTGTGTATCTGTGTGTGTGTGTGTGCGCGCGGGTCTAACCTTAACGCGCTAACACAGTCACCCTGCCTGTAGATGTAGATTCTGTTTTAATCGTTGTGGTCCGTCTGAGCGCTGGCTTTGGTGCGGTCCCCGCATGCGAGTTCAGCCTCGGCCGCTGGGAGGGGGACTTAACCTCTCGGAGCCTCACGATGTTGTTGCGTCAACTCCAGGTTCATTTCTCCAGCAGTGCTGCTATTAGCTGATCTTCCGACTTAGTTGCTGATATTTTACTACTAGTTAAGAAAAACGAGACGTCTCCCAATTAATATCCCTGCCTTTAGCCTTATCCCTCTCAAATGCGCGTCCCTCATCAGTACTCTCTGCTTAAAATTCAACTCTGGAACACTTTTTCTTTTTTTTTTTTTGGCAAGATAAAAAAGTTCTTTGGCCTCTCATCACAACCATTTTCCTACACGGCCCGTGCATTCCTTACCGGCCCCACGTCCCATTCCAGTAATAGCCAAGGCTCTTCGCCTGTTTCTTCCGCAGTGGCCTGGGTGCCTGCCCGTGGTTTCTCAGGCTTCTGTGCCTTTGCACGTTGTTCTGCCTAGAATTTCTCTCCCTGAATCTCCACTTTTCATCTCCTGTCCCCTCAGCTCAAGGACCACTTCTAGAAGCCCTGTCTAGCATTCTCACATTTCCATTGTTTGGGTGTCCCTTGGCTCCGTTTTGCGCCCTTACTGACCTTTACCAGGCCATTTTTCAGGCTAGAGACATTGCTCATCTTCCTCTGCTAGTAAACAATTTATCTCTGTCTTTTCAGGTGATCAGTCAGTAGGAATCAATCAATCCTTACACAGACCCTCTACTTAGAGTGATCTTACTCCTCCTTAAGTAGATCCTCACCATCCCTCTTCCCCCTTTTAATTTGGTGTTCCTTTATTTATCAGCTCACTTCTAGTGCTATCTTCCCTGGTAATGTAGATCTTAATTTTTCCCCTAAGACTTGGCTCAAGACTTTTCTTCGTGAGTGCTTCCAGAGCAGTCCCACCCTTAGAGTTCTTTTGTGCTGAAGGAACCCAGACTAGATGGTGTAATCAGCAAGGAGGAAAAACGTGGCTTCTGTAGTCACAGTCACCTACGGATTCAAATTCCAGTTCTGCCACTAATATGATAGTGATAGTAAGCAGAGTACTTTTTATTTCTCTGAGACTTCTTTTCATTATCTATAAAATAGATAAAAAGTTATGCCTTAAAGAATTAAAATTTCCCTGTAGATATCTTGCTACCTAGTGTTGTTGCGTCAACTCCAGGTTCATTTCTCCAGCAGTGCTGCTATTAGCTGATCTTCCGACTTAGTTGCTGATATTTTACTACTAGTTAAGAAAAACGAGACGTCTCCCAATTAATATCCCTGCCTTTAGCCTTATCCCTCTCAAATGCGCGTCCCTCATCAGTACTCTCTGCTTAAAATTCAACTCTGGAACACTTTTTCTTTTTTTTTTTTTGGCAAGATAAAAAAGTTCTTTGGCCTCTCATCACAACCATTTTCCTACACGGCCCGTGCATTCCTTACCGGCCCCACGTCCCATTCCAGTAATAGCCAAGGCTCTTCGCCTGTTTCTTCCGCAGTGGCCTGGGTGCCTGCCCGTGGTTTCTCAGGCTTCTGTGCCTTTGCACGTTGTTCTGCCTAGAATTTCTCTCCCTGAATCTCCACTTTTCATCTCCTGTCCCCTCAGCTCAAGGACCACTTCTAGAAGCCCTGTCTAGCATTCTCACATTTCCATTGTTTGGGTGTCCCTTGGCTCCGTTTTGCGCCCTTACTGACCTTTACCAGGCCATTTTTCAGGCTAGAGACATTGCTCATCTTCCTCTGCTAGTAAACAATTTATCTCTGTCTTTTCAGGTGATCAGTCAGTAGGAATCAATCAATCCTTACACAGACCCTCTACTTAGAGTGATCTTACTCCTCCTTAAGTAGATCCTCACCATCCCTCTTCCCCCTTTTAATTTGGTGTTCCTTTATTTATCAGCTCACTTCTAGTGCTATCTTCCCTGGTAATGTAGATCTTAATTTTTCCCCTAAGACTTGGCTCAAGACTTTTCTTCGTGAGTGCTTCCAGAGCAGTCCCACCCTTAGAGTTCTTTTGTGCTGAAGGAACCCAGACTAGATGGTGTAATCAGCAAGGAGGAAAAACGTGGCTTCTGTAGTCACAGTCACCTACGGATTCAAATTCCAGTTCTGCCACTAATATGATAGTGATAGTAAGCAGAGTACTTTTTATTTCTCTGAGACTTCTTTTCATTATCTATAAAATAGATAAAAAGTTATGCCTTAAAGAATTGAAGAGATTAAATGAGAGAATCTGGAAAACCATCTATTTCATACTTGGTGTAAATTGTGCAACACAATGTAGTCCCCTTAAAACACTTTATTACCATCTTAATAATAGCAGCTAACATTTGGAAAGAACTTACGTGCCAGATACTATTCTGTGTTCTTTTGTGTATAATTTCCCATGTAATCTTCACAATAACCTTAGGAAGTAGATAATAATCCTCACTTTACAGTTGAGGAAATTGAGGGATGTAGAGTTTAGATAACTTCCCTATAGTTACACAACTGGCTAGTAGTGGAGACAGGCTTCAGGCTCACATAGTTGGTGCTAGAGTCCATTTAAACATCTACTCTTAGGAGCAGGACTCTGAACATTTCTGAAATTTAGAGTCCTACTTCACAGAAGTATTAACTCAGGGTGTTAGTTAAGTGGAAATGAATGGCTTTAGTACACTCTAAATTACTCCATGAATATAAGTTTCTCTTGCATTTGTTGGTAGGAGATACAGCTCCTAAGAAATGCTTCTGTTTTTCTCAAATAGCACAGTAAAAAGTTTAGTGCTAATACTTGGTGGAAGTAAATGTGAGATAAAACAAGCATTCTCTTATTCGTTGCTCTTTGGGACACTTGTTTTGAAAATTGGTTTTCCAGTTTGTGTCTAAGGGCACTAAGGGCATTAAACAAATAATAACCTTTTTTCAAATAATTAAACTTTCAATTCTGAATATGAAAAATGTATTTTCAGTATATGAAAAAGTTTATTGGAGATTTGTGGCTAAATTGAAAAATGTTGCATCCACTTAAGGAAATACTATACAACTTAACAGTTTTGAAGATTTTGTTGATATGGAATAAGATTTAAAAGTTAAAGTAGGAGACTTGACATCGTAACTGTCTAATCATGATGACTAAATAAATAATCCCATGTGAAGCTGCAGTAGCAAAGAGCACAGCTAGTGCCTAGATCTTGGTTTCTCTTAATGAATATTGTTGTCCACTAAAACGAATTGGGACTTTTTGGGGAAATGGTCAACTCTAGGGCTGAGACCCAGATATATCAAAATAAAAAGCTGCCAGCTTTTCATATAACAGAGTGAAAAGTCAGCCTAGGGAATGGGAAGAATATTTATAAACTGCATATCTGATGTTCATAATCATAATATACGAGGAACTCCTACAGTTCAGTAGTAAAAAAAAATGGGCAAAGGACTTGAAGAGGCTTTTCTCCAAAGAAGATATACAGATAACCAGCAGACACATGGAAAGATTCTCAACATCACTAGTCAAGGGTATGCAAATCAAAGTCACTATGAGATATCACCTCACACCTGTTAGGATGTCTATTATAAAAGCAAATTGAGGGATGTAGAGTTGTTTATAGTTACACAACTGGCTAGTAGTGGAGACAGGCTTCAGGCTCACATAGTTGGTGCTAGAGTCCATTTAAACATCTACTCTTAGGAGCAGGACTCTGAACATTTCTGAAATTTAGAGTCCTACTTCACAGAAGTATTAACTCAGGGTGTTAGTTAAGTGGAAATGAATGGCTTTAGTACACTCTAAATTACTCCATGAATATAAGTTTCTCTTGCATTTGTTGGTAGGAGATACAGCTCCTAAGAAATGCTTCTGTTTTTCTCAAATAGCACAGTAAAAAGTTTAGTGCTAATACTTGGTGGAAGTAAATGTGAGATAAAACAAGCATTCTCTTATTCGTTGCTCTTTGGGACACTTGTTTTGAAAATTGGTTTTCCAGTTTGTGTCTAAGGGCACTAAGGGCATTAAACAAATAATAACCTTTTATCAAATAATTAAACTTTCAATTCTGAATATGAAAAATGTATTTTCAGTATATGAAAAAGTTTATTGGAGATTTGTGGCTAAATTGAAAAATGTTGCATCCACTTAAGGAAATACTATACAACTTAACAGTTTTGAAGATTTTGTTGATATGGAATAAGATTTAAAAGTTAAAGTAGGAGACTTGACATCGTAACTGTCTAATCATGATGACTAAATAAATAATCCCATGTGAAGCTGCAGTAGCAAAGAGCACAGCTAGTGCCTAGATCTTGGTTTCTCTTAATGAATATTGTTGTCCACTAAAACGAATTGGGACTTTTTGGGGAAATGGTCAACTCTAGGGCTGAGACCCAGATATATCAAAATAAAAAGCTGCCAGCTTTTCATATAACAGAGTGAAAAGTCAGCCTAGGGAATGGGAAGAATATTTATAAACTGCATATCTGATGTTCATAATCATAATATACGAGGAACTCCTACAGTTCAGTAGTAAAAAAAAATGGGCAAAGGACTTGAAGAGGCTTTTCTCCAAAGAAGATATACAGATAACCAGCAGACACATGGAAAGATTCTCAACATCACTAGTCAAGGGTATGCAAATCAAAGTCACTATGAGATATCACCTCACACCTGTTAGGATGTCTATTATAAAAGCAAAACCAATCAAGAAAATAACGTGTTGGTGAGGATGTGGATACACTTGAACCCTGTACACTGTTCATGGGAATGTAAAAGAGTACAGCTGCTATGAAAATGCATACGAAGTTTCCTCCAGAATTAAACTATTATATGGTCCAGGATTCTAACTTTGGCTGTTTATCCAAAAAAGTTAAAAATATCTTGAAGACTTGTTTGCATGCATATGTTCATTATTACATTATTCACAATAGCTGAGTTGTGGTAACAACCCAAATATCCATTGATGGATTAGTGGATACCCAATGCAATATTTAATTCCAGCCTTTAAAAAGGAAAGAAACTGTGTTATATACAACATGAATGGACGTTGAGGGTACTTTGCTAAGTGAATAAGCCAATCAGGACAAATATTGTTCTCATTCCACTTATATAAGGTGTTGAAAATAGTCAGACTCATAGAAACAGCAGAATGGTTGGAGGGAGAGGAGATGGAGAGTTGCTGTTTGATGGGTATGAAGTTTTAGTTATGCACAAGAATAAGCTCTAGAGATCTGTTATAATTATTATACTACAGTTAATCATTGTTGATGTACACTTAAAAATTTGTTTACCCAATATGTTACCATAATGGGGGGAAGAAAGGTCCTAGAGTACTTAACTGTAAGGAATGACTCAAGAATAATGGAGACATGTTAAAATAGATTTAAACAGGAAGGCTTTGTTTTACTACTTGTGAAGCTGCAGTAGCAAACCTCTAGTTGGTTTTGAATATTGTTGTCCACTAAAACGAATTGGGACTTTTTGGAAATGGTCAACTCTAGGGCTGAGACCCAGATATATCAAAATAAAAAGCTGCCAGCTTTTCATATAACAGAGTGAAAAGTCAGCCTAGGGAATGGGAAGAATATTTATAAACTGCATATCTGATGTTCATAATCATAATATACGAGGAACTCCTACAGTTCAGTAGTAAAAAAAAATGGGCAAAGGACTTGAAGAGGCTTTTCTCCAAAGAAGATATACAGATAACCAGCAGACACATGGAAAGATTCTCAACATCACTAGTCAAGGGTATGCAAATCAAAGTCACTATGAGATATCACCTCACACCTGTTAGGATGTCTATTATAAAAGCAAAACCAATCAAGAAAATAACGTGTTGGTGAGGATGTGGATACACTTGAACCCTGTACACTGTTCATGGGAATGTAAAAGAGTACAGCTGCTATGAAAATGCATACGAAGTTTCCTCCAGAATTAAACTATTATATGGTCCAGGATTCTAACTTTGGCTGTTTATCCAAAAAAGTTAAAAATATCTTGAAGACTTGTTTGCATGCATATGTTCATTATTACATTATTCACAATAGCTGAGTTGTGGTAACAACCCAAATATCCATTGATGGATTAGTGGATACCCAATGCAATATTTAATTCCAGCCTTTAAAAAGGAAAGAAACTGTGTTATATACAACATGAATGGACGTTGAGGGTACTTTGCTAAGTGAATAAGCCAATCAGGACAAATATTGTTCTCATTCCACTTATATAAGGTGTTGAAAATAGTCAGACTCATAGAAACAGCAGAATGGTTGGAGGGAGAGGAGATGGAGAGTTGCTGTTTGATGGGTATGAAGTTTTAGTTATGCACAAGAATAAGCTCTAGAGATCTGTTATAATTATTATACTACAGTTAATCATTGTTGATGTACACTTAAAAATTTGTTTACCCAATATGTTACCATAATGGGGGGAAGAAAGGTCCTAGAGTACTTAACTGTAAGGAATGACTCAAGAATAATGGAGACATGTTAAAATGATACAGGAGCTGGTTTGAAAAGACTCTAATTGATAGAATCTGGGACAATTTGAGTATTAGTATAAATAATGATAATAATGCATTATAACCTATTAAATAAACTAGGAATCAATGAGTCTGTGCTAACAAGTATTTTAACAAAGAAGTTGTTCACCAAGGTTGAATGCCAACTAATACATCTAGAAGGAATGATATAAGTTAAAAGAATCACTATTTGACAAATGATTATGGCAAAACTCCTCAATGGATGCTACTGGGTGAAAGTTTGATGAGTAGGATGTCTGCATAATTTCTAAGTATCTCCCCACAAAATGCTTAATATTTACAAAGGTAAAAATAGTAACCATCTGGTGGAAATCTGGCAGGCACCGTCTTAAATAATCAAACTTTACACTCCCAGTAATGGGACAAACTGGTATCATGTGCCGCTTTTTGTGTATCGAGAAGGATACACAATCCCTTCTGTGGTACTCCTACCAAAAAAGCACAACCTGAAACTAATTGGGGAAACGGACAAGTCGAAAGTCCAGGGGGACATTGTATCGAAGTAACTGCTCGTATTCTTTAAACATGTCAAGGCTGTAAAAGACAAATCAATGACACCTCTAGGAACTGTTCCAGATTAATGGAGACCGAGGAGAGATGACAGCTTAAAATACATATGATCCTGAGTTTATTGGATAAGGGCCAGAATTTTTCTTTATTCTTTTATAAAGGACAGTATTTTGATAACTGGCAAAATGTGAATAAGATCTGTAGATTAGTTTATAATATAATGTCACTGTTAATTTCCTGCTTTTGAGTATGTACTTTGGTTTTATGAGTGTGTGACCTTGTCCTTAGGAAATATTTAGGAGTAAATATTTAAATATAAAAGAGTATTATCCTTAATGTAATGTGAAATCATTCAAGACAAAAACTGTACATTTTTGAACGGCTGAACATGGTACATGTAGTCAAAAGTTAGCAGTTGGGGAATCTTGATGACATGTATACAGTTCTCTGGACTACCATTTCAAAATAAAGAAGACAAAATAAATTTGAAGAGAATGTGCCAGTGTAATACTATTGCAGGATGCTTTATTCTGGTTCATTTTATCTACCTAATTTTCTGTAGTATGACCTAATGGATGTGTGTTGGAGAAATGCTGTATATAATTTTACGGTTATGCCATTATGGCATATATTTGTCTAGATAGTGTACTTCTTTAATTTTGAAAGAGAATTATTCTACAGCCATACCAGTGTGAACACACCTGATCCTGTCTGAAAGATAATTATTGTGGTTGCTGGTTTTAGACTTAGCAATCCGATGGTTTGACTTTTTATTATATTTTTATTATGGTTTGGCTTTTTATTACAGCAGCATAGATACTGTGAAAGGAAATTCCCTCTGGGGTTATGCAGGCACCAGTGGAGCTGTGTAACATGGGATCTCGTTTCCGCCAGGGTTGGTTCTCACTGCTGCCTTATGACTCCATCTTATTCTATGTTATCTTAAGGAGAAGTAAAACTTGTAAAACTCCAGAAAGCTTCATAGTTACTGCTCAAAGCTATCTTGGGATGAAATACTTAAACATGTCAAGAAAAACCCTAAGTAGAACAGCCAACAGTTACTACACCGAAAGGATAAAATGAGGGAATGAATAGGGGATTTATCTTTTAAAAATTCTATTTTCAATAGCATTATATTTAAAGGATATAAAGTTATTAAGCTATAAAAAGGGATACCATGGACAGTCCCTCTTCTTGCTCTGTCCTCCAGATTCCCAGTTTCCCTCCACAGAGGCAACACAGTTAAGTGTTTCTTGTGTAACTCTCAAAGTGTTGAATGCGTGTAGAAGTAAATGACCTTTTTTTTTTTTGATTTTTTCACACAAAAGTAGCCCACCTCGGTTACCTTTTAAATTACAAATTAAGAAAGCAACATATGAGTTTAAAAAGAAAGTGAGAGAATGACATGAGAGGAATGGTAGAGTTGTCATGTGCTGGTCTTGTGAGGCATTTCTAAAGAATGTGGATAAATAGATTTATGAATTCTGCCCTATATCTTGAATTAATTTATGTTTTTTAAGACCTGGGGGATGTAGAACATGTTCAGTGGTTGAGTATAGATCAGACTTACTGTAGTAGATGGTTCTGGTTAAAATAATATCTCAACTTCAGTCTTTAGCTTAAATAGATTTAAGGAACAAATGTATGTGTTGCTTGCTTGACATTTTAGATGAAATAGATAATTTATTTTTTATTAAAAATTGATGACATGGTACATATATAAAATAGAGTATTATTCAGCTTTAACAAGAAGGAAATTTTGCACATACTGCAATGTGGTTATGAAAATATCATGCTAAGCAAAGTAAACCAGTCACAAAAGGACAAATACTATATGGTTCCATTTATATGAGCCTCCTAGAACAGCCAAATTAATAGAGACAGAAAGTAGAAGGGTGGTTACTAGGCACTTGGGAAAGGAGAGGATAAGAAGTTAATGATGAATGGGTACAGAATTTCAGTTTGGGAAGATGAAAACGTTTTAGAGATGTGATAGTTGCACAACAAAGTGAATGTATTTAATGCCACAGAACTGTATATTTTAAAATGGTGTATTTTATGTAATGTATGTTTTACCAAGTTAAAAAAAAAGGAAAGGCAACGATATCATTCTAGGTTTGGTCAAAAAAGTATACAGAAAATATAATAGAAACATATTTGTATATCTCCTACAATATAATGCCTTATATCATAGGTATTACCTTCAGGAAAGCACACTGGACCTGCTAAATTAACAAACAGAAAGAAAGGGTAAGTACTTAAAGAAGTTTACAAGTCTAGGAATTTTCAAGAGATTTTCAAGTCTTTGGGCTGGACTGAAGTTTTTCCACCCCAGAGAACTAGATGGGTCTCTACCTTCGCAAAACTCTGGGGAGGAACCTTTCATATCTACCCATGTTGATCATTTTAGAATTTATAATCTTCAAGTCCAGTCTTCAAATCCATCTTTTACATGGCTGGACAAGCTTTCTTATCCAACCTTTCCTGGAAAGAAAATGTCTTTTTAGATTATTATTTGGGAAAAATATTATATTATTTGTAATTATATTTGTATCACATATAAAAGTATGAACAAACTTGTTTTCTAGGACCCATTTGAGAAAGATACCCCATTTTAATGCAGACTCTGGCTATCCCACTCATTCTGATTCAGAAAGTCAGGTAAGATGAAACTGAATAGATACAGTATGTACTGTTTGATTAGTTTTCACGTAAAAGCTAAGAAGTGGAAATAAAAATTCAAAAGTAAAGTATTAATTGTCCTGATGAAGAAGAAAGACTTTTCACTTTAAAACATAGCTTCTACCAATAATATATTACTTCTAAATAAGGAAATCTTAAATTACAGATTTTTTTACCTGCATTAAAATTTTATGTACAAATTTCTAAAATGACTTTCTCCTTACAGACTGAGACTGTACAGGGTCTTGATGGCTGTGCCTCTTTGCTGCAGAACATTTTGAGAAATGAAGATTCAGGTTTTATTTTTTAAATGCTTCTTTGCTAATCACCTTTTCTCAATTAAGTAGTTCTCTTAATGCTAATGAATTTTGTTTTCATTATTAATAGAGTCAGAAATAGCATATTCAGAAAACAGATGTAACTCCAGACCTGTACAAAGCAAAAGATATGGATCCAAAAGGAAAGGACATGAAAAACATACTGTACCTTCTGTAGTCCGAAAGGAAATTTGTAAGTATTTTTTCTTCTATTTATTTAAATATAATACTTAATTCCAGAAGCTTAGATAAGTTATTGGGATTATGCACTTGGACTTAATGGTTTTTTTTAAAATTATTTTATTTATTTATTTTTGGCTATTCTGGGTTTTCACTGCTGGCACAGACTCTTCTGTAGTTACAGGGAGTGGGGGCTACTCTCTAGTTGAGGTGAGCAGGCTTCCTGTTGCGGTGACTTCTCTTGTTATGGAACTCAGGCTATAGGGCACACGGGTTTCAATAGTTGCGGTTCAGAGGCTCTAGAGCACAGGCTCAATAGTTGTGGCTCATGGGCTTAGTTTATCTTCCTGGGTCAGGAATCGGACCCATGTTTCCTGCATTGGCAGGCAGATTCTTTACCACTGAGTCACCAGGGAAGCCTGGACTTATATTTTAATAACATTGGTTATTCAGGTGTTTGTGTGAGTCTTGCAGTTTCTTTTTCTTTGTCCCTCTATTCAACTTCTAATTGCTGAATACTTTCCCAAGAAGAAAAGTGGAAAAAAAAAAAGTGGGTAGGTTTTGTAGGAGAAAAAGTTCAACCTCAGAGTGATATTTGGGAGGTTTGTAGAGATCTTTATTCTCCTTGGCCCTTTGCTTCCATAGATATTCACAGATTGGTTGGTTTTCATGTGTACATTTGTTATTTTAAAAATACTTTATGTGTATACATGTATTCTAATAAGTTCCATAACTCAATTTTTTTCAGCTGTAGAGTTAGAAGATACGGTAATAGGAAGGTAAAATTCCCAAGTTGAATAGTAATGTAAGGAAAAAAGTCTGCCACTGATTACAGTGACTGTAGCCAAGGATAATTTACACTGTTACAGTTAACTTCCTGACTTATGTGAAATACTTCAGTAAGCAGTGTAGAATAAGTAAGGTTTGATTATATTGTTCCACAGAGGCCTATAGAACATGGTAGCCCAAAATAGAGACAAAGAAGTTCACAACGGGAGTTCAGAGGGTCAAGAATGGAACCTGCTAGTTCACGGTTCAGGTGGTCCAGAAATGTTGGTGCAGCAGAGCACAGTTAGCATTAGCTTAGTCAAGGGGTGTATGTCATGTAGAGCAATAGTGCTGGTATTAGAGATCTGGACCCAGGCATAGAGGCTAAAATGCAGATGGTCCTGAGTCAGAACCAAGGCAGAGGAAACAATTTCCCAACCTAGCTTGAAGGCCAGTTGCATTTAGCCTCGTGCTGTTTTGACCTGCGCCACTTAAGATGGCAGTCTCAAGCCTCATATGGCCACTGAGCAATTCCTAGCATAACCAAGGAGCTCAATTATAAATGTCATTTAACTTTAATTAAATTTGAAAGCTGGTACTTCATCCAGGTGCTAGAAAACTTTTCAGTATGTTTGAAGTAACTTGGGTAAATGAATCTACTTTTTTGAACTGTAAATTTTATTGAATCTAAATACAGACCAAAGACAGCTGATGAAAATTTACCATCCAGATTGAGGTGTGTTTTATAGAAAAATGCACAGTATGCTTAGAATATTTAATGTAAAAAATAAAATACCTCAATGATTAATGTTAATTGCATATTGTAATGGTAGTAATTTGGGTATATTGATTTGAATAAAATAATATAGAAGTAAATTTTGCCTATTTTAATTTTTTTAATGTAGCTCCTGGAAAGTTTAAAATTGCTTATATGATTTACATTATATTTCGGTGGGACAGTATTGGTCTAACAATATATGGCGGTTTTGGCCCTTTGCTTCCATAGATATTCACAGATTGGTTGGTTTTCATGTGTACATTTGTTATTTTAAAAATACTTTATGTGTATACATGTATTCTAATAAGTTCCATAACTCAATTTTTTTCAGCTGTAGAGTTAGAAGATACGGTAATAGGAAGGTAAAATTCCCAAGTTGAATAGTAATGTAAGGAAAAAAGTCTGCCACTGATTACAGTGACTGTAGCCAAGGATAATTTACACTGTTACAGTTAACTTCCTGACTTATGTGAAATACTTCAGTAAGCAGTGTAGAATAAGTAAGGTTTGATTATATTGTTCCACAGAGGCCTATAGAACATGGTAGCCCAAAATAGAGACAAAGAAGTTCACAACGGGAGTTCAGAGGGTCAAGAATGGAACCTGCTAGTTCACGGTTCAGGTGGTCCAGAAATGTTGGTGCAGCAGAGCACAGTTAGCATTAGCTTAGTCAAGGGGTGTATGTCATGTAGAGCAATAGTGCTGGTATTAGAGATCTGGACCCAGGCATAGAGGCTAAAATGCAGATGGTCCTGAGTCAGAACCAAGGCAGAGGAAACAATTTCCCAACCTAGCTTGAAGGCCAGTTGCATTTAGCCTCGTGCTGTTTTGACCTGCGCCACTTAAGATGGCAGTCTCAAGCCTCATATGGCCACTGAGCAATTCCTAGCATAACCAAGGAGCTCAATTATAAATGTCATTTAACTTTAATTAAATTTGAAAGCTGGTACTTCATCCAGGTGCTAGAAAACTTTTCAGTATGTTTGAAGTAACTTGGGTAAATGAATCTACTTTTTTGAACTGTAAATTTTATTGAATCTAAATACAGACCAAAGACAGCTGATGAAAATTTACCATCCAGATTGAGGTGTGTTTTATAGAAAAATGCACAGTATGCTTAGAATATTTAATGTAAAAAATAAAATACCTCAATGATTAATGTTAATTGCATATTGTAATGGTAGTAATTTGGGTATATTGATTTGAATAAAATAATATAGAAGTAAATTTTGCCTATTTTAATTTTTTTAATGTAGCTCCTGGAAAGTTTAAAATTGCTTATATGATTTACATTATATTTTTGTTGGACAATATTGGTCTAAACAAGGATCAGCATGCTATGGCCGGTTTTGTTTTATAAATAATGTTTAGTTAACTTGTAAACAAAGTTTCATCAGAGCGCAGCCATGCTTATTTGTTTATGGATTTTCTGTGATTACTTTTGTGCTGTTGGGGCAGAGTTGAGTTAATTGTGACAGAGACCATCTGGCTCATTTAAAGCATAGTATGTTTATTCTCTAGCCTTTTAAGAAAAGAAGTGTGCTCCCCCTGGTCTAACTCTTAAAGTAGAGGCCCAATTTGGGGACCCAGTGGACAAAGGAGTGGTAGTACGTGGTCGATGATGGTACTCTGGTAACAACTTGTTGAATCCTAATTTAACTGTTTGTTATCAGAGTTCCAACAGACTTTAGATTTGTCGTTATTCCGTTGGTAACTCAGGTCTGACTTTGCTACTCCATGGACAGCAGCAGGCCAGGCTTCCCTATCCTTCACTATCTCCTAGTGTTTGCTCAAGCTCATGTCCATTGAGTCAGTGATACCATCCAACCATCTCATCCTTTGTTGCCCCCTTATCCTCCTGCCCTCGGTCTTTCCTAGCATCAGGGTCTCTTTTCCAGGGAGTTGACTCTTTGCATCAGGCAGTCAAAGTATTAGAGCTTCAACATCAGTCCTTCCAAAGCATATTCAGGGTTGATTTCTTTTACTATTGACTGGCAAGAGAGAATAGACGGCAACACTCGAGAGAATTCAAAGGGGATTTGTTTACAAAGAAACTCATTACAAAGGTGACTAGGGTATAAGGAAACCACAAGGGATTGTGCTAGCCCAATGCTGGCAGCAGGAACAGAGCTCTTACTATCTCTAGGCCTTAAGGGATGAGGTGAGGAAGAGGTTACTGGGATTCAGATAGAGATATTGTTCTGAACAGTGAGCCACCTTGAGAAGAGAAGTGAGCTTTAAGGGACAGAGTGCCAGACCAAGTTGTCCTCATAGAGGGAGTTTGTAATGCTTTGAATGCATGCTTCTTTCTTTCTTTGATAATGCCAAGACTCCCATTGGATTGGACCCAACTGGAACCCTGTTGATGTGTTTGTAGTGTGGGATCTGATTTTTATTCTGATAAGCTAATAAATTAGCCTTACTGTTGTTGTGCATGTTGACAGGAGACACAGGATTTCATACTTGTAGTACAGTGAACAGCATGCATATCCACATCCTTGTTGATTCTGCCTCACTGCAAGTTCCCTTTGGAATGAAGAGATGGACCCAGGTGGAAGTGTGCATGTAGGTTTAAGTTTCAGCTGAAGAACAGAGCTTGGGGGATCCATTGCTTTGGTGGTAAGCAATAAGAAAGTCTTTACTTGACTGAAGAGAAAATACCACTTTTATCCCTCAAGGTTGCTCACTATGATAAACACAGACCTGAGTAATGACCCAGTTAAAGAGCTTAGGTCAAGGCCTTATTTTTGGTAGACCCAGCAAGACATGCAGGAACAGAAGAGACCCATGTAGTAATTACCTCTTAACAATGTAATCCGTACAGGTTAGCATCTCAGAGTGAGCAGGCAGAGTGGAGATGAGTAGAAGTTGGGATTAATGAAGCAAATGAGAGAGATCTGGCATTCTGAGTCCCTAGTATTAGATTCTTTTTTGGATTAGAGCAGTTCTGGGCTGTGATCAGTATATAATATTCTTATTGTCCTTTCCCCTACACTTTCATCATCAGAAGGAAGGACCTGCTTCCCAGGACAATCCCCTTTAGGACTGCAGTATAAGAAATAGTTTTTATTGACTAAGGTTTATTCTTCAAAAGCAGAAACCTCTTTCCCTTTGGTTAAATTACTTGATCCTCTTTTGATTTACCAACTGTAGCACCATCTAGAGAGGATCATATTTTTGGCTGTTGTGTAACAGCTATTAGGCAGTACAAGGTTTTTGCTCTGTTACCACTGTACCTAAAACACTGGGACTTTGCTGGTGGTCCAGTGGTTAAGACTGCACTGCCAATACAGGGGGCACAATTCAATGCCTAACCAGGGAACTAAGATCTCACACATCATAGGGCATGGCCCCCAAAATGTTTTTTTAACAAAATAAATTAAAATGCCCTTTACCTAGAAAAACGCAAATCCTGATAGCCCACCAATAATAACATTAAAAAAATACACAGACTTCACTTGCTTCCTTTTTCATCTCTCTACAAGTGAAATAGTCATAATTAGAACTTTAGGAACTTGTTAGAACATGTTACCTAGTATCTACATATCATTTTATCTTGAGCATACATTATCCTACTGTTTTGTGTTACTATCTTCTGGGGCTTGGGCTCTGTATGTACTCTCTGTCTGGGATTGCCTCATCACTGAGTGTCTGTGGAGTCCCACCCACTCTACCTTGTTACTTACTGGGCTGGAGGAGGCAGGTAAGCAATAAGAAAGTCTTTACTTGACTGAAGAGAAAATACCACTTTTATCCCTCAAGGTTGCTCACTATGATAAACACAGACCTGAGTAATGACCCAGTTAAAGAGCTTAGGTCAAGGCCTTATTTTTGGTAGACCCAGCAAGACATGCAGGAACAGAAGAGACCCATGTAGTAATTACCTCTTAACAATGTAATCCGTACAGGTTAGCATCTCAGAGTGAGCAGGCAGAGTGGAGATGAGTAGAAGTTGGGATTAATGAAGCAAATGAGAGAGATCTGGCATTCTGAGTCCCTAGTATTAGATTCTTTTTTGGATTAGAGCAGTTCTGGGCTGTGATCAGTATATAATATTCTTATTGTCCTTTCCCCTACACTTTCATCATCAGAAGGAAGGACCTGCTTCCCGCAGGACAATCCCCTTTAGGACTGCAGTATAAGAAATAGTTTTTATTGACTAAGGTTTATTCTTCAAAAGCAGAAACCTCTTTCCCTTTGGTTAAATTACTTGATCCTCTTTTGATTTACCAACTGTAGCACCATCTAGAGAGGATCATATTTTTGGCTGTTGTGTAACAGCTATTAGGCAGTACAAGGTTTTTGCTCTGTTACCACTGTACCTAAAACACTGGGACTTTGCTGGTGGTCCAGTGGTTAAGACTGCACTGCCAATACAGGGGGCACAATTCAATGCCTAACCAGGGAACTAAGATCTCACACATCATAGGGCATGGCCCCCAAAATGTTTTTTTAACAAAATAAATTAAAATGCCCTTTACCTAGAAAAACGCAAATCCTGATAGCCCACCAATAATAACATTAAAAAAATACACAGACTTCACTTGCTTCCTTTTTCATCTCTCTACAAGTGAAATAGTCATAATTAGAACTTTAGGAACTTGTTAGAACATGTTACCTAGTATCTACATATCATTTTATCTTGAGCATACATTATCCTACTGTTTTGTGTTACTATCTTCTGGGGCTTGGGCTCTGTATGTACTCTCTGTCTGGGATTGCCTCATCACTGAGTGTCTGTGGAGTCCCACCCACTCTACCTTGTTACTTACTGGGCAGGAGGAGGCAGAAAAGCAGTTCCGGAAATGCACAGAGAGCTTACTCAAGAGTGCCCCTGACATTTAAAGAGAAAAAACTTTTTTTAAATCAGCGATTACTTAAATTTTTTTTTTCTTTATTTTATTTTCTTACTCAAGAGTGCCCCTGACATTTAAAGAGAAAAAACTTTTTTTAAATCAGCGATTACTTAAATTTTTTTGTCTTTATTTTAAAGGTTTTACAGAGTTTTGTTGTTCACAGACATGCATGTTCCCAGATCAGTCATATGCATATCCATGGTCCCCACCCACCCAGATCCCCCCATGCCACACCTCCAGACCTTCGCCCCAAGCCATTGTAAGCGCTCCTATTCCCTTAGCACTATGACAATATCTATCTTTTCCACACATGACAGTATAGGTTTCCATGTTACTCCCTCCATGCTTCCCCCTCCCTATTTCTTCGCCACAGTGTCCCTATGTCTATGCTCTGTCTGTTTTTCCATGAGTTCACTGCGTGTGTTATCAAGACCGTCCTACTAGATTCCATAATGTGTGTTAGTATGCTGTATTTGTCTTTCTCTTTTTGACTTACTTCACTTTTTATGATAGGTTCTAGAGCTAGCCACCTCATTAGGACTGAGTCTTCTGCATTTCTTTTAACAGCTGAGTAGTATTCCATTGTATATATGTACCAAAGCTTCTGTATTCATTCATTCGTCGATGGACATCTAGGTTGCTTCCGTGTTTTGGCTATTGTATAGAGAGCTGCAATAAACATTGGGGTACAGGTGCTTCTTTCAGTTTTGATTTCATCAGGATATAAGACTAATAGTGGGATTGCTGGGTCATAGGGTGCTTCTATTTTTAGTTTTTTAAGAAATCTCCATATTGTCTTCCATAGAGGTTGTATCAGTTTACATTCCCACCAGCAATGCAAGAGGGTTCCCTTTTCTCCGCACCCTCTCCAGCATTTATTGTCTGCAGATTTTTTGATGATGGCCATTCTGACGGGGGTGAGGTGGTATCTCATTGTAGTTTTAATTTGCATTTCTCTAATAATAAGCGAGGTTGAGCATCATTTCATGTGCTTTTGGGCCATCTGTATGTCCTCTTTGGAGAGGCGTCTCTTTAGATCTTTTTCCCATTTTTTGATTGGGTTGTTCGTTTTCCCTGTGCTAAATTGTCTGAGTTGCTTGTAGATTTTGGAGATTAATTCTTTGTCTGTTGTTTCATTTGCTATGATTTTCTCCCACTCTGTGGGGTGTCTGTTCAACTTTTTTGTAATTTCTTTTGCTGTACAAAAGCTTTTAAGTTTCATGAGGTCCCACATGTTCATTTTTCTTTTCAGTTCTTCTATTTTAGTTGGTGGGTCAGAGAAGATCTTGCTTTGATTGATGTCCTTGAGGGTTTTGCCTATATTCTCCTCTAAGAGTTTGATGGTTTCTGGTCTTACATTTAGATCTTTAATCCATTTTGAGTTGATCTTAGTGTATGGTGTCAGGGAATGTTCCAACTTCATTTTTTTGCATGTAGCTGTCCAATGGTGTTCTATCCGCTCCTATTTCTTGCCACAGTGTCCCTATGTCTATGCTCTGTCTGTTTTTCCATGAGTTCACTGCGTGTGTTATCAAGACCGTCCTACTAGATTCCATAATGTGTGTTAGTATGCTGTATTTGTCTTTCTCTTTTTGACTTACTTCACTTTTTATGATAGGTTCTAGAGCTAGCCACCTCATTAGGACTGAGTCTTCTGCATTTCTTTTAACAGCTGAGTAGTATTCCATTGTATATATGTACCAAAGCTTCTGTATTCATTCATTCGTCGATGGACATCTAGGTTGCTTCCGTGTTTTGGCTATTGTATAGAGAGCTGCAATAAACATTGGGGTACAGGTGCTTCTTTCAGTTTTGATTTCATCAGGATATAAGACTAATAGTGGGATTGCTGGGTCATAGGGTGCTTCTATTTTTAGTTTTTTAAGAAATCTCCATATTGTCTTCCATAGAGGTTGTATCAGTTTACATTCCCACCAGCAATGCAAGAGGGTTCCCTTTTCTCCGCACCCTCTCCAGCATTTATTGTCTGCAGATTTTTTGATGATGGTCATTCTGACGGGTGTGAGGTGGTATCTCATTGTAGTTTTAATTTGCATTTCTCTAATAATAAGCGAGGTTGAGCATCATTTCATGTGCTTTTGGGCCATCTGTATGTCCTCTTTGGAGAGGCGTCTCTTTAGATCTTTTTCCCATTTTTTGATTGGGTTGTTCGTTTTCCCTGTGCTAAATTGTCTGAGTTGCTTGTAGATTTTGGAGATTAATTCTTTGTCTGTTGTTTCATTTGCTATGATTTTCTCCCACTCTGTGGGGTGTCTGTTCAACTTTTTTGTAATTTCTTTTGCTGTACAAAAGCTTTTAAGTTTCATGAGGTCCCACATGTTCATTTTTCTTTTCAGTTCTTCTATTTTAGTTGGTGGGTCAGAGAAGATCTTGCTTTGATTGATGTCCTTGAGGGTTTTGCCTATATTCTCCTCTAAGAGTTTGATGGTTTCTGGTCTTACATTTAGATCTTTAATCCATTTTGAGTTGATCTTAGTGTATGGTGTCAGGGAATGTTCCAACTTCATTTTTTTGCATGTAGCTGTCCAATTTTCCCAACACCACTTGCTGAAGAGGCTGTCTTTGTCCCATTTTATAGTTTCTCCTCCTTTGTCAAAAATAAGGTACCCATAGGTGCGTGGGTTTATCTCTGGGTTCTCTATCTTGTTCCATTGGTCTATAGTTCTATTTTTGTGCCAGTACCATACTGTGTTGAGGACTGTTGCTTTGTAGTAGAGTCTGAAGTTAGGGAGGCTGATCCCTCCAACTCCGTTTTTCTTTCTCAGGATTTTTTTGGCTATTGAGTGTTTCCATATGAACTGTGTGATTCTTTGGTCTAGTTCTGTGAAAAATGTCAATGGAAGTTGAATAGGTATTGCATTGAATCTGTAGATGATATTTGGTAGTATGGTCATTTTCACAGTATTGATTCTTCCGACCCAGGAACATGGAATATCTCTCCATCTGTTTAAGTCTTCTTTAATTTCTCTCATGAGTGTCTTGTAATTTTCTGTGTACAGTTCTTTTGTTTCTTTGGGTAGGTTTATTCCTAGATATTTGATTCTTTTGGTTGCAATGGTGAAGGGGATTGCCTCTTTGATTTCGTTTTCTGATTTTTCATTGTTTGTGTATAGGAATGCCAGTGATTTCTGTGTGTTGACTTTGTATCCTGCGACTTTGCTGAATTCGTTGATTAGCTCTAGTAGCTTTGTAATAGAGTCTTTGGGATTTTCTATGTATAATATCATGTCGTCTGCAAAAAGAGAGAGCTTGACTTCTTCCTTTCCAATCTGGATTCCTTTGATTTCTTTCTCTTCTCTTATTGCCATTGCTAGAACTTCCAGGACTATGTTGAATAATAGTGGTGAAAGTGGACACCCTTGTCTTGTTCCTGATCTTAGAATGCTTCTTTTGCTGTACAAAAGCTTTTAAGTTTCATGAGGTCCCACATGTTCATTTTTCTTTTCAGTTCTTCTATTTTAGTTGGTGGGTCAGAGAAGATCTTGCTTTGATTGATGTCCTTGAGGGTTTTGCCTATATTCTCCTCTAAGAGTTTGATGGTTTCTGGTCTTACATTTAGATCTTTAATCCATTTTGAGTTGATCTTAGTGTATGGTGTCAGGGAATGTTCCAACTTCATTTTTTTGCATGTAGCTGTCCAATTTTCCCAACACCACTTGCTGAAGAGGCTGTCTTTGTCCCATTTTATAGTTTCTCCTCCTTTGTCAAAAATAAGGTACCCATAGGTGCGTGGGTTTATCTCTGGGTTCTCTATCTTGTTCCATTGGTCTATAGTTCTATTTTTGTGCCAGTACCATACTGTGTTGAGGACTGTTGCTTTGTAGTAGAGTCTGAAGTTAGGGAGGCTGATCCCTCCAACTCCGTTTTTCTTTCTCAGGATTTTTTTGGCTATTGAGTGTTTCCATATGAACTGTGTGATTCTTTGGTCTAGTTCTGTGAAAAATGTCAATGGAAGTTGAATAGGTATTGCATTGAATCTGTAGATGATATTTGGTAGTATGGTCATTTTCACAGTATTGATTCTTCCGACCCAGGAACATGGAATATCTCTCCATCTGTTTAAGTCTTCTTTAATTTCTCTCATGAGTGTCTTGTAATTTTCTGTGTACAGTTCTTTTGTTTCTTTGGGTAGGTTTATTCCTAGATATTTGATTCTTTTGGTTGCAATGGTGAAGGGGATTGCCTCTTTGATTTCGTTTTCTGATTTTTCATTGTTTGTGTATAGGAATGCCAGTGATTTCTGTGTGTTGACTTTGTATCCTGCGACTTTGCTGAATTCGTTGATTAGCTCTAGTAGCTTTGTAATAGAGTCTTTGGGATTTTCTATGTATAATATCATGTCGTCTGCAAAAAGAGAGAGCTTGACTTCTTCCTTTCCAATCTGGATTCCTTTGATTTCTTTCTCTTCTCTTATTGCCATTGCTAGAACTTCCAGGACTATGTTGAATAATAGTGGTGAAAGTGGACACCCCTGTCTTGTTCCTGATCTTAGAGGGAATGCTTTCAGTTTTTCACCGTTGAGGACAATGTTCGCTGTGGGCTTCTCATATATGTCTTTCACTATGTTGAGATAGGTTCCTTCTATGCCCATTTTCTGAAGAGTTTTTATCATAAATGGATGTCGTACTTTGTCGAAGGCTTTTTCTGCATCTATTGAGATGATCATGTGATTTTTGTCTCTCAGTTTGTTGATATGGTGTATCACATTGATTGATTTGCGGATGTTGAAGAATCCTTGCATGCCTGGGATGAACCCAACTTGATCGTGATGTATGAGTTTTTTGATGTGTCGTTGAATTCTGTTTGCTAGGATTTTGTTGAGGATCTTGGCATCTAAGTTCATCAGGGAAATTGGTCTGTAATTTTCCTTTTTTGTGTTGTCTTTGCCTGGTTTGGGTATCAGGGTGATGGTGGCCTCATAGAATGTGTTTGGAAGTTTTCCTTCCTGTGCAACTTTTTGAAAGAGTTTTAGAAGGACAGGCATTAGCTCTTCTTTAAATGTTTGGTAGAATTCGGCTGTGAAGCCATCTGGCCCTGGGCTTTTATTTTTGGGTAAATTTTTAATCACAGATTCGATTTCTGAGCTTGTGATTGGGTTGTTCAAAGTTTCTGTTTCTTCCTGGCTCAGTCTTGGGAGATTGATCTTCCCCAAGAAACTGTCCATTTCTTCCAGGTTGTCCAGTTTGTTGCCATAGAGTTGCTCATAATAGTCTCTTAGAATCCTTTGGATATTTGATTCTTTTGGTTGCAATGGTGAAGGGGATTGCCTCTTTGATTTCGTTTTCTGATTTTTCATTGTTTGTGTATAGGAATGCCAGTGATTTCTGTGTGTTGACTTTGTATCCTGCGACTTTGCTGAATTCGTTGATTAGCTCTAGTAGCTTTGTAATAGAGTCTTTGGGATTTTCTATGTATAATATCATGTCGTCTGCAAAAAGAGAGAGCTTGACTTCTTCCTTTCCAATCTGGATTCCTTTTATTTCTTTCTCTTCTCATATTGCTGTTGCTAGAAATTCTAGGACTATGTTGAATAATAGTGGTGAAAGTGGACACCATCGTTTTGTTCCTGATCATAGAGGGAATGCTTTGAGTTTTTCACCGTTGAGAATAATGTTTGCTGTGGGCTTCTCATATATGACTTTCACTATGTTGAGATAGGTTCCTTCTATGCCCATTTTCTGAAGAGTTTTTATCATAAATGGATGTCGTACTTTGTCGAAGGCTTTTTCTGCATCTATTGAGATGATCATGTGATTTTTGTCTCTCAGTTTGTTGATATGGTGTATCACATTGATTGATTTGCGGATGTTGAAGAATCCTTGCATGCCTGGGATGAACCCAACTTGATCGTGATGTATGAGTTTTTTGATGTGTCGTTGAATTCTGTTTGCTAGGATTTTGTTGAGGATCTTGGCATCTAAGTTCATCAGGGAAATTGGTCTGTAATTTTCCTTTTTTGTGTTGTCTTTGCCTGGTTTGGGTATCAGGGTGATGGTGGCCTCATAGAATGTGTTTGGAAGTTTTCCTTCCTGTGCAACTTTTTGAAAGAGTTTTAGAAGGACAGGCATTAGCTCTTCTTTAAATGTTTGGTAGAATTCGGCTGTGAAGCCATCTGGCCCTGGGCTTTTATTTTTGGGTAAATTTTTAATCACAGATTCGATTTCTGAGCTTGTGATTGGGTTGTTCAAAGTTTCTGTTTCTTCCTGGCTCAGTCTTGGGAGATTGATCTTCCCCAAGAAACTGTCCATTTCTTCCAGGTTGTCCAGTTTGTTGCCATAGAGTTGCTCATAATAGTCTCTTAGAGTCCTTTGGATTTCTGCATTATCTGTTGTAATCTCTCCTTTTTTGTTTTTGATTTTGTTGATCTGGTTCTTCTCCCTCTTTTTCTTGATGAGTCTGGCCAGAGGCTTGTCAATTTTGTTTACCTTTTCAAAGAACCAGCTTTTTGTTTCATTTATATGAACTATAGTTTCTTTCATTTCTTTCTGATTTATTTCTGCTGACTACTTACATTTTGATAACTATATTGAGTGCTGTGGGCACATACTGCTACCTTCAATATCATATATATATATATTTCTGCACTCCTCTTAGGGAAATAAACCACTACAGGCAGAATAGTTTGAGCATTGATTGCCCCTATCAAGGCCAGGTGTTCTTTACATACTTCAAATTATAATAAGCATCCAGCAGCAGCTCTTATCTGTAGTAGGTATTTTTTCCATATTTGTATGGCAGGAGTTATCTTAAAATTGTATATCCACTTATGGTTTTTAACTTGTCTTGGATAATTTGCTTGAAAATTTATAAGAAGCTTTTAATTTAGTCAGGTATATCAGAGAATGAAAGATAAGCACTATAGTACAGTATGCAAGTGATATGTGATTTGTATAGACAGTATGTGCTCTGCAGTGGTGGAGAGCAGTCACTAGCCTGGTAATCACAGGAAAAGGCTTCATAGGAAGGAGAAGGCTGCAGATGAGCTTTGATGAGTTAGGGATTGAATTGGAAGGAATAATTCATCAGGGAAATTGGGTTCTGTAATTTTCCTTTTTTGTGTTGTCTTTGCCTGGTTTGGGTATCAGGGTGATGGTGGCCTCATAGAATGTGTTTGGAAGTTTTCCTTCCTGTGCAACTTTTTGAAAGAGTTTTAGAAGGACAGGCATTAGCTCTTCTTTAAATGTTTGGTAGAATTCGGCTGTGAAGCCATCTGGCCCTGGGCTTTTATTTTTGGGTAAATTTTTAATCACAGATTCGATTTCTGAGCTTGTGATTGGGTTGTTCAAAGTTTCTGTTTCTTCCTGGCTCAGTCTTGGGAGATTGATCTTCCCCAAGAAACTGTCCATTTCTTCCAGGTTGTCCAGTTTGTTGCCATAGAGTTGCTCATAATAGTCTCTTAGAGTCCTTTGGATTTCTGCATTATCTGTTGTAATCTCTCCTTTTTTGTTTTTGATTTTGTTGATCTGGTTCTTCTCCCTCTTTTTCTTGATGAGTCTGGCCAGAGGCTTGTCAATTTTGTTTACCTTTTCAAAGAACCAGCTTTTTGTTTCATTTATATGAACTATAGTTTCTTTCATTTCTTTCTGATTTATTTCTGCTGACTACTTACATTTTGATAACTATATTGAGTGCTGTGGGCACATACTGCTACCTTCAATATCATATATATATATATTTCTGCACTCCTCTTAGGGAAATAAACCACTACAGGCAGAATAGTTTGAGCATTGATTGCCCCTATCAAGGCCAGGTGTTCTTTACATACTTCAAATTATAATAAGCATCCAGCAGCAGCTCTTATCTGTAGTAGGTATTTTTTCCATATTTGTATGGCAGGAGTTATCTTAAAATTGTATATCCACTTATGGTTTTTAACTTGTCTTGGATAATTTGCTTGAAAATTTATAAGAAGCTTTTAATTTAGTCAGGTATATCAGAGAATGAAAGATAAGCACTATAGTACAGTATGCAAGTGATATGTGATTTGTATAGACAGTATGTGCTCTGCAGTGGTGGAGAGCAGTCACTAGCCTGGTAATCACAGGAAAAGGCTTCATAGGAAGGAGAAGGCTGCAGATGAGCTTTGATGAGTTAGGGAGAATTGAATTGGAAGGAATAATTCATCATGGGTAATCTTATAGGAAAGTGAGAAAAGCTTGTTTTAGGTGTCTAAATTGGCCTGACTGGATGGAAGAGGATCTTATTTGAGGGTGATGGGAAGATGGTTGGAAAATAATGTTATGGATAGTCTTTGGAGACTTTAAATGTCAGGGGAAGGTGTTTGAGAGCTCAGTGTGTAGATTAAATTCACTTTTATTCTCTAAAAGCTCTGATTTATTTATTATTGTTGTTGTTATTATCATCAAAGCATCATAATTGCACAACATGTTCTGTATTCTCCGTCTCAAGAGCATGAACTGTACAAGGAACAAGGTGAAAAAGTTTTATTGAATTATAGGGAGAAATAACCCCTCAAGAGCGTTCTTATACTTGGAGAGATTTTATGAGTAATGTTTAATAGAGATTTTAAAGACATAGAATTAGATAAATTTTGAGGAGAACCTAATTCATTACCTTCTTTAAAAAAAGAATTTGAGGGCTTTCCCGGTGGTCCAGTGGGTAAAGAATCGGCCTTGTAGTACAAGGGCCACTGGTTCTATCCCTGGACCAGGAAGACCCCACATGCTGTGGAGTGGCTGGACCGGTGTGTCTAGTTAATTTCAAGCCAGCGCTCTGGAGTGCATATGCCCAGAGCCGGTGGTCTGCAACAAGAGAGGCCACAGCAATGGTAGGCCCGCACAGGCCAAGGAATAAAAAGATGGATGAAAATAAATATAAATAAAAGAGGCATGATGGGGAAAAGAAAAAAAATGGGTTTTTTTGTTTTGTTTGTTTTTAAAAAGAGGTCTTCCCTGGTGGTCCAATGGGTAAAGAGTCCGCCTTGCAGTGCAAGGTGCACCAGTTCAATCCCTGGCCCAGGAAGATCCCACGTGCCATGGAGTGGCTGGACTGGTGTGCCAAATTACCAGCCAGTGCTCTGGAGCACATGCACCCAGAGCCAGTGCTGTGCCACGAGAGAGGCCACTGCAGTGACAGGCCCACAAAGGCCAAAGAATAAAGATGGATGAAAATAAGTAGGTAGAAAACCAATAAAAGAGGCCAAAATTCAAAAAAAAAAAAGAATTTGAGGTGTTTTTCTTAGGGGTGATCATACTCTGTAAAGTATGTGATGAACTGAGCTACTTCTGAGAGCCCTTTTGTCTCTAAAATCTTATGGTAAAGGTTTTTTGAAGAATCATATTTCAAGAATTTTTTTTTTCCTTCTTCCACATTAGTATCTTCAGATAATAAGAAACAGATACCTAATGATGCTTCTGTTGGAAGTGAAAGAGACTCATCAGATACACCACAGAACTGGTCACTGCAAGACCATTATCGAATGTATTCACCCATAATATACCAAGCTCTTTGTGAGCATGTGCAGACTCAGATGTCACTAATGAATGACTTGGCTTCAAAGAACAACCCTAATGGAATTCCTGCTGCACCTTGCCACACGCTGTCTGGTTCTGGTTAGTATGAATGACATTTTAAACCATGAATGTAAGCTCTAATATAAGCTCTAATAAAGTTGCCTGGTAACCGGGTAAGCAGTCTGAGGTGTGAATGACTTTTTCTCCCTTCTACCTTTTAGAATCTCAGACATGTCCACTTTCTAGTTATGGCTTACCTATCTCTACCCCAGTCCGGTTACCTCATCAGCCACCTTGCCCTCCAGTGGTTCATTCTGTGAGTATACAGTATGTATACTATATAAGTAATAATTTGCTTTTAGAAATTGTCATCTTGATAAAATTGAATTTGGTAATTGTATATTAATGCCCTAGGATTAAAGATCAATTTTTTTTTTGAGTTTTTTATATTAGAAAAGTTTGCCTATTAATTAAGGACAGTGGTTGGTGGGGGCAGAGGGAAAATGATTACTAGAAAAAGAAATGACCCATACCTATCACCCACACACAACTGCTCTTAACACATTGATAGAGCATGTTCCAGTCATTTAATTCTCTGTGTAGATTGCATTTTCTGGTTTTAATTTGTTATGTAAGCTTTCTTTTAAAAATATCATCATCATTAAATTTTGTATATTTTATATACTGCTTTTTTCATTTAACGATTTATTGTAATTTATCTTTTGTAAAATTTTAATAAGTTGTTAATACTCTATTTAGTGGATATACCATGGTCTGTGTAACTCCTTACCTATTGTTAGACATATAAATAAGTTTTTTACTACTGTAACATTTCTCTAAATATATTTGTGCAAAAGCTTCTTCAGCTTCTTTTTTTTTTTTGACTTTTTTTTTTTTTTTTTTGCCTCTAAGTCATCTTTTATTTTTCAGCCATCTTTATTATTCCTTGGCGTGTGTGGCCTTCCCATTGCAGTGACCTCTCTTGTTGCAGAGCGCTGGCTCTGGGCGCATGTGCTCTACAGTGCTGGCTTGTAATTGGCCACACTGGCCCAGCCGTTCCTCAGCATGCGGGATCTTCTTGGGCCAGGGATCGAACCAGTGCCCCTCGTACTGCAAGGTGGACTCTTTACCCACTGGACCACCAGGGAAGCCCTCAGCTTATTTTCTTACACTGTGATTTCCCAAAGTGGAAGTTTGTTATAGTCTCACAATAGACTAATCTTTGATATCTTTAAATCATGTGTGATATTTGCAAACAGTCTCTTTTAAGTCATGACTTTACAATGGTCCCATATTGCAGAGTGAACTAATTAAGCTTTAAAAAACCAGAATAATGTGCTAAGGGAAAATTCAGCTTATTCACTGGCAATCTGTAACTCCGTTCTGCAAATGTCATCTAACATTTTTCGTTTGAGTTTATTATAGGTAATGCCCACAAGTTAATGCTTATATATATATATATATATATATACACACACACATACATATATATATATATATATATATATCAGTACTCATAGTTTTGAAGACTTAGCTTGTAATTTTCTTTATTTAGGAAGTTCAGACTGATGGTGACAATCAGTTTGCATCACAAGGAAGAAGAAATTGCACAACAATTTCTGTGAACTGTACTGATGATGTCAGGAATTCCTTGAGTGCCTGTTCTGGAGTTTCATGTAACCTGCCTCAAACTGGCAAACCAGCTACACCAGCATTTCATCAACTGGATCTGGCTAATGGAATTCTGCCGCAAAGAGTCCCTGAGGAACCAGACCTCCTGAAGTGTTTCCAAACGTACATGAAACTGCTGCGTTCTCATCCTGATAGCCCTGCTCGCCGCAGCCCCACCCTGTTACAGCCAGCCGTCTTGGCCACTAATGATGAGAAATGTGCTAAAACACACACTGGAGAGGTCAGAAGGGAAGGAAAGGATTCAAACATGCCTGTGCGAGATTCCAAAATAAAGGATGTGCAGAAGGCAAAAAACATGAACCAGAGTGCTGAAAAAATTAGAACTATCAAGTATTTGTTGGGAGAGCTCAAGGCCCTGGTAGCAGAACAAGGTAGATAAGACCTTTCTCTGTTATTTTCTGTGCTATCGACATGGAGTTTGTGATATTTTCCATAGAAGTATGTCTTATGAGGAAATGAGTTTTGTCTGTTTTATTTTTTAGGTTTTTGCTCCATGCAGTTTCCTGTGGATTTGAAATGTGCTAGGGAATATCAGTCTTGAAAAAATACAACCAAAAAAAATTTATAAAGCTAAATTTTAAGGGGTTAGGTAACTGCCTATAATAGAATGATAATTTTTCTTATTTTTTAAAAAAGTAGAGATTTTCCTCTTATCGTGTATTTAATACTGTTATGATGTTAACAAATCTCACTTTGATAAGAAACTTAAACCTTCTTATGACCTTTTCAACTCACTCTTGAGATTTTTAATTAACTCAAGAAAAATATCTTGGGTGGAGATATTTGAGCCAAGTCGTATTCATTTGTTTTCATTATGTGTGTATATTCTAAATAATGACTTTTGCTTGGAGTGAGCCACAGATTTGTCATCTTGAAAACACAGTAATTGATTGTGGAAGTTCTATTTGAGTACCTAATATTTGCAATCTGACAAAAAAGTACCGAATCTGATAATTTATCTGGATTAAGAGGATGGGAGCTCTATTAATCCAGTGGTTGAGTATATTAAAATCTGTTGTGTTTTCAGACTTTTATTATTGTTTTCTAAACTGAATACTTAGTCATTGGTAACAAATATAATAGTAACAATACCAGCTATCACTTACTGAGCACTTACCATGTGCTCAGCACTGTGCCAAGTGTTTTATATGCGTTATCTCATTTAATTCTGACAGTAACACTACAAGGTACTATTACTTTCCCCATTTTACAGATGAGGAAACTGAGGCTTGGAGAAGCGTATTTCATTTAATCCTCTTAGAAACCCCATGAGATACTGCTGTTATCCCTTTAACCATGAAGAAACCTAGACTTCAATAGTTAAGTAATTTGAGGGGCTTCCCTGGTAGTCCAGTGGTTAAGAACCGGCTTGCAGTGCAAGGGACACTGGTTTGACTCCTAGTCTGGAAAGATTCCACATGCCTCCGGGCAACTGAGTCCATGAGCCACAGCTCCTGAGCCCTCGCACCTAGAGCCCCGTGCTCTGCAACGAGAAGCCACCGCAGTGAAAAGCCCACCAGCAGCAGCTAGAGAAAGCCCACACGCAGCATCGAAGACCCACCACAGCAAAAAGTAAAAATAAATAAGTGTCTTAAAAAAAAAAACAGAATTGAGTAATTTGACTAAGGTACACTGCAGGAAAATGAGGAAGCCCTGGTCTCTGCCTCCAGTGCTTAAGAGCATGGAGCACCCTGCTCTATAACTGGGCAAGTTGTTTACTGTTTGCCTGTAAACCTTCCATCAGGCTGTTCAAATACTCGTGAAATTGAGTAAATATTTGTAACTAGATACTTTATCTCTTTTGAATATCAGGCAGTTAATGTTATATTTACTAAATGTTTTCAGTTCATGAAGAAAAATTTTTTAATTGAAGTTTAGTTGCTTTGCAATATGATGTTAGTTTCTGCTGTACAGCAAAGTGCATCAGTTGTGTATATATCCACTCTTTTTACATACATCCACTCTTTTTCAGATTTCCTTCCTGTTTAGGTCATCAGAGTCGATAATTCCCTGTGCTATACCGTAGGTTCTCATTAGCTAGTTCCCTGTTTTTACTGAGTCGTGTATGTATGTCCACCCCAGTCTCCGAGTGCATCCTGCCACCTGACCCCGCCTTGTTAGCCATAGTTTGTTTGCTACACTTGTGACTGTGTTTGTGCTTGGAAAATAAGTTCATCTGTACCACTTTTCTAGCAGTTCACAGGAAGTCTGAATAGAAATGAACCAGCAAAATTAAAGGAAGAGAGATCTAAAATCTGCCTTCTGTCTGTCTTTTTGCCACCTCCCAAATCATCCACTCCCCACAGTTAAAAAACAAAACTGATAACAGCTTTTGATGCTACATCAAATGAAGTGTAGCTTGGTTGTGTTAAATCTACTTTATAAAATTAAATAATAAAGCCTTATCTTAGTAGACCCTCCCTCAATATATTTCCAAATTGAATCACCAAAAGTGAGCTGTTTGCGTGTGCCAGGATCAAAGGTTATGGTTATAAATGTTAATACTGTAATCAATGATAGGAAACCGTTTAGCAATTATAGGAACATGTGAACTAGGAGATGTATATAACCCATCTTCCTACTAGACTCTTTAACTGAAAAAAGTCACAGATACAGTAATTCTGTGGCTTAAGATAAATCTTAAGTATACTGAACGTAATGTCTTTAGAATTCTTCTCAATAAAGAAATTCAGACTACAGGAAAAAGGAAAATAGATTTGTCCAGTAATTTCATAAGTAACTGAGTCGAGTTTGTTTGTAGCACATAGGTACATGTCTGAAATGTTTTCTTTTTTAGTAATATGTATGAATAATCTTATTAAAAAACAATTTATAATGCTGTCTTTACTCATTTCTTCTGCTTTTTATAGGAGACTCAGAAATTCAGAGGTTGATTACAGAACTGGAGTTGTGTGTATCTCTGCTTCCGGCAGTGAGTGCAAACACAAATACGCAGGTGGAAATAGCACTGGCCATGCAGCCACTAAGAAGTGAAAATGCGCATTTACGCAGGTAAGAATGACTGAGTTTTTCTGTCTCTAGACAAAGCTGTCCTGTGGCCAGAACAAAAGTGCCTAACGAGATAGCTAGGACTTCATAAGGAAAATAGGTGTACTGTCTTGCTGTGTTTCTACTCTTAACTCCTCATTTTCCAGATATTGCCAGCAGTCTAACTCTTCCATTATTTCTGTCTACTAGTATGTTTTTTTCACCTTTCCCACATCTGTTGTCACTTGGTTGGTACCAAAGAGAGAGGAAAATGAACTACCTCAGGGTATTTATTCGGCTCGTCTAGGCTATGCAGTGCTATTGCTCAGTCGCTTCAGTGGCGTCTGACTGCTACCCGAGACTGTGGCCCGCCACACTTCTCTGTTCATGCGATTCTGCAGGCAAGAATACTGCAGTGGGTTGCCATTTCTTTCTCCAGGGGAATCGTCCTGACCCCAGGGATCAAATCTGGGTCTCCTGCATTGCAGACAAATTCTCTACCACTGAGCCACCTGGGAAGCCCAGAGCTTTGTCTCCACATAGTATTTAACATTGTGACCATAGGAACTATCAGTAGTTGTTATTTATCTCTGTTCCTTAGAACATTTTTCTTTGATTGATTGATGGAATTTTATTTTTAGCTGCACTGGTCTTTGTTGCTTTGCACAGCTTTCTCTAGTTGCAGCAAGCAGGGACTACTCTATTGGGGTGCATGGACTTTTTATTGTCGTGGCTTCTCTTACTGCAGAGCACAGGCTCTAGGTGCTCAGGCTTCAGTAGTTGCGGTATGCAGGCTTGGTGATTGTGGCACACAGGCTTAGTTTCTCCGTGTCATGTGATATCTTCTTGCCAGGCCCGCCGGCAGTCGAACAGGTCCTGAAGAGAGTGGCAGATAGGCTAAGAAAAGAAAGAAGGATAGAAAAGATGGGGTTGAGAGGGACAGCAAGAAGGCAGACAACTCTAGAGGTTGCTGACAAGTTTATTGAATTCGCTCATCCCTTTTATACTTCAACAAGTAATTGTGTACACGTGCTTTAGGCCAGGCGTCGATCATAACATGTGCTTTAGGCCAGGTGTCGATCATAACACGTACTTTAGGCCAGGTGTCGATCATATACTAGGTGTTACCTCCTGGTATGTTATTACAATGGTTCTGGGTCATAATGCTCCTTAAGCCCTGTAAAGAGGCTCCGGGTGTTCTTCATAATAGCTAAGAAACGTCTTCACAACACCTGGGGTGGCGGGACAGAGAACTATGCTGTTATCAGCCCCTGTTGCCAGGGCAGCTCCCAGGGCTATGTTTCCTTAAAGGAAACCCCTTGAAACAGGGCAGCTCCCCACATCTTCTCGTACCAGAGATTGAACTTGTGTCTCCTGTACTGCCAGGCAAATTCTTACTCCGCTGTGCCACCAGGGAAAGTCCCAGAACGCTTTGTTTTGTTTTTTATTTTTTTATTTTAAATTATTGCTTTATTTATCTTAATCTGGCTGCACTGGGTCTTAGTTGTGGCATGTGGGATCTAGTTCCCTGACCAGGGATCAAACCCGGGCCCCCTGCATTAGAAGCACAGAGTCTTAACCACTTGACCACCAAGGAAGTCCCATACTTTTTTGTTGTTTTTTTTTTATTACCCAGAATATTTTAAAATTGCTTTAGGAGTTAATTTTTAAGCCACTTAATAAGACTTACTACTTTATTGGCCACTGCTTATTTGTAATTTTTTAAAAAGGTATTAGTTTAATGTCTAACCTGATTCTTCAGACTTAGCAACAACATTTCTTGGCTGTGTCCTTCGAGGACAAAGATTATACACCATGCTATTACTACCAATGTTTCCCTGACCTTCTCAAAATGAAATTTTTGAACAATTTAAGGAATTTGTCAGATATGCTCTTTTTTTCTTTTTTAGCAGAATGAGATTTCCAGAAGTATAGGAATCTTTGTGCCTCTTTGTTAATCTTTATTTGGAAGGAATCGTCCATAATCTCTGTTACAAATGAGAGTTGGAATGCATAGGCTCATTCAAAAGTTTTTCAGCATTTTCGATCAGAAACAGGTTTTTTGTTTGTTTGTTTGGATGTTATGAAACTTCTTGTTCCTTTTTAACCAGAAACACTGATCTTTCCGGGCTTTCTTGGTATTTATTGCCATCTTGTGGCTTAAAAAAAAAAAATAGCTAGCTGCATTGTTTCTTTGGCATTTGGGTCTGGACAGTTTCTGTGTGAGACTCCTGATACAGTGCTCAACTTTTAGCCTTCTTGGTCCCTACCTATAAAAATGTCTGTAGCACCCCATTCATTGTGACCGCCTGGCACATTCCAAAGTTTTCTGGATGAGAGTTTTGGGCGTTCCAGTTAAGCTAACAAGTGCCATAAATTTAAAGGCCAAGTTAGAATTCATGACCATTTCCTGATTTTAGACTCAAATATATGACCATTATGTACCAACCAAGAACAAAGAAATAAAATGAAACTGAAAGAGAGGAGATGGTGTATGGCATTCAGTCTTTTGGCGTGATAATTTGAGATATGGTAACATAATTCATCCAGGTGGAAGTTACTAGAGGCAGAGAAGATTGGGTTTTTTTTAGGAGGGGTGCAGGGACGGGTTAGGGAGGAAGTGGGGCGGGCGTGCGGGCCACTTCTATTGGTCTTTCATTTATTCAGTTTCATCCATCTTTTGTTCCTTGGCCCGTGTGGGCCTCCCATTGCAGTGGCCTCTGTTGTTGCAGAGCACCAGCTCTGGGTGCATGTACTCCAGAGCTCTGGCTCGTAATTGGACACATCTGTCCAGCCGCTCTGTGGCACATGCCCGGTCAGGGATTGAACCAGCACCCCTTGCACTGGAAGGCGGTGTCCTTACCCACTGGACCACCAGGGAAGCCCCGGAGAAGATTGTTTATTTCATTTTATTTTTAGAAGATGAGTTAGAAGATTAAGTTAGAAGATACAGTGAGAGAGCCAGTGAGGTAACTCAATTCAGATCATCTGGAGACATGTATGTATGATTGGAGCACACAAACAAGATTCAAGATAGAAACATACACTTGATAGTTATTCACTGACTGCATTTTTATTGAGCATTTACTAAGAATCAGGCATTGAAGGCAATAATGATCAAAAACAACTGATTTGCTGTCAGTAAAGTGTTGAATTCACTAAAAAGGTATTAAGGGTGAACACAACCAAGGGTGCATTGCTGGGGAATAACAGTTTCTTAAGCTGAGAACCCAGGAAGAGGAACCTGTAAAAGAAATGTGAGAAGAAGCCAGTAGGGACTCCCACCAAGTGAGATATTTTGTTTCCATTTCCTGTCACCAACGAAGTGTTATTTCCCTGGAGAAGGAAATGGCACCCCACTTCAGTATTCTTGCCTGGGAAATTCCACGGATGGGAGAAACCTGCCGGGCCACAGTCCATGGGGTCGTGAAAAAGTCAGACACAGCTGAGTCAGTGTGCGCATGAACACACACACCCCCCGCCCCCACCCAAAGATCCTGCGGGCCACAACTAAGAACCAGTGCAGCCAAATAAATAAATAAATACATATATTTCAAAAAGGTACTATTTTCTTTTATTTTTGTAAATCCTATGGTAATAAAATATCCTATTTTAAATTTGCATTTCTTCATATTAGTGATGCTGAGAATTTTTCATATGCTTATCGGTTATTTCTGTTTCTTTGGTGAATTTCCCATTCTTGTCACTGGTCATGCTTTACTTCCCTTCTTACTGATTTGTGGAAGCTCTTAAACGTCACAGCCTCTTTGTTACATGTTTAACAGATATCTTCCAGAATGCTAATATTAGAACAAGTTTCAAATTTTGATGTAGTTAAACCCTTTACTTTTTTCCTGAATCTTGCTTAGGAATGCCTTTTCCTCTTAAGATTATGTAATTTCCACCTGAAACTTGTACAGTTAGGTTTTGTTTGTTTGTTGTTACAGTTTATGTTCAGCTCTGTAATCCAACCTGAATTAATGCATACAAATGATGTGAAGTAAGATCTGTGATTTTAGATTTTGTAACAGTAATGCTTTAATGTAGAATATTTCTAGGTAAGTAATTCTAGAAAGACACTAGAGATAACTTTTTAAGTGTTAACTTCTTAGAAGTAAAACACTTGTAGTTCCTTTTATATGTTCCTATTTGTGAAGCAGCCGTTTGTTATGAAGTTTATTGTGAGGCAGAGTTACTGCTTATTGACATTCTGTTTGTACTTAAGTGAAGAATTAACCTTTACATCTAATAAAGAAATTAGAAGCAGCATAAATTTGTGTTTCTCAGTTTTTATACTGTGTGACAAACCGATCAGTCAGCTATCTGATCATAGCAGTTAGTCCCTGTAGGTATTCTGGCTCATAGTTATGACAGATCTTTTTTAAAGTAGACAATTACCACAGTAATGAAAATACTTCCTGAAAAGGAAGACCGAAGAAAATAGCAAGAGGAGATAGAAATGAAAGAAATAGGAAAAAAAAAAAAAAATCATCATTGAAAAGATACAAGAACAAAGAGGAGAAGAGAAAAAAAAAGTTAATCTTTTTCTAGTGAGGGGAGGTTTTTGCCATGCTGGGCAATCTTTTAAAAATTATCTCAGGCCATATAATAATAGCAGTAGTGTGGTTTTGTTGTTCATTTGGTTTTTATCATGTATTTCGGGGATTAGATGGACTTCTGCTCTCCTAGCAGGTGCCACTGTTTGTGTCATCTGTTTTAATAGGCTGTCAGATGTACACTGTAAGATTAGCTTGGGATTCTTGCATTCATGTTTCTTCATTATTTCATTCAGGCAATTGAGAATTTTGAACCAGCAACTTAGAGAACGAGAAAAAACTCAAAAGGCATCTGGTTCTCTGGAATGTGATCTTGAATGTAGGTAAAAGAAGTTTAAGAACTGATGGTGAATTCTTTGTGACCCTGGAAATGTTGATAAAGAATTGAACTTTCTTAATTACTTTGTCTTAAGTGGGCCTATTTTTTTTTAAGTCTGTATTTCCTTTCACATTATCTCCCATTCATTTATAATTGATTTATTTCACAAATGCTTACTGAGTATCTGCTAACAGATGAGCACTAAAACTATATATGTACTTTTTTCTTTTATAAAAATGAGATTATACTGAATATACTCCTGCAGCTTTTATTTATTCATTTATTATATAGTGGATGTTTTTCTCTATCAAAATACATGAATACTGTTTTTTTTCTATTTAAAACTATGTATATATTCTATTTATGTAGTTCTCTTGTAATATATTTAAAGTCCTCTGCTGATAGATATCTAGGTATTTTCTCTGTTTTCCTAGTATAAATAATCCTGCAACAAAAGTCCTCATTCACATTGTGCTCATGTATAACTGTTTTTGTAGATTATAGCCATAGAATTACTGAGTCAGAGTATACTGTTTCAGTTTTGACAGATATTACCAAATTGTCCTTATGAATCATAGAGCTTAAAGTAATAGAAAAGAAAGAACAACTAACAGTACTAGAAGAAATGATAAGAATTTTTTTTTTGTATTCTTGGAAACTTTTCCTAAGCCCAACGAAAACTCATACATTATAAAGGAAAGATTGATAAAGCATGTCCTAGAAATCTTTTTCATTTCATGGACAGCAGAATTATAAATGCATTTTAAGAAATAAATGAAACAGAGAACATTTTTTGTAATATGTGATATGACAAAGGCATGACTTTTCTAATATACAAAAATATCTCTTACAAAGGAATAAGAAAAATATGAGCATTCAATAGAACATGCACTTCATAAACACGTTCAGCTTCACCAGAGTCATTTTAGAAAAGATCACTCTGATTCCATTTGTGAATAAAAGGTGGATATGGACAGGAGACAGGAGACTAGTGGTTGCTCTTTTAAGTACATCATCTTTTTATTCTCTGTCATTTCCCTTCTTGTTGCCTTAAGAGCATGAATTTACTATTCATGGTCACTTGTTTGCCATCAGCTCCATGAGAGCAGGAATATCTCTGTTGTTCATGACTGTGTGCTAAGATTCTACTTCACTCAAGGCTGCGGTTGTTAAATGAACAGTGGCATGTACTTTTATGGCTATTAAAAAGAATGTGATAGATCTGTGTGCTGATATATAACAATTTTGTGGGGGGTAAGGCAAGGTCAGACACTATGGGCATAGTAGAATTCATTAATGTTTAAATACATGTTATATGCAAAAACATTTTCCAAATAAGAGGATAGTACTTTTTCTTTTATAAAATGAGATTATACTGAATATACTCCTGCAGCTTTTATTTATTCATTTATTATATAGTGGATGATTTTCTCTATCAAAATACATGAATACTGTTTTTTTTCTATTTAAAACTATGTATATATTCTATTTATGTAGTTCTCTTGTAATATATTTAAAGTCCTCTGCTGATAGATATCTAGGTATTTTCTCTGTTTTCCTAGTATAAATAATCCTGCAACAAAAGTCCTCATTCACATTGTGCTCATGTATAACTGTTTTTGTAGATTATAGCCATAGAATTACTGAGTCAGAGTATACTGTTTCAGTTTTGACAGATATTACCAAATTGTCCTTATGAATCATAGAGCTTAAAGTAATAGAAAAGAAAGAACAACTAACAGTACTAGAAGAAATGATAAGAATTTTTTTTTTGTATTCTTGGAAACTTTTCCTAAGCCCAACGAAAACTCATACATTATAAAGGAAAGATTGATAAAGCATGTCCTAGAAATCTTTTTCATTTCATGGACAGCAGAATTATAAATGCATTTTAAGAAATAAATGAAACAGAGAACATTTTTTGTAATATGTGATATGACAAAGGCATGACTTTTCTAATATACAAAAATATCTCTTACAAAGGAATAAGAAAAATATGAGCATTCAATAGAACATGCACTTCATAAACACGTTCAGCTTCACCAGAGTCATTTTAGAAAAGATCACTCTGATTCCATTTGTGAATAAAAGGTGGATATGGACAGGAGACAGGAGACTAGTGGTTGCTCTTTTAAGTACATCATCTTTTTATTCTCTGTCATTTCCCTTCTTGTTGCCTTAAGAGCATGAATTTACTATTCATGGTCACTTGTTTGCCATCAGCTCCATGAGAGCAGGAATATCTCTGTTGTTCATGACTGTGTGCTAAGATTCTACTTCACTCAAGGCTGCGGTTGTTAAATGAACAGTGGCATGTACTTTTATGGCTATTAAAAAGAATGTGATAGATCTGTGTGCTGATATATAACAATTTTGTGGGGGGTAAGGCAAGGTCAGACACTATGGGCATAGTAGAATTCATTAATGTTTAAATACATGTTATATGCAAAAACATTTTCCAGAAAGATACCAGAGTGAATAGTGCTTGCTTCTGGAGAGGAAGTGGAGATGGGGTGGATACGGAGACTTTTCACCGAGTATCATTTGGTGTCATTGATATTTTGTAGTGTTTGATTTTTTTTTTTTTTACTCTGCGCATGTATTATTCTTTTGTTTTCTTTTGTTAAAAAAAGGTAAAAAATAAAAAAACCTTGAAATATCATCTTATCAGTTGGAGAAGAAAGATATGACTTCTGCTAATCAGTTTTTTTAAAAAAAATTTAGTATTCACATAGAACTACTTAAGCGTGTACTTGTTAAGCAAAATCAATAAATTCCAAGCCTTTTCTTTTTTAAAAACAGATCTTTTCCAGATTTGTACTTTTTAAATTGAGGTAATAATTATTTGATCTATTTTGTCTTACAGTGTTTTCTCTTCAGTCATTGAACAAGTCACTGCAAAATCAATTACAGGAGTCACTGAAGAGCCAGGAATTACTGCAGAGTAAAAACGAAGAGCTCTTAAAAGTGATAGAAAATCAGAAAGATGAAAACAAAAAACTTGCTGGTATATTTAAAGAGAAAGATCAAACTTTACTTGAAAATAAACAGCAGTTTGACATTGAGACAACAAGAATGAAAATTGGTATGTGTTTGAACTATAGAGTCAGTTTTTCAAAAGTAATACTGAAACTAAAACTTTTTTGTTGTTTTAGAATTGGAGGAAGCCTTAGTCAATGTGAGAAGCTCCCAGTTTAAGTTAGAAGCTGCTGAAAAGGAAAATCAGATACTGGGAATAACATTACGTCAGCGTGATGCTGAGGTGACTCGACTAAGAGAATTAACCAGGTAACGTGGACATCATTTGAATAACATGTGCCTTTCCTTAGGTATATTTATGAACTCGAGAGCAGGAATGTTGTTCATGACTGTGTGCTAAGATTCTACTTCACTCAAGGCTGCGGTTGTTAAATGAACAGTGGCATGTACTTTTATGGCTATTAAAAGAATGTGATAGATCTGTGTGCTGATATATAACAATTTTGTGGGGGGTAAGGCAAGGTCAGACACTATGGGCATAGTAGAATTCATTAATGTTTAAATACATGTTATATGCAAAAACATTTTCCAGAAAGATACCAGAGTGAATAGTGCTTGCTTCTGGAGAGGAAGTGGAGATGGGGTGGATACGGAGACTTTTCACCGAGTATCATTTGGTGTCATTGATATTTTGTAGTGTTTGATTTTTTTTTTTTTTACTCTGCGCATGTATTATTCTTTTGTTTTCTTTTGTTAAAAAAAGGTAAAAAATAAAAAAACCTTGAAATATCATCTTATCAGTTGGAGAAGAAAGATATGACTTCTGCTAATCAGTTTTTTTAAAAAAAATTTAGTATTCACATAGAACTACTTAAGCGTGTACTTGTTAAGCAAAATCAATAAATTCCAAGCCTTTTCTTTTTTAAAAACAGATCTTTTCCAGATTTGTACTTTTTAAATTGAGGTAATAATTATTTGATCTATTTTGTCTTACAGTGTTTTCTCTTCAGTCATTGAACAAGTCACTGCAAAATCAATTACAGGAGTCACTGAAGAGCCAGGAATTACTGCAGAGTAAAAACGAAGAGCTCTTAAAAGTGATAGAAAATCAGAAAGATGAAAACAAAAAACTTGCTGGTATATTTAAAGAGAAAGATCAAACTTTACTTGAAAATAAACAGCAGTTTGACATTGAGACAACAAGAATGAAAATTGGTATGTGTTTGAACTATAGAGTCAGTTTTTCAAAAGTAATACTGAAACTAAAACTTTTTTGTTGTTTTAGAATTGGAGGAAGCCTTAGTCAATGTGAGAAGCTCCCAGTTTAAGTTAGAAGCTGCTGAAAAGGAAAATCAGATACTGGGAATAACATTACGTCAGCGTGATGCTGAGGTGACTCGACTAAGAGAATTAACCAGGTAACGTGGACATCATTTGAATAACATGTGCCTTTCCTTAGGTATATTTATGAACTTCAAAATAATTTCAGACCTGCCTTCTTGATCTTATCCTTTTCTCAGTGTTTTGCTAATATCTAAGGATGTTTTCTTCTGTTCCAGTTAAATTCCAAACGTGGCTAAATACTTTTCTAAACCATATGATTCTAGAAAAGGGGCTCTGATGAGGAGCTGAAGACTTGTTTAGCAAAACGGTTAAGAGTTCTCTGAAGCCAGAGAGACCTGAGTAGGATCCCAGCTCTATCATTTATTAGCTGTTTGACTGAGGAAGATAGTTAGCCTTTCGGAACTTTAGCTGTGAAGTGGGGGCATGATTAGGGTGGATAAGAGGACCAAGAATTCATTCATGACAAGCTCCTCACACAGACGCCCTCATTCAAAGGATGTTAAGTTATTTAGCCTCTTTGAGGCTCATTCATTTCATTAGTAAAATGAAGGAATTGGCAACACTTCCTACGATTCCTTTGTTCCTTAACATGTCAAATAAATAAAACCACCTTACTCAATTTTTATATGATACTCTCTTACAAAGTTCAGTTTTCTCTTGAGGCAGTTGATGAGAATTGGATTTTCAACTGGTTTTTTTAAATCCTAGAGAAGTCAGTTATTTTAGTCCTGAATATCATCAGATCTGACCATGCTTTTGAATGATCCTGGATATTCATAGTTCTAAATATAAAGCAATCCTGAATATAAAAGTCTTCTTTGTATTTCAAATGAAAAGACCTGTTTTGCATTATAAACTTTTTCCCTGCTTTGAGTTGTATAGATAGATACATGGTGGTGTTTAGTGACTAAGTTGTATTTGACTCTTGCGCTCTCATGGACCGTAGGCCGCCAGACTCCACTGTCCTTGGGATTTCCCAGGCAAGAATACTGGAGTGGGTTGCCATTCCCTTCTCCAGGGTCTTCGTCTCCTGCATTGCAGGCAGATTCTTTTACCACTGAGCTACCAGGGAAGCCCATATATATAAAGATAATATTTATGAACTTAGTTTTATAAACACATTTGAAATGACTTTATATAAGCTGTGTTAATATAGAAGTTTTGCTTTTTCCCCCACATTCATCTTTCACAGAATAGTGTCACTCAAACTTTTATTGAACAGTGAGAAAAGCAAAACGCTTCTTGTATCCATGTAAGGTTAATTAGGCTATAATCAGAGTCTCTAGAATACTGGCTTATACCACTCTTGTTCCAGTTAAATTCCAAACGTGGCTAAATACTTTTCTAAACCATATGATTCTAGAAAAGGGGCTCTGATGAGGAGCTGAAGACTTGTTTAGCAAAACGGTTAAGAGTTCTCTGAAGCCAGAGAGACCTGAGTAGGATCCCAGCTCTATCATTTATTAGCTGTTTGACTGAGGAAGATAGTTAGCCTTTCGGAACTTTAGCTGTGAAGTGGGGGCATGATTAGGGTGGATAAGAGGACCAAGAATTCATTCATGACAAGCTCCTCACACAGTACGCCCTCATTCAAAGGATGTTAAGTTATTTAGCCTCTTTGAGGCTCATTCATTTCATTAGTAAAATGAAGGAATTGGCAACACTTCCTACGATTCCTTTGTTCCTTAACATGTCAAATAAATAAAACCACCTTACTCAATTTTTATATGATACTCTCTTACAAAGTTCAGTTTTCTCTTGAGGCAGTTGATGAGAATTGGATTTTCAACTGGTTTTTTTAAATCCTAGAGAAGTCAGTTATTTTAGTCCTGAATATCATCAGATCTGACCATGCTTTTGAATGATCCTGGATATTCATAGTTCTAAATATAAAGCAATCCTGAATATAAAAGTCTTCTTTGTATTTCAAATGAAAAGACCTGTTTTGCATTATAAACTTTTTTTCCCTGCTTTGAGTTGTATAGATAGATACATGGTGGTGTTTAGTGACTAAGTTGTATTTGACTCTTGCGCTCTCATGGACCGTAGGCCGCCAGACTCCACTGTCCTTGGGATTTCCCAGGCAAGAATACTGGAGTGGGTTGCCATTCCCTTCTCCAGGGTCTTCGTCTCCTGCATTGCAGGCAGATTCTTTTACCACTGAGCTACCAGGGAAGCCCATATATATAAAGATAATATTTATGAACTTAGTTTTATAAACACATTTGAAATGACTTTATATAAGCTGTGTTAATATAGAAGTTTTGCTTTTTCCCCCACATTCATCTTTCACAGAATAGTGTCACTCAAACTTTTATTGAACAGTGAGAAAAGCAAAGTACGCTTCTTGTATCCATGTAAGGTTAATTAGGCTATAATCAGAGTCTCTAGAATACTGGCTTATACCACTCTTGTTCCAAGTGAAGTAATTAAGAGAATGCCCCTTCTTGTGAAAGTCTTTATAAGGTCTCTAAAGAAATGCGTCTTTTTTCTGAGGAGTAATTTGTGGTAAAAGCCTTTGTTATTTTTAAGTATTTATGGTAAAAGAAGTCAGTCACAAAAGCCACATGTTATATGATTTTATTTCTAAGAAATGTCCAGAAAAATGCTAAGATTTACTTACACTAGAGTGTCCTTTAAATTTAAGAGCAAAACAGACAAAAAAATACTCTTTGAGTTTGTTATCAAAATTCACCCAACATTGGTGATTTATAATATGTTTGGTGATAACCCTATGCAATTCAATTAATTAGGAGCCTCTCCAGTACTAGAGCTGGTCTATTGTGACCATTTACCTTTTGCGTTTGACCTTAGAGAATACGTCAGTGACAGTTGACAATACAGAAAAGTCTTGATGTTCATCTACCCCATCTCTTTTTCCTGTAGCCATATACCTCAGGCATATATGTGTATGTATATTTTTTGTATGTGTTAAATAATCTCAACGAGTTCACAAAAATTTTAAATGCCTTTCTCAAACTACTGGGAAGGGATAATGGAATTAGAAGTTTCACATACAATTACTAAAGAAATTTCCTAAACCATTTCTTTCTTCTCCAAATTTCAATAGTTTTGAAATACATCTTTATTACTCTTTTAGATTTTACTAGAATATATGTTATAATATCATTAAAATGTGAGGAAAATTAATATATTTTTCAGTAAACAAGTAGTAAATATTTTTCTGATAACTTCTAAGGGCACTTTTACAAGTACCGATATTAATTTAAATTAGTATCTTTTTATAAAGAGGCAAGAAAGAACTTTATTATGAAAATGCACCAGTTTTCCAAGTATTAAAAATCAGTGTGTTTAACTGAGTCTCATGTAATAGAAACACAGAGATATCTACTTTGTAGCTATTTAGGTCCTTGTATTGCTTCCTTTCAAATTTTGGCATATTGGAGCAGCTGGACCAGTGTGTCCAATTACCAGCGAGCACCTAGAGCCAGTGCTCTGCCACAAGAGAGGCCACTGCATGGGAGGCCCACACAGGCCAAAGAATAAAGATGGATGAAAATAAATTAAAAAAGCAATAAAAGAGGCCAAAACAAAAAATATATTTTTTAAAATTTGGCATATTTTTATCTCTTTACTTACAGAGATTTTTCTTTTAATTTCAAAGACAGTGGTAAGTCACAGTTGTTTACACATGAGAAGCTTAGTGATTGCAATTAATTTCCAGAGATTAAACTCTTATTACATGTCCCTTCATTTCTTTTTTTTTTTTTGAAAGATTTATTTATTTATTTTGGGCGGGGGTCCGGTTGGGGAGGGAGGGGAGCGTGCGGGCCACTTCTATTGGTCTTTCATTTCTCTATTTTCATCCGTCTTTGTTCTTCGGCTCCTGCAGGCCTCCCATCGCGGTGGCGTCTGTCATAACCCTATGCAATTCAATTAATTAGGAGCCTCTCCAGTACTAGAGCTGGTCTATTGTGACCATTTACCTTTTGCGTTTGACCTTAGAGAATACGTCAGTGACAGTTGACAATACAGAAAAGTCTTGATGTTCATCTACCCCATCTCTTTTTCCTGTAGCCATATACCTCAGGCATATATGTGTATGTATATTTTTTGTATGTGTTAAATAATCTCAACGAGTTCACAAAAATTTTAAATGCCTTTCTCAAACTACTGGGAAGGGATAATGGAATTAGAAGTTTCACATACAATTACTAAAGAAATTTCCTAAACCATTTCTTTCTTCTCCAAATTTCAATAGTTTTGAAATACATCTTTATTACTCTTTTAGATTTTACTAGAATATATGTTATAATATCATTAAAATGTGAGGAAAATTAATATATTTTTCAGTAAACAAGTAGTAAATATTTTTCTGATAACTTCTAAGAGCACTTTTACAAGTACCGATATTAATTTAAATTAGTATCTTTTATAAAGAGGCAAGAAAGAACTTTATTATGAAAATGCACCAGTTTTCCAAGTATTAAAAATCAGTGTGTTTAACTGAGTCTCATGTAATAGAAACACAGAGATATCTACTTTGTAGCTATTTAGGTCCTTGTATTGCTTCCTTTCAAATTTTGGCATATTGGAGCAGCTGGACCAGTGTGTCCAATTACCAGCGAGCACCTAGAGCCAGTGCTCTGCCACAAGAGAGGCCACTGCATGGGAGGCCCACACAGGCCAAAGAATAAAGATGGATGAAAATAAATTAAAAAAGCAATAAAAGAGGCCAAAACAAAAAATATATTTTTTAAAATTTGGCATATTTTTATCTCTTTACTTACAGAGATTTTTCTTTTAATTTCAAAGACAGTGGTAAGTCACAGTTGTTTACACATGAGAAGCTTAGTGATTGCAATTAATTTCCAGAGATTAAACTCTTATTACATGTCCCTTCATTTCTTTTTTTTTTTTTGAAAGATTTATTTATTTATTTTGGGCGGGGGTCCGGTTGGGGAGGGAGGGGAGCGTGCGGGCCACTTCTATTGGTCCTTAATTTCTCCATTTTCATCTGTCTTTTTTCTTTGGCTCCTGTGGGCCTCCCATCGCCGTGGCGTCTGTCATTGCACAGCACCGGCTCTCGGCGCATGCGCTCCAGAGATCCGGCTCGGTGATTGGACACATGGGTCCAGCCACTCCGCGGCACGTGGGATCTTCCCAGGCCAGGGATTGAACCGGCCTTGCACTGCAAGGCGGTGTCCTTACCCACTGGACCACCAGGGGAAGCCCCCCTTCATTTCTATATTGAGAATTTTGTACAGAGTAAGGATAAATTTTTAAGTCTGGAAAGGAACTTTAATAAGGATTTTTTCTCTAAAAATAAATGAAAATAAAATTTTTAGTATGCTATCTGATTAAATTAACTCTTGGGTCACTATTCATTACAGCATTTCTTTAAAGATAGTTTCTATAGCATACTTTTAATATTTTTAGTTAGCTTGTTAACTTCTTGAAAGAGGTATGAGAAAAATTGACTGGAGCAATTAATGCCATTTGAAGGTCAATCAGAACTCAAAATATAACATATTTAAGATGACAGTGTAAGCCAGGTTGGGAAAAAGCTTTTCTTTCTTTTTGTACGAAAAGAATTCTATATCCGAAGATATTAATATAATCACTGCATATATAAATTTCCTTTTAGTACTTTATTTGGATATGTATAACTGTTTTTACAAAAATAGTATCATTACTGTGTTACATATTGCCTACTCTTTTAAATTTAACCTTGTATAATGAAATTTCCCTGTCAATAAATATTCTTTACAACATGACTGTAAAAAATGGCTATGATGTAGTTAGACTGTAATTTACTTGAATCAGTCCATAGTATTTGAAGATAAAGATATTAAGTTCATCAATTTTCTGTTAAAAATTACATCTTTGTAAATATATCTTTGGGTACAGCCTCTTGGTGAATATCAGTAGGATAAATTCCTAGAAGTGCCACTTGTCAGGCCTAAAGGTGTGGAATGTAAAAATCTTTTAAGATTTCTGATATATTGCCATTTTTTCGAGGAGAGTGTACTCCTACTCTGCCTCACCAAGCCTTTTTAACAATGGATATTCTTATTTTCCTATGCTAACTTGATAGGACAAAAAAAATCGTATTTTAAAAATTTGAATTTCTCTGATAAAAGTAAAACTTTTAAAACATATTTATTGGCTCATTGTAATCTTAAAATTACCTGTTAATGTTCTTTGTATCTTTTTTTTAAATTGGTATGTTTCTTTTTGTATCTATATTTAAGAATATATATGATTCCATTCAAATAGGCTAAAGTCTTGGGGTAAAATGGTTTTAATAGAACTACTAATAAAAGCTATCACCAAATGGAAACTGTGCTAAGCACTTTACACTTATGTTTTATTATTTTTATCTTCTTTAATGTTCATTCTAATTGTTATCTTCATTTTACAATTGAGGAAGTTGAGATTCAGAAAGGTTGAACAACTTGCTCAAGATCACAACTAGTGATAGTGCTCGAGTATGAATCAGTTTCTGTCTGACTTCAAACTCTGTGTTATTTTCCTTAGATCACACTTTCCCTGGAGTCTAGTTGTTTCTTACACCTAATTATACTGGATAATTATCTCTAACTATAATTTTTTTACCCAGTATTGTTCCAGCATCCTTTCCATATATATTTTGAATGTAGAGTAATAATTACTAACAGAATCCACTAAGAAATACGTGCTTAGTTGCTCAGTCATGTCCAGCTGTTTGTGACCCCATAGACTGTAACCCACCAGGATCCTCTGTCCATGGGAATTTTCAAGGCAAGAATACTGGAGTGGGTTGCCATTTCCTCCTCCAGGGGATCTTTCCCACCCAGGGATTGAACCCAGGTCTCCTGCACTGCAGGCAGATTCTTTACTGTCTGAGCCACCAGGAAGCCCCCACTAACAAATGAGTATTATATTTACCATTTTGCAGAGTTGTTTAAGAATAAAGCATCTCTCTATCTTAAAAAATTTTTCTGAACCTCTATTTTTAGATATAATAGTATTAGATTTAGTATGGGTACAGCCTCTTGGAATATCAGTAGGATAAATTCCTAGAAGTGCCACTTGTCAGGCCTAAAGGTGTGGAATGTAAAAATCTTTTAAGATTTCTGATATATTGCCATTTTTTCGAGGAGAGTGTACTCCTACTCTGCCTCACCAAGCCTTTTTAACAATGGATATTCTTATTTTCCTATGCTAACTTGATAGGACAAAAAAAATCGTATTTTAAAAATTTGAATTTCTCTGATAAAAGTAAAACTTTTAAAACATATTTATTGGCTCATTGTAATCTTAAAATTACCTGTTAATGTTCTTTGTATCTTTTTTTTAAATTGGTATGTTTCTTTTTGTATCTATATTTAAGAATATATATGATTCCATTCAAATAGGCTAAAGTCTTGGGGTAAAATGGTTTTAATAGAACTACTAATAAAAGCTATCACCAAATGGAAACTGTGCTAAGCACTTTACACTTATGTTTTATTATTTTTATCTTCTTTAATGTTCATTCTAATTGTTATCTTCATTTTACAATTGAGGAAGTTGAGATTCAGAAAGGTTGAACAACTTGCTCAAGATCACAACTAGTGATAGTGCTCGAGTATGAATCAGTTTCTGTCTGACTTCAAACTCTGTGTTATTTTCCTTAGATCACACTTTCCCTGGAGTCTAGTTGTTTCTTACACCTAATTATACTGGATAATTATCTCTAACTATAATTTTTTTACCCAGTATTGTTCCAGCATCCTTTCCATATATATTTTGAATGTAGAGTAATAATTACTAACAGAATCCACTAAGAAATACGTGCTTAGTTGCTCAGTCATGTCCAGCTGTTTGTGACCCCATAGACTGTAACCCACCAGGATCCTCTGTCCATGGGAATTTTCAAGGCAAGAATACTGGAGTGGGTTGCCATTTCCTCCTCCAGGGGATCTTTCCCACCCAGGGATTGAACCCAGGTCTCCTGCACTGCAGGCAGATTCTTTACTGTCTGAGCCACCAGGGAAGCCCCCACTAACAAATGAGTATTATATTTACCATTTTGCAGAGTTGTTTAAGAATAAAGCATCTCTCTATCTTAAAAAATTTTTCTGAACCTCTATTTTTAGATATAATAGTATTAGATTTGATGCAGAGCAAGATCTTCTATCAATTGTTATTTCAATTTACTCTTTCCCAAGCATATTCTGTGATTTTGTACTTTTGGTTGCTTTTTTCCATATTAAGAACCAGGTGTTTGCCTCAAATACATCCTTTTAAAGATGAGAGGTATATTTAAATACATGAGGTGGGTTAAAAGAAATAATTAGTGTGCTGAATTCTTCTTAACAGAACTTTACAGAGCAGTATGGCAAAGCTTCTCTCAGATCTTAGTATGGACACTGCTCGCTGCAAGTCTGGGAATAATCTTACCAAATCACTTCTGAACATTTATGAAAAACAACTTCAACACGACCCAGTCCCTGCTCACACTTCCATAATGAGCTACCTAAATAAATTAGAACCAGATCACACTCTTATTACACATTCAGAGCCACTTTCTGCAATTAACAGTGAGGAAAACATGGTGCCAGATAGACCTTATGAAAATGTTTCGCCCTCCAAAAGCCCTCAGCGTGGTGATGCTAGGAGCAGAGAGGAGGTATCCGCCCCTGGAATCATTTCTGCCCTTTCTAAACAGGAGTCTGATGAGGAGAGTGAAATTACAACTGTAGTCGAAGATGAGCATCATTTGGATAAGACAATTTACATTCCCTTTGCTAGAAGCACTCCTAAAAAGAAATCCCCACTGTCTAAGAGATCCCCCCAGCCTCAGATCAGTGTAGCTCCCCCACTTTGCTAAAAAAAGCACTCCTAAAAGAGAACTTGCCATTTATATATTTTGAATGTAGAGTAATAATTACTAACAGAATCCACTAAGAAATACGTGCTTAGTTGCTCAGTCATGTCCAGCTGTTTGTGACCCCATAGACTGTAACCCACCAGGATCCTCTGTCCATGGGAATTTTCAAGGCAAGAATACTGGAGTGGGTTGCCATTTCCTCCTCCAGGGGATCTTTCCCACCCAGGGATTGAACCCAGGTCTCCTGCACTGCAGGCAGATTCTTTACTGTCTGAGCCACCAGGGAAGCCCCCACTAACAAATGAGTATTATATTTACCATTTTGCAGAGTTGTTTAAGAATAAAGCATCTCTCTATCTTAAAAAATTTTTCTGAACCTCTATTTTTAGATATAATAGTATTAGATTTGATGCAGAGCAAGATCTTCTATCAATTGTTATTTCAATTTACTCTTTCCCAAGCATATTCTGTGATTTTGTACTTTTGGTTGCTTTTTTCCATATTAAGAACCAGGTGTTTGCCTCAAATACATCCTTTTAAAGATGAGAGGTATATTTAAATACATGAGGTGGGTTAAAAGAAATAATTAGTGTGCTGAATTCTTCTTAACAGAACTTTACAGAGCAGTATGGCAAAGCTTCTCTCAGATCTTAGTATGGACACTGCTCGCTGCAAGTCTGGGAATAATCTTACCAAATCACTTCTGAACATTTATGAAAAACAACTTCAACACGACCCAGTCCCTGCTCACACTTCCATAATGAGCTACCTAAATAAATTAGAACCAGATCACACTCTTATTACACATTCAGAGCCACTTTCTGCAATTAACAGTGAGGAAAACATGGTGCCAGATAGACCTTATGAAAATGTTTCGCCCTCCAAAAGCCCTCAGCGTGGTGATGCTAGGAGCAGAGAGGAGGTATCCGCCCCTGGAATCATTTCTGCCCTTTCTAAACAGGAGTCTGATGAGGAGAGTGAAATTACAACTGTAGTCGAAGATGAGCATCATTTGGATAAGACAATTTACATTCCCTTTGCTAGAAGCACTCCTAAAAAGAAATCCCCACTGTCTAAGAGATCCCCCCAGCCTCAGATCAGTGTAGCTCCACCGCAGCTGGTCTGTGGACTTGTTGCTGAAAAAGAAAATAAGTTGTGTGCACCTGGAGTTTGTTCCTCTCCCAAAAGGGAAGATGCACCTGAGAAACTTTCCAGAACAGCTGAGATGGAGGACAGGCAGCTCCTCAAGACAATAAAGGAAGCCATTGGCAAGATCCCGCCTGCCCCAGAGCAGGAATTGGCGGCCTGTCATGGCCCCTCTGCTTGTCAGAACAGCAACATTCAAGTGAAAGGCAGTGCAGTCTCTGATGGGAGTTTTTTAAATTCTGACTTAACCTCCGACTGGAGCACCTCTTCTTTTTCCACGTTCACGTCTCGTGATGAGCAAGACTTCCGAAATGGCCTTGCAGCCCTGGATGCCAACATTGCTAGACTCCAGAAGTCCTTAAGGACTGGTCTTCTGGAGAAGTGATCTCAGAAGAAAGGAAAAGCTGTTTTTCAGAGTAGAACTTGGCTATATTGAGTATATATTTTAAATGTCTTTACAGAGTTTTCTGTTAATTATGTGTGAAATAAATTGTATAAATAATAAATTTATTATTGGAATATATTGACGTTAGAGCTTATAAAAACAAGTCTTCTGTAACTAGGAAAATACTATGAGTATTATAAATAAAATTTATTTACTATTTAGTTGTTAGAGTTTATTCTTACTCTGCTGGGCTAAAGATGCAGGTTGGAAGAAATCTCTGGTTCTAAAGAATAAACGAGAAGGGTGTCTCTGGGTACAATTTACTATATTAAAACTAGAGTTTCTTTTCTCTTTCAGGATTCCTGTCTGTTTTTTAATATTAGGCATTGTTTTTATGTGAGATGTTCTGTGCTACAGGCTGGTGGTGGTGGTGAGACCTATATACATTTATTTTAAGAGGATAAGTGCCAGTATCTCCATTAAAAAAAAAAAATTGATTGGTCCAAGAAAATACATATAACATCCTAAGTTAGCATATGGTTTCTTAAGACTTTGGCACTTTTATTAATTTTTGTCACAGAGGCATTCAAGACCATTAAAAAGTAAAGTCAGACTGCTAAAACAATGGTTAAGTTTTAGTTTTAGAAATTTGGTTTTTTAAATAAACAGTGTTTGTTTTTTGTCATATTTTAACATAATAGGTTTTATAAATCTTGTACTGGTTGTAATTCTGCCTTCTGGTCCAATTTTTTTTTTCTAGCACTTTAGCTGAGAACATTCTCTGTTCTATAAATAATATGAATTAGGTTGGTCTCTGCTTCTCTAAAGCAGCACTTCCTAACTGCTTCATGTTACCTCTTTCTATGTAAACAGTACATTTTAACTTTTAGAAAGCTTCGTATTGTTCTATGACTGATGCTTCATACAACTCACTTGCCTGGTGTCATTTTATTAGTGCATGGGCAGGCTTTAGCATTAAAGACTGTTCTGCTGGTCCCAGAACCTCTCTTCCTGCTGGTCTTAACTGTTGGGGCTACAACTTCTAAAGGACCCAGGTAAGCGTCTCTAGTGTGTTCACATTTTATAGAGAGAGATTTCTTAGGTCTAAATATTAAATGAATTTTAAGCGATTTTCCCAAAATTGTCTTCTATTGTTTATAATTTCTTCTAGTATTCATAAACAAGTTCTGTGGTTTATGTGGAGGTAGTAGGTCAAAACCCATGAACACATAAGTTCAAAAATACAAAATAATAAAACAAGGAAGAAATTGTGTCATCTATCCACTCCTAAATGTTCAGTTGTTATTCATATGCAGAAACAAATTCTTGAAATTATTATATGATACTCAAGAAGATTGTCCTCTTTTACCTATATTAAGATATAGGACAGGCATCCTTACATGCAGAGAAAAATCTTTAATGTTTAAGGGTTCAATTGGCTAGGCTTAATAATTTGATTGAAAAACAAATGAGACTGGAAAATCCTTGAGGGACCATTACCAGGAGCTGTTATTTGACGTAAGACATACATGCCATAGAAACATGAACTCATTTGGTTAAATTTTAACATGGAATATATCCCTAACAAAACTGATGGAATAGACAATGAGTTTCATAGAAATTTAGAGTAGAAAGAAGCTCCAAAATGGCATGAGCTATGCTTAGTCGTGTCTGACTCTTTTCAACCCTATGGATGAGAACCCACCAAGGCTCCTCTGCCCATGAGATTTTCCCAGCAGAATACTGGAGTGGATTGCCATCTCCTCCTCCTGGGGATCTTCCCAGGGATCAAACTTGCATCTCCTGCATTGTAGGTGAACTCCACTGCCGAGCCACTGGGGAAGCCCAAGGCCAAAATGGTAGAGAAAGACCTAGAAGAGGAGAAACTTCATTTGGATCCTAAATAATGCATAAGATTTGAATAATTCTGTAAATACTCTCAAAATGTTAACCCCATATAGAGTCAGTATTAATAAAGTATGTGGGTTGAGTGGTATATTAGGTTGTTAGGTACACCAACCTGACTAAAATAGAGGGGTTGAAGTTGCTAAATCATAATGGTAATAATAGATGATGATAACACAACTTAGAAGAGCTGGGGTCAGATTGTAGAATTTCCTGAACTCCAGACTGAGGAATGACCATTACACATTTTGAAATCATTGAGTATAAGGATATCTTGTGTTTTTATTTTTTAGTTTAGCATCACTGCATGAAATTGTTCTTAAAACTGCATAGAGTAATGGTAAATAAGAAAGATTAGTGGCTAAGGGCCATTTAAAAAGCTGCAGTAGTCCAGACATAAGTTGATAAGCCTTTAACCGTAAGAGTGAAGGAGAGACAAACTGAAAATTTTTTTCAATAGGCTTGATGATAATAGAAAATGGAAGAGAAGGAGAAATCGAAAATGACACCAAGGTTTTTAATTTGATCAAATTTGAGTCACACCAAGTGCTGTCTAAAATGACAAATCAAGTTCTTGGTTAAGTTCAAAGTTAACAAATCCCAGTGTAAGTCTTGCTAAACGGTTCTGACTGGAAAGCGGGAGTGCCCATTTTCAGTAGTTCTGCTCTTCACACTAGAAAAAATGAGTAAAGAAACGAGCTGTTATTTGACGAGACATACATGCCATAGAAACATGAACTCATTTGGTTAAATTTTAACATGGAATATATCCCTAACAAAACTGATGGAATAGACAATGAGTTTCATAGAAATTTAGAGTAGAAAGAAGCTCCAAAATGGCATGAGCTATGCTTAGTCGTGTCTGACTCTTTTCAACCCTATGGATGAGAACCCACCAAGGCTCCTCTGCCCATGAGATTTTCCCAGCAGAATACTGGAGTGGATTGCCATCTCCTCCTCCTGGGGATCTTCCCAGGGATCAAACTTGCATCTCCTGCATTGTAGGTGAACTCCACTGCCGAGCCACTGGGGAAGCCCAAGGCCAAAATGGTAGAGAAAGACCTAGAAGAGGAGAAACTTCATTTGGATCCTAAATAATGCATAAGATTTGAATAATTCTGTAAATACTCTCAAAATGTTAACCCCATATAGAGTCAGTATTAATAAAGTATGTGGGTTGAGTGGTATATTAGGTTGTTAGGTACACCAACCTGACTAAAATAGAGGGGTTGAAGTTGCTAAATCATAATGGTAATAATAGATGATGATAACACAACTTAGAAGAGCTGGGGTCAGATTGTAGAATTTCCTGAACTCCAGACTGAGGAATGACCATTACACATTTTGAAATCATTGAGTATAAGGATATCTTGTGTTTTTATTTTTTAGTTTAGCATCACTGCATGAAATTGTTCTTAAAACTGCATAGAGTAATGGTAAATAAGAAAGATTAGTGGCTAAGGGCCATTTAAAAAGCTGCAGTAGTCCAGACATAAGTTGATAAGCCTTTAACCGTAAGAGTGAAGGAGAGACAAACTGAAAATTTTTTTCAATAGGCTTGATGATAATAGAAAATGGAAGAGAAGGAGAAATCGAAAATGACACCAAGGTTTTTAATTTGATCAAATTTGAGTCACACCAAGTGCTGTCTAAAATGACAAATCAAGTTCTTGGTTAAGTTCAAAGTTAACAAATCCCAGTGTAAGTCTTGCTAAACGGTTCTGACTGGAAAGCGGGAGTGCCCATTTTCAGTAGTTCTGCTCTTCACACGAGGGGTTATTGTAACTGCCTCATCCTCCTCTCAAATCATCATCCACTCCCCAATCCCAGCACTCTCACAAAACCTTAGCTACTGGCCCAGAATACATAAAGCATATGGCATGTCTCTTACGCTCTGGAAGGATGAATTCAGTGTCTCCTGATGAACACTGTTGACTGGGAAGGAACTCCTCCAGCCTCTTGTCACTATTCTGTGGTCCTTTTCTGAATCTGTGGAGGTCCTGTACAAGCTGTCGTAATGGATACAGTATTTGTGAATATCACTGACGGGAAGATTAGAATCTGATTCTATTGGACTAACTGTGGGGATTGGAGGATTAGGGCTAAAGATGCCAAAGCAGTGCTTGGCACACATTCTCTTCCTGTTCTTGTCACTCTTGGAGTTTAGTGAATCATCCAGAAAGCTTTACTTTTTTAACAATGGTGGCATCTATGTCACATATCTTCAGAGTTAGAAAGGTCTGCTTCAACTACGTGGAAAGTAGGGTAGAATTGCAGGGCCTAATTATATAGAAAGCGTGTGTAGCCAAATCACAATGGAAGTATATGTCTAGTGCTCATGTTGTGGGGCAGTCCCATCAGAGAGTCATTCGTTTAATGAATAAATGAAATGAAGCTCTAATATATTTCTTTTTTAATTTATTTATTTATTCATTTATTTTTGGCTATTCTGGGTTTCTGTTGCTGCTGGTGGGCTCTTCTCTAGTTGCAGAGAGTGGGGACCTCACCTCTCTAGTTGGCGTGAGCAGACTTCTTGTTGCAGTGACTTCTCTTGTTGTGGAACTCAGGCTCTAGGGCACACATGCTTCAGTAGTTACACCACATGGGCAGCTCCAAGGCTCCCAGAGCACTGGCTCGGTAGTTGTGGCTCATGGGCTTAGTCGTTCCACAGCATGTGGGATCTTACTGGATCAGGGATCGAACCTGTGTCTCCTGCATTGGCAGGCGGATTCTTTACCACTAGCTACCATAGCTACCAGAGAAGCCCTCTAATATATTTCTGGTACTACACTGGGCTCTGAGAAAACAACAATAAGCAAAACCGGTATTCTCCACTCTCAAGGAGTTTATGTTACAGTGTGACACAAGCAAAGGATGACTGTTCTGAAGAAAAAAACGCGGAGTAAGGGCATAAAGAATGGCAGAATTGGCTAAGGTTTTAATTATTAGAAGCCCCTTCTCAAAAATTATTTTTAGGAGTCTAAAATGTAAACATATCACCAATGTTGAATTTGATTTGCAGGCTAACACTTGATTTAACACTTGTTAATTCTTGATTTCCTTTTTGCTCAGAATTGCTTAAACAGAGGGGTCCTATGACTGTATCACTTATGTTTTGATGTTTTAGTTTGTTGTGTGCAGAGAACTGGTCTGTTTTATTTAAAGCAGTTGGCCTGAGTAGGACCTCCCAGAGATTTATCAGAGATCTTAAGATCTTAGGGGTGTCTGAAGGGCTTAAAAGTGATTTCTGAAAGGACTTCTATCTATAAAAGCCTTCTATCTCACTCATACGTGGAGAGTCTGTTTACAGTGATACCTACCACTGGTAAAATCCCAGGTATGCCTTTTGTCTCCTGACCAATTCTTACTCATTCTTCAGACCCACAGTACCACTACTGTACCTTGTATATCCCTCTGATGCATGTAGAGCTTCTCAGATGTGTTCTCTGTTACCAGCACAAGGGTCATCTATCCTACCGGCCTGTCTCACTGATTTGTGGGAGGAATTAAGGTCGAGGCAAAGCACTTTGAAAACTGGAGGGTGGTATACACCGTCTGTGCCTGGTGACATTGTTTAAAAGCCCACAGCGAGTGGAGACAAGGGAACCTTCCTGTACTGTTGGTGGGAATAGGAATTGGTGTAGCCACTGTGGAAATCAGTATGGAGATTCCTTAAACACACACACAAACTAAAAATAACACTACCATATGATCCAGCAGCCCAGCTCCTGCAAAGATATCTGGAAAAGGTGAAAACTCTACTTCAGTAAGATTGCACCCTAATGTTCATAGCAGCACGACTGACTAGAGCCACAACGTGGAAGCAACGCAAGTGCCCATCAGCAGATGACTGGCTTAAGTGTGGTGTATGTAGTGGAACAGTGCATGCATGCTCAGTCACTCCGTCATGTCTGACTCCTTGCGACCCCATGTACTGGAGCCCGCCAGGCTCCTCTGTCCATGGGGTTTCCCAGACAAGAATACTGGAGTAGGTTGTCATCTTCTTCAGGGGATCTTCCTGACCCAGGGATGGAGTAAACATTTACTCCCTTGGCAGGCAATTTCTTTACCAATGAGCCACCAACGAAACCCATAATGGAATATTACTGAGTCACAAAAGAATTAAATTTTGCCAATTGCAGCAACATGGATGGACCTAGAGAATATCATACCAAGTGAAGTAAGCCAGAAAGGCAAATACATGATACTGCATATGTGGGGGATCTAAAAAATAGTGCAGACAAATCTATACACAGAACAGAAAGACTCACAGACATAGAAAACAAACATGTTTGCCAAAGGGAAAGAGGGGTGTAGGAAAGGTAAATTAGGAGACACAGACTAATATACAATAAAATAGATAAGCCACGAGGATTTACTGTATAGCAGAGGAATCTATATTCAATATTTTGTAATAATGGAAAATAATCTGAAAAAATATATAAAACTGAATCACTTTGCAGATACCTGAAACTAGCACAATATTGTAAATCAACTACTCTTCAGTTTAAATAATAGTAACAAATAAGGAGGCCTTACTATCCTGCTCGCTCACTTCTGATGTCCTCCAGTTTGTCAAGGTCTTAAAATTGAAGTCCAGCAGTGAGCAGTGAACTCCAGATGTGATCTGATCAAGCAGAATAAAATTAGATTATCTTTTCTCATAATCTTGTTAAGGTTGTTCTAAAATGGATTTAGACTGAGTTGGCTGTGTTTAGCCACTAGGGCTATAGTTAGTTTCCAGACAGAATTATCATTGTCATTCTTGCCACTGTGGAAATCAGTATGGAGATTCCTTAAACACACACACAAACTAAAAATAACACTACCATATGATCCAGCAGCCCAGCTCCTGCAAAGATATCTGGAAAAGGTGAAAACTCTACTTCAGTAAGATTGCACCCTAATGTTCATAGCAGCACGACTGACTAGAGCCACAACGTGGAAGCAACGCAAGTGCCCATCAGCAGATGACTGGCTTAAGTGTGGTGTATGTAGTGGAACAGTGCATGCATGCTCAGTCACTCCGTCATGTCTGACTCCTTGCGACCCCATGTACTGGAGCCCGCCAGGCTCCTCTGTCCATGGGGTTTCCCAGACAAGAATACTGGAGTAGGTTGTCATCTTCTTCAGGGGATCTTCCTGACCCAGGGATGGAGTAAACATTTACTCCCTTGGCAGGCAATTTCTTTACCAATGAGCCACCAACGAAACCCATAATGGAATATTACTGAGTCACAAAAGAATTAAATTTTGCCAATTGCAGCAACATGGATGGACCTAGAGAATATCATACCAAGTGAAGTAAGCCAGAAAGGCAAATACATGATACTGCATATGTGGGGGATCTAAAAAATAGTGCAGACAAATCTATACACAGAACAGAAAGACTCACAGACATAGAAAACAAACATGTTTGCCAAAGGGAAAGAGGGGTGTAGGAAAGGTAAATTAGGAGACACAGACTAATATACAATAAAATAGATAAGCCACGAGGATTTACTGTATAGCAGAGGAATCTATATTCAATATTTTGTAATAATGGAAAATAATCTGAAAAAATATATAAAACTGAATCACTTTGCAGATACCTGAAACTAGCACAATATTGTAAATCAACTACTCTTCAGTTTAAATAATAGTAACAAATAAGGAGGCCTTACTATCCTGCTCGCTCACTTCTGATGTCCTCCAGTTTGTCAAGGTCTTAAAATTGAAGTCCAGCAGTGAGCAGTGAACTCCAGATGTGATCTGATCAAGCAGAATAAAATTAGATTATCTTTTCTCATAATCTTGTTAAGGTTGTTCTAAAATGGATTTAGACTGAGTTGGCTGTGTTTAGCCACTAGGGCTATAGTTAGTTTCCAGACAGAATTATCATTGTCATTCTTGGTGTTTTGTGTGGCCTTATGTTAGGACAGCTCAGGGAGCCAGGACCTGTCCAGCAAGAAATGAGCAGTTCCTTAAAGAAAACTTTGTGCCAAAAACCAAGTGTCCTCAGCTGCCCCTAAAGGAAGAGCTCACATTCACCACAACCCCAAGTGTTTGTTCTTGAAGCCAGGTCTGCTCCTGGAGGCCATAAAGAATGGTGAGAAGAGCTAGACCAGAAAGCAAGAGCCTTGGGTTCAGGTTCTACTGCTGGGTGGTTTTTTTTGTTTCTTTTTTTTCATGTGTGAACCATTTGTTTTTTTTCCAGTTGGAAAATGTGAGAGTTTGACTAACAGTTCTCTGGTCATTCCGTGATTTGACAATCTATTTAGTAATATATTGTAGCATTTTGACCAGACATTTCCTTCCTTCAGTGAGTCAACCACAAGGGATTTGCTCAGAACTTTAGAGATCTGTGTGAAGTTTTATATGAAGCTTTTATTTAGAACTTTATAGGAAATAGACAGGTCATTCCCCCAATCAATAGGATGGTCCTGCCAACTTCAAAGATTTGTAGAAAGAAGGCAGGGACTATTATTTGTCCCTTATAAAAAGCTCTGATATTCCCGATAATTTATCTATTTTAGGATTAATTTTTGAATATCATCATTTCTATGAGCATTCCTTACTTAGAAGTTTTAAATACTCCTGGTATAAAAATGTTGTAAATAATATTTGCTTTATGTTTTATGGATAAAAGGTTGAGCTATTTAGTAAAGGAAAATAATCTGAAAAAATATATAAAACTGAATCACTTTGCAGATACCTGAAACTAGCACAATATTGTAAATCAACTACTCTTCAGTTTAAATAATAGTAACAAATAAGGAGGCCTTACTATCCTGCTCGCTCACTTCTGATGTCCTCCAGTTTGTCAAGGTCTTAAAATTGAAGTCCAGCAGTGAGCAGTGAACTCCAGATGTGATCTGATCAAGCAGAATAAAATTAGATTATCTTTTCTCATAATCTTGTTAAGGTTGTTCTAAAATGGATTTAGACTGAGTTGGCTGTGTTTAGCCACTAGGGCTATAGTTAGTTTCCAGACAGAATTATCATTGTCATTCTTGGTGTTTTGTGTGGCCTTATGTTAGGACAGCTCAGGGAGCCAGGACCTGTCCAGCAAGAAATGAGCAGTTCCTTAAAGAAAACTTTGTGCCAAAAACCAAGTGTCCTCAGCTGCCCCTAAAGGAAGAGCTCACATTCACCACAACCCCAAGTGTTTGTTCTTGAAGCCAGGTCTGCTCCTGGAGGCCATAAAGAATGGTGAGAAGAGCTAGACCAGAAAGCAAGAGCCTTGGGTTCAGGTTCTACTGCTGGGTGGTTTTTTTTGTTTCTTTTTTTTCATGTGTGAACCATTTGTTTTTTTTCCAGTTGGAAAATGTGAGAGTTTGACTAACAGTTCTCTGGTCATTCCGTGATTTGACAATCTATTTAGTAATATATTGTAGCATTTTGACCAGACATTTCCTTCCTTCAGTGAGTCAACCACAAGGGATTTGCTCAGAACTTTAGAGATCTGTGTGAAGTTTTATATGAAGCTTTTATTTAGAACTTTATAGGAAATAGACAGGTCATTCCCCCAATCAATAGGATGGTCCTGCCAACTTCAAAGATTTGTAGAAAGAAGGCAGGGACTATTATTTGTCCCTTATAAAAAGCTCTGATATTCCCGATAATTTATCTATTTTAGGATTAATTTTTGAATATCATCATTTCTATGAGCATTCCTTACTTAGAAGTTTTAAATACTCCTGGTATAAAAATGTTGTAAATAATATTTGCTTTATGTTTTATGGATAAAAGGTTGAGCTGGGAAACCACTCATTGTCTAGGGCTTCCCAGATGGCTCAGCGGTAAAGCATCCACCTGCCAAGCAGGAGACTCAGGTTCAACCCTGGGTTGGAAAGATCCTCTGGCGAAGGAGATGGCAACCTACTCCAGTATTCTTGCCTGGGAAATCTCATGGACAAAGGAGCCTGGTGGATTACAATCTAGGGTATCACAAAAGAGTCAGACATGACAACAACGTGATCATCTAATCCAATCTCATTTTTAGAAATACGGAAATAGAAACCAAAAATGTTAAAGACATTTGCTCAAGGCCCCACAACTAACACCTTGAACCAGATATTGTCTCTGTTTACTTTCTTTAGTATGGTCTCTCCTTGGTACCAGCTGAATCTCATGACCACTTGAACCCTTGGGGCCTCAATTCTGTCATTCTCTCTGTGTGCCATTCTCTACTGGCATAGTCTCAAATGAGGAATTCTTTCTGTAATTTATCATGAGGATTAAATAAGATAAGTGACAATGCTTTGCAAACTGTCAACACTAAATAGTTGGTAATGATCGCCAATTATATGTAGTTGGTCTACATGTGTGCACACTGTGCTGGACACTGAACGTTTCATTTTTGCTTTATGAAAGACACAGTTCTTAAATTCTGTTCAGTGTGCAACATAATGCTAGTAAACCAGTTTTCCCACCTATCACTTGGCCGTTTGCAACAAAGGTCATTATTTTAACTTGTTTTTAAAGTAGATCAAGGAGGTTTCATGAGTTTTTCTCTCATCAGCACTGGCATTCACAATGAGTTTGGACGTTCTCAGGATCCCACCACTATCTTCTGCTCAGCCGGAGAGTCAGAGGGCTCATTTTCCATGGAGATCTCAAGGAGACATGCAGAAGTATCACAGGCTCTCCTTGGGGAAAATGTGGTCCCCTTTGGAGCCAGAGACTTATACACGTTTGTTCAAATCTAAAATAGGAATGTTGTCCACAGCTCAGTAGGGAGCACAAAGCCAGGGTACATATTTTCACCCCACCGTCCTTTCCAGATTATTATTTACTTGGCTGTGAGCTAAGCTCCAGCCCCAGAATAGGGTAGGAAATCAGAATCAAGTATTTTAAAAGTCAGCAGCTCCAAAACAAGCAGAACAGACCCTTTTGGAGGGTAGTAGTTTGTGGTTTGGCGAGGAGAAAGGAGTAAATGAAAAATAAAAATTTAAAATCCAGAGCCTCAATAGATGGCAAGAAAATTAGTCTTTTTTTTCTTTTTTTTTCCTTAGGTCAGTACTATCAGACTTGCTGTTTTAGGATAGGGAGATAGATTGATGGAAGATGGGACACAAAGTAGAACAAGCCAATAAATAAATATTTGAATAAATAGGCCCTCACCATTTAGAGCAGTGACCTATATGCCACCTCTCTGTCCTTCCCCCACTATAAAACTAACAATCACTTTTTTCACTAGAGACTCGGAGCACTTTTCATCAGTTCTCCCCCTTCCCCCTGCCACCTCTTTTCCAACTGGTCTAAAAATCTGTGTGGTTAGATTTCTGTAATAATTAAGATAAGTGACAATGCTTTGCAAACTGTCAACACTAAATAGTTGGTAATGATCGCCAATTATATGTAGTTGGTCTACATGTGTGCACACTGTGCTGGACACTGAACGTTTCATTTTTGCTTTATGAAAGACACAGTTCTTAAATTCTGTTCAGTGTGCAACATAATGCTAGTAAACCAGTTTTCCCACCTATCACTTGGCCGTTTGCAACAAAGGTCATTATTTTAACTTGTTTTTAAAGTAGATCAAGGAGGTTTCATGAGTTTTTCTCTCATCAGCACTGGCATTCACAATGAGTTTGGACGTTCTCAGGATCCCACCACTATCTTCTGCTCAGCCGGAGAGTCAGAGGGCTCATTTTCCATGGAGATCTCAAGGAGACATGCAGAAGTATCACAGGCTCTCCTTGGGGAAAATGTGGTCCCCTTTGGAGCCAGAGACTTATACACGTTTGTTCAAATCTAAAATAGGAATGTTGTCCACAGCTCAGTAGGGAGCACAAAGCCAGGGTACATATTTTCACCCCACCGTCCTTTCCAGATTATTATTTACTTGGCTGTGAGCTAAGCTCCAGCCCCAGAATAGGGTAGGAAATCAGAATCAAGTATTTTAAAAGTCAGCAGCTCCAAAACAAGCAGAACAGACCCTTTTGGAGGGTAGTAGTTTGTGGTTTGGCGAGGAGAAAGGAGTAAATGAAAAATAAAAATTTAAAATCCAGAGCCTCAATAGATGGCAAGAAAATTAGTCTTTTTTTTCTTTTTTTTTCCTTAGGTCAGTACTATCAGACTTGCTGTTTTAGGATAGGGAGATAGATTGATGGAAGATGGGACACAAAGTAGAACAAGCCAATAAATAAATATTTGAATAAATAGGCCCTCACCATTTAGAGCAGTGACCTATATGCCACCTCTCTGTCCTTCCCCCACTATAAAACTAACAATCACTTTTTTCACTAGAGACTCGGAGCACTTTTCATCAGTTCTCCCCCTTCCCCCTGCCACCTCTTTTCCAACTGGTCTAAAAATCTGTGTGGTTAGATTTCTGTAATAATGAAGACTAACACATAAAGCAACTCCTCTTGTCACCTAACTTACGCAGAAAGAGCAATGAGAATTTTTTTTTTTTTTTAATTTATTTTGGGCGGGGGTCGGGTTGGGGAGGGAGGGGAGCTGGCGGGTCACTTCTATTGGCCTTTCATTTTTCTATTTTCATCTGTCTTTGTTCTTTGGCTCCTGTGGGCCTCCCATCGCGGTGGCATCTGTCGTTGCAGAGCGCCGGCTCTGGGTGCATGCGCTCCAGAGCTCCAGCTCGGTAATTGGACACATCGGTCCAGCCGCTCCGTGGCACATGGGATCTTCCCAGGCCAGGGATCGAACCGGCGCCCCTTGCACTGCAAGGCGGTGTCCTTACCCACTGGACCACCAGGGGAAGCCCAGCAATGAGAATTTAAATTGTAGTTTTGTATCTATGGCCACAGTTTGAGAAAAGGTCATGATACATCATCGATGACTGTAAGACACTTGAACAGGCAATGATATTGTTGTCTATGGGACAGTTCATTTTAATAATGATGCATCAGAAGAGAATGAGCCCTGGATCAGGAGTCAGGTGACCAAATGCATGTGTCTTCATGGTCTCTGTGATCTTCAGCCATTAATATATGAGCTCTCTGGTGTGTGCCATGCTGAGCATTGAAACCCAAGACAAAGTGGGCCTCTGAGGACCCAGAGCCCAGCACCTGCCAAATGAAGCAAGAATCTCAGAGGCTCTCTCCAACTCAAAATGGTCCAGCTTCTGAGGAGGAGGTTTGCAACACAGAGAGAACTAGACACACAGCATGGGTGATGGACACACACCATGTTGATGTCACATGGAATTTTACTTTGGGATTGCTGCTCTTTCTCTTTTCCTCTAATCCTCATCTCCCAGTTCCCTCTATAAATACTTTCTTCTCAAAGAGATCACTTTCAAAGAGTATTCTTGTGTTCTGATTCTCTGAGAACGTGAATGTTTCTATTTCATTCTCAACATTTAAAGTACAGTTTCCATTGGATTTCAGTGTGAAGATGAAATTGTAAAGCTGTCGTTTCCTCCTCTTTTGTAGAAATCTAAACCAACAAGAGGTGTACAAATGCCATTTGTGGGGAAACTAGGAGAGACAAGTTTTTTTTTTTTTTTTAGAAGAGACACTTTTATTTCTTCTTCTTTTTTTTTTTAAAGATTTATTTATTTATTTTGGGCGGGGGTCGGGTTGGGGAGGGAGAGGAGTGGTCGGGCCACTTCTATTGGTCTTTCGTTTCTCTATGTTCATCCGTCTTTGTTCTCTGGTTCCTGTGGGCCTCCCATCGCGGTGGTGTTTTGTCGTTGCAGAGCACCGGCTCTGGGTGCATGCGCTCCAGAGTTCCGGCTCGGTAATTGGACACATCAGTCCAGCCGCTCCGCGGCACGTGGGATCCTCCCAGGCCAGGGCTCGAACCGGCGCCCCTTGCACTGCAAGGCGGTGTCCTTACCCACTGGACCACCAGGGGAAGCCCCGAGAGACAAGTTTTGACTGAGTATTTGGCCATGAACTTTTAGAACTGACTTTAGCAACTATTTGTTCAAATCAGGAGCATTGGACAGAGAAGCAAAAACGTAGGGACAAGGCAATGATATTGTTGTCTATGGACGTCATTAATGATGCATCAGAAGAGAATGAGCCCTGGATCAGGAGTCAGGTGACCAAATGCATGTGTCTTCATGGTCTCTGTGATCTTCAGCCATTAATATATGAGCTCTCTGGTGTGTGCCATGCTGAGCATTGAAACCCAAGACAAAGTGGGCCTCTGAGGACCCAGAGCCCAGCACCTGCCAAATGAAGCAAGAATCTCAGAGGCTCTCTCCAACTCAAAATGGTCCAGCTTCTGAGGAGGAGGTTTGCAACACAGAGAGAACTAGACACACAGCATGGGTGATGGACACACACCATGTTGATGTCACATGGAATTTTACTTTGGGATTGCTGCTCTTTCTCTTTTCCTCTAATCCTCATCTCCCAGTTCCCTCTATAAATACTTTCTTCTCAAAGAGATCACTTTCAAAGAGTATTCTTGTGTTCTGATTCTCTGAGAACGTGAATGTTTCTATTTCATTCTCAACATTTAAAGTACAGTTTCCATTGGATTTCAGTGTGAAGATGAAATTGTAAAGCTGTCGTTTCCTCCTCTTTTGTAGAAATCTAAACCAACAAGAGGTGTACAAATGCCATTTGTGGGGAAACTAGGAGAGACAAGTTTTTTTTTTTTTTTTAGAAGAGACACTTTTATTTCTTCTTCTTTTTTTTTTTAAAGATTTATTTATTTATTTTTGGGCGGGGGTCGGGTTGGGGAGGGAGGGGTATGGGTGGGCCACTTCTATTGGTCTTTCGTTTCTCTATGTTCATCCGTCTTTGTTCTTTGGTTCCTGTGGGCCTCCCATCGTGGTGGTGTTTTGTCGTTGCAGAGCACCGGCTCTGGGTGCATGCGCTCCAGAGTTCCGGCTCGGTAATTGGACACATCAGTCCAGCCGCTCCGCGGCACGTGGGATCCTCCCAGGCCAGGGCTCGAACCGGCGCCCCTTGCACTGCAAGGCGGTGTCCTTACCCACTGGACCACCAGGGGAAGCCCCGAGAGACAAGTTTTGACTGAGTATTTGGCCATGAACTTTTAGAACTGACTTTAGCAACTATTTGTTCAAATCAGGAGCATTGGACAGAGAAGCAAAAACGTAGGGACAAGGTGATGAGGCAGCAAGAGGAAATGAAGCAGGAGTGGGCAGAGTTTAGGCAAGAGGTGGAAGGGAAAAATGAGGCCCCTCAGAAATGAAGGAAAAATTGAAAGTAAGATGAGGGAAAATTAGATTTAAAGGCTGATGATTTTGATATAAAATCCTAGGCTTTCAACTTGCTTTCCTTCAACACTTTGCAGAGTACACCGTTGCCTTCTGGCTCCCAGTGGCTACAAAGAAATCTGTCATGGGGCAGATCCTTGTTGCTGTCAAGGAGATAACATTTTTCTCTCTGGAAGCCTTTAGAATTTTCTCTGGCTTTAATGATCTTCAATTTCAGTCTAATGAGTATTAAACAGTGTTTCGTTTCTGTTCTTAATGTCTCCTGTTAGTGCCCTATTAGCTCCTTAAATCAGTGATCTTACATCTTTTTCTAGTTCTGGAAAATTAGTAGTCATTATTTCTTTACATGTTTCCTTGTAATTTGTTTTTCTCTCTACTTTGATTCATATTAAGCTTTTACTTCAAATGTACCTGTCGCTTAACTTTTTTTTGTTATTATTTTGAACATTCTGTCCAGTTTTAACTCTAATGGGGAACATTTCTTGACCTGATCTCACAATTCGTTTTTCTGCTGTCCCATTCTGCTGGTAAATTGGGCTTCCCCGGTGTCTCAGTGGTAAAGAATCTGTCTGCCAATGCAGGAGATAGGAGATACAGGGTCATTTCCTGGGTTGGGAAGATCCCCTGGAGGAGGGCATGGCAACACACTCCAGTGTTCTTGCCTGGAGAATCCCAAGGAGAGAGGAGCCTGGTGGGCTACAGTCCATGGGGTCACAAAGAGATGGACACAACTGAAGCAACTAAGCATGCACGCACGCTGATAAATTTTAGGTTGTTAACTTCAACTGTTACATTAGTAGCATAGTTTGTTCTTTATAATTGTTTATTTCTGCTTTATATTTCCAATACTTTTATATTGTTAATCATATTTATTATGTGTATTTTACATCTTGTCTGTCTGGTCCATTGGTTATTTCCTTTAGCATGGACTGTTAAGCATGTGCACCTTGTTTGTATCCTTTTCCCCCCTGTAAGCCCATATTATCTTGGGAGTATTAGCTGCCTAGACAGATCACGTATATCTGGGTGAGGAGATGGAAATCCAGACCTAGACCCTCACGAGTTCATAGACTGTGTCTGGTGTCACAGAGTGGTACAGCCGTAGGAAATACTCCTTGGGCTGATGACTTCTGTTGTTTTGGTCTGGACTTGATCACTCCCTACCACTTACCTTACCCCTCCCTACCACTCCTTGATCACTTACCTACCCAAGTTAGTTGACCTTTTCTATATTTCCTCTCAGCTCTGCTCTTTTACAAAAGCTTCCTCGTTGAGATTAGAATAGGAATTAGGGCTGCTCAGGGTGAAGACGCTGATCTGTACCTGTTGTTAGCTGCTCCCCACCAGCCAGGTTCCAGCTCTGCCGTATGTTGTATGTACATCCAATGGCATTCCTCTGCCCTGATGAGGTGAGCAGTGACTTGCCCAGAACAGTGTGGAGGAGGGAAGAATATATAATGAGACTACTTCTGCACCTCACCCTCTACCTGCCTTCTTCTCTTCCAGGCTGCCATTTCCCATATGCACTTGAAATACAACCATTTCCTATCTTCCTGAAAGTGTCTTGTTTTTGTATTATGTTCTGTTATTCATTGACCTACCAGGGACTTCTGTAGCATTTTTAGGGTGGGTTCTGAAATGAGGCCAGCAATTCACATTGGTTGCTATCTTGCCCTCCCCACTAACTTATAATGCCCCCTCTGTCGCTCACCAAGTGCCTCAGTAACCGTCAGTGTATTGCTACTGTCTTCAGTCTGTTTCACTTATGGATTATCTGCCTCTGTGCAATACCACACTATTTTTAATTACTGAAGATTCATAAGAGCTTTTTAAAAATGTTATTGAAATACAGTTGATTTACCATAATGTCTTGATGTCTGATGGGATGATCTTTTCTCCTTATTTATTTTCTAAATTGTCTTGGCTATTCTGGGCCTATTACTCTTCTGTGTGAATTCAAGGATCAGTTTATCAAGTTCTGTGAAAAATCCTCTTGAGTTTTAAGTGAATCGTTTTGAATTTATAGGTTAATTTAGAGAATTGCCACCTTTATTATATTGAGACCTCTAATCCATTAATATTGTATTTATTTTCTCCCTAAAGATCTTGTTAAACTTGTGTGGAAGTAATTCCTAGGTGCCTTATAGCTTTTTGTTACTTTTTTTTGAGTGGTACAGCCGTAGGAAATACTCCTTGGGCTGATGACTTCTGTTGTTTTGGTCTGGACTTGATCACTCCCTACCACTTACCTTACCCCTCCCTACCACTCCTTGATCACTTACCTACCCAAGTTAGTTGACCTTTTCTATATTTCCTCTCAGCTCTGCTCTTTTACAAAAGCTTCCTCGTTGAGATTAGAATAGGAATTAGGGCTGCTCAGGGTGAAGACGCTGATCTGTACCTGTTGTTAGCTGCTCCCCACCAGCCAGGTTCCAGCTCTGCCGTATGTTGTATGTACATCCAATGGCATTCCTCTGCCCTGATGAGGTGAGCAGTGACTTGCCCAGAACAGTGTGGAGGAGGGAAGAATATATAATGAGACTACTTCTGCACCTCACCCTCTACCTGCCTTCTTCTCTTCCAGGCTGCCATTTCCCATATGCACTTGAAATACAACCATTTCCTATCTTCCTGAAAGTGTCTTGTTTTTGTATTATGTTCTGTTATTCATTGACCTACCAGGGACGTCTTTAGCGTTTTTACGGTGCGTTCTGAAATGAGGCCAGCAATTCACATTGGTTGCTATCTTGCCCTCCCCACTAACTTATAATGCCCCCTCTGTCGCTCACCAAGTGCCTCAGTAACCGTCAGTGTATTGCTACTGTCTTCAGTCTGTTTCACTTATGGATTATCTGCCTCTGTGCAATACCACACTATTTTTAATTACTGAAGATTCATAAGAGCTTTTTAAAAATGTTATTGAAATACAGTTGATTTACCATAATGTCTTGATGTCTGATGGGATGATCTTTTCTCCTTATTTATTTTCTAAATTGTCTTGGCTATTCTGGGCCTATTACTCTTCTGTGTGAATTCAAGGATCAGTTTATCAAGTTCTGTGAAAAATCCTCTTGAGTTTTAAGTGAATCGTTTTGAATTTATAGGTTAATTTAGAGAATTGCCACCTTTATTATATTGAGACCTCTAATCCATTAATATTGTATTTATTTTCTCCCTAAAGATCTTGTTAAACTTGTGTGGAAGTAATTCCTAGGTGCCTTATAGCTTTTGTTACTGTTGTCACTATTTTATTGGCCTTTTCTACAATGAGAATACCTTTTTTTCTGATCATATAAAAAAAATCACATTGGAATCATTTGATTATTATATAAATCTATAAAGAAGAAAGTAAATCCCATCCATCATCCTGCTGTTACAATGTTGGTTATCCTTTCAAGCATTCTTTAAGCATGCAATATACATACCCAAATACATATACATTTATAGGAGCCTATTATGCTTGCCTTTTTTATCAACATTTATTCTCTACCTCCTCTCCTGACATTTGCCCCTTTCTTATTCTGTAGCCACATACCTGTAACTTATATTCATAACCAATATTTTCTCTATGCTTGTAAAAGCTTACATGGATCCTTGTATTAATATTTATAGAGATTTCAGGGAGCTGATCATTGTTTTGAAAAAATGGATCATATTATCTGCATTGTATTTTCATTTTCTCACACTTAGAAGTACCTATGAAAATCTCTTTAAATGACTACTAGTCATTTATATGGATCTAATTCATTCCTTTAATATTCCATGATATGGAGATATAATACTATAATTTATTAGATAATTTGGATCAGTTGTATATAACAGGAACTAATTATTTTAAGTTGAAAGTGATTTAATGTAGGAAATTTGGGACTTATCAGATCCTTGTGAAAGTGAAAGTTTTAGTCGCTTAGTCGTGTCCAACTCTTTGCAAGCCTGTGGACTGTAGCCCACCAGGCTCCTCTGTCCATCACATTTCCCAGACAAAAATACTGAAGTGGGTTGCCCTTCCCTTCTCCAGGGATCTTCCCCACCCAGGGATTGGACTCGGGCTCCTGCACTGCAGATGGATTCTTTACCATCTGAGCCACCAGGGAAGCCCATATCCTTAGAGGGACGCAAATAGCAGACTCTAGGCTGGGCCTCCAGGGATGACTCCCACAACAGTACAAAGGAACCTGTCGCTCACAGGAAATGCAACATCCGTCACAGGAAGTTGACATCTCTGCTGCTGGTTCCAGAATCACACCACCCTAGCTGCAATCTGGGGAGTCAGAAAGCTACTGTCAGAACTCAGAAAGGTTGACTCTAGACCCATCCCACATCTGTCAGAGCTTGTACATCTGCCTGGTGAGCTTAAATCACAGTCTAGAACACCAGCTTCAAGGGAGTCTGGGAGCTATGTCTTGAGTTTTTAAAACAGCCTCTGCAAAGTAGACACACGAGAAAGAGGTTAACTAGAGGGAGAGTGGACCAAATCTGCTGTATACTGTAAATTGCTGTAGATTGGGTTTCACAGTAAACATATCTTTAATGTGGCCCTATAGGTTTCTACTTACATTCCTAAGGAATAGGGTTCCTAGGAGGAGAATTTCTGGGACAAAATACATATGACTTATATTCATAACCAATATTTTCTATGCTTGTAAAAGCTTACATGGATCCTTGTATTAATATTTATAGAGATTTCAGGGAGCTGATCATTGTTTTGAAAAAATGGATCATATTATCTGCATTGTATTTTCATTTTCTCACACTTAGAAGTACCTATGAAAATCTCTTTAAATGACTACTAGTCATTTATATGGATCTAATTCATTCCTTTAATATTCCATGATATGGAGATATAATACTATAATTTATTAGATAATTTGGATCAGTTGTATATAACAGGAACTAATTATTTTAAGTTGAAAGTGATTTAATGTAGGAAATTTGGGACTTATCAGATCCTTGTGAAAGTGAAAGTTTTAGTCGCTTAGTCGTGTCCAACTCTTTGCAAGCCTGTGGACTGTAGCCCACCAGGCTCCTCTGTCCATCACATTTCCCAGACAAAAATACTGAAGTGGGTTGCCCTTCCCTTCTCCAGGGATCTTCCCCACCCAGGGATTGGACTCCGGTCTCCTGCACTGCAGATGGATTCTTTACCATCTGAGCCACCAGGGAAGCCCATATCCTTAGAGGGACGCAAATAGCAGACTCTAGGCTGGGCCTCCAGGGATGACTCCCACAACAGTACAAAGGAACCTGTCGCTCACAGGAAATGCAACATCCGTCACAGGAAGTTGACATCTCTGCTGCTGGTTCCAGAATCACACCACCCTAGCTGCAATCTGGGGAGTCAGAAAGCTACTGTCAGAACTCAGAAAGGTTGACTCTAGACCCATCCCACATCTGTCAGAGCTTGTACATCTGCCTGGTGAGCTTAAATCACAGTCTAGAACACCAGCTTCAAGGGAGTCTGGGAGCTATGTCTTGAGTTTTTAAAACAGCCTCTGCAAAGTAGACACACGAGAAAGAGGTTAACTAGAGGGAGAGTGGACCAAATCTGCTGTATACTGTAAATTGCTGTAGATTGGGTTTCACAGTAAACATATCTTTAATGTGGCCCTATAGGTTTCTACTTACATTCCTAAGGAATAGGGTTCCTAGGAGTAGAATTTCTGGGACAAAATATATATGTATTTTAAAAAAAACAGATCTTGTCAAATTGCCTTATGAAAATATGTGACACTTTACATTTCTGCCAGCAATGTGTGAGAATTGCCTTCATTCACATAATGCAATCAGCAATAGGAATGATGGTTTTGTGTGTGTGTGTGTGTTTACTTTTTATTTATTTATTTGTTTACTTTTTATTGTGTAGAATTTCAAATATGCACAAAAGTAGGCAGATAATACAATGAATTCTCATGTTCCTTTCTGGCAGCCTCAAGCAGCGTCCATGCATGGCTGACTCTGTCCCATCTACTTCCCCCTGTTTTATATTATTTTAGAGTAAATTTCAGATACCATATTAGTTCATTTATAAATATAAGCATGTGTCTAAAAGATAAAAACACACAATATTATTATAATATCTGAAATATTAGCAATAATTATACATGAAATATTCTGCCAGTGCTTACATTTTGTTTGAGTAAGGATTCAAATAAGGCCCACAAATGGCAATGAATTTAAGTGTTTTATGTGTCTTTTAATTTATAGTCTCTCACTCCATCTTTTTGTTCCTTAAAATTTATTTGTTAAAAGACCCGGGGTATTGATGCCATGAAGTTTCCTGCAGTCTGAATTTTGCAGGTTGCATCCCTATGTTGTAGTGGAATGTTGTTCCCAGTATTTCCTGTTAACTGGGAGTGGAATCTAGAGGCCGGATCAGATTCAGGACCTTTATGACAAGAACCTTTATGACAGAGATGGTGTTTGCTCCTCCCCTGGGACTCACATAGTGTCTGGTTGTCTCTCCCCTTGTGATGTTAGCAAACCACTTAGGGTCAGTGTCCAGATCCACTGGGGTGACAAATGGTAACAGTCCCAGACTAGCTGTCCTTTTTCATCTGTCACATAGAATACATCTATAGAGAAAAACATCTCCACACTTTTATTTGATTATCTAACAGAGCATTTACATAAGATAAGAAGAATGCTTGATTCTTTCCAATTACCAGTTTTCAAGATAATGAATTGGTTCCCTAGCATCCTTCAGTGGTGACTTGTTTTTTTAGCATCCCTATGAATTCATGGATTAAGTTTATTTGATGTGTTTCAATCCACTGTGGTTGTGACTCTCATAGATACTTAAATTGCTCCATGTTTGATGAGTGGAAATGTTGCTATGGTTTGTTTTTGTGTTTGCACTGTGATAGGTGTGATAGGTGTGAAGCAATTTTACATTACTTTTATTTTTATTTCCCTGATTTCTAGTGAATTTGACCATAGTCATATGTTTGTTGGGCCTTTTGGCTTTACTCACCAAGAACTGTTTATTTGTATCCTTTGTACAATTTGCTATTCCCATTGTTGGTTTTTTCTTATCAGTTTCTAAGGGTGCTTTGTATATATAGATAATAATCCTTTGTGAGAATATAGTAGCACAAACATTTTTCCAGACACATTGATTGCTACTAGCTTTATCTTAGTAGCTTTTGCCACATAACAACAACAAAAAATTACCTATACATGGCCAAATATTCTTGGCTTTTATTTTATAGTTTCTTAGTTCTTGGTAAGGAAAGTCTTCCCAGATCATAGATTGTATATATAATCTTCAAGTTTAAAAGTTACTTTTATTTTATATTGAAATACTTGATTCAGTTGCAATTTACTTTTGATTTTATTGTAAGATAGTAGCCCATTTTTATTTCCTTTCATATGGATAGTCAGTTATGCCTACACTTTAAAAAAAAAAAAAGGAAAAAGTTCATCTTTTTCCCACTGAACTACCATTTTGGTACATAAACATTTCTAATAGCCATTATAATTATCAATTAGTCATTTTATTCCACAAGTGCATTTTTATATACCCTCACTAGTAGCCCATTGATTTGAATACATAAACTTTATAGTACAGCTGTATCTTAGTAGTTCTGTGTATATCCACTCTTTATTTTCTTCCGTTTTGTAGTTATATTAGCTATTCTTTGGCATTCTTTCTCTATTGGCTTTTAGAATTGCTTTATCTAATTCCAAGGAATACCTTGTTTGGAATTCTAATCAGAACTTCATTACATTTATATATTAAAATTCCTAGAATTAAGAGTTTTTTTATTGTCTTTTAGGAACATGATATGACCTTTAATTTATTAAAATCCTATTTTACATCTTTTAATAGTTTTTTCTCTTTGTTTCTATAAATTCTAATCATGATTTATTTGATGTGTTTCAATCCACTGTGGTTGTGACTCTCATAGATACTTAAATTGCTCCATGTTTGATGAGTGGAAATGTTGCTATGGTTTGTTTTTGTGTTTGCACTGTGATAGGTGTGATAGGTGTGAAGCAATTTTACATTACTTTTATTTTTATTTCCCTGATTTCTAGTGAATTTGACCATAGTCATATGTTTGTTGGGCCTTTTGGCTTTACTCACCAAGAACTGTTTATTTGTATCCTTTGTACAATTTGCTATTCCCATTGTTTGTTTTTCTTATCAGTTTCTAAGGGTGCTTTGTATATATAGATAATAATCCTTTGTGAGAATATAGTAGCACAAACATTTTTCCAGACACATTGATTGCTACTAGCTTTATCTTAGTAGCTTTTGCCACATAACAACAACAAAAAATTACCTATACATGGCCAAATATTCTTGGCTTTTATTTTATAGTTTCTTAGTTCTTGGTAAGGAAAGTCTTCCCAGATCATAGATTGTATATATAATCTTCAAGTTTAAAAGTTACTTTTATTTTATATTGAAATACTTGATTCAGTTGCAATTTACTTTTGATTTTATTGTAAGATAGTAGCCCATTTTTATTTCCTTTCATATGGATAGTCAGTTATGCCTACACTTTAAAAAAAAAAAAAGGAAAAAGTTCATCTTTTTCCCACTGAACTACCATTTTGGTACATAAACATTTCTAATAGCCATTATAATTATCAATTAGTCATTTTATTCCACAAGTGCATTTTTATATACCCTCACTAGTAGCCCATTGATTTGAATACATAAACTTTATAGTACAGCTGTATCTTAGTAGTTCTGTGTATATCCACTCTTTATTTTCTTCCGTTTTGTAGTTATATTAGCTATTCTTTGGCATTCTTTCTCTATTGGCTTTTAGAATTGCTTTATCTAATTCCAAGGAATACCTTGTTTGGAATTCTAATCAGAACTTCATTACATTTATATATTAAAATTCCTAGAATTAAGAGTTTTTTTATTGTCTTTTAGGAACATGATATGACCTTTAATTTATTAAAATCCTATTTTACATCTTTTAATAGTTTTTTCTCTTTGTTTCAGTATAAATTCTAAATCTGTCTTTAATGTATTTATAAGTATTTAACTTTTTTGTTACTAAATGATTTGACTGGATTTTTATTAGCAGCATGAAGATTTTATAGCCATAAGAAAGAACTTTTTAGACTGTTCAGTCACTGGAACTTGTAACTGAAGTGAGACCTTATCTTATCAGAAAGAAAAGGTACATATGCATCTCTGTAAGACCATTTAGGTAAGGTCTTGCTGAAAGGTTGGGGCAGGGACCAGATGAGCCCTGGAATCTAGAATGTTGCTGCTTTAGCCAGCCTCCTAATGTCAGCCCTCATGTGAGGGCTCTTGATTTAATTAGCTTTTTCCAGTGGATACATGGACATGTAGGAGGCATTATAAAACATGCTGGGATAATTTAGGATATTTAAATCTAAATCCAGGATAATCTAAGCATTTCTTAAAGAAGTTTTTCTTCTTTTTGTTTCTTTTTTTTCCTTTTAGAAATTCCATTTTGCTGTTATGGTATAGTTTGTTTTTGCAGTGGATACCTTATGGTTGTTATTTCCACAGGTGAATAATTACAATAAATGTACTCATTTATTCACTTTGTGTATATACAAATAATGGAAAGAATTTTAACCCACTGGAGGCTAGAGTTAATATGCTTTGCAGTGCATCTTCTCATTCAGCCTTGCTAACAGCACCCTGAAGGAGACTGGGTTTGTTTCATTTGCATCTCATTTTAACTAGGAACTTAAGGCCCAGAAGAATTTGTTACTTGTCCAAGGTCACACACCAAGATCATGACAAGAGCTTCCGTGCAAACCAAGTGGCTGACTCAGAAGATCTTACCACTATACTACCATGCCTTCACGCAAGAATTTGAGGTAGAAATGTATGACTTACCCTTTAACCTCCATTTCTACTTCTGCAAAACAAAGGATTTTTAACAGATGATATCATCTGGCTGTAGATTCTCACTATGCAGAAAATTAAGTTTATAGGATCTGTAAATCAAGGGTATTACATATAAACACCCCCTAAGTTTGCTTTACATTATATAGATTTCTCAGTCGTGATTTTCATGTGCTTTTGTCCTTAAATGTGGTCTCTTCTGTACTGGGTTGTTATAATGCTTTCCACAAGGTTTCTAAGATAAACATCTACAGCATGTTTGTGGGGGAGGGTGAGCAAATAGAGACCGGATAGTTTACTAGAAGTTGTACATAAGGAAGAATGATAAAACATGAAACAACAGAATGTGGTCCCTTGAGTTCTTATTTGTCTGTTTATTTAAACAGTTGTTGCAGTTCTTTCAGACTATATGAAACTGGAACATGGCCCCAGTCCCTCCTCTGTTCCCCTTATCATCTCCTTGGAATCGGGATTCTGCAGCTTGAAATCATTGATTTAGATCTTAAATGTAATTCTAACATTAATAACCATAGGAACTTTAACATTTTGACCTAAATTTTAGAATTACCATTATAAGAAGTGACATGCTAAAGTAGTCCTTTCCTAAAAGATACCCAAGAAGTTCTTATTGGAGGATACCTGTGGTACAGCTATGGGGAAGGTGACAGGTGCTTTTTATTTTCTACCTTCTGTAGTGTTCTTTGCTTCCTTTCTTTTCTTTTCTTTTTTTTTCTTAGCAACTATAACATGTGACTGTAGTGGTTAAAATTTTGTTTTAAACAGTTTTTTCTGGAATTTGAAATTATATTTTCATTAATGGCTTTGTGGTCAACTATTTTCTCTCCATTATAAGCTTTTTCAATTATAAAATAACAATGCATGATGAAATAGGATTTAAAATCTAGAAAAACAACTTACAGTAAATATTTACAGGAACAAATTCACAAACACATTCTGGAGTTCAGTGTGTCTATATTTTCCATTTGGCAATGACTCTGGACAAGCCATTTTGAAATTAGCCAAACAAGAGCTTCCGTGCAAACCAAGTGGCTGACTCAGAAGATCTTACCACTATACTACCATGCCTTCACGCAAGAATTTGAGGTAGAAATGTATGACTTACCCTTTAACCTCCATTTCTACTTCTGCAAAACAAAGGATTTTTAACAGATGATATCATCTGGCTGTAGATTCTCACTATGCAGAAAATTAAGTTTATAGGATCTGTAAATCAAGGGTATTACATATAAACACCCCCTAAGTTTGCTTTACATTATATAGATTTCTCAGTCGTGATTTTCATGTGCTTTTGTCCTTAAATGTGGTCTCTTCTGTACTGGGTTGTTATAATGCTTTCCACAAGGTTTCTAAGATAAACATCTACAGCATGTTTGTGGGGGAGGGTGAGCAAATAGAGACCGGATAGTTTACTAGAAGTTGTACATAAGGAAGAATGATAAAACATGAAACAACAGAATGTGGTCCCTTGAGTTCTTATTTGTCTGTTTATTTAAACAGTTGTTGCAGTTCTTTCAGACTATATGAAACTGGAACATGGCCCCAGTCCCTCCTCTGTTCCCCTTATCATCTCCTTGGAATCGGGATTCTGCAGCTTGAAATCATTGATTTAGATCTTAAATGTAATTCTAACATTAATAACCATAGGAACTTTAACATTTTGACCTAAATTTTAGAATTACCATTATAAGAAGTGACATGCTAAAGTAGTCCTTTCCTAAAAGATACCCAAGAAGTTCTTATTGGAGGATACCTGTGGTACAGCTATGGGGAAGGTGACAGGTGCTTTTTATTTTCTACCTTCTGTAGTGTTCTTTGCTTCCTTTCTTTTCTTTTCTTTTTTTTTCTTAGCAACTATAACATGTGACTGTAGTGGTTAAAATTTTGTTTTAAACAGTTTTTTCTGGAATTTGAAATTATATTTTCATTAATGGCTTTGTGGTCAACTATTTTCTCTCCATTATAAGCTTTTTCAATTATAAAATAACAATGCATGATGAAATAGGATTTAAAATCTAGAAAAACAACTTACAGTAAATATTTACAGGAACAAATTCACAAACACATTCTGGAGTTCAGTGTGTCTATATTTTCCATTTGGCAATGACTCTGGACAAGCCATTTGTCTTTAAAGAAATCATTAGCCAAACAAAAGCACTGTTGGTTAATTTCTAAATTGTTCTTTCTGCCGTGGATTTTACCTTAGCTATAAGGAGTTCTCAGCTCTGATCTCATGTCAGAATTACTGGGGAATTAAAAAAAAAAAATCATTCCACAAGCCCCACCTCAGATTAACTGAATCAATGTCTGTGAGTGGCAACCAGGCATAAATATTTTTTAGAAAGCTTCACAGGTGAATCCAACTTGTGGCTAGACTTGAGCACCAGCAAAGTTTTAACCTTAATCCACCAAAGCTGTTCTCGGTGGATTTAATGAATTCATAAACTAAGGTGAGCTGTTCATTATTTGACACTTGTCAGAGATTAATAAATGATGACATTTTACTTTCTCCTTTGGCTTCCCTAACAAGGGCCCAGCAATGAAGGGAACCAGGCCAGAGAAGAGACCCAGAGACAGGGAGGAGGTGCAGAGGATACGCACAGACAGATGGAGGCCAGGACTCACAGATTAAACTTCTTAGAAAGGTAGTAAAAACAAACAAGCACCCCCTCCCCACCAAGCAAAAGAATATTTTCTACAATTAGTGTTTTACTTTGGGACAATGGTGTTAACTTGCATTATTTTAGGACATCTAAGGGAACAAATAGACATTTCTCTCTGAAACTGATTTATTTAATCTTAACAAACTAGCCTTCCTTCACTAAATTTATGTGTTTGGACCATGGTCCTTTTCAGGTTCAGTGATAATATTTCCTATAACTTTGGGCAAATGCGCTTGATCTCTAGTCATTATCCATGTTTATAGGGACTGGTTTGGCCCAGCCCCCGTTGACTTTTTTTTTTTTTTGGCCACTTCTATTAGTCTTTCATTTATTTATTTTCATCCATCTTTGCTCTTTGGCCTATGTGGGCCTCCCATTGCAGTGGCCTTTCTCTTTGAAGAGCACCATCTCTGGGCACATGTGCCCCAGAGCGCTGGCTCAGTAGTTGGACACATTGGTCCAGCTGCTCCACAGCACATGGGATCTTCCCAGGCCAGGGGTCAAACCGGCACCCCTTGCACTGCAAGGCAGTGTCTTTACCCACTGGACCACTTAAAAACTGACTAGCCAGGATTCCCCTTCAGGACAGGATTTTACACTAAGGATAAATTTTTGCAAGTGGAATGAAACTGACATAATAAGGTAGGATAAAAATATTAATAAACAAAAATAAGTTGCCTTTCTGCATACTAGCAATGAACAATCAGAAAAGGAAATTTAAAAAATTCCATTTTCAATTAGCATAAAAAGTAAAGTAGTTAGAAATTTAACCAAGGTGGTGAAAGACTTTACACCAAAACCCACAATACATTGCTAAAATAAATAAAAGAAGAAAAGAAAGAAAATAAATGAGCTTCCTAACAAGGGCCCAGCAAATTTTGCTGTTCTGGGATTTAATGAATTCATAAACTAAGGTGAGCTGTTCATTATTTGACACTTGTCAGAGATTAATAAATGATGACATTTTACTTTCTCCTTTGGCTTCCCTAACAAGGGCCCAGCAATGAAGGGAACCAGGCCAGAGAAGAGACCCAGAGACAGGGAGGAGGTGCAGAGGATACGCACAGACAGATGGAGGCCAGGACTCACAGATTAAACTTCTTAGAAAGGTAGTAAAAACAAACAAGCACCCCCTCCCCACCAAGCAAAAGAATATTTTCTACAATTAGTGTTTTACTTTGGGACAATGGTGTTAACTTGCATTATTTTAGGACATCTAAGGGAACAAATAGACATTTCTCTCTGAAACTGATTTATTTAATCTTAACAAACTAGCCTTCCTTCACTAAATTTATGTGTTTGGACCATGGTCCTTTTCAGGTTCAGTGATAATATTTCCTATAACTTTGGGCAAATGCGCTTGATCTCTAGTCATTATCCATGTTTATAGGGACTGGTTTGGCCCAGCCCCCGTTGACTTTTTTTTTTTTTTGGCCACTTCTATTAGTCTTTCATTTATTTATTTTCATCCATCTTTGCTCTTTGGCCTATGTGGGCCTCCCATTGCAGTGGCCTTTCTCTTTGAAGAGCACCATCTCTGGGCACATGTGCCCCAGAGCGCTGGCTCAGTAGTTGGACACATTGGTCCAGCTGCTCCACAGCACATGGGATCTTCCCAGGCCAGGGGTCAAACCGGCACCCCTTGCACTGCAAGGCAGTGTCTTTACCCACTGGACCACTTAAAAACTGACTAGCCAGGATTCCCCTTCAGGACAGGATTTTACACTAAGGATAAATTTTTGCAAGTGGAATGAAACTGACATAATAAGGTAGGATAAAAATATTAATAAACAAAAATAAGTTGCCTTTCTGCATACTAGCAATGAACAATCAGAAAAGGAAATTTAAAAAATTCCATTTTCAATTAGCATAAAAAGTAAAGTAGTTAGAAATTTAACCAAGGTGGTGAAAGACTTTACACCAAAACCCACAATACATTGCTAAAATAAATAAAAGAAGAAAAGAAAGAAAATAAATGAGAAAACATCTTGTGTTTGCAGACTGGAAGACTAAATATTGTCAAGATAACAATATTACCCAAGGAAATCTACAGACTCAATGCAATCTCTCTCAAAAATCTCAATGATGATTTTTGCAGAAATAGGGAACAAAAGTCCTAAAATTCATATGAAATCTCAAGGGACCCCTAAATAACTAAAACAATCTCAAAAAAGATGAACAAAGTTGGTAGTCTCACACTTCATGCTTTAAAAACATAATACAAAGCTCCAAGAAGCAAAACAATGTAGGATGGCATAGGGCAGACATATATAGATTTGTGGAATAGAAGGGACAATCCAGAAATAAACCCATGCATACCAAAATGGCAAGATTAGAGAGATACAGGAATATATATATATACATATATATATATACACCTATAGAACTAAGATTAAAGGAGGAACATTACATAGAGTTGGCCAAAAGGTTTGTTCCATAAACTATTAAGGAAAAACCTGAACAAACTTTTTGACCAATCCAACAGTATGCAAGACTAAAAGTGTAAAAGTGCTCAACTCCAGAAGTCTCCTTTTTTTTAAAAAAAAAGTTTTTCCCCCCATCAAGCCTCTTTTTTTTATATTTATTTTCATCCATCTTTTATTCTTTGGCCTGTGTGGGCCTCCTATTGCAGTGGCCTCTCTCATTGCAGAGCACTTGGTCTGGGCGCATGTGGTCCAGAGCGCTGGCTTGTAATTGGTCACAGCGGTCCAGCTACTCCGCTGCACGCAGGATCTTCCCCGGCCAGGGATTGAACAGGTGCCCCTTGTACTGCAAAAGCGGACTCTCTACGCACTGGACCACCAGAGAGAACCTCAGAAACCTCTTTTTAAAAGACTTCTTATCCATCCTGAACAAAATTGAACATTGTGTCCAATTTGAAAATGGGCACGTTTTTCGCCATACTTGGTCCAAAATCCAAAATTTCATTCCCTTGGGGAATCTACTCGATTCGTTGTTGGTTTTGATAGCCACATCAAGAAAAAAGACAGAGCTTCCCTTGTGGCTCAGTGGATAAGAACCCGTCCGCCAATGCGGGAGACCCAGGTTCGATCCCTGATTCGGGAAGATACCACAGAGCAGCTAAACCCACACAACAACAAAGACCTAGCACAGTCAAAAATAAATAAATAAAAGTTTTTTTAAAAAAAGAAAAAAGACAATTAATTTTAAACTCTACAGAGTTTTTCAGAATGCGGTCTTTTCTTGTGTATCGAGTGGTCTTCTAGGAGAAAACACACCGAAGGCCACCAGTGGGCGAGGAGGAGTTTGGGGGGATGCCGAGGAAGGGAGAGGCGGACCGGAGTCCAGGGTTCTGCTCCCAATTCCCAGCTCGCGACCCTAGGAGGAGGGCAGATGGGCGTGGCGGAAGGACCGCAGGCCCGTACCCAGTACACTATGCAAATTACATGCAAATCAGCGCGTGTGAGCCGGAGTCGGCAGTTTGAGTCGGGACCTGGAGCGCTGTGCTCTGAGGGACTCGCACACGCGCGCCCTTGCTCTCCCACTCGCTCACTCTCTCGCCTGGCCGCTCAACCCCTCCTCGACCGGGACGCGCCTCAGCCGGCTCCCGGCGCCGCTGGTCGGCCGCCGGCGGCGCTTTGAGCGCGGAGCCCGCGCTCGGGACGTCCCCGCCGAGCGCAGTGCCTCGGCTCCCGGGCTGCCTTCGCTGCGCGGGTGAGTGAGCCCGCCCCACGCTTTTGTCCCGGCGCGGTCCCTGGGAGTCACTCCCCGAGGGCGGGGGTCGGGGGTCGGGACCCTCTTTCAGGAGCCTGCTCCAGGCTCCACTGTTGGAGAGGGGCTCCTACGTGCGGCGAGGAGGGAAGTGAACGGACAACGGGGCGAACCAGCACTTCCAGGCAAGCCTCGGCTTCTTTTGAAAGGCGAAGTGCCTGGGGACAGTCGTGCGGTTGTCTCTAGAGGCGTCATCCGAAAGAGATGCCTTTGATTTGAGGGGTGCAAATTGCCGCCAGCCTTCAGGGAAGAAAGGTACACTCTTCTCCCAGCTCCCCAGCGCCTTGCGGGAGGACTGGGGAACGACAGCTACGGGGGCGGGGGTGCCAAGTGAAAGTCCTCCCAATCTCAAAGTTCTGGAAGGTAGAGCAGTGGGGGCATCTCCCGGGTTCCGAACAAAACCGGGGCGTCTGGCGTTGCAGTCTGTCCCTCCCGGCTCCTCACTTAAGCCCCTTGCCTGCTCTGCTCCTTGTCTTCAACCGGAGTTTCATGGATGAAGGACTCGTGTTCGCAGATCATTGCGGTTGGAAAGTTCAGGCTAAACTAATTCCCAGGTGTTGGCTGTCAGTGGTTAAGGCAGAGCTCCTCCCTACTGGAACTTGTGGCTACGTACACTTGTCTAGACCCAAAGGGCTGAATTTCTATGAGTGGTGGTACAGATGAAGACGGCTGGTGGGGAGAGGTTTTCCAGCATTTTGTTGTTGTTTGTGGGGGAGGAGGGCACATCCTGTAGATAGTAACCTGAAGGAGAAAGACCCAGCTCCACTGAGGGCTAGCAACGGAAGAAGCCAGGCAGAGGTGGAGGCACACTCAGGCAGTAGGAACAGTATCAGGCCACAGGTCTCTACCATCCCTCCTGTCCCCAAAGGCCAAGAGCAGAGTATGCGCTATCCCCACGTCCCTGGCCCCCCCCCCTCCCTCACACCTGCAGCCTGATCAGTGCTGCATCCCCTCTTCAGCTGGTCCAGGGTCCTCCCTGTTTCAGTGTAATCCTTTGTCACAATGCACAGCTTGTTAGTAAGTAATTTGCAAACAGGGGGCTTTGAGAGGACCATTTAGGGAAGCCCTCATATTCCAAAGCCTCTGGGATCCCCAGCGTGAGTCTCTGGGGGAAGGGCAGGTGCTTTTGGTAAGCTTATTGGTTGCCTAAAAGGCTTTTCAGGTTCCAGCAAAATAATTTTGTTTTTTCCTCACTTTATTTCTCTCTTGCCCCAGCCCCATCTCTGTATTTTGTCTTAAATTCTGGACCCCCTGCCTTTTCTCTCTGGTCCTCTTGTCTTGGTCTTGCCCTGCCCTGCATACCACAGGCCTGTGGAAGGTGATGCTGTTGACACCACGCTGCCCTGGCAGGGTATGGAACGTTCCTTCTTGGTGCCCAGAGTGAGGTGGGCCTTTGCCTCCCATCCTGACGGGACTAAGAGCCTTCAGCCAGAGCAGGTGGCAGCCTGGGCCCCTGGTTGAGGGTAGGGAACGACAGCTATCTGGCTCCCAATCTCAAAGTTCTGGAAGGTAGAGCAGTGGGGGCATCTCCCGGGTTCCGAACAAAACCGGGGCGTCTGGCGTTGCAGTCTGTCCCTCCCGGCTCCTCACTTAAGCCCCTTGCCTGCTCTGCTCCTTGTCTTCAACCGGAGTTTCATGGATGAAGGACTCGTGTTCGCAGATCATTGCGGTTGGAAAGTTCAGGCTAAACTAATTCCCAGGTGTTGGCTGTCAGTGGTTAAGGCAGAGCTCCTCCCTACTGGAACTTGTGGCTACGTACACTTGTCTAGACCCAAAGGGCTGAATTTCTATGAGTGGTGGTACAGATGAAGACGGCTGGTGGGGAGAGGTTTTCCAGCATTTTGTTGTTGTTTGTGGGGGAGGAGGGCACATCCTGTAGATAGTAACCTGAAGGAGAAAGACCCAGCTCCACTGAGGGCTAGCAACGGAAGAAGCCAGGCAGAGGTGGAGGCACACTCAGGCAGTAGGAACAGTATCAGGCCACAGGTCTCTACCATCCCTCCTGTCCCCAAAGGCCAAGAGCAGAGTATGCGCTATCCCCACGTCCCTGGCCCCCCCCCCTCCCTCACACCTGCAGCCTGATCAGTGCTGCATCCCCTCTTCAGCTGGTCCAGGGTCCTCCCTGTTTCAGTGTAATCCTTTGTCACAATGCACAGCTTGTTAGTAAGTAATTTGCAAACAGGGGGCTTTGAGAGGACCATTTAGGGAAGCCCTCATATTCCAAAGCCTCTGGGATCCCCAGCGTGAGTCTCTGGGGGAAGGGCAGGTGCTTTTGGTAAGCTTATTGGTTGCCTAAAAGGCTTTTCAGGTTCCAGCAAAATAATTTTGTTTTTTCCTCACTTTATTTCTCTCTTGCCCCAGCCCCATCTCTGTATTTTGTCTTAAATTCTGGACCCCCTGCCTTTTCTCTCTGGTCCTCTTGTCTTGGTCTTGCCCTGCCCTGCATACCACAGGCCTGTGGAAGGTGATGCTGTTGACACCACGCTGCCCTGGCAGGGTATGGAACGTTCCTTCTTGGTGCCCAGAGTGAGGTGGGCCTTTGCCTCCCATCCTGACGGGACTAAGAGCCTTCAGCCAGAGCAGGTGGCAGCCTGGGCCCTTGGTCCTGGTTGAGGGTAGGGTAGCTAGACTGGCTTCTGGACTGGGTAATCAGTCCTTTGGCACAAGAGCCTTTTGACCAGGATGTGCGTTCACTCGTGAAACCAAAAAATGCTGGTTCTCAGGCACAACTGGGCATGAACTTGGAAAACTCCCCCAGGTGGCAAAAGATTTGCGTATTTGGTTTCTTTGGGGCAGTAACTAACTGAGCAGAGGGGAGCTGGGGCCTTGGAGCAGTTTTTCTTTATATGAGGTTTGCTTACCTTCTCAGGGAACTGTTTCCTCAGGGGTTAGATCTTGAGGGACACGTACAGAACAGATGAGGCCCTGGGGAAGTTCCTGGCCTAACTGGTAAGCTTAGGTGGACCCACCTACTGCCCGGATCTTACATAGATGAGTGCAGTCACCACAGGCCAGGGGCCTCTGTCTGGCAGCGGCAAGGAAGCCTGCTGGGAAAGCTTGTCAGAGAAGGAGGCTAGGCTCAGATGGTGCTGGGGTTAGGAGAGAGGCCCTTGCGGAGCCAACGATGGGAGAAAGGCTTTCGCCGTAGCTGGGGAGGGCGGTCTGCCCCGACCTCAGTGGGATAGACTGTGAATGCTCTGGGGTCACTATTATCAACTGAAAAAAGATACACAACGTGAGAGTTGAGGGTTAAGTTTTATTTGGGGCACCATTAGGACTGCAGCCCAGGAGGCAGCACCCCAAATTGCAGCAGGAGGAAAATCCATATGGAAGGTTTTGATGAAGGGGGATTCAATATCACTAAACACACACTTTACAAAGGGGGTTTTTGGTTAGTCATGAGGATCTGATGTCACCATGAAGGGATTTAGTGTTTTTCTAGGTATGAGGAGATACAGGGATTGAGATCATAAAATCTGTTCCTAAAAACATCTGCCTGTCGAAAACTCCACCCCACCAGGTCCTCTGGAGCTCAGAGTGCCTCCCTCCACCCTGAACTCCCTCCGCGGGTGTTGAGAGTCAGCAGCTGTCACAGCACAGGGTTCAGTCTCCACAGTGCTGGATGGCAGATACCCTTGTTGTTCAGTCATTGGCCATGTAATTGGTAAGTGCCAATTTATAGTTGACAAAACGTATCCAGTGTCTGTAAGGATGACCCCTTGCTCCCTCCCTCCAAATATGAGTCTGAGTCTGTGAAACAGAACTAGTTGATTTATTGGCACTTTGCCTTTTAAGAGATTTAAGAGGTGGCAATGTGAGAATGCAGCCCAGCCCGGGTAGAGGTACAGAGACCCAACAAACATGTGGACTCTTCTGTAGTATCTTTCTGAGAATAACGCTTGTTAGTATTATAGAAATATACACCAGGGCTCCTTGGACACCTAACTGTCCTTTCCCCAGTTCAAACCAGCACATTTCAATTGGGAACTTGTTCATTCTTAAACACTTCCTGCCCTATCCTTTCTGTAAATGTGAGAATTTGAGAGAAAAACCCTTAGAAAGTAATCTTTCCCAACACAAGAAGCTGTCCTTTCCCGACTGGACTATTGTGTCATTCTGCTCTGAGCCCCAGAGAGTGTACCCAGAGGGCGCGAGGCAGGCCTTCTCTTTGTATAGAAAATGTACAAACGGTGGCCTGGGGCGGGGAATTCAGAGCAGCACTAATGTCACTAGAACAGTCTCGCCTGCCGTGTGACTTCTGCCCCCTCCGTCTGCTGCCCTATCCTCTTGCTCACAAGCACAGAGAGGTGAGTGTGCTGGACTGGCCTCTGCTGTGTGATCCACTCACCTATCCTACTTGTGCCATTCCACAGATGAATTCCCTTGTCTGTTTATTGAGTCTGAGCGTCATACTTTTTCATTTGTTTTAAACCAACAGGTTAAGCAAACATAGTTCTTACAGTCTGAAAGAGGGTGGACCTCGGTGATGGTCACTGTGGCCAGCAGATGCAGCCCTCCGGCCGTGTTGGACGCACCCGCTTATCAGGGCTGCCACCCTTGTAAAATGGGCAGGGGCTGGACGAGAGCCTGTAGGAATTTCTCCCTGTTTGTAGCTCATGGGGATAAAGCTGGATTTCCAGAAGCTCACCTTGTCTTCCTGCTCACTGTCCCTTGGGTTTGAGGGTGAATGCTCACGATGGACACCCCACAAGGGAGCCATGGGAATTTCTGTATAGACCAGGCTTCTCAAATATCCCAGTGTTGTCCCCTCCCTGCGCTCACTGTTGGTACTTCTGTCCGCCTTTCCCCTCTCCCCTTTTCTTTTGGGTCCTGAGTGCAGAGCCCTCTGGAGACAGAAGGGAAGGAATGAGGAAAGGCTTTCCTTTTCTTTCAGCTGCCGAATTTCTGTCCTCTCCCCTGACTCTGGGCTTCCATATTGGATGGGTGCTAATTTATAAATACCAGCTTTATGAGTTCTCATAATATTTCAGGAACCACACAGCTGCACAGTTGAGTTTTCATCGTGAAGGATGCTGTTTATCTTTTTTTATTTTCAGAAATTGGTATTTCTGGTACAGCATGCCTCTTCTTCAGGATTCCGGCAGGAGAGGGTAGAGTGTGCTCTTTGGAGTTAAGCTTGGTTTCAGAGCCTCCTGTTCACTTACGGGCTGACTGTTGTTGGGTATGGTACTTAACCTCTGTGGACTGACTGCAGTTTCCTCGTCTGACAATGAGGGTGATCATAAAAATGAAGTGACTGTGTGAATATAAAGAGGCATAAAAGAGGGAGTAACTGTTATTGTACATATTGAATGGTGTTCCCCTGGTCTATGGACTGACAGACCACCCCTCCATCTAGCCCTGTGGAGGTTTGTACGAGGAAGGTAGTATGCATAAGGGACTCTGGGTTTTACGAGGAAATAGCGAACATGAATGCAGTATGTAATTAGGAAAGAGGGGTCAGTTCTGTGGTATGGACTCAATATGGGGAATTCTGGGTAGCAAGAAATTCAGGGGCTGAAGTGATGAGGAAAGACCTCAAAGCTTTTCCTTGGGGAGGAGGAGGGAGGGTAGGTCCCGGCCCAGAGAGAAGAAGGTGGGAACGCTCGCTTCCTGTGTCCAAAAGCTCTCCTCTCCTCCTCTGTTAGAATCTGGTGAAGGACCTTTGGCCCTGTGGTGAGCTCTCAACCATGCAGGACAGCTTGTCCTGAGATTTATCTTGGGGACGTTTTCTCCTTTGCTGCCCAGAATATTCCTGGAACAACTTTGTTTTCACTTTATTCTGGATCAACAATTATGAGAAGCAAGTCTACAGCTGGAGCGGAAGTCTATCCCGTGAAGACTTCTGGGCTCCCAGGGCTCGGTTTTCATCTGCTTCATTTCTGTCAGCCCACCTGACATCTGCATTATAGTGAGCTGGGGACCCTACTTTAAGAAGCTAAGGCATTGGGTGCAGAAGGAAACAGCCAGAGTTCTTATCTTTCCACTCTGATGGAGGATGGTGATGGAGTGGGAAGGCCTGACCTTGACCAGAGAAATGGATGCAAATTGGTTCTCTCTTCTGTTCCATCTGGTTCCCCAGAGTCTTTGAAGGCTGTCCTGTTTAGTCTGAGGGTGCCCTGGGAATCAGGGGTGAGTGTTCCTTCCTTATCTGGCCTGACTCTGTGATCACTGCCATATGTCTGCTCCCGGGGGTCCAGAGTACCTTGTATCTGCCCATACAGCTCCCGCCCACCCCTAGAGTCCCAGTCCCCATCCAACCCAGGACCCAGACTCCACACCTCTGGCTGACACTGTCTTCTGTGCCTGCCTTGACTCTGGAATGCACCATCCTTTGCAGGAATTTTCACCCCATGAACAGTTGGAGACTCTTGCCCATCTCCATTGATCCCAGAAGGAAAGGCTCTTCCCTTTTCCTTTGACTAGACTAGGATAAGACGGTGTGAAGAACCAGGAAGAGGCTGTGATTTGGAGTGAGCCCCAGTGCTGTACAGGTCTCAGTAATGACATATGTAATGGGAGCAGGGAACCCCTTCTCTGCTTGCCTGAGGAGCCTGTGGGCAGAACAAGTGCTTGGTAACCTTTACTTGTGATGGAGTCATAAGGTGTGGTGTCCCACTAGGCCATGAGCTCCTGAGGGCAAAGGCCAAGGTTCATCTCCATGTCCTTGCTCTTAGCCCAGTAAGTAGTCTTAGTACTCGACACACGCAGGTGCCTGGGCTTAAGGCCTGGCTAGTGGGTGGGTCAGAGTCCTCAAGAAAGATCCTAAGCACCCCCCTGCTCCATGGAACCAGATTTATCTTGGACGTTTTCTCCTTTGCTGCCCAGAATATTCCTGGAACAACTTTGTTTTCACTTTATTCTGGATCAACAATTATGAGAAGCAAGTCTACAGCTGGAGCGGAAGTCTATCCCGTGAAGACTTCTGGGCTCCCAGGGCTCGGTTTTCATCTGCTTCATTTCTGTCAGCCCACCTGACATCTGCATTATAGTGAGCTGGGGACCCTACTTTAAGAAGCTAAGGCATTGGGTGCAGAAGGAAACAGCCAGAGTTCTTATCTTTCCACTCTGATGGAGGATGGTGATGGAGTGGGAAGGCCTGACCTTGACCAGAGAAATGGATGCAAATTGGTTCTCTCTTCTGTTCCATCTGGTTCCCCAGAGTCTTTGAAGGCTGTCCTGTTTAGTCTGAGGGTGCCCTGGGAATCAGGGGTGAGTGTTCCTTCCTTATCTGGCCTGACTCTGTGATCACTGCCATATGTCTGCTCCCGGGGGTCCAGAGTACCTTGTATCTGCCCATACAGCTCCCGCCCACCCCTAGAGTCCCAGTCCCCATCCAACCCAGGACCCAGACTCCACACCTCTGGCTGACACTGTCTTCTGTGCCTGCCTTGACTCTGGAATGCACCATCCTTTGCAGGAATTTTCACCCCATGAACAGTTGGAGACTCTTGCCCATCTCCATTGATCCCAGAAGGAAAGGCTCTTCCCTTTTCCTTTGACTAGACTAGGATAAGACGGTGTGAAGAACCAGGAAGAGGCTGTGATTTGGAGTGAGCCCCAGTGCTGTACAGGTCTCAGTAATGACATATGTAATGGGAGCAGGGAACCCCTTCTCTGCTTGCCTGAGGAGCCTGTGGGCAGAACAAGTGCTTGGTAACCTTTACTTGTGATGGAGTCATAAGGTGTGGTGTCCCACTAGGCCATGAGCTCCTGAGGGCAAAGGCCAAGGTTCATCTCCATGTCCTTGCTCTTAGCCCAGTAAGTAGTCTTAGTACTCGACACACCGCAGGTGCCTGGGCTTAAGGCCTGGCTAGTGGGTGGGTCAGAGTCCTCAAGAAAGATCCTAAGACATCTCCCCTCTGCTGCTCCAAGGGAAAGTACTTTCCTCTCATCTGCCTCACATCTCTGAAATGTCTTCTTTCTGGTTAGGTATAACTGTTTTGTTGTTCTCTGTGCATTTTCCCTGTGGAGTACTCAGCCCGTTCAGAGAACATGCCTAAAACGGACCTATTCCTACCATTCCCCCTTAGTCAGGTGAAGTTCTCATTCCATATTCTTGTTTTAGTGTCAACAGAGCATTTCTATAATTCCTTGGCTGGTAACCTTGTGGAATGGACATGTCCAAGAGAAGACAACAGGCTGTTTCAGTGTACCTGTAGCTTGCCTCATAGAATCTGGAAGTTTGTCTTCACATTCACAGTAGGGCTGCATGCTGGGCTCGAGACAGTTAATGTAGATGCTACTGATTTTACCCAACAGCCTTTCAACTGAAGTGCTTTAGGGAGTTCAGGCTTTTTGTCGTGACTGGGCAGTCACCTTGGGCATCAGCTGGTTGCAGGTGACCACAGCTGCTCAGCTCCTCCTCCTGTGGTTAACCCCTCTGCTGGTTATCCCAGGCAGAGAGAATCCCTGGGTTTTGCTTTCATATTGCTATTGCTCATGACCAGACCTTCGCTGGCTCACACTTGGACTGTTAACTGTGGCCTCTCTGTGGTACAAATACATTTTACACTTGATTGCTTTGTTAATCTTAAAGCCTAGTCTGGCTGTGTCATTCCACCTTCAGAGGCCCTCAGTGGCTGCCTGCTTCTCACAGGCCATTCTTAATCTGAACCTCAAGGGCTTCCATAATCTGACTTCCAAGGCAGTGAAACTTTCTTAATTTATTGTCCGTAAGCCCAATTTACACTTCCTGACTCTCTGCCTATGTGAGTTTATCCTCTTGGAATATTCCTCACTTTCCTCTTTGATCAACAAGTTCTTCATCCTTAAATATTTATTTGTTCAAGGAACGATTAAGTTCCTAATACATGTCAGACACTGTCCTGAAATGGAGACTGTCTTTGACCTCCTGAGCTTCACCTGGGCTTCAAGTTCTTTTCCTCATTTGAGCTTCTGTAGGCACCTTGAATTGATCCTTGTAAAATTGTTTCAATGGTGACAAGTCATATGTTATTCTGGAAAGTTTACATGTTTAATTTTATGTATGCTCAAATTTTTATGTCTACCGCTACCTTGAACAAACTTCAAGGTAAAGATATGCCTAAAGCTTTTACTTCCTAATAGCAGTCTTCTGGAACCCACTAATAACAAAATTCCTTTGGGAGCCTTGTTGGCAAAATAAACCATGCCTCCCAGTCTCTAACCTAGACTTGGGTGGGGTCAGGGAATCTCTGTTTTTACAAAGCTCTCCAGGTGTTTACAGTGTCAGGCAGATTTGGGGATCTATCTTTGTTGCTTTTTCACTAGGTAGTTATTTCTTTGATTTGTGTATTAGGAAGAATTCATCAGAATTAACAGAAACCAACTCAGACTAGTTGAAGAGAGGGAAAAAGATAATAGTTGTATAACGAAAAGAGATAGCAATCCCATATTTTTTTGATTTCAAGTTACCATAGGTTGTAAGATCTACATCACTTTCTTGTGGGGGAAAAAACAAAACAAAACACTTCCTTTAATGTAGACAACTTGAGAAAAATTTCTGAATTATAGTGTGGTTTTATTCATATTCCCTTTCTTCATTATTATCACAAAGTATTCAGATCTTTCCGAATAGTGTTTTTCTATCAAAGTTATACAAGACTTCAAGATAAAATGCTATTTTTGATCATCTGTACTCATGATTTTTAAATGTTGAGCCATCCTTGAATTCCTAAGATAAATTCTTGAATACTTAGTCATGATGTGTAGTTTTTTACCTTGTTGGCTTTGATTTTCTAATGCTTTTTGGAATTTTTCTTTTTCTTTTTTGCATTTATGGTCATAAGTGAGATAGAACTCGCTTTGCTTTCCTTGGCTGATTTTGTGTGTGCCCACAATTTTGACATCTTCAGCCCCTTTAGGATTGACAAAATAATTCTGAGGAATATTAAAGTATACCAGGGTTTTACCTCCCTTTCCTTTAAGTTAAACTTTTTGTTCTGTTTTTTTTTTTAATAAGAAAATAATGTTGTTAAAAGTTAAGTGCCTTTTTCTGAAAGTTAACTGGAAACTTTGAAAAAATTGTTGTTCAGTACCCAACTCAGCATGTGTTGCACATGAATTAGTAGTACCAACTTTTCCTACCTTTGAAAAGTATTCTTTCTTCGATAAATGTGCAGTTTCTATTGCCTTTTGATTCCATTGTTTGACAAGTGGTAGGCATTGTTTTAGTTACATAATAACTTTTCTTTCCAATGCTGCATTATGGTGGAGTTTTTTTAAAGACTTTTTTTTCTCATTAGAAAAATTGAGATATGATTTACACACAATAAAATTCACTTATTTTAGTGTACAACTTTGCATTTTGACAACCATAGTCATGTAAACATTACCACAAACAAGATACAGAATATTTTCTTCACTTCTAAAAATTGCTTTGTAAACTTTTGTAGTCAACTCTTCTACCACCTGAAGACCTTAAGTGGGAATCACTGATCTGATTTCTGTACCTGTGAGTTTGCCTCTCTTAGGATGTCATATGATACGTGGCATTTTAAGTTTACCTTTTTTTACAAGGAATATTTGGGGTATCAGTAGATCATTCTTTTTTTTTTGCTTTTTTTGGAAAAACAAAACAAAACACTTCCTTTAATGTAGACAACTTGAGAAAAATTTCTGAATTATAGTGTGGTTTTATTCATATTCCCTTTCTTCATTATTATCACAAAGTATTCAGATCTTTCCGAATAGTGTTTTTCTATCAAAGTTATACAAGACTTCAAGATAAAATGCTATTTTTGATCATCTGTACTCATGATTTTTAAATGTTGAGCCATCCTTGAATTCCTAAGATAAATTCTTGAATACTTAGTCATGATGTGTAGTTTTTTACCTTGTTGGCTTTGATTTTCTAATGCTTTTTGGAATTTTTCTTTTTCTTTTTTGCATTTATGGTCATAAGTGAGATAGAACTCGCTTTGCTTTCCTTGGCTGATTTTGTGTGTGCCCACAATTTTGACATCTTCAGCCCCTTTAGGATTGACAAAATAATTCTGAGGAATATTAAAGTATACCAGGGTTTTACCTCCCTTTCCTTTAAGTTAAACTTTTTGTTCTGTTTTTTTTTTTAATAAGAAAATAATGTTGTTAAAAGTTAAGTGCCTTTTTCTGAAAGTTAACTGGAAACTTTGAAAAAATTGTTGTTCAGTACCCAACTCAGCATGTGTTGCACATGAATTAGTAGTACCAACTTTTCCTACCTTTGAAAAGTATTCTTTCTTCGATAAATGTGCAGTTTCTATTGCCTTTTGATTCCATTGTTTGACAAGTGGTAGGCATTGTTTTAGTTACATAATAACTTTTCTTTCCAATGCTGCATTATGGTGGAGTTTTTAAAGACTTTTTTTTCTCATTAGAAAAATTGAGATATGATTTACACACAATAAAATTCACTTATTTTAGTGTACAACTTTGCATTTTGACAACCATAGTCATGTAAACATTACCACAAACAAGATACAGAATATTTTCTTCACTTCTAAAAATTGCTTTGTAAACTTTTGTAGTCAACTCTTCTACCACCTGAAGACCTTAAGTGGGAATCACTGATCTGATTTCTGTACCTGTGAGTTTGCCTCTCTTAGGATGTCATATGATACGTGGCATTTTAAGTTTACCTTCTTTCATTTAGTGCAATATGTTGGAGAGTTACCTATGTTGTTGGGTATATCAGTAGATCATTCCTTTTTGCTGCTGAGTGTTATGTCATTGTATGTGTTTTCTGTTTTTCAGCTGAGGGACATTTGGGCTATTTCCAGTTTGGGGTAATAATGAACAATTCACTATAAGTATTTGTGTATATGTTTTTATGTAAACATAGATTATTATTATTATTTTAATTTATTTTCAGGGGGCACTTCTATTGGTCTTTCATTTATCTATTTTCATCCATCTTTGTTCTTTGGCCCGTGCGGGCCTCCTATTGCAGTGGCCTCTGTCGTCGTAGAGCACCGGCTCTGGGGGCATGTGCTCCAGAGCTCTGGCTCAGTAGTTGGATACATCGGTCCAGCTGCTCCGTGGCACGTGGGATGTTCCCAGGCCAGGGATGGAACCAGCGCCCCTTGCACTGCAAGGCGGTGTCCTTACCCACTGGACCACCAGAGAAGCCCAAACATAGATTATTTATACAAGTGAAAATCTAGGAATGGGATTGCTGGGTAGTATGAAAAAAATATCTGTGATGCTTTCTTTAAGATGTTTATAGTTTTAGGTTTTACATTTAGGTAGGTCTAATCTATTTCGAGTTATTTTTTTGTACCTGGTGTAAAGTATAGATAAAAGTTCTTTTTTACATATAGATATACATTTGCTCCAACAGTATTGTTAAAAGACTATCCTTCCCCTATTGAACTGCTTTAGTATCTTTATTGGAGGTCAATTGAGAATGTATATGTGGGTCTGTTTCTGACTGTTCTGTTCCATTGGTTTCTGTTGTATAACCTTTCAGCAATACTACACTGTCTTTTAGAAAATAAATTAATTAATTCGTTTGGCTGTGTCAGATTTTAGTTGTGGCCTGGAGGATCTTCATTGAGTCATATGGGATCTTTCATTGCGGTGCATGGATCTCTAGTTGTGTGCAGAAGTTGTGGTGGTGGGCTCGCTGGTTGTGGCATGCAGGCGCCCAAGCATGCAGGCTCGTAGCTCAGTGTGCAGACTTTGTAGTTGAATACTACACTCATTTTAAGTTTACCTTTTCTTTCATTTAGTGCAATATGTTGGAGAGTTACCTATGTTGTTGGGTATATCAGTAGATCATTCCTTTTTGCTGCTGAGTGTTATGTCATTGTATGTGTTTTCTGTTTTTCAGCTGAGGGACATTTGGGCTATTTCCAGTTTGGGGTAATAATGAACAATTCACTATAAGTATTTGTGTATATGTTTTTATGTAAACATAGATTATTATTATTATTTTAATTTATTTTCAGGGGGCACTTCTATTGGTCTTTCATTTATCTATTTTCATCCATCTTTGTTCTTTGGCCCGTGCGGGCCTCCTATTGCAGTGGCCTCTGTCGTCGTAGAGCACCGGCTCTGGGGGCATGTGCTCCAGAGCTCTGGCTCAGTAGTTGGATACATCGGTCCAGCTGCTCCGTGGCACGTGGGATGTTCCCAGGCCAGGGATGGAACCAGCGCCCCTTGCACTGCAAGGCGGTGTCCTTACCCACTGGACCACCAGAGAAGCCCAAACATAGATTATTTATACAAGTGAAAATCTAGGAATGGGATTGCTGGGTAGTATGAAAAAAATATCTGTGATGCTTTCTTTAAGATGTTTATAGTTTTAGGTTTTACATTTAGGTAGGTCTAATCTATTTCGAGTTATTTTTTTGTACCTGGTGTAAAGTATAGATAAAAGTTCTTTTTTACATATAGATATACATTTGCTCCAACAGTATTGTTAAAAGACTATCCTTCCCCTATTGAACTGCTTTAGTATCTTTATTGGAGGTCAATTGAGAATGTATATGTGGGTCTGTTTCTGACTGTTCTGTTCCATTGGTTTCTGTTGTATAACCTTTCAGCAATACTACACTGTCTTTTAGAAAATAAATTAATTAATTCGTTTGGCTGTGTCAGATTTTAGTTGTGGCCTGGAGGATCTTCATTGAGTCATATGGGATCTTTCATTGCGGTGCATGGATCTCTAGTTGTGTGCAGAAGTTGTGGTGGTGGGCTCGCTGGTTGTGGCATGCAGGCGCCCAAGCATGCAGGCTCGTAGCTCAGTGTGCAGACTTTGTAGTTGAATACTACACTGTCTTGATTATTGTAGCTTTAAATTTCGAAATCAGGTAGTATGAATCTTTCAATTTAGTTCTTTCCAAAAGATCTAGACTAGTCAAAACAATTCTGAAAAGGAAGAACGGATCTATAGATTTCGTACAATACTAATGAAACTTCCAGGAGAATTTTATGCAGAAGCCAATAAGATGATTTTTGAAATATTTCATAATCAAGATGATGTGATATTCAACTAGCAAGACTGCAACTAAGATCTGACATAGCCTAGAAGTAAATTAGTTAATTAACTAAGTTGATTCTCCAGAGAGCCTTGGGAGTTCTACCTGGAAGTGGGACCAGTGTGAAGGAAAGCAGAAGTTGTACCTTGGACTGCTTTCCTGTGGAAGGCCATGGCCTGACCTTCCAGACCTGAGAGTCTGGGACTCTCTGTAGAACAGAGAGTAGAGGGAGTAGAAGTTTCTGTGGGTGAAAGGGCTCTGTCCCAGTAATTTAGAGCAAGGGTCAACAAACTTTTTCTGAGAAAAGCCAATAGTAAAAATTTTCAACATAGCAGGCTATGCTGTGATGTCACAAGTCACAACTCTTATGACAGAGTTGATGTCACAACTCTTCCTTTATTTTTTGGTAGCATGGAAGCAGCCATAGATAATATGTTAGTGAAAATGGTCGTGCTTCAGTAAAGCTTTATTTACAAAAATAGACAACAGGTTGGTTCTGGCCTATGGGACATAGTTTGCCTAGCCTTGCTAGAGACTGCTAATATGGTGAATTACATGGATTGATTTTAAACGTTGAACCAGCCTTGCATTCCCAAGATAAACCCCACTGAGTTTAGAGTGCTTGGCCTGCACCTGGCTCTGTCTTTGTTTCTTAGCTGGTCCCTGAGCTGGGAGCTTCTCAGGAGCAGGGCCACAGGAATACCACATCTTATCTCCCATCAAGCGTAGAGCTCATAGTAAATATGTGTGGGTGTGTGGGAAAAACTGTGTATGTTCACGGTGCCTCTGCTGACCTCACTTAATGGTTCTCTCAGGGGCCCTAGGAACTGGGGATTCTGTGGAGGGGTCAGGTCCAAGTGCTGTCACTTCAGACACAGGCTGATCTTTCATTCCAGAGGCTATTTGGGGAAGGGGGTTTTTTTTTTCCTGAGAGTTGTGGTTGGCATACACTGTCTTGATTATTGTAGCTTTAAATTTAAATCAGGTAGTATGAATCTTTCAATTTAGTTCTTTCCAAAAGATCTAGACTAGTCAAAACAATTCTGAAAAGGAAGAACGGATCTATAGATTTCGTACAATACTAATGAAACTTCCAGGAGAATTTTATGCAGAAGCCAATAAGATGATTTTTGAAATATTTCATAATCAAGATGATGTGATATTCAACTAGCAAGACTGCAACTAAGATCTGACATAGCCTAGAAGTAAATTAGTTAATTAACTAAGTTGATTCTCCAGAGAGCCTTGGGAGTTCTACCTGGAAGTGGGACCAGTGTGAAGGAAAGCAGAAGTTGTACCTTGGACTGCTTTCCTGTGGAAGGCCATGGCCTGACCTTCCAGACCTGAGAGTCTGGGACTCTCTGTAGAACAGAGAGTAGAGGGAGTAGAAGTTTCTGTGGGTGAAAGGGCTCTGTCCCAGTAATTTAGAGCAAGGGTCAACAAACTTTTTCTGAGAAAAGCCAATAGTAAAAATTTTCAACATAGCAGGCTATGCTGTGATGTCACAAGTCACAACTCTTATGACAGAGTTGATGTCACAACTCTTCCTTTATTTTTTGGTAGCATGGAAGCAGCCATAGATAATATGTTAGTGAAAATGGTCGTGCTTCAGTAAAGCTTTATTTACAAAAATAGACAACAGGTTGGTTCTGGCCTATGGGACATAGTTTGCCTAGCCTTGCTAGAGACTGCTAATATGGTGAATTACATGGATTGATTTTTAAACGTTGAACCAGCCTTGCATTCCCAAGATAAACCCCACTGAGTTTAGAGTGCTTGGCCTGCACCTGGCTCTGTCTTTGTTTCTTAGCTGGTCCCTGAGCTGGGAGCTTCTCAGGAGCAGGGCCACAGGAATACCACATCTTATCTCCCATCAAGCGTAGAGCTCATAGTAAATATGTGTGGGTGTGTGGGAAAAACTGTGTATGTTCACGGTGCCTCTGCTGACCTCACTTAATGGTTCTCTCAGGGGCCCTAGGAACTGGGGATTCTGTGGAGGGGTCAGGTCCAAGTGCTGTCACTTCAGACACAGGCTGATCTTTCATTCCAGAGGCTATTTTGGAAGCATGACTTAAGCTTGGTCTGTGGGGAGCTCCTTTCTAATTATTCTCTCCTTTTCCTGAGAGTTGTGGTTGGCACAGGAACTTAGGCATCCAGATGTTGGCCCGGTGTTGGTGTTCTGAAAGAGCTTGACTGACTTCTTTCCAGGACCCTGGTCTCTTTTAACTGAGGGATGCACAGGTGTGTAGGAGAATCAGAGCTGCCGGGGCAGGCCCATGTGGCTCCTGAATGTGAGGATGGCTGACCACCGTGTCTCTGCACAACTGTGGATTGACCACATGGTGACATGGCCACTCGGTGCACCAGACACATTTTGTACAGGCAGATCATGGAGTCCATCTCAGCTACTTCTCCTCATGGATTGGGACAGCGATTGTGTGGTTGATGGGAGGGCTCCAGGCTTTGTAGCTTGGCAGACGTGGATTTGAATTTGGCTCACCCAACTTATTTGTTGGGTGAGCTTGGGAAATTATTTAACGACTCTGAACTTCCCTTCATTTCTAAAATGAAGATACTCACAGCCTCTCAGCATTGTTGTGAGGGTTACATTAAACACATCAACCCCCTCCTGAGAGATGAGGGGACAGTCAAAAAGGATATTAACCAGGGAGTTGTGGCCAAGTCTATGAAGAAATGTAAAGCAAGTTACAAACATGACACAAAAATCCACTAGAAGTCTAGAGCATGGAGAGGGGGTGTTGGTCACTTTCTCCCTCCTCAGGTATTTTTTCACTGAAGGAGCTGAGTTTCTGATTTTGCCCTGGGGCAGGTTGGGGCCAATTGCCAGGTGTGGGTGGGGCCTTGGATTGTTTGGTTGTTCTGTTGCTCAGTCCCGTCTGACTCTGCAATCCCATGGATGCAGCACACTAGCTTCCATGTCCTTCACCATCTCCTGGGGCTTGCTCAAACTCGTGTCCGTTGAATAAGTGATGCCATCTAATCATCTTATCTTCTGTGACCCCTTTCTCTTCCTGCCCTCAATTTTTCCCAGTATCAGAGTCTTTTCTAGTGAATCATCTATTTGCATCACATTGCCAAAGTATTGGTGCTTCATCTTTGGCATTAGTCCTTCCAGTGAATATTCAGGGTTGATTTCCTTTAGGATTGATTGGTTTGATCTCCTCGATGTCCTAAGGGACTCTCAAGAATCTTCTCCAGTACCACAGTTTGAAGCACCAATTCTTTGGCACTCAGCCGTCTTTATGGTTCAACTTTCATACCTGTACATGACTACTGGAAAAACTATAGCTTCAGCTATACAGACCTTTACTGGGAAAGTGATTTTGCTTTTTAATATGCTGTCTAGGTTTGTCATAGCTTTTCTTCCATGGATTGTTAAGTGCTTTGTCTTATTCAGGCTGGTTCACTGGGGTGGGAACAGGTCCTGGGATTGCGCCAGACTCTGGTTAGTGGAACCAATTGCATATTTGACTGGTATTTGATGGTGCCAGGCCTCTAGGACCAGGTAACAGTTATACCTCTCCCCATTATACATATGTAGACCCTCAGTGTGGACAGAACATGGATGTACTATCCTTACTGTTCGTGGGATGAGGAAGGGGTGAGGGGAGTCCTCCCCAAATGCTGTGGGAATGCTCCCACCTCTTTGGGGTCTCTGCTGTTAAAGGATGAGGCCCCTGTGTTTCCTGCAGGAAGTCAGTCAGTTAAGGATTTTACAATCCTGTACTGTTCACAGCCACTCAGCACTGTTGTGAGGGTTACATTAAACACATCAACCCCCTCCTGAGAGATGAGGGGACAGTCAAAAAGGATATTAACCAGGGAGTTGTGGCCAAGTCTATGAAGAAATGTAAAGCAAGTTACAAACATGACACAAAAATCCACTAGAAGTCTAGAGCATGGAGAGGGGGTGTTGGTCACTTTCTCCCTCCTCAGGTTTTTTTTCACTGAAGGAGCTGAGTTTCTGATTTTGCCCTGGGGCAGGTTGGGGCCAATTGCCAGGTGTGGGTGGGGCCTTGGATTGTTTGGTTGTTCTGTTGCTCAGTCCCGTCTGACTCTGCAATCCCATGGATGCAGCACACTAGCTTCCATGTCCTTCACCATCTCCTGGAGTTTGCTCAAACTCGTGTCCGTTGAATAAGTGATGCCATCTAATCATCTTATCTTCTGTGACCCCTTTCTCTTCCTGCCCTCAATTTTTCCCAGTATCAGAGTCTTTTCTAGTGAATCATCTATTTGCATCACATTGCCAAAGTATTGGTGCTTCATCTTTGGCATTAGTCCTTCCAGTGAATATTCAGGGTTGATTTCCTTTAGGATTGATTGGTTTGATCTCCTCGATGTCCTAAGGGACTCTCAAGAATCTTCTCCAGTACCACAGTTTGAAGCACCAATTCTTTGGCACTCAGCCGTCTTTATGGTTCAACTTTCATACCTGTACATGACTACTGGAAAAACTATAGCTTCAGCTATACAGACCTTTACTGGGAAAGTGATTTTGCTTTTTAATATGCTGTCTAGGTTTGTCATAGCTTTTCTTCCATGGATTGTTAAGTGCTTTGTCTTATTCAGGCTGGTTCACTGGGGTGGGAACAGGTCCTGGGATTGCGCCAGACTCTGGTTAGTGGAACCAATTGCATATTTGACTGGTATTTGATGGTGCCAG